>CM024757.1:82425709-83025709 GCA_014218235.1 Colocasia esculenta
GTGTGTATGGCAACGGAATTAAAAGAGTAATACACACATTTCGATTAGATCCAGGAGTGGTGTGTGAATATAGAGTGAAACGATGCAGCAAACCACACACAAACCACAGTGCACAGAAGAATTTTAAGGTGGTTCGGAGAACACAACTTGTGTCTCCTGCGTCCACCTCCTCACGATGGAGGAACCACTAACACTAGTGCATACAACCTGGAGCACGACAACTCCAACCTCTTCGAGTGCAACTACTCAAAGAAACCCAGGAGATAGGCACAACAACCTACTCCACAACCACTTGTGAATTCAGCAAATTCACAAGCCCTTGAGCACTACGGCTCAAGCACTAGAGCACGACGGCTCCAACCCAGAGCACTACGGCTCCAAACCAGAGTACAAAGTACTCAAATCTCTTGATCACAACAGATCCAAGTTCTGCTAGAACAAGCGCACTTAGAGAATAGATCCTCTAGCACGATCTATCTCAGTACAAGATAAAATGGTAAAGATAAATAGAATTGGGCGATCTGTGTAGAACACATACATAGATCCCCCAGGAAATTGACACTCAAAACAAACACAGACTCGGTTGGATCTCCTTCTGGATCAGCACTGCTGCAACCACGAGCTCCTCCCCTTCTTCTCCTACTTCCTTTCCTTCTTCTTCCCTTTGGCGGCGCTCTGCTGCTCTCCTTCTGGACGCAAGAGCCTTTCCCGCTCAAAATGCTCTTCTTCTGGAATGCTCTAAGCTTTCTTGCGTGGGATGTGATTTGGAGTACGAGGATCATGCGTATATATAGTCCCATGTGTGCATGAGGACCCTTGGAGTGCGTGGGCACAAATATCTAGGTCAATTCCCTTGATCCCTAAACAGCCACGTGTCCAGAAAAATCCACATTTTTGAGTTTCAAACGAAGTGTGTCGACACACAGGCAGACTGTGTCGACACCATTGGCCACTGGCTTCAGAACAGGTTCTGGGAGGGACAGTGAGTGTCGACACACAGACAGATGTTTCGACACACTGGCAGACGTGTCGACACACAGGAGACTGTGTCGACACCACTGTGACAAAGTTATGTAAACCTGAAAATATGAAGTGTGAACCATTAACATAAGTCATTATCATTAACATATGAAATATTAACATGTCATTTAGTCATCATTTTAATATGTACAAAATGTCATCATCAAAATCAAATTATGAGTGATGTCAATTAGTCATGATTAGAATCATCATTAAAAGGTTTCAAATACACACTCAACACAACATTCTCCCCCTTTTTGATGATGACAAAATAAATGCAATTTTCTTCCATGTCTTCAATTTCTCCCTCTCAAGACTTTGCAATTTCTCTCCCTTTTTGACAACATCAAAAGGATATTCATGAAAGAGAACAAAGAATGGTAGGAGATCAAGAAATGCAGTTGTAGAAATGAAGGTTCAGGAATGATCAAAATAAGTGAGGCAAAATGATATTAACATATGAGAAGAAGTTATTCTGTGTTTGGTATTGTGCAATCAAGTGTAATCACAAAGACCCACTCAACACAAAGTAGAGCAAAACATAATGGTCTGAATGTAGTTAAAATGATGATGCAAATGTGAATTAATGTGACCTATATGAGTGAGCAGAAATATTTAACGGAGATGTTATGAGCTTGAAGTTTAACACATTGCAGAATAATAGGTCTAAACTCAATATACATGAACTTTATTCAGGTCATGAGCTTTTCTATCCTATATTTTTGAATTTGCTTTCATTTTGAACTGTGAAAGAATACAAGAATAAATTAGTTAAATCTCACTTTTCAATGCAAGAGATCACATTTATCAGATGCAAGACCTCCTGATTACTCAGTGGTTAACTTTCATTACCTTGTACAGAGATGACAAACTGTTAACCACTTTTGGCGCGAGACAAATCATTGGTTAGGTGAGATGGCCCAGTTACTCAGTAATAGACAGGTTTGCATTGCTCTGTCTGTATCCTTCTAGATTATGTTTATTTCTTTTGATATTTTGTAGGAATATGTTTGCTTTGACCATAAGAGTCATGAATATGAGTGTAGAGAGATTATTCTTAACATGTGGTAAAAATGAAGCTTAAACATACACATGTGAAATATTAAAGCCACTCATGTGCCTATATAGTGCTTTGCAATCATTTTAAAAACATTCAGTATTAAGATTGCACAACTTTGCAATGAAAGTAAATCTTTGAAATTAAACTAAATGCACAATGAGTTTAGTTTCAATGTTTTAGTCTCTCACATGAAAATAGCACAAGGACTCAAAAATTCTGATACTGGGGCTCAGAATAGACAACAATTGTCAAGAGAAATGAGTGAAGAATAGACAATGACTCCCCTATCAAGTAGCTCTCCAACACAAGGTGAACAAAAAAATAAGAATTGAATGAAGTGAGAATAGAATCAACAGTGAGTGTTGTGAAAAGACAAATACTCCCCTTAACAATTGCATAAAGGGATCTTGATACTTGGCGGAGACATATACTCACGCATAGTGAAAGTGTCCAGACAAGCCTAACTTGCCTTTCTTCAAATCACTATTTGATATACCAAGAATTCCAATGCAACTGAGAAGTAGGAATTTATTTTCAAGAAAGAATGGCTTTTATTTGCACAAAGAAATGAGATGAAGATATCAGACATGTGGAAACTTGCATAAACCAAGTTCCCTTCTAAGAGAAGTGAATCTAGGTTCTGCAAGAGGCTTAGTAAAAATGTCTGCAATTTGTTTTTCTGTGTCAATGAAGTGGAGTTCAAAAGAATTCTTTGAGACTTCATCTCGAAGGAAATGATGTCGAATGTCAATGTGTTTTGTACGGGAATGCTGAATAGGATTTTTGGATAGATTTATAGCACTTGTGTTATCACAAAGAATGGGAATGTAACCTAATGTGTGATTATAATCTAGAAGCAGCAAATGCAAGAAATATTCGAACAGCTTCAAGTCTTGCTACAGGGGTATAAGACTCTTCAAAATCAATACCAAGTTCTTGGTTATATCCCTGAGCAACAAGTCTAGCTTTATTTCTACAATTTGACCAGATTCATTCAATTTATTTCTAAAAATCCATCTTGTTCAATGACAGAAGTTAAATCTGAAGATTTTGGTACTAAATCTCAAACTTGATTTCTTTCAAATTGATGAAGCTCTTCATACATAGCATTTATCCAGTTTCACAAGATAATGCTTCATCAACATTTTGGGCTAATTTGGGAAAGTAGTGCCAAAGAATCCTCATCTATGACGAATGAAAAGATGATCGGGTTCTTTATTCCATCTTGCAAATTACCAATAATGCTTTCAAGTGGATGGTCTCTTAAGAATCTGGGTTTAGAAATTACCTTTGGGTTTACATGATTTTCAGGAACATGATTACCTGAATCACTTGAAGTTGGCAATTCAAAAACCTCATGTGCATTTGGTACTTCTTGCTCTTCAAGATTTGTAGATGGATGTTCAAGAAAATCATCATCATCATCACATATTTGAGTTCTGCACAAATTAGGAATGTCAATCTTTTGGAAGTTTTTATCAAAAATGACTGTGGAGATTCTTCCACAGTATTATTTTTCAAAATATAAACTCTGTAAGCTCTCGAAGTTTCAGAATAACCAAAGAAGATTGATTCAAAACTTTTGCATCAAATTTATCAAGATTTTCTTTGTTGTTATTGTGAACAAAACATTTGCACCAAAAATTTTGAAAATATGACACACTTGGCTTTTTATTCTTGCAAAACTCATAAGGGGTTTTTCTGATCTTTGGTCTTACCAATGCTCATTCAAAATGAAATTAGCTATATTACAGCTTCTGACCCAAAAAGATTTAGACAGTTACTTTCAATGAGCATAGTTCTGGCAATTTCCACAAGAGTTCTGTTTCTTTTCTACAACTCCATTTTGTTCTGGGTTCTAGGGGAAGAAAACTTATGGAGAATGTTCAGTTTGTACAGAGATCAGAAAATAATTTATTATCAAATTCACCCACATGATCTATCAAAATGAATTCAATTGAAGGACAAAACTCACTAAGGCAAAATTGTAAAATCTCCTGAATTCTGAACATGCATCACTTTATGGGATAAGAATAAGACCAAGTGTATCTAGTAAGTCATCAATGATCACAAAGCCATATCTATTACCACTGAGACTTGAGTTCTAGTTGGACAAAAAGATCCATATGAGCAGCTCAAGTGGTTAGATGTAAGTACTTCATGAAACTTTAAAAGATCTTCTTGTTTGTTTTCCTTGAGCACATATCCCACAAACAGGATTGTCAATGAGGGAAAGATCAGGAAGACCTTTTACAGATTCATTCTTATGAGTTTGCTAAGGTTGAGAAACTGCATGACCCAACCTTTTATGCAACAACCAAGCAGTGCCTTTTATGTGCAATCAAAAAAACATTTGAAGAAGAGTTATACAAAATTATCAGAACATGATGTCTCTTTTACTAATCAAGTTTGATTTGATCAGAAGAGAGTCAAGTATTTGCATGAATCATGTTCAAAAGAATTTTGTGCCAGTGGCACACAATTGACTATATAAGCAATGGTATTCAATCCTTAACTAAGCAAACATCATACTCAAGGTTTGCAAGATTAACATTTTGCCTTAACAAGTATTTTTCCTTATTCTTACCTCGGAAGGTGAATGATCCACCTTCCTTTTCAATCAAGCATGAAAATTTATTTTGTCTTCGTCAGTGCCGTGAGCATCAACTGTCAGAATCCAGATGTTGGAATTGGATGCACGGCTTTCCTGCACACAACAAAGTAGACAAGAAAAGTTTTTAATACCCAGATGTGATGGTACCACATTAGAGTCAGAGAGGAGTTAGATCTTCTAACCAATATTGAGTAGTTTTCTTCACATGTGTTCTTGAACAAGAGATTCAGTTTTTGTTTTTCATTTTTGATTTTCTTCTAACATAGACCTATTAGGTTGTAACACCCCAAAATTTAGCAATTTAAAATTTCAGAAATATAGAGGGATAAAAATAAATAATCATATTGGAGACTTCCAACACCATGTAATATGAACCATCAACAATAATGGGCCTATAGAACACATTTGGCCCAAGGATATGAATGAACTGGACAGGGAATTACCCAGAAATTCGTGTATGTAATTATGCAATAATTAGAGAGGGCAATATAGGGTTAAAAGATGGGTGATTAGTCATGTAAGGTAAGCCAAAACCGAACTCAATCCCAATTGGTGGTTCCTAAACCTTTGCTACCTCTTTGGGTAAGGGAATCCCAGATTTCCTGGAAACTAGGAAACAGAGCTCGTAGCCCCTTTCCTAGTATCGTTAGGACTCTTAACAACATCCTAAAACTATAAGAACTCGTCCCTAAACTCTTGGGGAAGGTTTAACAACGAAGTTTGGGTCGTTTGGAGGCAAGCAAGAATTTCTGAGGAGCAGGAGAAAGGCTGGGAGTCCGTAGCTTCATCCCCTGTATCTTCTGTTGCATCCAGAACATCAACGGGTTTTAGATCTTCGTAAAGGTAGGTGTTCTCGGGCCAAGATTAAAGAAAACCCAACACCATCATGTAATTCTCTGAGTCTAGGATCATTTGCATTTGGTTTGACTCAATTTCATGGAGTATACGTTGTGTATTCGTCGGTTTCTGAAGGCTAGCACAGTTAGGGCTTTTCTTGTTCTTCTTGTTATGCACACGATTCAAGACTGAATTTGACTAAACTTTCTTCATGAAAGTTCTTCTAATTGACATCACGATCATCTTCTATGTTGGATGTTTTGTCCAAAAATCATTCGTTAGAGAGTTAGGAGCATGATAAGAGAGTCTCTGCATAACAGTGGGATTTCGGGCTACTTTTAACTCTTTGTTCCTCATATGTTTTCTTGGATTCGAGACCGAATTAGATCAAACTCAACATCAAAGTTCTTCTACTAGTTGTTATCTTCATCTTTCATGTTGAACGTTTTGTCCAAATGTCATTCGTTAGAGAGTTATAAGAGGCGGAAGTGGATTGCTGCACTGCAGTCTGTGTTTTTTTTGTCTGGGAGGGCCACTGTGTCGACCTGGCCTGAGCCCGTGTCGACCTGACCTGAACTCAGGTCGACCTCCTGTCCCAAAACAGCCCAGAATGTGTTCTGGGAAGCCCTCTAGTGTCGACACAGTCCCATCCCGTGTCGACACACTCACCCAGTTTGACCCAGAAAGTGCTGGGAAGCTGATCTAGTGTCGACACCACCTGTGCTAGTGTCGACACACTGTCCCATATTAGTTAGGGGGTTTTCTGGAAGCTGTCTCTAGTGTCGACACTACTTGATCTCGTGTCGACACTACTTGACCTTTTTGCCTTGTTTTTGAAGCACTGTGTCGACACCACCTGAACTAGTGTCGACACTACCTGACCAGTTTTGCGTGATTTTGTCTTGTGTTTGAAGCATTGTGTCGACACCACTTGATCTAGTGTCGACACTATCCTTACAAGATTTTTGTATAATTTTGGTCTAATCATTTCATGATGTCTTCAAGCATGTACATGGTGTTATAAGGTATGCATGGACTTAAAATAAATCAAACCATTAAAGGAAATGGTAATGATATGAATATGATTCTAATGTGTAAATTTTGATTGTTCTTATGATCCTTGGATTATCTTGTGATCTTGCTTATGGTCAATTGATAATATAATAATATGATATGAATGTGGGGATGAATACATGATTAGTATGGACATATTAGTGGTGTAAATGTTATGATTTGCATATAAGTTTCATGGTTTCATGTTTTCCGGTGTTTAATTGATTCATTGTCATATGCATACATGCTAGGAAATTACATGTTCTACATATGATCTGTCTTTAGAAACACCCTCTTGTCAAGACATTAATGAATTATGAAATATAAGATACGTCATTATCCTACCTTGTTCTCTTGAGCTATTTGTCATACCTTGACTCTATAAATGATCTTGTTTCCTTTTACTATGAGCTTGTCATTGAAACTCTGTGGCCATAATATGAATATGTTTGTTCGGCACAATTGGGACTTCGGTCCTTTTGACCAATGCCTGTGCAATTAAGGGCCCTGTCTGGTCCTGGGGAGGAGCACCCCAACGTACTTATTAACCGCGGGAGTATGGACTTGTGGTGCGTGGCATGGCACTGATACTATATGCAAGAGTTGTGAAAATGTGCCTTCGTTTGATATGATAAGTTTGATTTGATCTGATATGATAAGATTTGATATGATACGTCTGTTCACGTGAATACGTGGTATCTGTCTGAATATGGCCAATCTCTTTTGATATGATTCTACTCTTGAAATATCTGTCCATTGTATATGCAATCGACATTTGATCTGATATGATATCCGTTTTACTCTGCTATTCAATCTGTTAGTATTGCATGCATTGTCATCATATTCATATGCATATCTACCTACTTAAAATGTTAATCATGTATACTAGTGCCCGCACGTTATTGAGATGTAAATCCTACTGAGCTAGTTCGCTCACCCCTATCATCCTGCCCTTTTTCAGGTAGTGATGAGGAACCGGTGGAGTCGGATGGGACTGGACAAGAGTGACGAGCACCCGTCCTAGAATAGATGACAGTTTAGAAATAGAAATTGAGTAGTCTATGTAATAGTGAAACTTTTCTGGAAGTTATTTGAATAATGGACCCTTTGGTTAATTCTTTCTTGTAAGGTTGTATCTAGTTGAATGAAATGAAATCAAGAGTAACTTTGAGGATATTATTATGATTTGAAAAGTGTTATTATATTCAATTGTGTCTCTGCGCTATTCAACTGTGATACGTTTATTGTATCGTTCACGTCCCCCGGTATTTATTCCGCTGCTAAATATCGGGGCGTGACAGTTGGTATCAGAGCCTGAACTTTAGGGTCCAAGGGATTAGGAACATAGAATGAAACTAGATTACACGAGTCAAATCTGTCGTACCTAATGTGAGCTTGGGTAGAGCCATGGGAATAGAAGTCACATGTGATATATTTAGATGACTAACTCACATTATTATCTTGAAGGTACTTTTTACCTCAATGGCCGCTGAACGTGCCCAGGCTAGGGACATGCAACGAACAATACAGAATTTGACTCAGGCTATCTTACAAGCCACCCAAGGTGGAGGAAACCGCGGAGCCGGTGAGCTCCACCGGAATTTCCGGAACATGGATCCGCCTAGGTTTGAAGGGAGTACTAACCCAGATGTGGCTGAACACTGGGTTAAAGAGATTGAAAGGATCTTCAAGGTTATGCAATGCACAGACCAGAACAAGGTACTCCTGGCGACTTTCCAGTTGGAAAAGGATGCTAGGGCATGGTGGGAGTCGGTAGAAGCAACCCTAAATGGACAACAACCAACATGGGCTCAGTTCATTGAGCGTTTCAATACCAAGTACTTTTCTGAGAGAGTCCAAGAACGCAAAGCAGCTGAATTTGCGGCTTTGAAGCAGAGGGGACTCAATGTGGCCGAGTACGAGGCCCAATTCTCTCGTTTGTCCCGTTATGCTGTTCACTTAATTGGGACAGAAAGGATGAAGGCAAAACGCTTTCTGAATGGCTTGAGGCCCCAGTTCATCACTCAACTGGCGCCAATGGACATTCAGACCTATGCCGACATGGTAAAGAAGGCCCAGTTACTGGAGGATGCCATGGAGACTGCTGAAAGAATTACGGGAAAATCTGTGAAAAGGGAGCAAGTGTCTTCTACAGGAAGGTATCAGCCGACCATTGGGAAGAAAAGGCCCAGTGGCGGAACAAATGAACCGACTGATAAAAAGCCAAAGGAGTTAGGTAAGCAGATAGTGGTGGCAACGGGAGAAAGGTGTAAACACTGTGACAAAGCTAGTCACCAGTCTGAACATTGCTGGAGAGCGCAAGGGAGATGCCTACGCTGTGGGAGCCGTGACCATAGGATCTCGGACTGTCCACTACTGAAGGAACAAGCTCCTCAGGACAAGCGTCCGAATGGACAGAAAAGGCAAGGCCGTCTGCAAGCTGTCCAGGAACCAGAAACTGCTGAAGAAGGAGGGATCGTGGAAGGTACACTTACTATTCTTTCCCGACCCGCATATGTTCTCTTTGATACGGGAGCTACGCATTCCTTCATATCTCAAACATTTGTTGATACCCTACCTGAAAAACCTGTCCCAATGAAATCAGAAATAGTTGTGTCAACCCCGATTGGTCCGGGTGCCAATCTTACAAACCATATACCATCCAGTGAAGTGTTGATTGAAACTCAAAACCTACCAGCAAATTTAATATGTATGGACATGGCGGGGTATGATGTGATACTGGGAGCAGACTGGATGTCTGAACATGGGGCTAGTATAAATTGCAGGAGAGGTCGGGTAACTTTTAGCCAGTACCCAAAAATAGTGTTCACCGGGGATAGAAACCGCAGGAGATTGTCAATTATCTCTGCATTACAAGCCAAAAGGATGATGAGGAAAGGTTGTATGGCCTTTCTTGCTACTGTAGTCATTGCAAAGAAGGAAGTCAAAGTGGAGGACATCCATGTCGTCAGCGAATACGCTGATGTTTTCCCCGAAGACTTGCCAGGAATTCCTCCTGAGCGAGAGGTCGATTTTACCATCGAGTTGGTCCCTGGAGCAGCACCGGTATCAAGGGCACCATATAGAATGTCCCCCGCAGAACTGAAAGAATTAAAAGAGCAACTGATGGAACTGTTAGAGAAGGGTTTCATCCGACCAAGCACATCGCCATGGGGTGCACCTGTCCTCTTCGTCAAGAAGAAAGATGGGTCGATGAGGCTATGCATAGATTACCGACAACTGAATCAGTTAACCATCAAGAACAAATACCCTCTGCCGAGAATTGATGAGTTGTTTGATCAATTATCTAGAGCTAGATACTTCTCTAAAATAGATCTCAGATCCGGTTATCATCAATTGAGGATCAAAGGAGAAGACATTCATAAGACTGCCTTCCGAAGCAGGTATGGACATTATGAATTTATTGTTATGCCTTTTGGACTAACAAATGCCCCCGCAGTTTTTATGCAGTTGATGAATAGCATTTATCGCCCATATCTTGATAAGTTTGTAGTGGTATTCATCGATGATATATTGATCTATTCCAAGACAAAGGAAGAGCATGAGGAGCATTTGAGGATTGCATTGCAGATCTTAAGGGAGAACAAACTATATGCCAAGTTAAGTAAATGTGAATTCTGGCTTGAGGAGGTATCCTTTCTAGGGCATGTGGTAACCAAAGATGGTATCGCTGTTGATCCATCAAAGGTTGAGGCTGTGTTGAAATGGGAAAGACCGACAAGCGTCACAGAGATCCGGAGTTTTCTGGGATTAGCTGGGTATTATCGAAGGTTTATAAAGGATTTCTCAAAGATTGCAGTGCCATTGACCAAGCTGACCCGGAAGGAAAATCCGTTTGTGTGGACCAATGAATGTGAGGAAAGTTTCAACAACTTGAAGAAGTGTCTGACTACTGCTCCTGTCCTCGCCTTACCCACTGAAGAGGGAGGATTTGAAATTTATTCAGATGCTTCTGGTACTGGACTGGGATGTGTCTTAATGCAACAAGGGAAGGTAATAGCTTATGCTTCCAGACAGTTGAAGGTCCACGAAGTGAACTATCCGGTTCATGACCTGGAGTTGGCAGCTGTAGTATTCGCCCTAAAGATCTGGAGGCATTACATCTATGGTGAGCAATTTAAAGTCTTTTCTGACCACAAGAGTTTGAAATACCTGTTCTCACAGAAAGAGCTTAACATGAGACAAAGGAGGTGGTTAGAGTACCTTAAGGACTTTGACTTTTCCATCCAATATCACCCTGGGAAAGCCAATGTAGTGGCAGACGCTCTAAGTAGACAACCAGGAACTGTTCTAGCTAGTATGATGCTGGGCGAATGGAAGTTACTGGAGCAATTTGCAAGTCTGAATTTAGACGTGGAAAAGAAGGAGGGACAAGTAATGATCTCTAATCTCCAGATACAATCCGGTCTGCTGACCGAAATCCAGGAGAAACAGGGAGGAGACCCACTCTTAGTTCAGATCAGGGAGAAGTTAGAACAAAGACCTGACTTTACTCTATCAACAGAAGGAAGATTATTATTCAGAGGTAGAACATGTGTCCCTGATCATGAAGAACTCAAGAAAAGGTTACTGAATGAAGCTCACCAGTCCAAATATACGATTCATCCAGGATCAACAAAGATGTACCAAGATTTAAAAAGGTCGTACTGGTGGCCGAACATGAAGAGGGATGTGGCCGATCATGTGGCATACTGTTTGACATGCATGAAAGTCAAAGCCGAACATTTCCGTACGGCTGGTGGACTGCTACCACTCGAAATCCCAGAGTGGAAGTGGGATAGTATCGGTATGGACTTTATCATGGGATTGCCCAAGACTCGAGGTGGTTGGATGCAATCTGGGTAATCGTTGATCGATTGACTAAGTCGGCACATTTCTTGCCGATTAAGAGCACCTGGTCCGTGGATGTATTGGCTGCATTATATGTTAAGGAAGTAGTTAGATTACATGGGGTTCCATCTAGCATAATCTCAGATCGGGACCCTAGATTTACTTCACACTTCTGGAAGGGTTTACAAGCAGCAATGGGTACTAAATTAAACTTTAGTACTGCCTTCCATCCTCAGACTGATGGACAAACTGAAAGGACCAATCAAATTGTGGAGGATATGCTTCGTGCTTTGGTGCTGGATTTCAAAGGCCGATGGGATGATCAGTTGTACTTGATGGAGTTCGCATATAACAACAGTTATCAGGCTAGTATCAAGATGGCTCCATTTGAAGCCTTATATGGCAGGAGTTGCAGATCACCCCTTTGTTGGGAAGAGGTTGGGGAGAACCAATGGGTTGGACCCGACTTGATTGAGGGCACTGTCCGGAAGGTTCAGATCGTCAGGGAACGTTTGAAGATAGCACAATCCAGACAGAAGAGTTATGCAGACAAGAGAAGGAGAGAACTGGAATTTCAGGTTGGCGAACATGTTTTCTTGAAGGTCTCACCTTCAAGGGGAATACAAAGATTTGGGATCAAAGGAAAACTAAGTCCCAGATTTATAGGGCCATTTGAAATTCTGGAAAGAATTGGTCAGGTGGCGTATAGACTTGCACTACCTCCGCAGCTAGCAAACGTGCATAATGTGTTCCACATATCCATGCTGCGGAAGTACTTATTCAATGCCGATCATGTAATTGATCACGAGGACTTGGAGATTCGGGAGGACCTGACTTATGAAGAGAAGCCGATCAAACTGTTGGATCGGAAGATTCAGCGACTCAGGAATCGTACCATACCTATGGTGAAGGTTCAATGGAGTCGAGACGGAGTTACTAATGCTACCTGGGAAACAGAGGATAGAATGAAGAAAAACCACCCGGAGCTATTCTCAGGTACGAACTACACCATTACGCGTAAATTTGGGGACCAAATTTCTTAAGTGGGGGAGGATGTAACACCCCGAAAATTTAGCAATTTAAAATTTTCAGAAATATAGAGGGATAAAAATAAATAATCATATTGGAGACTTCCAACACCATGTAATTATGAACCATCAACAATAATGGGCCTATAGAACACATTTGGCCCAAGGATATGAATGAACTGGACAGGGAATTACCCAGAAATTCGTGTATGTAATTATGCAATAATTAGAGAGGGCAATATAGGGTTAAAAGATGGGTGATTAGTCATGTAAGGTAAGCCAAAACCGAACTCAATCCCAATTGGTGGTTTCCTAAACCTTTGCTACCTCTTTTGGGTAAGGGAATCCCAGATTTCCTGGAAACTAGGAAACAGAGCTCGTAGCCCCTTTCCTAGTATCGTTAGGACTCTTAACAACATCCTAAAACTATAAGAACTCGTCCCTAAACTCTTGGGGAAGGTTTAACAACGAAGTTTGGGTCGTTTGGAGGCAAGCAAGAATTTCTGAGGAGCAGGAGAAAGGCTGGGAGTCCGTAGCTTCATCCCCTGTATCTTCTGTTGCATCCAGAACATCAACGGGTTTTAGATCTTCGTAAAGGTAGGTGTTCTCGGGCCAAGATTAAAGAAAACCAACACCATCATGTAATTCTCTGAGTCTAGGATCATTTGCATTTGGTTTGACTCAATTTCATAGAGTATACGTTGTGTATTCGTCGGTTTCTGAAGGCTAGCACAGTTAGGGCTTTTTCTTGTTCTTCTTGTTATGCACACGATTCAAGACTGTATTTGACTAAACTTTCTTCATGAAAGTTCTTCTAATTGTCATCACGATCATCTTCTATGTTGGATGTTTTGTCCAAAATCATTCGTTAGAGAGTTAGGAGCATGATAAGAGAGTCTCTGCATAACAGTGGGATTTCGGGCTACTTTTAACTCTTTGTTCCTCATATGTTTTCTTGGGATTCGAGACCGAATTAGATCGAACTCTCAACATCAAAGTTCTTCTACTAGTTGTTATCTTCATCTTTCATGTTGAACGTTTTGTCCAAATGTCATTCGTTAGAGAGTTATAAGAGGCGGAAGTGGATTGCTGCACTGCAGTCCTGTGTTTTTTTTTGTCTGGGAGGGCCACTGTGTCGACCTGGCCTGAGCCCGTGTCGACCTGACCTGAACTCAGGTCGACCTCCTGTCCCAAAACAGCCCAGAATGTGTTCTGGGAAGCCCTCTAGTGTCGACACAGTCCCATCCCGTGTCGACACACTCACCCAGTTTGACCCAGAAAGTGCTGGGAAGCTGATCTAGTGTCGACACCACCTGTGCTAGTGTCGACACACTGTCCCATATTAGTTAGGGGGTTTTCTGGAAGCTGTCTCTAGTGTCGACACTACTTGATCTCGTGTCGACACTACTTGACCTTTTTGCCTTGTTTTTGAAGCACTGTGTCGACACCACCTGAACTAGTGTCGACACTACCTGACCAGTTTTGCGTGATTTTGTCTTGTGTTTGAAGCATTGTGTCGACACCACTTGATCTAGTGTCGACACTATCCTTACAAGATTTTTGTATAATTTTGGTCTAATCATTTCATGATGTCTTCAAGCATGTACATGGTGTTATAAGGTATGCATGGACTTAAAATAAATCAAACCATTAAAGGAAATGGTAATGATATGAATATGATTCTAATGTGTAAATTTTGATTGTTCTTATGATCCTTGGATTATCTTGTGATCTTGCTTATGGTCAATTGATAATATAATAATATGATATGAATGTGGGGATGAATACATGATTAGTATGGACATATTAGTGGTGTAAATGTTATGATTTGCATATAAGTTTCATGGTTTCATGTTTTCCGGTGTTTAATTGATTCATTGTCATATGCATACATGCTAGGAAATTACATGTTCTACATATGATCTGTCTTTAGAAACACCCTCTTGTCAAGACATTAATGAATTATGAAATATAAGATACGTCATTATCCTATCTTGTTCTCTTGAGCTATTTGTCATACCTTGACTCTATAAATGATCTTGTTTCCTTTTACTATGAGCTTGTCATTGAAACTCTGTGGCCATAATATGAATATGTTTGTTCGGCACAATTGGGACTTCGGTCCTTTTGACCAATGCCTGTGCAATTAAGGGCCCTGTCTGGTCCTGGGGAGGAGCACCCCAACGTACTTATTAACCGCGGGAGTATGGACTTGTGGTGCGTGGCATGGCACTGATACTATATGCAAGAGTTGTGAAAATTGTGCCTTCGTTTGATATGATAAGTTTGATTTGATCTGATATGATAAGATTTGATATGATACGTCTGTTCACGTGAATACGTGGTATCTGTCTGAATATGGCCAATCTCTTTTGATATGATTCTACTCTTGAAATATCTGTCCATTGTATATGCAAATCGACATTTGATCTGATATGATATCCGTTTTACTCTGCTATTCAATCTGTTAGTATTGCTTGCATTGTCATCATATTCATATGCATATCTACCTACTTAAAATGTTAATCATGTATACTAGTGCCCGCACGTTATTGAGATGTAAATCCTACTGAGCTAGTTCGCTCACCCCTATCATCCTGCCCTTTTTCAGGTAGTGATGAGGAACCGGTGGAGTCGGATGGGACTGGACAAGAGTGACGAGCACCCGTCCTAGAATAGATGACAGTTTAGAAATAGAAATTGAGTAGTCTATGTAATAGTGAAACTTTTCTGGAAGTTATTTGAATAATGGACCCTTTGGTTAATTCTTTCTTGTAAGGTTGTATCTAGTTGAATGAAATGAAATCAAGAGTAACTTTGAGGATATTATTATGATTTGAAAAGTGTTATTATATTCAATTGTGTCTCTGCGCTATTCAACTGTGATACGTTTATTTGTATCGTTCACGTCCCCCGGTATTTATTCCGCTGCTAAATATCGGGGCGTGACATAGTTGGTTTATTCCACTGTGAAAACCTTGGCATGTAATGCTGTTGATGAGCAGGAAATTGTGAGTGATAAAAATAAGGATTGAACCATTGGCCATTGTATCTTTGGTACCAAGAATTATTCCATCTTGAATTGTAAGATGAAAATATTCAAATTTCCATGAGAAAGATGATTATTGATTGGTTTGAAGTTTTTCTGATTTTTATAAGAAGGGTAGGTCGACCTATGCATGGTTTGTGTCAACCTATTTTGTGTGTGTGTCGACTTGGGTAGGGTATGTGTCGACCTCTGACTGGGATAGGTCGACCTGTGCAGAGTGTGTGTCGACCTCACAGGTTCTTTCTGTTTTTGTATTTTTCCTTTGTTTTCAGATGAACCTGCCTTGACAAATTTTATTAGAGGATTTTTTTATGGTTTTATTTTTTTTTGGAGATGATTCAGTTTTCTTTGAATTTTGTGGTTCAAAACCTAAGCCATGCTTATTTGGATTCATCTTCATTCCCAGTAGAGCATTCAGATTTTCTTTGTCTTGTGTTAAGTTCTTGATGATGTCTTCTTTTTCTTTAAGGCAAATATTGAGTTTTTCAATTTGATTTAAATTTTCTTGATTTTCCTTCTCTTTTCCTTCAAATTTCTTGACAGAATTGATAAGTTCTTTGTTCAATTTTTGAATTCTCAATTTCAAATCATCAACAAAAATTAACAATTCATCATTTTCTTTGATTTGATCTGAAATCTGAGCTTCTAATTCAGAAATTTTCCAGAAGATGATGTGTCATGAAGAATGTTATCAATTTTTATTTTCAAATATTTATTTTCTTTTCTAACATCAGAAAGATTTTCAACTAAATTACCATATGCTTCTTGCCAATCTTCAATGGTAAATAGTTCAAAAGACATATCTACTAGTTCTTCACTACTTCCAGCTATGGAGCAGATTTCATTTCCTTCTGAACTTGAGGATTCTTTATTGCTGCCTGAACTTTGATCCTCATCTGACCATGTAGCAACCATGGCCTTGTTCTTCTTTTTGTGAAACTCCTTCTTGTGGTTTTTGTACTTGTCCTTCTTAGCCTCTGGACATTCAGCCTTCATATGCCCAGATTTGTTGCACCTGTAACACACAGGAATTTCATCAGTTTTCTTATAATCAACATGGGAGAAGTGTTTCTTTTTACTAGACATTACATTTTGCTTATTACCAAAATTCTTCTTGTTTGATTTTAGAAATGCTCTAAATTGTCTAGTAATCAAAGCAAGATTATCATTGTCAGATTCAGATTTTTCAGATTCAGAAATTTCTTTAGATTTTTCTTTACTACTTGATGAAGCTTTAAGAGCAATGGGTTTTGATTTCAGCATGTGTTCTTCAGATCTTTTAAGATTTAGCTCATAAGTCATTAAAGATCCAATGAGTTCATCCAATGTTATTTTGGATAAATCCTTTGAATCCTCAATGACTGTGGCTTTAGTGTGCCACACAGGAGATAAAGAATGCAAATTTTTTCTTACCAACTCTTCATTTGAGTATTCCTTACCTAAAGCTCGAAATCCATTGATGATTACCATGAACCTAGCAAACATCTCAGATATGGTTTCATTAGATTTCATGATAAACAATTCATAATCAGAAACTAACATGTTTGCTTTAGTTTCTCTAACTTGAGATGTTCCCTCATATAGCAATTCTAATTTTTCCCACATCTCCTTGGCAGACTTACACATAGAGATTCTGGAATACTCCTTCGGATGGATGGCACATTACAGCATGTTCATGGCTCTATAGTTCAAGGTGACCCTTCTGATCTGCTCCCTAGTCCATTGATCTTCATCTCCAGTGACTTCGATTGGTCCTTTTTCAACAATTCTACATACTTCATAGTTCTGTGCTCTAAGAAAAACCGACATCCTATTCTTCCAGTAAGGATAGTCAGTACCATCAAAAAATGGAGGCCTATTAATTGAATGACCTTCAGCAACGAAACCTCTAGAGTTCATGATAAAGACAATCAAATCAAACACACGGCACAATTTGAGCAAGTAATTTAGTGAATCAAAATTCGAAATACAGAAAATTCACCAAAGCACCTCAGAGTATAGAATTGACTCTGACCTACTATGATACCAATTGTTAGGATCGGATAGGTGACTGAATTCAAGTTAATTACAAATGTGTGTGTATGGCAACAAAATTAAAAGAGTAATACACACAGTTCGATTAGATCCAGAAATGGTGTGTGAATATAGAGTGAAACGATGCAGCAAACCACACACAAACCACAGTGCACAGAAGAATTTTAAGGTGGTTCGGAGAACACAACTTGTGTCTCCTACGTCCACCTCCTCACGACGGAGGAACCACTAACACTAGTGCATACAACCTCAAGCACGACAACTTCAACCTCTTCGAATGCAACTACTCAAAGAAACCCAGGAGATAGGCACAACAACCTACTCCACAACCACTTGTGAATTCAGCAAATTCACAAGCCCTTGAGCACTACGGCTCAAGCACTAGAGCACGACGGCTCCAACCCAGAGCACTACGGCTCCAAACCAGAGTACAAAGTACTCAAATCTCTGAATTACAACAGATCCAAGTTCTGCTAGAACAAGCATACTTAGAGAATAGATCCTCTAGCACGATCTATCTCAGTACAGGATAAAATGGTAAAGACAAATAGAATTGGGCGATCTGTGTAGAACACATACACAGATCCCCCAGAGAAATTGACACTCAAAACAAACACAGACTCGGTTGGATCTCCTTCTGGATCAGCACTGCTGCAACCACGAGCTCCTCCCCTTCTTCTCCTTCTTCTTCCCTTTGGCAGCACTCTGCCGCTCTCCTTCTGGACGCAGGAGCCTTTCCCGCTCAAAATGCTATTCTTCTGGAATGCTCTAAGCTTTCTTGCGTGGGATGTGATTTGGAGTACGAGGATCATGAGTATATATAGTCCCATGTGTGCATGAGGACCCTTGGAGTGCATGGGCATGAATATCTAGGTCAATTCCCTTGATCCCTAAACAGCCGCGTGTCCAGAAAAATCCACGTTTTTGAGCTTCAGACGAAGTGTGTCGACACACAGGCAGACTGTGTCGACACCATTGGCCACTGGCTTCAGAACAGGTTCTGGGAGGGACAGTGAGTGTCGACACACAGGCAGACTGTGTCGACACCACTGTGACAAAGTTATGTAAACCTGAAAATATGAAGTGTGAACCATTAACATAAGTCATTATCATCAACATATGAAATATTAACATGTCATTTAGTCATCATTTTAATATGTACAAAATGTCATCATCAAAATCAAATTATGAGTAATGTCAATTAGTCGTGATTAGAATCATCATTAAAAAGTTTCAAATACACACTGAACACAACAATATCCTGAAGAAGCCAAATTCTATCCAACTAAGATCTCATCTAGAGTGTCATAATGTCCTTCAATCCATTAAATCAATTTGAAACTCCTAAAAACAAGCGTTAAACATCACAACTTGCTTAAACCATATTGATTGATTCATATATTTGTTCTAATTGTGTGATTGCTTGCTTGCTAAAATGGACTATAATCATGCTTATTCCAATATGGATTACGAGGATAATGTTAAATCTCCATCATTTCAATCTCATGTCCATCCATCTTACCACCATGAAGGACAAACTTCTACGTCATATGGTTATGTATGCACACCGCGAACTAACCAACTTGATATTCCCTCACATTTAACTCCAATCAAAACCCGGAGAGAGCCTTCTCCCCCTCATCATGATTCCAATGTCCAAAATGTCTTGAATGCATTAGACCAGCTCACCCCTCAACAACTCAACCTGATTCAATATTTGGTTGGGAGTGTGACCCCTCCTCCTTCTCCTTATCCCAAAAACACCCAAATTTGTATATTCCGGCGACTTCGCCACCCCCTCATATGTTGGATCTCTTGTTTTGATGATGTTCAAATATGATTCATACATATGTGGATATCATGCTTTATTTATGTTTAACAATATTTTTCCATGTGTATCTCAAAGGAATGCTCAAGTAATGACAGTGGTGTCGACACAATCCATGCATCCAGCAATTTGTAAAGGAAAAAGCATCCAATGGTGTCGACACAGAAGGCTTGTATGTCGACACCCTATCCCTCCCAGTGGCATGTTTTTTGAAGAAGCATCCAGTGGTGTCGACACAGGACCCCTATGTGTCGACACTCACCCACTGTCCCAGAAGCCCAGTTTCAAGCCAGTGCATTGTGTGTCGACACATGCTTGTGTGGTGTCGACACACTTCGGATAATTTTCCAGATCTAAAATGTAGGAACACGTGGATGGTTTTGATTGAGGAATTTTGAGCGGGAATCTTTGTGCCCCCAAATCCCAAGAGATCTTGTGGACCCATGGGACTATAAATATCCCTTATCCACTTTACTTGGGCGTAACACACATCAGTTCTTCCAACTCCAGAGATTTCCAGGTGATTTCAGAAGAGGGCTTCATCCTGGAGAATTGCTTCCAGATATGAAGGAATTGAAGCTTCGAGCATCTTGGATGATCCATCTCAAGAAGGATTTCCAGTCTTCAGAGCCTTCTTCTTGGAGCTAAAGCCAAAGAGTTGATCTCCCATCTTGAAGCAGAAACAGGGAGATTCGAACCAGACATCTCCAACTTGGAATTCAATTGTTTAGTCTGGTTCTTTACTTCAAACTCACCCTATTGTGTGTGTTGTGTGAGGTTGGTGCAATCCTTGTGCTCAATCTCTTGTGTGTGTGGTTAGATCTGAGATCTCTGCATCTCAGAGTGTGTGTGGTGTTTTGTGTCTTTTCTGAACTGGCAAGATAAGCCACAATTGTGTGTGTGTGTGGATGGTGGATCTAGGATACACGATTGTGTAATTCGAACCACCCTAAATCTTCTTGTCTCTGTGGTTTGATTGTCTTTTGCGCTAGATGCTTGATAGGCTCGTTAGTATTTCACCATCTAACCTGTCTGAATTGTTCAGAATTGTGAGTGAGCTTTCGATTTAAGTCTTAATTCAATCTCTCAAAGAGTTTAATCGAGTGATTTTTAAAATCTAGAGAAATCTATTCAACCCCCCCCCTTCTAGATTTCTTCATAGCAGTTTTTCCGCAATATTTCATTTGGTATTAGAGCAAGTTCTCATTGCACTTTAAGTGTTTGATCTAGCGATCAAGAGTCTGTTGCTATGGAAATCACCAAGGAATTTATGGCTGAGGGTCATTCAGTTTCTAGGCCTCCTTTTTTCGATGGATCTGATTATGCTTATTGAAAAAACATGATGCAGGTGTTCTTAAGAGCTCAAGACTATGAGCTCTGGAAGATTGTTGACAAGGGACCTGCTGAACTCCCTGAAGATGAAGTTCTATGGACCAAGGATCAGATCAAGAAATCCACCCTCAACTGGGGTGCCATGAACATGATGTAGTGTGCCATTCACCCCAAAGAGTACTCCAGAGTATCTTCATGTAAGTCTACTAAGGAGATGTGGGATAAGCTCCAGCTCATCTATGAGGGAACCTCTGAGGTAAGGGAAACCAAGGCAAGTATCTTAGTCTCAGAGTATGAAATGTTTAGAATGAAGAGTGATGAGACTATCTTTGAGATGTTTGTTAGATTTATGCTCATTGTGAATGGTCTTCGAGGCTTAGGAAAGGATTATTCAAATAGTGATCTTGTTAGGAAGGTTCTTAGGTCACTTCCTTCAGCTTGGCATACAAAGGCCACAATAATTGAAGATTCAAAGAACTTGTCAACCATGCAATTAGATGAGCTAATAGGTTCACTAATGACATATGAAATTAACCTGAAAAGAAATGCATCTGTAATTTCATCTAAGAAACCTATTGCTTTAAAAGCTTCATCTAGTTCAAAAATTGTTGTTGACCAATCTGATGAAAATGATGAGTCTTCTGATGAAGAGGATGATGAAGAATTGGCCTTACTGACAAGGCAATTCAAAAAGTTCTTGAGAAAGAAAGGGAAAGGTAAGTTCAAACATTTCATCAAAAAGGATTTTTCAAAGAAGAATGATTTTAATAAAAAGATGGAAACAAACAAAAAGACTAACATTATTTGTTATGAGTGCAGGAAACCAGGACACATGAGAGGGGAGTGTCCTGATCTGAAGAAAAAATTGAAGAATCAAATGCTCAAGAAGACAAGAGCAATGTTGGCCATATGGAGTGATGAGGATGATGAAGAGCAGGAAGAAAGTGGATCTGATGAAGAAGAAGTGACATGTCTTATGGCTAGACATGAAGAAAACAGTGAGGTAAGTTCTTCTTTTGAAAATTTCACAACTTATGATTGGGAGGAAGCATATGTTGTTTTGTTTGAAAAATTGTGTGAACTGAAATATGAAAATAAAACCTTGAAAAAGAATATTAACAGCATATTGCATAACCCACAAGAATTTGAGCAAATAAATTTGTTGAATGATGAAATCATTAACATGAAAAAGGAACAAGAATGTTTGAATGAACAGATTTATGTCATTAAGGAAAGATGTCAGTCCACTGAAAAAGAATAATAAATTTTGAAAGATGAAAATGAAAAACTCAAAAAAGAAAAAGAGGTGATTCAAGAGGAATTGAAAACTGCCCAAAAAGAACTGAATGACAAGAAAGAAACCTTGTCTAAATTTGTCAAAGGCAAAGAAAACCTAGATGCTATTTTATGAGTTCGGATGAACACTACCAAGCATGGTTTAGGTTTTCAGCCTGAGAACAAGAAGAAAATTGGGCAAACCTTGATAACTTCATTTGTCCAAGGAAGTACTTCTTACAATCAATCAAAAAAAAAGCATCAAAGAAAAACTACAAGTAAACTCAAAACCTAAAAATCAAAATCAAATCAAAAACTCCAAAACACAATTCAAGCATGAAAGAATTAAGGTAAAATCAACAAAATTTGAAATCCAGTGTTAGACCAACTTCATATCCAAAGAACAATAACAACTTTTCTGTTGGATCTAATTCTCATGTCAAAAAGAATAAAAATTTCACACCACAAAGAATCATAGCATGCACAATCTGTAAGAAATCTGGTCATACTGATGATAAATGCAGATCAAAAATAAATGTAAGAAAAATGAAACAAATCTAGATTCCAAAACAACTTGCTGTGGAGTTGAGAAAACTGATGGGCCCCAAAGCAATTTGGGTACCAAAAGTTTCTTTCTAATTCTTTTTGCAGGAATGTCTTATAGCCCACAAGAAAGACAAATGGTACCTTGACAATGGATGTTCAAGACATATGACTGGAGATAGGGACAAATTTTCTACATTAACTGAAAAAGATGGTGGACAAGTAATTTTGGGAGGTAAAAACAATGGACAAATCATTGGAACTGGAAGAATTGGTAAGAATCCTTCAAGCTCTATTGGGAATATTTTGCTTATAGAAGGCCTTGATCATAACCTACTGAGCATTAGTCAACTTTGTGATAGAGGCCTTAAGGTAATTTTTAATTTTGAATCATGTGAAATTGTTGAAAAGGATTCTGGAAAAATAAAATTTCTTGGTCAAAGGATTAACAATGTTTATCTAGTTGACCTAAATGATCATCAACATGAAAATCTTTGTCTAGTTGCTAGCCAGCATGATCTATTTCAATTGTGGCATCGAAGGTTAGGTCATGCTAGTGAAAATATTTTGAATAAATTGTTAAGACATACTCTTGTGAATGGTTTACCAAAAATGAAGAAAAAGAAAAATGCAATTGTATGGTGCTACATGTGCCCAAGGTAAACAAACTAGGAAATCATTCAAATCTATTACACACTTAATCACTTCCAAACCCTTTGAATTGTTGCATATGGATTTATTTGGTCCTACTAGGACTCAGTCTTAGTGGACATAGATTTGGGTTTGTGATTGTGGATGATTTCTCTAGGTTTACCTAGGTACATTTTCTGTCTCACAAGAGTGACACATTGGAAAACTTTAAAGAGTTTGTCAATAAAATTGAAAATGTAAAAACAAATAAAATCTACTCCATTCTTACTGATCATGGAGGAGAATTTGACAATAACTTATTTTTTGATTTTTGCAGGAATAAAGGAATTGATCACAAATTTGCTTCTCCAAGGACCCCTGAATAGAATGGAATTGTTGAAAGGAAGAATAGGACATTGGTGGAGATGGCTAGAACCTTGTTGATTGAAAGTCAGCTTCCAAGGAAATTTTGGGCAGAAGTTGTCAACACCTCCTGTTATGTTCTCAACATGGCTATGGTAAGACATGTCCTTAAGAAAACTTTCTATGAACTCCTGAAAGGTAAGAAGCCTCACATTGCATATTTTAGAGTTTTTGGAAGTAAAGTCTTCATTCATAACAATGATAAGCATGATCTAGATAAATTTGAAAATAAAAGTGATGTAGGCATTTTTTCTAGGATATTTTGAGAATTCAAGGTCATATAGGGTTTTTTATTATGAATCAAAAACTGTGGAGGAAACTCCCCATGTCATCTTTGATGAAAATTGTGAGAAACCTACTGACCATGATTCTTGTAGGAATCAAGAAGAAGATGTTGACATTCTTGTACAAGAATTGGATCAATCAGTGGAGAATGAAAAACTTGATGAACATGAAGTTGTGTCGACACAACAGAACATTGAGTCGACACCAGAGCAGGTAAGTACAGCAACAAGAGATAATTTTAGATATTTCAAAGATCATCCACTTGAGAATGTTGTAGAAAATGTCAATGATAGGGTTCATACTAGGTCTCATTTTAGAAATATCATTGAACAAGATCAAATGGCTTTTCTATCTCAAGTGGAACCCAAAACATTGAAGAGGCTTTAAAAGATAATTCTTGGGTAGAAGCAATGCATGATGAATTGAATCAATTCAAGAGAAACAATGTTTGGAGTCTAGTTCCCAGAAATCCTGAAATCTCAATAAATGGAACTAGATGGGTTTTTAGGAATAAATTGAATGAGGAAGGAAATGTTGTTAGAAATAAAGATAGACTGGTTGCAAAAGGATATAATCAGGAATTTGGAGTTGATTTTGAGGAGTCCTTTGCACCAGTAGCTAGGTTAGAAGTTGTGAGAATTTTATTGGCATATGCATGTTCCAGAAATTTCAAATTGTTTCAAATGGATGTGAAAACTATTTTTTTTTTATGGTTACATTAAAGAGGAAGTGTTTGTTGCTCAACCTCCTGGATTTGAAGATCATGATAAACCTAACCATGTTTATAAACTACATAAAGCTCTTTATGGCTTGAAACAGTCTCCAAGAGCATGGTATGACAGATTGAGTAGTTTTCTGGTTAGTAAGAATTATTCCAGAGGTAAGGTGGATCAAACTCTTTTCACAAAATCAGTCCACAATCATATCATTGTAGTTCAGGTATATGTGGATGATATTATTTTTGGTTCCACCAATCCTTCACTGTGTGAAGAATTTTCTAATCACATGCACAGTGAATTTGAAATGAGTCTTATGGGAGAATTACAATTCTTTCTTGGTTTGCAGGTCAAACAACTTGAGGATGGATTCTTTATCAATCAAGCCAAATATGTCAAAGAATTGCTCAAAAGATTCCATTTTGAACAAGCTAAACCAGCATCCACTCCCATGAGTACAAGCATCAAATTGGATAAGGATGAAAAAGGTAAACTGGTTGATGCAAAGCAATATGGAGGTATGATTGGATCTCTCTTGTATCTTACTGCAAGTAGGCCAGATATTCAATTTAGTGTATGTCTTTGTGCTAGATTTCAGTCTAGTCCGAAAGAAAGTCACTTGCTTGCAGTTAAGAGAATTTTTAGATATCTCTGTTGTACTTGTGAATTGGGTTTATGGTATCTAGCTGGATGTGATGCTGATTTAATTTCTTATTCTGATGCTGATTATGCTGGGTGTAAACTTGATAGAAAGAGTACTAGTAGATATTGTCAATTCTTGGGAAATTGCATGATAACATGGGCATCCAAAAAGCAACACTTAGTTGCACTCTCTACTGCAGAAGCAGAATATGTTGCTGCAGGGAGTTGTGCAGCTCAAGTGTTGTGGATTAAAAGTAAATTACTTGACTATGATATTGATATTGGATGTTCATCTATCATGTGTGACAATACTAGTGCAATTAATCTCTCCAAAAACCCAATTCAACACTCCAGAACAAAACATATTGAAATTAGGCATCATTGTCTTAGGGATGAAGTTGCAAACAAGAACATTGAACTAGAATTCATCCCTACTGAAAAACAAATTGCAGACATCTTCACAAAACCATTGGCTGAGGATAGATTCACATATTTAAGAAGGGAACTTGGAATATGCAACTTGGAATAAAAACTGCAAAACATCTTGATTTCTTATACAAAGATTATGTGGTATATCAAATGGTGATTTGTGGAAGGACAAGTTATGCTTGTCTGAAAGCTATCATTATGTGTTGAGGGAAATCCTCTGCCAAGTACCAATGATCTACCTTGTGTAAGAATCATTAAATTTAGAAAAAAAAAATTATGACTATATTTGAATTTTGAAACATGCTTGAGTTTGATTGATTGCTTACTGAAGTTGAATGCTACAATTAAGTGTATTTGATTTGAATGTCATATTGGTTCATTGATGCACATGTTGAGGGGGAGTATTATTGCTTGAAAAGTGAAAGTGAGCTCTGAAAGATGGTTTCAAGGGGATCAGATTTACACTGGGAGTATTTGAGAATAAGCCACTATGGATTGATCAGGTTTGCTGAGAGAATGTGAGTTTTTGCAATGTTGTCAGGTCAACACACAACCAGTGTAGTGTAGACACCAAATCTCTATTCTTCAGTTATAAGTGAGTTTTTCATAGTTTCTGTGCTATAGCATCATTTCCATGACATTCTCAAATCTTTCAATCTGATTCACATTCATTTCATTTGATTATCTTGGCAATTCTATGATTGAAGAAGGACTTTCTTTATTTTTGATAAAAATTGATAAAATCAATAATTTAGGGGGAGCTAAAGGTTTCAATACTTTTTCCTCTCATCAAACCAAATCTAATTCAGTGATTTGATGAATATGTAATTCATGAAATGCTCATTAATTATTATGAAAACAACATGGAATGAATTCTTAATTGTCATGACATACTTCTCCAATCAATATTCTTTTATTCGCTGAACTACTAAGGTAAGTTGATTTCTTTAGTTGAAAAATGTTAAATTGGTATTGACTGTACACATTTCTTTTGAGATTGATGAAGGTTAAAGTTGTGTCAACCTCCTAATGTTCATTAATAAATTGTTTTTCTAGCAGAGCAATGGCATATACACTGAGAAACTGCACACCTTCACAAAAAAAATGAAGAGCTATGCATGTCAAGAGGTGTTGTGTTATCTCTGCTCTAAGGGATAAAAATAAAATATTCAATTTCATGCTAATTGAGTAACTGGAAATATTGGCATCTGATAAATATATATTTCCATGTAAAAAGGTTATCATTAATCCATTGAGACAGGATAATTGGTAAATCTTTAGTAACCAGGGACTCTAGTGTATAAACAATATGTGTATTTGAGTGAAAAAGATTTACTACATTTGAATGCTCATTGCTTCAATTTAAAGAAAAATCAATCAAACAAATGAATAATTTATACCTAAATCAAATCTCTTAAAGGTGTTTAACTTCAATACAAATTACATTTATCCTGAAGAAAACACATTACTTTGGTTTAGTAAGGTGTAAAAGAATAATTTTGACTGAAGAGAGTACCTTATTTCAATAAGGTTGTCATCCAAATACTTCAGAATTTTTTTTTAATGATCAAATCTTGAATGATATCCCTCAAACCAATGAATTTATAAAGGAATGATGATAAGAAATGGGTCATGAAATCTTTAACATATTAAAAATTCTTGAATAATTGTTCTTTGACTATTTTTTATCACAATAAAGACTTTTCTTCTCATTGTTTTCACAAATTCCACAAATTTTGTCCAGTCAGGTCGACACACTCTCACTATGTGTCGACACCATACCCTGTCAGGTTGACACACATCTGCTATGTGTCGACACCACAAGGCCTAACCGCTGGTTCCAGTTTAGGGTAAATCGATTGGGGGTTCATTGTATCTTCTCTCTTTTGGTGTTGAACCCATTTATAAATGCCCAAACCTCTAGGTCGACCCTACTTCTTTGAGTTTCCCAACCCGTTTGAACTTCTCCCTCCTTCAACTCTCAAGGAAACGATTCTCAGCGTTTCCAGAACTTCTCTTCCAACCTCCAAGCCTCATCTTCTCCTTTCCTCTCCTTCCATCATGCCTCCCAAGCAAACTCCCAAGAGAGGGGCCAAGTCCAGAGCGGCTGCGAGGGGAGTGGTCATCGAGGAACCCCAACCAGAAAGAAGAAGCAAGTTCCAGCCTGATCCCTCCAAGAGGAAAGCAGATTCTAGTCCGTCTGGCACTCCATCCAAGCGGGGAAGATCATCCCCACAGAGCAAAGGCAAGTCACCTATGACATCTAGATACCCTAAACGGAAGCTACTTCCTGATTCCATTGACTCCGATGAAGAAGGTTCATCCTCTGAGTCTTCTTCTGACACATCCGGGACTCCAATAGTCACCCCATCTAAGACTGCCACTACAGGAAGATCCATTCTCAAACCTAGGGCTGTGGAGTTATCTGACCAAGCATTTGCTGATGCATTCCCTGAGGTTGTCTCTTTCTTTGAGTTTCAAGGATGGTTGCAATTTATTTCTGAGTTCAGAACTTTCTATCCTAGATTGGTTCAAGAATTTTATCTGAACATTGTGGATGCTACAGAGGGGTCCAAGTCAGAAGTTAAAGGTGTTTCAATTCTTCTCTCTCCTAAATTAGCCTCTGAATTGTTTCACTTTCCCAATTCTGGTGAGGATTATTGCAATTATGAGTTTAATCTTCATAAAGCCTACACTCTTCTCACTGGTCTACCTCATGATAAGAACGATTCCAGACAAACTCATGTCACAAGGTTTAATACCAATCACTTTTCTCCTACACTCAGTTGATTCATCACATTCTTACAACCATCATAACTCCTCAAGGTGGTGGAAGGAACATGCTTACAGATATTCAGCGTTTTGTCATGTATTGCATGAAGAAAAATGTGAAAGTGAACTTGAATTTAATCATGTCTCAAATCATGTCTGAGACAATTAGGAAAGACTTTCATAGATCTTTGCCATATGCTGCTCATCTGATAGCTGTCTTCAAGCATTTTGGAGTTGCATTTTTGAATGAAAAGGTTCAAAAAATCCCTCAGAACAATATATATTGTTTGCATCATTTGCAAAAATTTATGAGGTTCAGAGTTGAGGGTGATCAGGTGCTAAGAGGACCGATTGTAGAACCACCTGTAGAGCATGTAGAAGAAGAACATGCTCCAGATGTTGAAGCTCCTCAGGTTGATCCGGTGGAACAACCACATGTTGAGCCTGAAATTCCACATGAGATACCAGTTCCACCTACTCATCATGCATCTCCACCTCCTTCTGATGTGATTGTCCCTTCAACCTTTTTTCCAACAATATCACAGCTCTGCCTCCACTTCATCTGGTGGATCCTCTATTCCTCCTCAGTTGTATAAATTTATCCAAGTTCAATTTGATAATCTCAACTCATCCATGAAATGTCTGCCAGTTTTGAACTTCGGATTCAAAGGCTGGAAAATACAGTGAATGGACAGTTTTTGAGACAACAAGAAATGGCTGAGCAGGCTACTAGAAGGTTCAACAGATTGATTGGAACCTTGGGTGATGCTTCCACTCAGTTATGAGGTCTCCTATTTGATTTGCAAGCAATTTTGACTACTATTTTGGAAAACTTTCAACAAAGCATTCAAACTGGCAAAGATGCTGTGAGTCAAGTGTCCAAGTGCCTCCTATCATTTGCTCATTTTGTTGAAGACATGGAAAGAATGAAGGCTCACACTGCACACATTGATCAAGAGATAGCAGATCTTCGGACTGAGCTTAGGAACTTCTGGCAGCATGGCACAGTTCTCAGCTCATCATCTGCTCCTCCACCCATGACTCAAAGCTTCAGTGTCTTCCAAGAAAACATGTATGAAAGCCATCATAGGATGGAAGAACTTTTACATACCAAGCTAACTACTATGCACGCTCAAATGAGATCAAATTTAAGTGCTCTGGAAATGAGGATGAAGTCAATTGAAAGCATATTACTACCTCTTCCTCCTCCGCCTCCTCCATCTTCATGATGGTTGTTTTATTTTGATGATGTCAAAGGGGGAGAAGGGTTCTTTTGTATGCAATGGATGCTATTGGATGCTACTACTATATACATTTTGGTTGTTGGATTACATATTACACTTTATGCTTGTATGCTTGATTTTTTTGAAAGTGAAAATTGAATGACATGGTTGTTATTGATGTGATGAAAATTTGGATGTCATTGTCATTTTGTATGCCATGGAATAATGTGAATGAATGTTTTAAAATCTCATGTGTGAGAAAAACAAAGTTTGTTTAAT
Organism: Colocasia esculenta; assembly: GCA_014218235.1. Taxonomy (NCBI): domain Eukaryota; kingdom Viridiplantae; phylum Streptophyta; class Magnoliopsida; order Alismatales; family Araceae; genus Colocasia; species Colocasia esculenta. Next base: position 82,455,633 of record CM024757.1, read on the forward strand.
GAATCATAGTTGTCATCATCAAAAAGCGGGAGATTGTTAGATCTCTTGTTTTGATGATGTTCAAATATGATTCATACATATGTGGATATCATGCTTCATTTATGTTTAACAATATTTTTCCATGTGTAGCTCAAAGGAATGCTCAAGTAATGACAGTGGTGTCGACACAACTCCAGTGGTGTCGACACAATCCATGCATCCAGCAATTTGTAAAGGAAAAAGCATCCAGTGGTGTTGACACAGAAGGCTTGTGTGTCGACACCCTGTCCCTCCCAGTAGCATGTTTTTTTAAGAAGCATCTAGTGGTGTCGACACAGGACCCCTGTGTGTCGACACTCACCCACTGTCCCAGAAGCCCAGTTTCACGCCAGTGCATTGTGTGTCGACACATGCTTGTGTGGTGTCGACACACTTCGAATAATTTTCCAGATCTAAAATGCAGGAACACGGGGATGGTTTTGATTGAGGAATTTTGAGCGGGAATCTTTGTGCCCCCAAATCCCAAGAGATTTTGTGGACCCATGGGACTATAAATATCCCTTATCCACTTCACTTGGGTGCAACACACATTAGTTCTTCCAACTCCAGAGATTTCCAAGCGATTTCAGAAGAGGGCTTCATCCTGGAGAATTGCTTCCAGATCTGAAGGAATTGAAGCTTCGAGCATCTTGGATGATCCATCTCATGAAGGATTTCCAGTCTTCAGAGCCTTCTTCCTGGAGCTAAAGCCGAAGAGCTGATCTCCCATCTTGAAGCAGAAACAGGGAGATTCGAACCAGACATCTCCAACTTGGAATTCAATTGTTTAGTCTGGTTCTTTACTTCAAACTCACTCTATTGTGAGTGTTTTGTGAGGTTGGTGCAATCCTTGTGCTTAATCTCATGTGTGTGTGGTTAGATCTGAGATCTCTGCATCTCAGAGTGTGTGTGGTGTTTTGTGTCTTTTCTGAACAGGCAAGATAAGCCATAATTATGTGTGTGTGTGGATGGTGGATGTAGGATACACGATTGTGTAATCCGAACCACCCTAAATCATCTTGTCTTTGTGGTTTGATTGTCTTTTACGCAAGATGCTTGATAGGCTCGTTAGTATTTCACCATCTAACCTGTCTGAATTGTTCAGAATTGTGAGTGAGCTTTAGATTTAAGTCTTAATTCAATCTCTCAAAGAGTTTAATCGAGTGATTTTTAAAATCCAGAGAAATCTATTCAACCCCCCCCTTCTAGATTTCTTCATAGTAGTTTTTCCGCAATATTTCATCCTACACATCCCTTGCCTCGACCCCCTGGCCCTTTTAGTTCCCGTGCTCCGATCCGCATGGACCAACCCTTGGGAAGGCCCCCATATTCACAACCTCCCTCATGTACATCCTTACACGCCCAACGGCAAAACCCTTCAATTCCACATGCTCTTTTCTGTAAATTAAATCAAATGGAGAAAAAATCAACAAACTCTCAAACCCCAAGGGTGACCCCTTTGCCCCATGTCGGCTCTCCCTAAATTTCATATACATCCTTCGAAGACGTTGTCGTACCGACTATACAATGGCACGAATAATCCCTACATTCATGTTAAAGAATTTCTCTCTGAGTCTTCACGTTGGCAACATGACCCTCTTATTATGGCATTCATGTTTAGAAAATCTCTTGACGGCAATGCACTTGAATGGTTCTACTCACTAGAGCCAAGAGAGGCAGAGGATTTTATATTATAGCATAAGAAATTCTTTCAAAGATACAAGGACCGTGTCACCCCATCTCTCTCCATCATGGATCTATTATCCGAGAGAATGAGGTCTGACGAGGATTTCATCCAATTCGCTGACTGTTGGAGGTCAACGGCCACCAGACTGCAACATGTGCTCTCGGAGTCAGAGCAAATCAAATTATTATTTCCAACTCTACTTCGAGGTTCAAGCACAACTTGGCCATGAATAAACTTGATACAATGGAAGAGCTCTATAAGCGAGGACGCTACATTCAGACCCATCTAATGGACTCCCCAATCATAGATTTATTCAAGCATGGTCTGAGGTTCAACGGATGAGTGGACACCATTTGCCATCCACCTCACCAAACATCCACTCCATATACACCTCCACATAAACCTCCATACATGTAAGGCCCTCGAATTTTGCCCTCTTATTTAGATGTTTGGTTGTGTAATGTTTAGATGCTTGTGAGTACATTTATGTGTATATATATATATATATATATATATATACATATTATAATTAAATAAAGTTGTTCATATACGTATGATTGTTTAATTATGTACATATGGTGTTTATGTAATACATTGTACATTATATGTATGTATGTACATAGTGTAAACTTAGTGTTCTACATTTCTGTGTTATGGCCGAGGGACCATTTAATGTCAACATGCATGGACGTCAGGGGTTGAGTCGATGTCCAGATCGATGGACGCCAACTCCAAATTGGCGGCAACCAAGGTGGACGTCTACTTCCCAGAACATGTGCAATTTCAGATCCGGAAACATCTGCGATTTCTTCGCCCTCTGTTTAGGAAACCTCCGTCCAACGGTAGGATCCCCTACCTAAATGTGTACCCGACTGCCCTAGCTTATAAAAACACCTTCTTTGGCCGAATTAGATCCTTTTGGCTATTGTCAAAAACCCTAGCATTTTGTGCGAAACCTGAAACTTTGAGGCTCTGGATCTGGCAACTTGGTGCGATTCCGGGCGATCTACATCGACTGGAAAAAGCTTTGAACATCAAGGAAAGCTTCCCCGACTCTGGCGTGCTTTATCCATCAACAGAGAAGCCGGATCGAGGGGAGATTGGAGGGCTTCTTGGCTTGGCCAAGGAGAGCTTCTTCGGCAAATAATTCCATCTATCGATTTTTACAAAGGCGATTAACCTGTGTATATTATCCCTGCCCATGTCTAGTAGGTCCTAGGAATTTTATAGATTTTACCCTCATGTCCTGGAACCCCCATTCATCATTGTGTCTGCGTTTAGTCTGTGTTTGCACATACACGAACTTAACGACAGCATCTGATGCCGTTAAGATCCCTGGTTGGCGGCATGATCCTGTGTCGTTAACCTATATTGGCGGCAGCATCTGTGCCGCCAAGTTCAACAGGTTTGACATAATACATGTTTTGATCCTTGTGTCATATTTTCTAGATTTCTGGACATTAGTGCATGTTGTAAAATTTGTGTATGATCAAGTACGTCTAGTAGAACATGCCATGTGGTTAGGTTGAATTTTCGTAGATTATCTTGTTTATTAGAATTTCTATAACAAGATATTACGCATGATTTAGCATTAATAAATTCTGTTTATTTAGATCCATATTAAATTAGGGTTTCAAAATTTTACTAATACTATATGATGACTGTGTTCAGGTGTTAACAGTGCTAGATGTAACTGTGTTATTGTGAAATCTGTTGAAGTAAAATTTGTGATAAAATGCCTGAAATGAGATTTCAATTACTGAAATTAGTTTGCTAATCCAAAAAATATGAGAAATTAAGCATGTGATGTATTTACTGTTTGGATCATGTTATAAACATTTCATGACATTTGGAGAACAGTAAGCACTGTTATGGATTTAAAGAGAGAAATGACCATATTAAACATGCCTTGTTAATTACGTGTAATTCAGTTGCTAGAAACATGCTTAGGACTGTGTTAAGAGTAAATTTTCATTTACAACAGTAATGATATGATCTGAAAACTAATCCATGTATATGTGTTAAATGTGAATGCGTGTGAATCTAATTACATGTGAATGCTATGACAACGTGATAATGTGAAAAGTGTATAAATTGTGCCGTGTGTGACACTGCTACCATAGATGGCTGTGAAACTGTACCATAGTAAAGTCCCTACAGAAATGTTCAATGTTTGTGAAATCCTATGGGCAATTAGGATGAAATCCTGGAGGTGGACAAGTACCACTGGTTAGGGTGGAGAGTGCTTTTCCCGGTTCTGCGCAGTTAACCAAGGTCTATCACTGTGTTGCCTAGGTGATGGATATGTGAATGTGAATGTGTGTCCTTCTAATGGTGGTTTGGACTATGTGTCACGGCAACTAAGTGTAAAAATGTGAATACGTGTAAGTGAATTGTGAATTGTGCAATGTGTAAATGAGCATGTAAAAGTGTAAAGTGAATGTGTTAACATGTGAACAAGTGTAAACCATTGTCAATATGTTTAATTTATGTCAAAATAGCAAGCGAATGGTCAGGATAATTATGATAAATACATAAAAGAATATCTAGATTCTATGCTAGATGTACTCTTTATTTAATACATAGCTTCGTACTTAAATTGTGTATAGTTGCAAACCAACTAGAATATGTTTTAACTTTCAATTCATGTATGATAAAAGGTGACATCATGCATAATTGTGAATTATTTACATTAAAACAGAAAGTTAAATGTGTAAATGAATGTGAAAAGTGCATGTGAAATTGATTAGAATCCATGCTAGGTTGCTAATCACCCTGTGCTCAATTCCATGTTCTAGATTAGTAGAATTGTACTATAAAATGGATAATATTGAATTGTTAAATCATGTACAAGTTATACGTAGGGAGCATGTATAGGAATGTGAGTTATATTGTTTAATGTTATAAGTATGTAACATGTATTCTATTGCTACAAGTCTTTCCATGTATATTAGTTTAGATTGTATAGGGCATGCAACATGTGTTGCTTCTTACATTTAAAAGTCAGCATGTGCGTATGATGTGTGTATGGATGTTGTACATGGATTACTTGTTGAGTCTATTAGACTCATACTTGCTTCGGCGTACAGGTGTGACAGGTGTCTCCACTTCCGAGGAGGAGATAGTTAGGAGCGACTCCGAGAGCGAGGAGTAGCTTGTGTTGTGGAGACTTCGACATTGTACTTTTATTTTCATAAGTATGTAATGAATAAGTGATGTATCTCATTTAGACAATGTAAATTTGATTTAAAATTTCAATTATGTGGACTTTAGCTTTTCTTTTCAATGCTATATGGATTGTGGATATTTAATGATGATGATGGAATGAGAATAAACTTCTTATTATTCCGCTGTATTTGTGTACATCTCAGCTTAGTGTTTAGTGTTGGGTCAATGTCCCACTGTGACGATGTTTGTTATACCGACGTGGATTGGTATAATCATACTGGTATAAGAAAGGTCGTTACAGAGATTGGTATCAGAGAAACAAGGTTGAGATTGTACATGAATATATGCCATCATCTTCATAATATGCTAAGTCTTTATAGATTTGTCCACATATGTAGAAATGATTAATAATGAATGAAAGATAGATAAGAAAGTGGTTAGGAATTAATTAACTTAGTTCTAAATTGATTAAATTATCTTGCAGGCTATGGCATCTCGTGGTAGGCGTGGTGCACCTACTCGTGAGGATGAGCAGAGGCGTGAGGAGAGGGCTGAGCAGTAGGCCCCAGCACCACAGGGACCAACTGTACTTCCTCCACCACCACCAGTAGATTATGGAGTATTCATGCAAGGTCTGGTGCAGGCCATGCAGACCCAGGCGCATACTCAGGCGGCACTCCAGGCTCAGCTGGAGGCTCAGGTTAGAACAATAGATAGAGTAGTCTGTTTTATTTAAATATATGATTGTTATGTTTCTATGTTGCATATGTGTTATTTATGTTGTTTGATGTAGCAGGCTCAGGCTCCAGCTCCAATTCCTCAGGAGCATGGCCATGGTGGACCCTCCATCATGGATCAATTCAAGAGGATGGCTCCACCCTCTTTTAAGGGGGAGAGTGATCCACTGCTAGCAGAGAGCTGAATGAGGGAGATCGAGAAGATCTTCCGAGCGATTAGGTGTGCCGAGGAGGACAAGGTCAGCTTGGCCACCTATATGCTACAGGTATGTGTTAGATAATTATGCATGTAGTTGTATCTAGTCTAGATTTGTCCAGATTGGTACTTATGGATGGCTTGATGTAGGAGAGAGTCGATGTGTGGTGGGCTTCGTTACTGCGTACCAAGTTTGAGGATGGTGATGTCGAGGTAGCATGGGACGCGTTCGTAAGGCTCTTTCAGGCCAAGTTTGTTCCAGAGCATATCCAGGACAAGATGGAGCAGGAGTTCCTTACTTTGACTCAGGGCTCCATGACCGTACTTGAGTACGAGGCCAGGTTTACGGAATTATCAAAGTATGCACCTCATATAGTTGCTGATGAGCGCAGGAAAGAGAAGAAGTTTTTGATGGGCCTTAAGCCATCACTGAGGTCGAGGCTGGTGGCGCTTGACCATCATACCCTAGATGAGGCTCTCAACGCGGCTTGTCGGCAGGAGTGTGAGATGGAGCAATATTTTGGAGGAGAGGAAGGCTTCGTAGAAGAGATCTAAACCTCCTTTCTAGCGGCAGGATAGGAAGAAGGCGGTGTACCAGTCACCGCAGCATCTTGTGGCAGTGAGAAGTCAACAGGTAGCTTCTCAACGGTCCTACAATAGTAGGCCTAGCGGCAAGAAGGAGTGCCCTCACTGTGGAAGGGCACATGGCGGTATCGAGTGCTGGAAGATGGCGGGAAAGTGTCTGAAGTGCGGGAGTAGTGGGCATCAGATCCGGGACTGCCCTAGACTTCAGCAAGGAGTCCAACGTGGAACGCCAGCCCTAGCAGCGGCAGCAGCAGCAGTGCTAGCTACATGAAGACCAGGAAGGCCTCGAGCCCAAGCTCGAGTGTTTGCCCTAGAACGAGAGTATGTCGAGCATGTGGATAATGTCACTGAAGGTACGGTTCTTTTCATGGGTGTGCACGCTCGGGTTTTGTTTGATACGGGTGCCACTCACTCATTCATTTCTGAGTGGTTTGCTAGGCAGTTAGCTTTAGAGTCAAGATTAGAGGCTGAGGAGTTAGAGGTCCTCTTATCTGTGCACACACCTGCGGGAACGGTATCGACTAGGAAGTGTATTTCGTCATTACCTGTGTGCATTGAGGGTCGAGTCTTAGATGAGTGTTTCTTTTTGCTAAAGATGAAGGACTATGATGCAATTCTTGGTCTGGATTGGCTAGAGAAGCACTATGCTTTAGTTGATTGTCGTGGGAAGAAGATCACTTTCCGTATTCTTGGTGAGGTTGAGTTTTCACATCCCTTTCCAAGGAACTTAGCGGGAAGGTTTGTTATCTCCGCCATGAAGGCGATGAGGATGATTAACAAGGGTTGTGACGCTTTTCTTGCCAGTGTGGTATTAGTACCGAAGGCTGATCAGTCACTTACTCTTGCAGAGATTGATGTAGTGCAGGAGTTTCCAGACATTTTTCCCGACGATTTGTCTGGTTTGCCACCGGTTAGAGAGATAGAGTTTACCCTAGAGTTGCTTCCAGGCACCTCTCCTATCTCAAAGGCTCCATATCGGATGGCACCTGCGGAGTTAGCAGAGCTGAGGAAGTAGTTGCAAGATTTGCTAGATAAGGGATTTATTCGCCCTAGTGTATCTCCTTGGGGCGCACCTGTTTTATTTGTAAAGAAGAAGGATGGGTCACTTAGGTTATGCATTGATTATAGGAAGCTCAACCAAGTGACTGTAAAGAACAGGTATCCCTTACCGCAGATTGATGATCTATTTGACCAGTTGCAAAATGCATCGATATTTTCTAAGATTGATCTGCAGTCTGGCTATCATCAGTTGAGGATTAGGAGTGATGATGTGTCTAAGACGGCCTTTAGGATCCGTTACGGACATTATGAGTTTTTAGTTCTTCCTTTTGGTCTAACCAACGCCCCTGCAGCGTTCATGGATCTCATGAACAGGGTGTTTAGACCTTACCTAGATAGTTTTGTCATAGTGTTTATCGATGATGTGTTGGTCTATTCTCCAGATGAGGCCACACACCGTCAGCAATTGAGGGTAGTGCTTGAAGTTCTCCGAGAGCACAAGTTGTATGCTAAGTTCAGCAAGTGCAATTTCTAGATGCGCGAGGTTCATTTCCTTGGGCATGTTATCTCCGGTGCTGGTGTAGTAGTTGATCCAGCGAGGGTCCAGGCTGTGTTAGATTGGGAGATTCCCAGGACCCCATCGAAGATTCGTAGTTTCCTTGGTTTAGCGAGTTATTATCGGCGATTCATTGAGGGATTTGCATCTATCGCTGCACCTTTGACTAAGCTAACCAGGAAGGGTGTGAAGTTTGTTTGGTCCGAGGAGTGTGAGAGTAGCTTTCAATTATTGAAGGCTAAGCTTACTTCTGCACCGGTATTGATTTTACTGAGTGGTGAAGAAGGTTTTGCCATTTACTCGGATGCATCTCGGATTGGTTTAGGTTGTGTGTTGATGCAGCAGGGAAGGGTAGTGGCATATGCTTCTCGTCAATTGAAGGATCTTGAGCGTAACTATCCGACTCATGATTTGGAGCTTGCGGCAGTGGTTCATGCACTAAAGATCTGGAGGCACTATCTTTACGGTGTCAGATTTGAGGTGTTCACTAACCATAAGAGCTTGAGGTATCTCTTCTCGCAAAAGGAATTAAACCTGTGGCAGAGAAGATGGATTGAGTTCCTCAAGGACTACGAGTTTGATCTTTAGTATCATCTAGGGAAGGCGAATGTCCTAGCAGATGCTCTTAGCAGGAAGAGGTCCTTACTCAAACATGATTGGAAGATGTTGGAGGATGCTGCTTGTGTGATGACTGAGTTAGAGCCATTATGTCAGGCTTTTTTAGCTCAGTTGTCTATCCGATCTATGGTGTTGGATGAGGTGATCGAGCCGCAAAAGGCTGACCCTAGACTCCAGGAGTTAGTGGGCAAGGCAGGCATTGCTCGTGATGAGGATGGTGTGATTAGGTTCCATCACCGAGTCTGTGTTCCCGATATTGTAGATGTCTGTGAGCATGTTCTTGCAGAAGCTCATAGGTCTAGATTCTCTATTCATCCGGGAAACACTAAGATGTACCAGGATTTGAAGAGATCATTTTGGTGGTCTGGCATGAAGAAGGATGTAGCGGATTTCGTATCCAGGTGTTTAGTATGCCAGCAAGTGAAGGCCGAGCGGCAGCGACCATCTAGTCTTATGCAAAGGATGGAAATCCCAGTATGGAAGTGGGAGGCTGTCACTATGGATTTTGTAACGGGTTTGCCCAGATCAAGGAGGGGCAATGACTGGATTTGGGTAGTTTTAGATAGATTCTCTAAGGCTACGCATTTCTTGCCTATGAAGAAGAAGCAGTCAGTTGAGAGTTTAGATAGATTGTACGTTAGTAGCATTATTAGATTGCATGGTGTGCCGAAGTCGATCACTTCGGATCGAGATCCGAGATTTACTTCGAGGTTGTGGAAGGGGCTTCAGGATGCATTAGGCTCTGAATTGAAGCTTAGTTCGGCGTTCCATCCCCAGACAGATGGACAGTCTGAGAGGACTATCCAGATGCTCGAGGATATGTTGAGAGCGTGTGTACTGGATTGGAAGGATGATTGGGAGCGTCATCTACCGCTTATGGAGTTCGCATATAACAACAGTTTTCATGCGAGTATTGGTATGGCTCCATTTGAGGCGTTGTATGGAAGGCCTTGTAGATCTCCTTTATGTTGGGAGGAGACCGGTGATAGGCAGTTGATCGGTCCGGAGTTAGTTCAGGAGACTTCGGATAAGATCCAGCTTCTCAGAAGAGGCTTGTTGCGGCGCAGGATGGGCAGAAGAGTTACGCCGACAACAGAAGGAAGGATTTGGAGTTCGAGGTTGGCGAGCATGTCTTTTTGAAGATTTTTCCTACTCGAGTTGTTGTTAGATTTGGTAGGCATAGTAAGCTAAGTCCTAGATTCATTGGCCGTATGAGATTCTCAGGCTTTAGGGCAGCGTGGCATATGAGCTAGCTTTACCCCCAGCGTTAGCTAGTGTTCATCCTGTATTCCACGTATCTATACTCAGGAGATATGTCCGAGATCCCTCTAATGTTATTAGTCATGATCCAGTGGAGATCCAGCCAGATCTGTCATATGTTGAGCAACCAGTAGCTATTCTTGACCGGAAGGTTCAACATCTCCGGAACAAGAGTATTGCGTCCGTAAAGGTGCTATGGCAGAACTTCTTGCGAGAGGAGGCTACTTGGGAGCTTGAGGATGCTATGATGAAGAAGTATCCCCAATTGTTTGAGTAGCGTTGGTCTAACTTCAAGGATGAAGTTTCTTTAAGGGGGAGAGGTTGTAAGGCCCTCGAATTTTGCCCTCTTATTTAGATGTTTGGTTGTGTAATGTTTAGAAGCTTGTGAGTACAGTTATGTGTGTGTATATATATATATATATATATATATATATGTATGTATGTATGTATTTCTATACATATTATAATTAAATAAAGTTTTTTTTTTTAGTCCTCAGGCCCTCAAACTAAGAGAGTGCACCCTCCCCTAAAGGGGGAGATTGTTCTCACTCCACCAGTGAGTTCGACCTGGGCCAAACTTATTTATATAGGAAAGTGAAATACATAGTCCATGGGGCCAACCCTCGTTACACCAAGCGAACATGCATGAGGCCAAACTTATCAACAACCATCGGCCCCTTACAAGCATGAGGTAAACTCGTCCCCCCACCCCCCCCCCCCCCCAAAACACATCATTCTTTTTGTTCTTAACAGCTAAGTTAGCCAAGGAATCAGCAAGTTGATTTGTTTCCCTGTACACATGGGATAACTGAGTGGACGCCCTGCTGAAAAGTTGTTTAGCATCTCTCCACCATCTGTAAGAGTTCCAAGATAGAGCCTTATCCTTGTTTACAGAGTTGACAAGAACCTGAGAGTCAGAGTAAACAATGGAAAGCTTATAACCCAAGCAAGTAGCAAGCCGGAGACCATCACAAAGTGATCTGATTTCTGCAATCATACTGGTGCCCTCCCCATAGAAATGAGAGAAGGCGACATGAACCTGTCCCAGAGGATCTCTGATGCAACCACCACCCCGACATTCCCCGGGATTTCCTTTGCAAGCCCCATAAACATTCAAACTAAAGCCATAAATTGGAGGGATCCATCTAATAAGCTTGAGCATCTTGGAGGAGCACATTGTAAAGTATCCGAAAGCATTAAGAATCTGCAACTCAGAATTGTTGGGCGCAACCTTAAACTGGATTTTGGAGAGAAGGTGTATAGTGGATGATTTAATTCTACTGATACTCCCAATAGAGACTTGAGTATCCTCAAATCTTCTGAGACATCTACACTTCCAGATTTCCCACAGCATGCTAGTGAGGCTATAGAGAAAGATAAAGCCATAAGGGGATCTGATGTTAGAAGTTTGGATGGCACTCCAAAGGCGGCTAGTAATGTGGTTATGCAAGATGATCTTGGAAGGGAGAAGAGGACTAATCCATTGCCAAGGAGAGACTGCAGTATCACTATGAATAAATAGATGATCAAAATCTTCAGTATGGCGATGCTTACAACAAGAGCAACGAGACACCAAAGAAATCCTAGTTTCAGATATACGCCCATCAACAGGAACGGCCCGGTTAAGGATTTTCCAAGCAAATAAGGAAGCTCTCCGATAGAAGGAATTATACCAAATTTTAGCCAGGCCCGGTCTTTGAACCCCTGAGGTCGAATAAGATCATATGTGGATTTAGAGGAGAAGGAACCATTGTTGGAAGGTTTCCACATACATATATCATCATCAGCAGTAAGAGCCAAGCCGTCCAGAACATGCTGGGAAGAGTAGGCCTGAGAGGATGATCAATATCCATAATCACGTCTCTAAGAGAGGCACCGCTTCATCATTGTGAACATGGATAATATTGCTGAGTGGGCTTTCACCGATCCAAATATCATGAAGAATATTGATGCTCTTACCATTACCATGGACCCATGTAGTATTATCATTCAAAGTTTTCAAAGCTTCCATGTACATAACCTTAGGCATCACTGGTATCCTGGTAATGCTATTAAGAGTATACCGTTTTCCTGGCATAAGAGGCCCAGAGAGAATTGCTAGTTTTGATGTTCCAAAGATGTTTAATAGCCAGAGATAAATGAACATGCCATAGACTTCGAACCCCAAGACCACCTTCATGAACAGGTTTCTGAATAGATGACCAAGCAACCCAATGCCGGCGCTGAGCACCATTCGTGCCATCCCAAAAGAAAGCAGCTGCAGCTTTTTCTATGTAAGCAATGATAGACTTAGGAATATACGTAGCAGCAGCCAGGTATATAGGGAGGGATGATATCACAAAGTTAATAAGAGTTAACCGACCAGCTTGAGACAAAAGTTTGGATTTCCATGCATGCAATTTACCATTGACTCTGTCAATCAAAAATTTGAAGTCTCCAGTTACCATCCTGCCAGCTTTCAAAGGGGCGCCCAAGTAGTTAATTTTTCCAGATTGCCGCGTATAAGCAGTGATTTGTCTGATGTTGTTGGCGGCATGAACAGAAGCCTTGTCAGGTAACATAAAACAACTTTTTTGAGAGTTAATATACTGACCTGAAGAATAAGCATACTTGTGTAAAAAATACATCAACCTTCTGACATTCCTAATACTCCCATTGGTAAAGATTAGGGTGTCATCTGCATAGAGAAGGTGTGAGGGGGTAGGACAGCCCCTTGGCCCAGCATATGGGGTAAGATTGCCAGCAGATACCATGCTTCTAATACCTCTGCTTAAAGCCTCCTCCATAATAATAAATAATGCTGGAGCAATGGGATCCCCTTGACAAAGACCCCTAGAAGAATGGAAGTAACCAGCCGGGGATCCATTAAAAAGTACTGAGAACCAGTAGTTCGAGATCATCATACCAATGTATGAAGTAAACCTGGAAGAGAAACCAAATTTCCTCATAACCGCAAGGAGAAAAGCCCATTCAACACTGTCATAAGCATTTTTTATGTCTAATTTGAAAACCACATTATGACCTCTGGTTTTACGCCCAATATCTTTAACCAGTTGCCTAGCCATGGAGATGTTATCCAGAATAAACCTCCCTTCAACAAATGCACCTTGCTCTTCAGAAATAATAATAGGAAGAATATTGGTTAACCTGTCACACATAATTCTGGACACAATTTTATAGCAAAAATTGCACAAGCTGACAGGCCTATAATCATTGAAAGAGCTCGGATGATCCTTCTTAGGGATCAGAGCAATGTAAGTAGAAGTAATACTCCTGGGAAAAGGAAATCCACTGAAAAACCCTTTAACTGCAGCATAAACATCTTCTCCCATGATATCCCAGCATGCAGTAAAGAAGGAGCCAGTGAAACCATCAGGTCCCGGGGCACTGGTATTTTTTAAATTCCAGACCGCCATTTTAATTTCATTTTTATCAGGCATCTCACACAAAGCCTCATTCTGGTCAGCAAAAATTAAAGAAGGAATGACATCGAGAAGTGACTCGTCCACATCGTGATTGTTAGAATGAAGAAGGGGCTCATAATACCTAACAGCCTCCTTGGACAGAGCCTCCTGATCCTCACACCAAGTAACATCCACCTGTAGTCGATGAATATTATTTCTCCTCCTGTTACCTTGAACCACAGCATGGTAGAATGTAGTATTTTTATCACCATCATCCAACCATTGCAGACGAGCTTTTTGTGCCCAAAAGACTTCCACACAATGAACATCCCTTTGAAGATTGGCATTCATCTCACCTAGGATCGCTCGATTAACTGGAGAGGGATTAATATCGAAATTATCCTGCCTTATGCGGACCTTCTTTTCCCATTTATTCACAGTGTCGTTAATATCACCAAACACCTGTTTATTCCAGGCCCGGAGAGTACTCTTGACCGCCTTCAGTTTAATGTGGAGATTAACAAAAGAGTTAGGGTGATTAGCATTTACCTCCTTCTAAGCTGACTGAACAGTAACCATAAAAGTGTCATGAGATGTCCACATACATTGGAAAATAAATCTAGAAGGACCTCTATCAGAAATAACACAACAAGCAAGAAGAGGAGCATGATCAGATGGACCCCTGGGAAGATGTTGGATTTGGAATCCAGGGAATGAGGATTCCCACATATTGTTGATAAGGCCCCGATCTAATCTAGCTTTGACGGCTGCCAAACCAATTCTGTTATTAGACCACGTATAATGAGAACCAATGTAACCAACATCAAATAAGGAAGAAGTAGAGATGCATGCATTAAAGTCCAGCATGGCCTGCAGACTGGGAGAGTGGCCGCCCTTTTTTTCAGACAAACAAGTAACACAGTTGAAATCTCCTCCCACCAACCAAGGCATAGAAATAGTTGCAGACAGACTGAGAATATCATCATATAAATTTTGTCTATTCTTGAAATTGCATGAGCCATAAACCACTGTAACCATACAGGAAATGTTGTTGCCTTTGTATATAGAAAGGGTAATATGTTGGTCAGTATGACTATCAATATGAATGTGGTTGTTATGCCAAAACACCCATATTTTGGATTCCTCCCCATTATTACCAGCATAATTTTCCATCTTAAGGTATCTGCAAATACTAGCAGCCCGCTGCAAGGGAATCATAGGTTCATTTAACGCCACAATATCAATCTTCTGGTTCACAATAATTCTTTAAAGAGACGTCTTGGAGGCACTATTTGCTATGCCTCTGATATTCCAAAATAAGATCGGACTGGTCATGAGGAAGAATATCCAGCCTGTCTCTCAACCACTTTAGCTTTTGACCTGGTACGCACACCTTCTCCTTTTTGCACCAAACCTCCATTAGTAACCACAATATTTGGCATGTACATATTCTCTTTAAAGTCAAGTTCAGATGCTTCTCTGAGAATAGAATCCAGGGGTTTGTTAATGGAAGGTTGGGGAATAGAAGGTTGGCCTTCACCTTCGCCTCCAGCAGGGGTCCTCACCGGAGAACCGCCAGACACGAGACCAATGTGAACAGTTTAAGGAGGATGATTAAGGAGCACAACGTTTGTACCGTCAATCCCATGCAGTCCATGCAGAGATGAAGTACCTTGACAGTCTTGTTCTTGTTGAGCGACTAACGTGACCAGAGGAGGAGTGTGGTTCGTATTAAAAATAAGAACTCCTTTATTTTTCTCCACTCCCTGGGGGGGGGGGGGGTTAAGTTCTTAGCAGTGCACATATCTTGACCATCACAAGAATCCAAGGGACCCACTTGAGAGGCAGGTTGTTGCAATTCTTGATTAACCCTAAGAGATGATCTGTCATCCTTATCATCATCCAGACTATCAACTTCCTGTATGGGGGAAAATCAGTTGCCCTGAGCCCCTAATGTTCCAGCGCCAGTGGTTTTTTTACGCCACAAATGTTTTTGGATGACTTCAGTAAGGATGATACTCTGATCATGTGTTCCTCGCTCCTTAGGATCAGACTCTTGCCCATCAACCTTTTTGGTCTTCCTAAGACAATCAAAATCTGTGTGACCAAGTTTGTGACAGTAGCTACAGACAGCGGGAACACGGTAATAATTTATCTTCTGCCAAAAACCATCAGGCCCAAAACCAATCCATATTCTTTCCGGTCTCACCTTGCTGATATCCAACTCCACATAGACGAATGCTTCACTAGTTTGCGTGAGAGCCAAAGTAGGTTCGTAGATCCGCAACACCTGACCTAAATTCCCAGTTATTGACTTCAGAAAATCCTCATAATAGTAGTTCACCGGAAGCATTGGGAAACCGATCCATATAGGTATTGTAGTCGGGTCAGCATTGAAATCAAAGTGGGCATCCCATTTGAAGAACCTGTATAGAAGCCCTTTGATATATAGACTTCTTCTCATAATCACATTCAAGTAGTCTCCTTCAGCATCGAAACGAACTAACAAATGTTTATTATTCAGAACGCTGACAATGTAGTCTTCTTTGAGTTGAAGTCTTTGAGATAGCGCAGCTTTAAACTCAGGTATTGAACATCTGCCATAAGCACATCTGATAATCACAACAAGATTAAAAGTACTAATAGATTTGCCTACCTCATCCTTGGTAAAGAAAACTGCCGGTTCCCCGCCATTTGTAAAACTCGGAGGCTTGACACCAATATTAACCGCCGGTGCAGGCTTCGTGGCCACAATGATCTGCGAGTAGGATTTTCTTCCAAGGACAGTGGAGCTGGTAGACCCGCCATCTCCTTCTACACCCGCCAGACCCGCCATAAGGATGCGGCCAGCCACCAGGGCCAGCGGCCAAGCACCACCGGCGAGAACCAAGACCACCAAAATCCCATAGCTTCTCTCTCTAGGTTAGAGAGAGAATCAACCTTGTAAGGTGAGTGAAAGGAAGTGACTCGACCGATAGGTTGAGGGAGTCAATTAAATAAAGTTGTACATGTACGTATGATTGTTTAATTATGTACATATGGTGTTTATGTAATACATTGTACATTATATGTATGTATGTACATAGTGCAAGCTTGGTGTTCTGTATTTCTGTATTCTGGCCGAGGGACCATTTAACGTCAACATGCATGGACGTTATGGGTTGAGTCGATGTCCAGATCAATGGACGCCAACTCCAAATTGGCAGCAACCGAGGTGGACGTCTACTACCCAGAACATGTGCGATTTCAGATCCGGAAACGTCCGCGATTTCTTCACCCTCTGTTTAGGAAACCTCATCCAACGGTAGGATCCCCTACCTAAATGCGTACCCGACTGCCCTAGGTTATAAAAACACCTTCTCTGGCCGAATTAGATCCTTTTTGGCTATTGTCAAAAACCCTAGCTTTTTTGCGAAACTTGAAACTTTGAGGCTCTAGATCTAGCGACTTGGTGCGATTTCAGCCGATCTACATTGACTGGAAGGTGCTTTGAACATCAAGGAAAGCTTCCCCGACTCTGGCGTGCTTCATCCATCAACACAGAAGCCGGATCAAGGGGAGATTGGAGGGCTTCTTGGCTTGGCCGAGGAGAGCTTATCCGGCAAATAATTCCATCTATCGATTTTTACAAAGGCAAGTAACCTGTGTATATCATCCCTGCCCATGTCTAGTAGGTCCTAGGAATTTTACAGATTTTTCCCTCGTGTCCTGGAATTCCCATTCATCATTGTTTCTGCGTTCAGTCTGTGTTTGCATAGACAGGAACTTAACGACAGCATCTGATGTCGTTAAGATCCCAGGTTGGCGGCATGATCCTGTGCCGTTAACCTATATTGGCGGCAGCATCTGTGCCGCCAAGTTCAACAGGTTTGACAGAATGCATGTTTTGATCCTTGTGTTATATTTTCTGGATTTCTGGACATGAGTGCATGTTGTAAAATTTGTGTATGATCAAGTACGTCCAGTAGAACATGCCATGTGGTTAGGTTGAATTTTTGTAGATTATCCTATTTATTAGAATTTCTATAACAAGATATTACGCATGATTTAACATTAATAAATTCTATTTAATTAGATCCATGTTAAATTAGGATTTAAGAATTTTACTGTGACTATATGATGACTGTGTTCAGGTGTTAAAAGTGCTAGATGTAACTGTGTTATCGTGAAATCTGTTGAAGTAAAATTTGTGATAAAATGCCTGAAATGTGGTTTCAATTACTGAAATTAGTTTACTTATCCAAAAAATATGAGAATTTAAGCATGTGATGTATTTACTGTTTGGATCTTGTTACAAAAATTTCATGACGTTTGGAGAACAGTAAGCATTGTTATGGATTTAAAGAGAGAAATGACCATATTAAACATGCCTTGTTAATTACGTGTAATTCAGTTGCTAGCAACATGCTTAGAACTGTGTTAAGAGTAAATTTTCATTTAGAACAGTAATGATATGATCTGAAAACTGATCCATGTATATGTGTTAAATGTGAATGCGTGTGAATCTAATTACATGTGAATGCTATGACAACGTGATAATGTGAAAAGTGTATAAATTGTGCCGTGTGTGACATTGCTACCATAGAGGGCTATGGAACTGTATTGTAGTAAAGTCCCTACGGAAAGGTTCAATGTGTGTGAAATCCTATGGGCATTTAGGATGAAATTCTGGAGGTGGACAAGTACCACTAGTTAGGGTAGAGAGTGCTTCTCACAGTTCTGCGCAGTTAACCAAGGTCTATCACTGTGTTGTCTAGGTGATGGATATGTGAATGTGAATGTGTGTCCTTCTAATGGTGGTTTGGACTATGTGTCACGGTAACTAAGTGTCAAAATGTGAATATGTGTAAGTGAATTGTGAATTGTGCAATGTGTAAATGAGCATGTAAAAGTGTAATGTGAATGTGTTAACATGTGAACAAGTGTAAACCATTGTGAATATGTTTAATTTATGTCAAAACAGCAAGAAAATGGTGAGGATAATTATGATAAATACATAAAAGAATATCTAGATTCCATGCTAGATGTACTCTTTATTTAATACATAGCTTCGTGCTTAAATTGTGTATAGTTGCAAACCAACTTAAATATGTTTTAACTTTCAATTCATGTATGATAAAAGGTGACATCATGCATAATTGTGAATTATTTACATTAAAACAGAAAGTTAAATGTGTAAATGAATGTGAAAAGTGCATGTGAAATTGATTAGAATCCATGCTAGGTTGCTAATCACCCTGTGCTTAATTCCATGTTCTAGATTAGTAGAATTGTACTATAAAATGGATAATATTGAATTGTTAAATCATGTACATGTTATACGTAGGGAGCATGTATAGGAATGTGAGTTATATTGTTTAATGTTATAAGTATGTAACATGTATTCTATTGCTACAAGTCTTTCCATGTATATTAGTTTAGATTGTATAGAGCATGCAACATGTGTTGCTTCTTACATTTAAAAGTCAGCATGTGCGTATGATGTGTGTATGGATGTTGTACATGGATTACTTGTTGAGTCTATTAGACTCATACTTGCTTCGGCGTACAGGTGTGACAGGTGTCTCCACTTCCGAGGAGGAGATAGTTAGGAGCGACTCCGAGTGCGAGGAGTAGCTTGTGTTGTGGAGACTTCGACATTGTACTTTTATTTTCATAAGTATGTAATGAATAAGTGATGTATCTAATTTAGACAATGTAAATTTGATTTAAAATTTCAATTATGTGGACTTTAGCTTTTCTTTTCAATGCTATATGGACTGTGGATATTTAATGATGATGATGGAATGAGAATAAACTTCTTATTATTCCGCTGTATTTGTGTTGTGTTTGTGTACATCTCAGCTTAGTGTTTAGTGTTGGGTCAATGTCCCACTGTGACGACGTTTGTTATACCGACGTGGATTGGTATAATTGTATCGGTATAAGGAGGGTCGTTACAGAGATTGGTATCAGAGAAACAAGGTTGAGATTGTACATGAATATATGCCATCATCTTCATAATATGCTAAGTCTTTATAGATTTGTCCACATGTGTAGAAATGATTAATAATGAATGAAAGATAGATAAGAAAGTGGTTAGGAATTAATTAACTTAGTTCTAAATGTGATTAAATTGTCTTGCAGGCTATGGCATCTCGTGGTAGGCGTGGTGCACCTACTCGTGAGGATGAGCAGAGGCGTGAGGAGAGGGCTGAGCAGCAGGCCCCAGCACCACAGGGACCTACTGTACTTCCTCCACCACCACCAGTAGATTATGAAGTATTCATGCAAGGTCTGGTGCAGGCCATGCAGACCCAGGCGCATACTCAGGCGGCACTCCAGGCTCAGCTGGAGGCTCAGGTTAGAACAATAGATAGAGTAGTCTGTTTTATTTAAATATATGATTGTTATGTTGCTATGTTGCATATGTGTTATTTATGTTGTTTGATGTAGCAGGCTCGGGCTCCAGCTCCAGTTCCTTAGGAGCATGGCCATGGTGGACCCTCCATCATGGATCAATTCAAGAGGATGGCTCCACCCTCTTTTAAGCGGGAGAGTGATCCACTGCTAGCAGAGTGCTAGATGAGGGAGATCGAGAAGATCTTCCGAGCGATTAGGTGTGCCGAGGAGGACAAGGTCAGCTTGGCCACCTATATGCTACAGGTATGTGTTAGATAATTATGCATGTAGTTGTATCTAGTCTAGATCTGTCCGGATTGGTGCTTATGATGGCTTGATGTAGGAGAGAGAAAATGTGTGGTGGTCTTCGTTACTGCGTACCAAGTTTGAGGACGGTGCTGTCGAGGTAGCATGGGACGAGTCCGTGAGGCTCTTTCGGGCCAAGTTCATTCCAGAGCATATCCAGGACAAGATGGAGCAGGAGTTCCTTACTTTGACTCAGGGCTCCATGACCGTACTTGAGTACGAGGCCAGGTTTGCGGAATTATCAAAGTATGATGCTCATATAGTTGCTGATGAGCATAGAAAAGCGAAGAAGTTGTGATGGGCCTTAAGCCATCACTGAGGCTCTCAGCGCGGCTTGTCGGCAGGAGAGCGAGAGGCTAAGGCTTCGCAAGAGAGATCTGCACCTCCTTTCCAGCGGCAGGATAGGAAGAAGGCGGCGTACCAGTCACTGCAGCGTCCTGTGGCAGCGAGCAGTCAACAAGTAGCTTCTCAGCGGTCCCCCGATAGTAGGCCTAGTGGCAAGAAGGAGTGCCCTCACTGTGGAAGGGCACATGGCGGTACCGAGTGCTGGAAGATGGCGGGAAAGTGTCTGAAGTGCGGGAGTAGTGAGCATCAAATCCGGAACTGCCCTAGACTTCAGCAAGGAGTCCAGCGTGGAACGCCAGCCCCAGCAGCAGCAGTGCGAACTACAGGAAGACCAAGAAGGCCTCGAGCCCAAGCTCGAGTGTTTGCCCTAGCACGAGAGGATGCCGAGCATGCGAATAATGTCCCTGAAGGTATGGTTCTTTTCATGGGTGTGCATGCTCAGGTTTTGTTTGATACGGGTGCCACTTACTAGCTCATTTCTGAGCGGTTTGCTAGGCAGTTAGCTTTAGAGTCAGGATTAGAGGCTGAGGAGTTAGAGGTCCCCTTATCTGTGCACACACCTTGCTGGAACGCTATCGACTAGGAAGTGTATTCCGTCATTACCTATGTGCATTGAGGGTCGAGTCTTAGATGGGTGTTTCTTTTTGCTAAATATGAAGGACTATGATGCAATTCTTGGTCTGGATTGGCTAAAGGAGCACTATGCTTTAGTTGATTGTCGTGGGAAGAAGATCACTTTCCGTATTCTTGGTGAGGATGAGTTTTCACATCTCTTTCCAAGGAACTTAGCTGGAAGGTTTATTATCTCCGCCATGAAGGCGATGAGGATGGTTAAAAAGGGTTGCGAGGCTTTTCTTGCCAGCGTGGTATTAGTACCGAAGGCTGATCAGTCACTTACTCTTGCGGAGATTGATGTAGTGCAGGAGTTTCCAGACATTTTTCCCGACGATTTCTCTTGTTTTCCACCGGTTAGAGAGATAGAGTTTACCCTAGAGTTGCTTCTGGGCACCTCTCCTATCTCAAAGGCTCCATATCGGATGACACCTGTGGAGTTAGCAGAGCTGTGGATGCAGTTGCAAGATTTGCTAGATAAGGGATTTATTTACCCTAGTGTATCTCCTTGGGGCCCCACCTATTTTATTTGTAAAGAAGAAGGATGGGTCGCTTAGGTTATGCATTGATTATAGGAAGCTCAACCAAGTGACTGTAAAGAACAGGTATCCCTTACCGCAGATTGATCATCCATTTGACCAGTTGCAGAATGCATCGGTATTTTCTAAGATTGATCTGCAGTCTGGCTAACATCAGTTGAGGATTAGGAGTGATGATGTGTCCAAGACGGCCTTTAGGACCCGTTACGGACATTATGAGTTTTTAGTTCTTCCTTTTGGTCTAACCAACGCCCCTGCAACGTTCATGGATCTCATGAACAGGGTGTTTAGACCTTACCTAGATAGTTTTGTCATAGTTTTATCGATGATGTGTTGGTCTATTCTCCAGATGAGGCCACACACCGTCAGCAATTGAGGGTAGTGCTTGAAGTTCTCCAAGAGCACAAGCTGTATGCTATGTTCAGCAAGTGTGATTTCTGGATGCGCGAGGTTCATTTCCTTTGGGCATGTTATCTCTGGTTATGGTGTAGCAGTTGATCCAGCGAAGGTCCAGGCTATGTTAGATTGGGAGATTCCCAGGACCCCATCGAAGATTCGTAGTTTCCTTGGTTTAGCGGGTTATTATCGGCGATTCATTAAGGGATTTGCATCTATCGCCGCACCTTTGACTAAGCTAACCAGGAAGGGTGTGAAGTTTGTTTGGTCCGAGGAGTGTGAGAGTAGCTTTCAATTATTGAAGGCTAAGCTTACTTCTGCACCGGTATTGGTTTTACCGAGTGGTGAAGAAGGTTTTGCCATTTACTCGGATGCATCTCGAATTGGTTTAGGTTGTGTGTTGATGCAGCAGGGAAGGGTAGTGGAATATGCTTCTCGTCAATTGAAGGAGCATGAGAGTAACTATCTGACTCATGATTTGGAGCTTGCGGCAGTGGTTCATGCACTAAAGATCTGGAGGCACTGGCAAAGAGCAACAAAGTCCCCGTAAAATTCAAAATGAACCCGTTCGTACGCATGTCCCTACAAATAAATGGTCCATCGATTTCAAAAACCCCCAATATTTACTGAGACTGAATCTTCTGACGGTCGTGCCAAGGAAGGAAGTCAACTCAGCTCTTCAAAAATCTATATCAAGCTTGTCTCCAAATTTTCTTCCCTTCTCCCTACCAGACCAAGTCACCTTTTTAGGAATGGCTTTGGTAGTGACACAGTTAACCATGAGTAGTTAGCCACTGGGCACCACTTTAAATGCACATTTTACGCTGGGCACTCTTTAATGAAAGGGGAGGTAACGAGGACCCTTTGCCAGTTAGTTGACACAACTTTGGTGCTGCCATGACATGACAATGTTTTCAAAAATCCCAAAAACGTTTGAATACTTTTCAAAATCAACAAAAAAGATGAATATTTTTTGTCAAAACCAAAAAAAATAGATGAATATTTTCAAAATCTCCATAAACATTCAAAATTTTCAAAACTCCATAAAAATTAAATATTTTCAAAAACTCCACAAAAATTCAAATATCACCAAAGTCAAAAAAAAAAATCTTGATGGTATTGCACAGGACAAACATTGCACCTAATCTTCATCATGTCAGATCAACCCAATCCTTCCAGTCATTGGTTCCTTCTGTCTTGAACTCCAACCTTCTAACTTGGCCAAGTACACTTGTCCTCATGGTTTAAACAAACAATTGAATGAGTTATGTCTGCTATTGAATATTTTATCCATGCTTCGTGCTATGAATGGTTTTATTCCATGATGCTTGTTATTTCTTGGCTAATGAGGTTTTGAGTGCAGGTTTGAGTTACCTCATCTGGCACTACCACAGGCAACCAGGCTGCCACCACTACCCTTGCCATCAGTTATCTACATCCTACTATATGTTATTACCCTTAGAGCATATCAAGGACCTTGTGGCTCTGAGAAATATGGGATTTGAGTTCCGCTTCATCAAAAATAATGATTATTCTAGAGGATCCTTAATCGCACGAATAGGCCATTACAATTTGGACATGAGGACGATGGACCCAAACCTAGAACACCTGGTGTCTTGATTCAACTCAGCATCATAAAAATATTATCCTTAATTATTTTCAATCTTTTTATCCTATTTTTCCCTTTAGCTCAGCACACATGCATTTTTGAAATCACAGTGAAAACATCACTCTCCCAATGCCACTTGAGAGCCATTCTCACTTCAACTCTAAGTAAATTTAAGATATTCCATTCCAGGTCAAGTACCCAACTCCTTTTGTTGTCGCCTCCAAGCTGATTTCCTTGAACTCCCTTGTTTGGATTTATCCTTATACATTCGTCTTCATCTACCATAGATCCACCATAGTAGAAGCACATCCACAAGCTGGTAAACGCCCCCCAATGGCGTAACCTAACGGATTGTGTCCTTAGGTACTTCCCCTACGCTAGAAGTTGATCTCTCCTTCGTGCCCCACATGGCACATATCCTTCGTATATCGCGTACACACCTCCCTTCTGTGCCTTCGTGCACCACCTTTTCTTCCATCCAAACTCTATGTTTTTGTAACACCCCAAAATTTAATACCAAAATAATAATATGATATCAAAAATTAGAAAACTTTTGATTTTCATAAAAGACATAAATACTTACCAAAAAATTGATTATCTTTACTTTAGAGATATCTCTACATTATTAAAGTAACCCTGATACTGTCTTCAGATGTGTGCACTCCAGTAGGGCACCACCAGAATTCGGTAACAAAATTGAAATTTGACACCACCATAATTCTCAAAGAAATGTGCTGATTCTAAAGATATAAATATCATGAATTATTGATGCAGAAATATCGAGATTATGTCGACCCAATGATTTTTGGGGTAATTTTTACTTGATGATAAATTAATTTAAAAAATTAAATTGAAATCATCATAATTTGTATCACCTCTTAATTAGTTTGTGTCTGAAATTTTGACCTAATTGGACATCATTTAGGTACAAAAATAAAGGGCAAAAAGGTCTGGATGAATTAAATCTGAATTATGAAATCGATTTATGAACATTTATGCTTACGTAACCTTGGCTACGTAAGAAACTTACCTCTCGTGTAAATAGAGTACATGTACCTTAATACGTGTTGAAGACTGAGTTACCACCATAGAATGTGCCAAGTAGTAAGAACATGAGTTTTTGCAACGACACATATATTGTAAAAATCGACACGTACATTGTTTACGTGCTAATGCACGCACGTAATTTGGAATTCTATTTTCCTTCTTTTTGCTACGAGAGTTGGGATGTTCTTCCTCTTGTGTTGCTGCTGCTACTGTTACTATCCTTTCTGGTGGAGCAACTTCTTTGGAGTATAGAAGGGATATCGTTCTCTTTCATCAAGTAGGATTTATCTCTCTTTTTCACTCTGATCACACCTATTTCGTAGATCACTTCACTGCTAACCAAACCTCCATTTAGAACAATCACTGCCACACTTTTGCTTACCCGTTTGATCATCTATTGCAAAGTTTCTTCCAGTTCATAAAGAGAATATCAGGAAGGATTTCTCTTTCTCTCTTTCCCCCCTCCAATTAGAGTCCTTGAGGTTAAGCCTCAACCTTTGTTAATACCTTCGACTTGCATTCAATAAGCTTTTTAAGTGTAGGATGTGCCTCTTCTCTCTCTTCCGTACTAAGATGAACCATACATTTTTGCTATGTTTTCCTCAGATCACCCTACGTAGAAATTGGGTCATGCTTGCTTCATCATCTCAACCATCAGGTCTTGTGTATGGGAACATGTTTAGAACCCAAAACCACTGGTTGGTCTTTTCAATAGGAAGCTGTAAAACTCTGACACTATTGGAGGCACCCAACTCCTTCCAGCCAGTTTTTTTTTACTGCCCAAAAAAGAGGATAGAACTCAATATCTGTTGACAGACAGACCCCATCTGTCGACGGGACATGTACTGCTGTCCCGAAAAACTGATTCCAATCCCTTGTTAGTATGTTTTGAACACAAGACTGCATCTTGAAACTAGAAACCTCGATTCATTTCCTACACAATAAGAGAAATCCACTTAGAATAAGTTGTGCTACTGAATGTGGTCAATCATTTTACAAAGAACGATTGTTTGATCTATAGATTAAGGGCCAGATAAATTATGAGCCTTGAAACCAGGTTGAATATTCCATTTTTCTTGTCTTCAAGTTTCTTCGTCGATTTGGTGGGTCAACCTCAAAATTAACTAGATCTTTCTGCTATCCAAAGAGGAAGAGAAAGGTGTTGGTTTGCTTATAGGAAGGACTCCCACTCTTCTTATTTTCTCTCTCACCTCTTGAATATTGGTCCTATATTCCATTGTAAACTCTCACTATTACCTAGGTAAGAAGCATCCAGCGTTAGAGTATATCTGGAGCTAAAGTACCATGACTGTACCTCCAACCAAAAATAAAACCCCCTTCAAGTCAAATTGTTCCCAGTTTTGCTTGACAGTGAGATTTTTAAACAATGAAATCAAGTTGGTCTTGCAGTCGAAGGTGATCATTGATAACGACACAATTTTCAGTGTTAAATTTCATACATTTAGTTAATTTTAGACATTAGTTGTCTATAAATAACATGCAGTGTGACTTTAATTTTCATTC
Source organism: Colocasia esculenta (assembly GCA_014218235.1). Classification (NCBI taxonomy): domain Eukaryota; kingdom Viridiplantae; phylum Streptophyta; class Magnoliopsida; order Alismatales; family Araceae; genus Colocasia; species Colocasia esculenta. The sequence continues at coordinate 82,481,620 of CM024757.1, forward strand.
TATTCATGTTTAGGTTTTTGAACATATTAGTTGATAATGGGTTAGACTACACATGTTAGATTTTCATTTAAAAAGTCATTGCTTTTAGATTGACTAATTAGGTTCACTTTGGGAAATAAAAGATGTTTTGTAAAAAAAAATATTGTATATAAATAATTTTGTCGTAATAATATTTTTGTAAATAGCCTTTAGTAGTAAATAAGTATGACTATGTAAATAAATAAAATTTAAAAAATAATAAATAAATAAATAAATAAATCTGTTATCCTACCTAACCCCATCAAACTTTTTTTCTCATTTAACCTGAATATCCACGCACTCCATTTAAAACCTTTCACCTAATCTTTCTTCCCATCAGGTTGCCTGGAACACTCCAGAAGGAGCTCTGTTGGCGCACTACTGCGGATGGGGTGCGATGGAAGAGGTCATGCAGGCGATGGCTTGGTGGTGCGCTGCAGATCTATACAGGGAAGCAGATCTGTGCGGGCTGCCGTGTGAAGCGGCTGGCGATGCAGGGAAGTGCAGCGGCTGTGGCGATCGTGCGAAGGCATGTGAGATGCAAACAGGGCGTGCGGAGCTGGCTGGAGCATGTGGATCGGGAGTGTGAAGCTCGTGCGAAGCTGGAGGTAGCCAGATCAGGGCGATGGCACCTATAAAAGGACCCCAAGATCCTCAGCAACAGGGGGTTCACCAGTTCAAATTTTTAGGGAGTTTTATTTGCCATTTTTCTGTATTTTCTTCTTTCAGCAAAGCTGTGAGGGTTTGGAGGGTTGATTGGTTCGATGTTTTAGGATTTTAATTTTAGTTCCTGTTCTTTCGGAGATCAGAGCTTTTGGGGTTTTTAGGATTCAGAATTTTGGGTTTCCTTCTTCCTTCTATAAGGGGATTCCAGGGAGTTTTTCTTGTTTTCTTCAGTGTGTAAAGGTTGCTCAGAAGAGGGAGTTTGTGAATTTTGAAGGGTTTCTTTCTGTTCTTTCGGAGATGAAGGCTGTAAGGATTGAGCTGGAGAAGGTGGATTCAGAGCATTTATTTTTCTTTTATGTTTTGTGAGAGTTGTGAGAATTGGAAGAGAGATTCAGAAGCAATTATATTTCCATTTTTCTTTTTGTGTTGATTTGTCCACGTTCGTCTGTGTTTCTGTGTTGGATTGGGGAGAGATTGATCCAGAATGTTTCCTCTCTTTTGCTTCTGGGAGGTTTGAGATCGCTTGGTTCGGCATCTGTTCTTGTTGAGCAATTATTTTTCTGGTTTTTATTTCCGTAAGCATGAGGGAATCGGAGTTTGGTATTTTTGGATTTTAAAGCATTTTTTCCTTCTTCTGTGTTCATCTGGAGAGCGGCTGGGATTTGTTTAGGTTTTCTTCGTTGTTGTTGTTGCTGCTGGGAAGAGTTTTGCGCCTGCTATTGTTGGGAGTTTTAAATTCAGATTTCTGAGTTTTTCATTTCTTCTGGGAGAGCTCTAAGCTTCAGGTAGGTTCTATTCTTCCGGAGGAGAGAAGATTTTTTTTATCTGTTCAGCATTAGTTCAAAACTGGGGATGGAGTTTATGAGTTTTGTTTTGGGATTTCTTCTTCTATGTTCTTAGCTGTTGGTTCGGGATTTTAGTATTCTTCTGTTCTTCTGTACTGCTGTGAGAGATTTCAGAGAGTGGAATTTCTTTTGTTCTTCTGGAGCACCTGGTGAGGACGATCCAGGAGGTGTGTTCGAGGGGTCCCGAGGGCGACGGCATCCAGAGGTCTTCCGGAGGCTGAGTTCAGATTTGGAGATGAATTCATGAATCTATGTTACTATGGTATCATGGAGTAGTTTTGAATTTGTGAGGATTTGCGAGTTATTCTAATTTTTCGAGTTAATCTTTTGTTCTTGTCCTTGTTCTGCAGTGGTAGTACTAGGTGTTTGATATAGAAATATTTTTTATTCTGAAATTTAAATTCAAATCTGTTTGAATTTTATGTTCAATTCTTGAGTTGTGAGGATAGTTGATTGATGTTTGTGGAGAGCTACTTTTTTTGACCGTTCATCCCCTGAGCTGTAGGGGTAAATTGGTTTGTTAATTTCTAGTTAACTTTCTGTTTACTTGTTTGATCCCTCAACTGTGAGGGTACAGTGATACAAATTTCTTTAATTTCAATTTTACTTGTTCTTTCATTAAGTTTGACATGTCAAGGGAGAGGGATTTGATTGGTGTTGCTTACACAATTGAATTTAATGCAATATTATTTTGGTGAAAATGTGTCCATTAGAATGGTTTCAAGTCAAAGTCGTTTAATTCAAATTCTATTCAGCCTCTCTATGGATATGACCCGTTCTCACCACTTTATTAGTTCATCTTTGTGATTTTAAATTCGTGAGACAGTTTAGAGAAGGTGGGCATTTTTACGTGTGCAACGAACTCTAGACAACAGAAAACGCACAGTCAACAATGCCACGTTCAATCATGTCAGTCGAAGTTGATCATGATAGTCAAAGTTATACTTACTAGTCAGTCGAAGTTGTTCTGCTGGCCAGTTGAAGTTCCTTTTCTTGTCAATTGAAGTTCTTCTTCTTGTCAGTTGAAGTAGTTCTCCTTGTTAGTTGAAGATGTTCTTCTAGTCAGTTGAAGTTGTTCTTCTGGTTAGTTGAAGTGGTTTTTCTTACCAGTCAGAGTTGTTACACTTCTAAACTAACTAACCAAGATACCTTTCTTAATTTCTTGGATTTTAAAATTATTTCACCAACATGGTAACCTTTTTGCTATACACCTGACCTCATTGAAACAATCTTGGTCATCTAATCACCTATTCTTGATTCTCATATTTCTGGATCCTTTTTGGAATACTAGTTTATAACAATTCATCTTTGAGAATTTGTTCTACTCTTGATGAGTTCCCAAGTACCATGTATGTATGTTTATCATAAATGGAAATGGGATGATGTACTTTTGGGTCTTCGAACTCTTTTGGACCAATGCCTATGCAAATGGGGCAGATCCAGTCCCGGGAAGAGCACCCGAATTCGTTTAATCTGTGCAAAGCGATATGAATCAACAGGGTGTTTGGCATAACACCACTATATGCTAAATTGGTCGACATTTCCATGAATTATGTTGTGACATGAATATTTATTTGCTTGTGGAATGGGCAGGGCATCTCTATACATGTATTTTTTCTATTTTCTTCTGAACTACTGTTCATACACTCACGCCCTGCTATTTTACTGATGATCAGTATATGCGTGTTACTTGCTATCCTAGCTCAGTACATTGGCATATCATCTTATTTTTGTCACTATTTCTTAATCTCGGTTCAAATCTTTTGTTTCCCGATTTGTACCATTCTTCGTTTACCTTGCTACTTGCTATTAGTCAGATCAATATATATTTCTTCCATTTCTTGTCATTGGAGGATAAATCCTACTAGAAAAGATTGCTCATACCTACTCTTTTTCCCAGGTAATCTATAGTTCTAAAAGACGGGACATCGGGAAATTGTGTGCTGAGAGATCAACCCTTGTTGCGTCTGCTCTTTGAATTGTAGTCTAAGAATCATGTAAACACCCTAAAATTAGAGGAATGATAGTTAATTATGTTTATTTAGATTAAGAACTAGGGCAATTTCTGCTCGAAAAGTTCAAAATTTACTCTTGATTTCATGTTCACTCACGTTACGACATTTTTAGATATATTAAATGTCAGGATGTGACAGTTTTCTTGGTCTTCTCCTCCAAAGGTGGCTTCCTTGGGACTTGGTGAAAGACTCTCATCAGGTGGTGTCCCCATAATGTTACGCGTGTCTATTTTTCACCTTGGCTTCTACTTATCAGTTCTCTCCGCTTCACTACTCTATGATACGCTTCATTTCTTTTCATTCCATTACACTCCACTTCGTGTCTCTCTGCTTCGCTCCCCTGCAAAGCAGACGCCAAGGCGTGATAGCTGTAGACACGCTAAATTTGACACCATCATGGGCAAATTCAAATTACGCCATAATGCCACAAATGGCTCCATTTTTCCCTTGTGGGAGTATTTTTCCCCATTATTCAGAGTCTCCCCCAATCTTCCCCAATTTCCTGGTGCTTCCTCCTTATTTGCCTAGCTTGCTGGAGGTTTGGGCAAAAATGGTAAATCGCAACGGTTACGGTGGTTGCGTTTCATATCGATGGTGAAGAAAATATCCGCAACGGGTCAAACCATCACGGTTCTACATCGATTGGTGACCAAACATTGATTGGCCTCCACATCGATTGCTGAATATTCTTTAACACGTTGGGTCAAACCATCAATATTTCCACACCGATTGGTGATCAAACATCGATTGGTCCATCGATTGATCTTAAGCGCGTCGGGTTGACCTGTTGCGATAAAACATCGATTGGTAACCAAATGTCGATTGGTCCATCGATTGCTGAAGACCATAAACGCGTCGGGGATCCCCGCCATGATTCTATATCAATTGTTGGATAAACATCGATTGGTCCATCGATTATTCATGAACGTGTCGGCTTACCTAGTCGTGATTATTCCATATCGATTGATGACCAAAAGAACATTCATCTACACATTAGTTATGTACGTCGCTATTTAGAACTTCCATATTTCTTAACAATTTCCTAATTTTATTTTTGGAAATACTTGTTGCCTTTTCTTGAAATGCGCCCGGCACCCCCCTCGCAATTCAACATTCTATATTTTACTTTTGGCAAGTTTCCATAAACAAATTTTAGAAATTCATAACCGCATCGGTCATTGCCATCGCAATTAAGATTGTTGTTTTGGTCAGAATCTGATTATAATTGGAAATCCTTCAACGCGTCTGTATGGTCCGTCGCGATTCAACTTTAATTGCGACCACTATTTCTATCGTGAATTTCGTTTGTTGTCCACCTCGGACTTCGAGCTTTCCTCCTTTATGCACACTCCATGTCTCGTCGTTCAGAGGGTTGAAAACCACGAGGTTGGAGATGAAGACATAGCAGAGCCCCCAAAGAACCCCCATGTCTAGTGAGTTGAGAGAGAACAATTCCAAGGCGAAGCTCTGCTAGACTACCACCTCAACAATTCCTCTACTCTCCATCATCAAGCAGCGTCCTCTACATGTACCAGATTCCAGCAAGTCTCTAGCAAGCAGCTCCATGCGCCACCAAAGGGAAGCACCTAGTCCTTCTCCTTCTTTTCTTATTCATATTTATTTATTCACAACATCATCTCCTCCCATGCCCCAACGTGCTGTCAATCTATCTCTTTATTCTTTTTTTTAATCATCACTCCATCAACACACACACATATACATGCATACACACACATACCTATTTTTCTAGTGGTTTTAAAAGCCACCAAAAGGTGAGATCTTCTCCATGCACTTTTCATACTTATTTCTATCTAAGAGTTTGATGCTACACATTCTTGGCTAATCCTCTCCTTTTTTTGTGTGTTTCACAAGGGTAATCAAATAGGAAAAAACCTTCTACCACGGGTGGCCGTGTTCTTAGAAGAAGAAGTGAACCCACTCTCTCCCACACAATCTTCCCGTTCCAAAAGGTATTTATTGTGATCACTCCTTTGTATTTATTTCTTATTTATACTCCTTCAGTACTCACGAGTACCTAGCGATCACGATCATCCAAGGAGTGTGCTCCATTCCATCATTTTCTATATTTTTCTTCATATTTTCTTTGTGGAGACTTGAGTCTTTTTTAGACGAGAGTCGATTTCTACAAGTCGATTTCTACAATATGCTAGGCCAACATTACCACAACACTACAATACTGTGATTCTCTGATTACTGAACTAGACTACCCAAAAAATACCATACACATTTTGCTGTGAACTCTGCTAATTTGTTCTAATCATACAACTAGTGACTTAAAGCATGCTCTTCTTACTTACCCTTTACTCAACTAACTGTAATTCTCTGGATTCTGCATGACAAATTTCTGAACCTTCTTATTCTGCTTAGTTAACTGATTCTTAAATGTTTCATGTTAACTTTCAAATCATCTCTGAGCACACACTTACCGACATCTGCTTTCACTTACACAAACTATTTGCGCTAAAAGAAACATTTCTTCACTCAATTCCTTTAACTCACAACTGTAACATTCTTTTACCTTGCAAATATCTGTCTTTGAATTACTGACAATATCAAAATACCATCATCCAATTCCTTAGATAGAACAATCTGTTCTTTCCCTTTTCTCTACCTTTGCCACTGTTTCTTAATCTGTACTCATCAACTAATATTTAACCTATTGTTCAAACTAAATATTTCATGTGGAATCTAATATTACTAACTATCTGACAACAATTACCATGACTGCCTTTTCCTATTTTCTGACATTTTGCTTATCATTCTCTAACCTCTTTTTAAATATCATTACTAACTAGTCACAAACACATCTTCTGACCACTGCCATAATCATCTAAATTGAAGAAAATCATTTAACTGTTCATTTACCATACACAAATTTCTAACTGAGACATTGAATATTCTCTAATTTTTAATATTGATTCCCTTAAACATTCTGCTTTCCCCTCTTTCTCTTTGTCGTTCTCTTCCATTACACAACCTACACTATTCTATTAAGCTCTATTCCACTGAAATAAATAATCTCTATAAATTCCATATTCTTTCATTTGCCCTTAATGTACTTTACTGCCACATCTTCATTCTTATTCATTGAAGCCATTACTGCCATAACACTGTTACTGACATTGACAATCCTGTAATCCAAATGTAAATCTTGCCCAAAACTTTGATTTAATCACCAGTAACACATCTGTTTCTTTACAAATCCTGGTCTACTAACACTAACATTCCTCATTCCTTTTCTTTCCTGAACCAGCCTTTCTCTATCCCCTTCTATTTCACTCTCTTTACCGAAGATCTTAATCCCAAATTCTCAAAAGTTGAAACACCTTTCTTGACATCTGATCTGATCTTGCTCAATCACTAAATCTTGCTCCAATAGTGCTAACTCCACTTACCTTTTTAACCTTATACCATTACCTTGCCTTAACTGTTACAATACATTAAACATCTCTACAAGACATCACAAAATCTTTTTACAATACTGCAACATCTAACAAGTATTTCTGCTAACAACAACAAACTGCCATTCAAAACTGACATTTACTTACTTATTACTAATCCTTAACTAGTTTCAGAAATCCTTTCCATCTCAACAATCTTTTCACTTGCTCTTTCTTTAATCAATAATTCCCATTCCTGCACTTTTTCATAACCTTAAACAAATCCTTTTAACATTGGGACACATTTCTAATCACAAAATACACTTAGTCCCCCTGCCACAAGTCACTACTCTTCTACTTACTAGCACCTCATCTAGAGCTAGTCTGAACCACTTAATTATCTAAAATCTTCCTTATCGCTAACCACATTATTATCAAAACTACCTCTTAATACTCACTGACACAAATCACAAACATATCAATTACTTATACTAAATTTCTCAATCCTTTACATATGACAGTCTTCAACACAATCCTGCTCTACACTACAACACTATTTTCGCTGTAATTCTATCACACAGTTATGTCCATAGCAAATTCCTTTTACACATATGCACAATTATTACCATATAATTGTTTCTTCTAATTAATTATTTTACTAAAAATACTTTCATTACATTAAATCATATCCTTCTCAGAAAACAATTGTACCTTGCTGAATCACACAACTGAATTTATCAATTCCTTCTTAACTTTCTCTGCTTACCATACCAATTTACAACAAACCACTAACAACTTTTAACACCACATAACTCATACACTCGATATACACACAAAAAACACATGTGACAGCCACATGAAACTGCGGACTTACTACCAGTAGTGGACATTAAGCCATGTCTTGGAACATAGTAACCTTTATATCTTTTCATATTCTAACTAGACCAGGCTCTGATACCAACTGTAGCAACCCTGGATATTTATGCCCAATAAGACTTTATATCCAGACCCGCCTCCCACAAACATGTTGAACCACTCCTATATTTTATCCTTTTATTTTGGTGATAACAAAACTTATGCTTAATTTAAATAACAAGAATATATTATCATTTTTCAATATTATTTATGCATAAGAAATAAACATGTTTTTTTCAAAGTTTCTTCGTTAGTCGATGTTGGCAGTCGAAGTGGCCAGCCGAAGTTCACATCGATTACACTTAAACATCGATTGCATTGAAACATCGATTACACTTAAACATCGATTATACTTTCACATCGATTGCATAAAACATAGATTGCACTCAAACATCGATTGCGTTCACATCGATTGTATCTTAACATCGATTGCACTCAAACATCGACTGCATTGCAACATCGATTACATCAATTAGACTTTCACATCGATTACCTTAGAATATCGATTACATCAATAAGACTTTCACATCGATTACACTTAAACATCGATTACATTAAGACATCTATTGCCTTCATGCAGCGATTGCCTTTCTGAAACATGGATTACTATTATACTTAAACATCGATTGCCTCTATATTTCAAATGTTTCAAATTATCTTTGGCACTCAAATGAAAGTTCAAATGTACTTCATATATTTAACTTATTATTTCTCTAATTGACTGAAGATCTTTCTGTTGTGGGTAGGTAAGCAAAGGAATCAGTAGAAAATAAGGACTCCTTCCTTATGCTCAAAAGCAAAGAGTCTTACCTAACATGTCTGGATGTCAGCAGAACATATGGACAAAATGGAAAAAGAGGTATGGGCTATCTGTCAGTAGACTTCTCTAGTCTAAAAAGTTCCTATTTGCACTAAATGTCCACAAGACTATTCTACTCTTGGACCTACTGTTAGCATCTGTTAGACACATGAATATGTATGTTAGATAGAAGAAGAAGGAAAGAAGATGAAGATAAGCGACGGCTAGAAGAGTCACAACGGATTCAAGAGCTCTAACGGCTACTCTTCAATGGATCTGTTCAAGCTGCTCTTTAAAAGAATGAAGTAAGGTTGAAGAACACAAGAGAGCAAACTTGAAAATCATTCAAAAAGTGTACATGCAGTGGGAAGCCTCAATGCCATACACACTCAAAGTAAGAGAGAAAGAGCTAGAGCCCAAGAAGAAGTGTGCATGCAAGCAACCATCTGAAGTCTTCAAGCATTCAAGCTTCTTTTCTCTCTTCACTCTCTCTGTGCATCATTGTAAATCTAGGGGAGAGTCTGTGAGCTGAGAGTTCGAGTTCCTTAGTGTTCATCTTGTATAGCTCTCAGTCTGTTCTTTCTTTTCTAAGAAAGACGTGTCCAGTTGTATGACTGTATACAATATTCTTTTTCCTATGTGAAGGGAACGCCAGCTTGGTGCTGGTGGATTCTGTCCGACTGTGGGACAGTGTTCCCCTTATGTTGAGGGATGAACCTAGCTGGGGTTGGTGTCAGCAGAACCTAACTGGGGGTTTAAGTCTAGCAGAACCGCATTGGGGTTTGTTCCAGAAGGGTGGCTTCTTAACCTGTAACAGAAGTGAGTTTCCATCCTACTCAGAAAGGAAGAGGACCAGCAGGGAGCTAGGGGTTTGTATATCCTTGGGGGAATTGTACCCTGGGTTAGTGAAATCCCAAGATTTGCTTGGGGATTGGACGTAAGTCTTCCATTTGAGAAGTACTGAATCAGGATAAAATTCTCTATGTTCATTTGTGTGATTGTTTGTTTGAATTCCTGCCGCATAGCTACTCTATCTACTACACACAACTACATTCACTAACTAAAGTTTTCAAGTGGTGATTTTTATTTGTATTTTCATAAAACCTAGATGATTCTACAAGTTATAAATACCTTCCAGGTATTCCGAAGAGGATTATCCAGGTAGCGAAAACAATCATTCACATGGGCGACCTTCCGCTTTCAGGTCTCCTTCAGGACTCCTCTGAGGGAGACGGTACTACCCTGCAGGAGTTAGTGCAAGATGTCTCCCACCCTTTAAGGGCGGTCCTTCCTGAAGGGATTTTCCAAGGTCTTCAGCTTACTAAAGAAGAGGATAGATGCATTTGGGTAGCTACCCCCAGTGGCATGCTTTCTACTACCTCTGTTTATAATTTGATCAGGGATGAGGGGACTCGCCGATTAGAATGGTTGAAGATCTGGAAACCTTCTTACAATCCTAGAAGCTCTTTGTTTTTTTGGAGGATCTAGACAGCAGGATTTCGGATTGTGGAATTCCCATGGTTTCTAGATGCCACTACTGTTCTTCTCCTCAGATTGAAGACTTTGATCATGTGCTCATCAACAGTGACATAGCAGTTCAGCTTTGGCGTTGGTTCCTTCCTCTCATAAGCAATAAAATCCATCTTCATGGTCACATTACTGCTAGGACTTGGAATTTTGTTAAGCATTGTAACATCTGACCCCCATGGGATTTATATCTCTTTACAGATTTATGATCATGATATGGGAGTTGTGGAAAAGCAGATGTGCTGCTAGGTATGAAGAGAAGAAAGTCTGGGCTAGTGACATTATTAACAACATTAAGCTTCATATATCCTTTGTCCTGAGCAAGACCTCTTTCAAAAGTGCTCCTACTCCGGTGGAACAGCAGGTGCTTCATATATATGGCTTTAATTGTCACGTCCCGAGAATTTCGCAGCGGATATTAATAATAATTCGGAAATAATTCGAGACGATAACCCGAGACATGAACAGTCGGAAAATAAGCCTCTAGCTAGCACGCACTAAATGTATAACAGCATACATCATCATAGGGCCCAAATATTGAACTCAACTAATCTTTTATTCAAATCTCAACTTATTGTATTCAAAATGGAACTATTACAACTCTTAGACTATGGGATAACATGACTAGACTTAATAAAAAGGAAAAGTACATAATACTCCTCACTTCCTACTACATGCTCTAACTCTCAAAGCAAATTACTATAACTAGGCTCATAGTTGGAACGCTCATCACTCAGACGCATTCCCATCCTCGACTTGCTCTTCCTCTTGAACTTCATAGCCACCTAGATTGGGAAAAAGTAGGGGATGAGCAAACTAGCCCAGTAGGATTTATATCTCAATGTGCGGGCAATGATATAAGTGATTAGCAATTTAGAACTAGGTAAGCACGATGAATGTCATGATATGCATGTGCGAATAAAACTCATTAAAACATGATACATGAAACAAGCTAGATAGAGTGATCATGATAGAACAAGATTTTAGAACAAGATGACAAGATAGAACTAGCAACATATCACTTTGTACAAGCACGCAAGATTTCAATTGATGTCAAGAACGCAAGATATCACTAATTGCATTAAATGCAGGATGGCCATATCACGCAAGCAAGCAAGCAAGAATGTACGAGCACGATAATGTAACACTAATCAGGCACGTAGACACTAATGTACACCAAGAAAAGATCCATCAAGAATGTACACCAGGACACGTGTATGTGGTTATTGTATCTATCATTCAACAAGCAAGCAAGACTCCCAGCGCAGATGCAACGCCAGTAATCATTATACCCCATGGTTAACAGTATATTTATGACTCTCCGTCATTGGGGCTAGACTGGAGCCCTTGGACACTCGCCGTGCCCGGTCAGCATCTCATGTAAAATTTTAAATGTAGATACCCACAGTCATTAATAATGGCCAGTGAGAGTTTCAAAATGTAGCATGTGTAACGTCATGTTCATGATGATGATGGGAACAAGTAATAAGTAATTGAACATGATTTCATGATAACAATGGTCAAGAGATAAATTCGGCAGCATAACGGTACGATTTATACCTTAGTTTAATCTTTACATTAATGGCTTTAGTCTAGATTGTAGATCACGCTCACGAGAACAAGATGAGCAATGAAGTGCACGCTATCTCCAGGGAACTTGAATGGTACAACCAACTCGTCGGCCATGTGGGAATCCATGGTCAGAGGAGATTTACGGAGGCCTTGGAGAAAAGGTCGCTAGTCTACCGATTCGGAATGACCAGTAGAGAGTTTCCAATTTCCCAAGAAAGGGCTACCTAACAGTGCAAGTGTGTAGTGATGTACGCGTCTCAATTCACGGTCTCAAACTCGCGGAAAACACTTAACATGATGGCATGCAATGGACAATGTATTTAACTACACATGGGTTTACAAGATTTTAAGATAATAATTATCATTTAAATCAAGCTAGAACGGTAACAAGAGTAAATCACAAGTTTCATGAATGATCATATCATTAAGAAAGCAATTAGAATAATATTCATGTAATTAATGCTTTTTAAATGGGTTAATCACTTTTAGGCTATTAAATAAACCATCATGCAATGATCAGACCTAAGACATGTGAATTACACGCTAAATATCATATTTAAACAGACCTCAGGTATAGCAGTAAGTTTTGTAAAAGAAATAGGTGGGGTTTCAAGAAAAATCCTGAGGTCGCGACGGACCCTTGTAAGGATCGCGACGGGGTCATATCAGAACGCGACAGTGCCTTGTAAGGATCGCGACAGGCTTGTCTGATCAGGCAGGCAGTTCGCGACGGGTTCATATGAAAAAGGCGACATGGCTGTTAGACCCGGAGGTCAGGTCGCGACGGCAGTTCTGTCGCGATCAGATCGCGATGGAATTCTTGTCGCGATCTGCCTTAGAATGCGGCCTATTGAGCCGTCACGTTCTCAGGTGCATGGCCTGCGTCTGCCAGAGAAAGGACAGTGCTTTGGATTGCGGACCAGACTTTTCCTGTTTTGACACAGGGTTGTTATAAAATTAAGAACAAATTGTACAGTGCATGAAAGATAACGAAACCAATTTTAAACCAACCTAGACATGCAAGGGTGCTTCCAGTAAATCAGAATTAGAAAACCATGATGGTTTCAATAGGCTTTAATCAAGTCCAACACAAACGTAAAACCAAGTGCAACCCGAAAACAAGTGTCATGCAGAGACCCTCTTATCACGCTTATGACTCTCTAACTTATGACATTTAGACAAAACATTCAACATAAGATATGACGATGACAACTATTAGAAAAACTTTCATGTTGTGAGTTTGCTCTAATTCGGTCTCAAATCGCATGCAACATATTAAGAACAGAAAAAGCCCTCACAGTACGTGACTTGGGGAAAATGCTTAAAACTCAAAATCTAATCATTGGAATTCGATGCAACCAGTGGGAAATGAAAGTTAACTTGATGCTTTACACATTGGTATAGGATATGTTAAGGTTTGGCCCGAGAAAACCTATCTTATGGGTTGAAGAAGTCCCATTTTTCCAGAAAACCCGTGTTCAGACCACTTGGAGGAAAACGCTTAATACTCCGTGTATACTGCATGGAATTTAGGCATTCCACTTAGGTTAGGACGTAGACTTGACCATCATTCCAAGGGTATAAGCCTTGCAAGGTTTGGTTTAGGTTTGGCCTACCTTTGATCGGCTTCAAGTGGACGGTTTGTGCAGGTCGCAGCAGACGAACGGGGGAAGAAGATGTCCTTCTTGTGGTCGATCCACAGCTCCCCAGCCCCAAAGAGCTCCTCCACACGACCCCAGCAAGTTGTAAACTCGTTCCTAGGGTTTGGGTGAAGAGTATTTAAGCTACCAAGGTTTTTAGGAGTCCTATTGTAACTAGGAAAGAAGGGTTGCGGGATTGGCTTGTGTCTTTCCAAAATTTGAAGATCTCTCCCTCCATTAGAGAGTCTTGGCCATCAAGCAACTTCTATGGGTGGGTAGGCACGAATTTGGGTTGCCAAGAGTGCAAGATCTCTTCCCAATTCAACTCTAATTGCCTCTTTTTAATTTCAACTAATTTAAGCTACGAATTTCCATGCATTTTCTAGCTTCATTTGATTTTTGGGTCATATGTGGTCCATTGGCCCAATTAAGATATTGGGTCATTAATATATAATGTTGGGAGTCTCTCCAACACTTTGATTAAATTTTTGGTTGCGTCGTATTTTCGTGTTAACGGTTTTCCGACTTGTTTCCTAATTTGGATAATCGGTCACAATAACTCTTAAACCTAGTCCAAATGATTTTTATTGACCCAAATTTCTTGATGGGTCATTAGAGGATATTATTTTAAGTATGTATATGATTTTTATTTAATTTTCTGACTCATCCAAGTACGTGTGATAATGATTTTTTGACTTATTCATGAATTATGATAATAAGTCGCGAAACACTTTAAACTTGGCTAATCCGATTTTTCTTGGCACAAATTTCTTTTTGGAACATTTAGGAATAATGTGTGGGGTTGATTTATAATTTTTTCGGATTTTTCCGATGTGTCTTATCACATACGATAATGATCCGTATGTTTTAAATACTTTGATATTATGGAAATTATTTATTTCCATTTATTCGAATTTTTATATAGTTAAAATTTCCGGGGTGCTACACCCTCCCCCACTTAAGAGAATTTGGTCCCCAAATTCATGTATAGAAAGTTATTATACCAGTGAGGTGTACTTACTTGTGAATAGCTACGGGTATCTTTTGCGCATTGCTTCCTCGATTTCCCACGTGCCGTCTTCATCCATGCGTTGATTCCATCTAACCCTTACCAGTGGGATGATCTTGTTCCTTAATTGGCGCAGTTCCCGGTCCACGATCTTAATTGGCTTCTCTTGATATGTTCCATCTTTGTTAAATTCCAGGAGCTCATATTCTATGACATGCCCCGGATCCCGTACATACTTTTTCAACATGGATATGTGGAACACATTGTATATTCCATCCATTTGTGGTGGTAAAGCGAGACGATATGCCACCTCGCCGACTCTTTCAAGGATTTTGAAAGGCCCGACAAACCTTGGTGACAACTTGCCTTTAATGCCAAAACGCCTGATCCCACGGCCTGGAGATACTTTCAAGAATACATGTTCACCAACCTGAAACTCCAGGTCTCTTCTTCTATTATCTGTATATGCCTTTTGTCTTTGCTACGCCACTGCCATTCTTTCTTTAATAAGCTTTACCTTCTCTGTGGTTTCCCTTATCATCTCTAGTCCTAGCATTTGTTTTTCGCCAACTTCATACCAGCATATTGGAGATCGGCAACTCCTGCCATAGAGTGCTTCAAATGGTGCCATTTGAATGCTAGCTTGATAGCTATTATTGTAGGTGAACTCCACAAGAGGTAAGTGTTCGTGCCAGCTACCTCCAAAATCTAGGACACATGCTCTAAGCATATCTTCAATCACCTGGTTGGTTCTCTTCGTCTGACCATCTGTCTGTGGATGGAAAGTTGTGCTAAAGTTTAGTTTAGATCCCAAGGAGTAGTGCAGTCCTTTCCAAAAGTGGGATGTAAACCTAGGGTCTCTATCAGACACGATAGACACCGATACTCCATGTAATCGGACTATTTCCTTCACATACAATGCAGCTAGAACATCTATTGACCACTTATTCTTCACTGGCAAGAAGTGAGCCGACTTAGTTAAGCGGTCGAAAATAACCCAGATACCATCGAATCCACCTCTATATCTGTGTAGTCCGAAAATAAAGTCCATCCCTATCCCTTCCCGTTTCCATGCCGGGATTTCTAGGGGTTTGAGTTTACCTGCGGGTCGCAAGTGTTCTGCCTTGACCTTTTGACATGTTAAGCATCGAGCGACATATTCCGCCACCTCTCTCTTCATATTAGGCCACCAAAAGCTTCTTTTCAAATCTTGATACATTTTGGTAGTTCCATGATGAATGGTATACCTGGTCTTGTGAGCCTCATCCATAATCATTTTCTTTGTCTCCGCATGGTCGGGTACACAGACTCGATCCCGGAACAATAGTCTTCCATCTTCAGTTAATGAGAAATCCGGCCTCTGGTCTAGATTAGCCTTAATCTCCACAAGTACAGGGTCATTGTCTTGGAGTGTTGTGATGTCCTCCAATAGTGTAGGTTGTGCTCTAACACTAGCAACAAGGCATCCCTTCTCTTTGATGTCAGCATCAATATTTAACTTGGCGAAGTCTTCTAATAACTTCCATTCATCCACCATTAAACTTAACAATGTGATCATTGGCTTTCTACTTAGAGCATCTGCCACAGCATTTGCTTTTCCTGGATGATATTGAATCGTGAAGTCGAAGTCTTTGAGATACTCCAACCACCTCCGCTTGTTGGGTTCACATTCTAAATAATAAATACAACATGTTTTTTGATGATGAACAATGATGAACAATGTAAACAAATGTGAAGAATGTGAATTGAGTTTAATGCATGAGATCCTCATACAAATGACTTGTCACAATAACTTGGTACAATGCTTGATTATATATGTTCATAATATCTCACTAACTATGTTTACTAATGTAGGAGATATACTATGCAAGACATGTGCCAACAAGTATGAAAGATTAAGAAAAGTCAAAAGACAGAGTACCTGTCGACAGCCATCAAGACCCTGTCGACAGATACCAACAGTCAGCAACATACAAGTTCTGGAAAACAAGCCCTGTCGACAACAACAAAGTCTCCTGTCGACAGAAGCATACAGTCAGAAAGCATACAGTTCTGGAAAACATGTGCCTGTCGACAGCACCAAGGCACCTGTCGACAGATGCACACAGTGAGAGCTTCAACAGAACGTCCAGACTTCTGGAACTTGGCACACTGTTGATCCCTGTCGACAGTAGGTGTGTGACCTGTCGACAGACGTACAGAATCTTCAGAAATGGACAGTTTGAAAGTTACCAAACTTGGTGTTTCCTTCTACCACGTCTCTCCATATGTAAACACCAATATATAAACATCCTTTTGAAGCAAATCTCATACACAAGCAGCCTCCAAGCAAAAACCCTAAAGAGTTCTCAAGAGAAGTCTTGTTCTACTGCTCTGCTTCAACCTACCACCCAGAACCAAGAAGAGAAGTCTCTCCAGCGGAAGGTGAAGCCTAAACGTCGTGGATTCAAGTGTCTCCATCAACTTGTGATCATCAAGATGAAGCTTGAAGTCCAGCCAGACGTTTACCAGAAGAGTTTACAAATTTGGATTTGTTCTTCAACTCTCAAACTCTTCTATGTTTCTACTTTTTCATATCTGTGTGTGTGTGTTGTGTCAAGCAGTCCTTGTGCTTGATACACGTGTGTGGGTGTTGATATGATCGTGGTTGCACATCAGATAACACGTGTGTGTGAGTTGTAGTTTGTGAACTAGCTCATAAGCAGATTGTTCTGCGTGTGTGTGTGGACCGTGGATGTAGGATACACGAGTTGTGTACTCCGAACCACGTAAATCTGCGTGTCTCGTGGTTTGAACGCTTTTACGCTAGATGTTTGGTAGGCACGGCGTCTATACACACGTACTGTAGTTTGCTATCTATCTGTCATCAAGTCACACACATCCACACATAGCTTAGAGTTTAATATTGTTTTGATAATCTGTGTTTTAAAGAAAAGAAGGTGATAAACATTTTTAATCGGCAGTAATCTATTCAACCCCCCTTCTAGATTACCATATAGGGAATTCCGCAACCCTTCACCGCTGTCTCATATTCAAGTCCTTCTGAGAAAATAGATACTTCAAGCTTTTATGGTCAGAAAACACAATGAATTTCTCACCATATAGATAATGACGCCATATCTTCAAGGCGAAGACTACAGCAGCTAGCTCCAGATCATGTACAGGATAATTGTCCTCATGCTTCTTCAATTGTCTAGACGCGTAGCATATAACTTTCCCATTTTGCATCAGCACACAGCCAAGGCCGATCCCAGATGCATCAGTGTATACTTCAAAACTACCCCCAGCAACTGGTAGTGTCAGCACGGGTGCCGAGGTAAGGTGCCCTTTCAATGCCTTGAAACTTTCTTCACATTCATCAGTCCGTGCAAATGGATTCTCCTTCTTGGTAAGCCTGGTCAATGGTACAGCTATCTTTGAGAAATCTTTAATGAAGAGATGATAATAACTGGCTAAACCTAGAAAGCTCCTAATCTCCGACACAGTTGTCGGCCTTTCCCAGTTCTTTACCGCCTCCACCTTAGATGGATCCACAGAGATTCCCTCCTTGGATATGATGTGACCAAGGAAAGACACTTCCTCCATCCAGAATTCACACTTACTAAGTTTAGCATAGAGTTGATTATCTCTGAGCACTTGCAGAGCAACCTTCAAGTGTTCCTCATGTTCTTCTTTGGATTTGGAGTAAATAAGGATGTCATCAATGAACACCACTATAAATTGGTCCAAGTATGGCCTATAAATATTGTTCATAAGTTGCATGAATGCCGCTGGAGCATTTGTTAAACCAAACGGCATGACCACGAACTCATAGTGACCATATCTACTCCGGAATGCAGACTTGTGAATATCCTCCTCCTTTATTCTTAGCTGATGGTAGCCTGATCTTAGATCTATCTTGGAGAAATATTGTGCACCGGAGATCTGGTCAAACAGCTCGTCGATGCGGGGTAGTGGATACTTATTCTTTATTGTCAACTGGTTTAACTGACGGTAATCAATGCATAGCCTCATTGTCCCGTCCTTCTTTCTGACAAATAGCACTGGCGCTCCCCACGGAGATGTGCTAGGCCTGATAAAACCCTGATCTAGCAATTCTTGGATCTGTCTTTTCAACTCCTGCAATTCGACAGGGGACATGTGATACGGAGCCTTTGAAACAGGGGCTGCCCTAGGGAGTAACTCAATGGTGAAGTTTACCTCCCGCTCAGGTGGTATACCAGGTAATTCCTCTGGAAATACATTAGGATAGTCCCTGGCTATTGGAATGTCTTCTAGGGTTGGTTTCTTCTTTTCAGTTGCCAAGACGGAAACTAGGAAAACATCACAACCCTGGTTGATCAGCTTAGAAGCCTTTAGGGAGGATATCAAGATAGGGTGTTTGTGATAACGGGTGCCAAGTAGTGATAGAGTTTGAAGGTTTGGTCTTTTAAAAGTGACCCTCCTATGGCGACAGTTTACATCGGCATCATATTCAATTAGCCAATCGACACCCAAAATGGCATCATAACCCTTCATGTCTAAATAGATAAGGTCGGCAGGGAGATTGTGTCCTCCAATTATAGTCTCACATTTCGGCAAGTAGTGAGTGAGTTCAGATTCTGAGCCTAGTGGAGAGGCTACAGTGATATTGGATTTCAAGGGTACAGGTTTGACAGGTAGAGTTGCAGCAAATGTGGTGGAAATAAATGAATATGCAGCTCTAGTATCAATAAGCAAAAATGCAGGTTGCGAGTGTATGAAAATGGTACCTTCCACCATACCCCCTTCCTCGGGTAGGTCAGCTTCTAGGACAGCATTAAGGCGTCCTTGACGTCGTGGTACATTCGGGGCTTTGCCTGGTTGGTCCTTCATCATTGGACAGTCAAGAATATGGTGGTCATGACCACCACATCTCAAGAATGCCCCGAGCTTCTTCCAGCATTCTTCAGCTCGGTGCCCTGGTTTATCACAGAATTTGCAGTTTTTGACCAACTGCCTACCTTCCACTTTGACTCTCTTGTCTCCAGTAACATCTCTTCCGACATTCGGCCTCTTGTTGTTGTTGTTGACATTATTGTTACGAAAAGTTGGAGCAATATTAGGCACTCCCTTCTTGACGAAGACCGGCTTGGAGTTGTCCTTGCCCCTCATGCCCTCTACTTTGGCCATGGTGTCTTCTACCAGTTGAGCTCTTTGGACCATCTCAATGTAAGTTTGAATGTTGTGTGGTCCGAGCCTTTCAATGAACATGGGCCTGATCCCATCCATGAACCGATTTGCCTTAAGTCTTTCAATTCCCACCAAGTGTGGGGCATACACAGCAAGACGTGCGAACTGAGCCTCATACTCCTCATCTCTCTTTCTTTTAGACGTACTAACATTCATGACATGTGAAGCAACATCTAATGTAAACAAACCATTGAACAATGTTCCTTTACTAATGATCTCATCATCCCAAATCAGTGAACAACCATTGTTCTCAAAAACAA
Organism: Colocasia esculenta; assembly: GCA_014218235.1. Classification (NCBI taxonomy): domain Eukaryota; kingdom Viridiplantae; phylum Streptophyta; class Magnoliopsida; order Alismatales; family Araceae; genus Colocasia; species Colocasia esculenta. The sequence continues at coordinate 82,501,498 of CM024757.1, forward strand.
ACTTATATCCATTTTTAGTCAAACATGAAATGGAAATGTAGAGGGAACAAAGTAACATTTATCCAACACAAGTGCGGCTCCACGAGGTAGTAGTAGGTTGACTTCGCTGACAGCAACAGCATCAACTTTTGCGCCATTCCCCATTCTTAAGTCAACCTCACCCTTTGAGAGTCTCCTACACTTTGTCAGAACCTACAACGAATTGCAAATATGAGATGCACATACAGTATCTAATACCCATGCATTATCATAATTTTCTGACAAATGGAGATCAATCATGAATATACCTGAAGCTTCTCCAAGCTTCTGCTTTGCCTTTTCTGCTAGGTATTCCTTGCAGTTCATCTTCCAATGCCCATCCTTGCCACAGTGGAAGCACTTTCCTTTATCCTTGGCCGGGTCTTTCTTGGCAACCTTTGCCTTGCCCGCTTTATTGCCTTTGCTTTTGCCCTTCTTAAGGGTCTTCCGTGCCTTCCTCTTCTTGTTGATCTCATCAACGTGGAGAACTGGCTTCTCCTTCTTAATGGAACCCTCAGCTTCCCTCAACATATTAAGGAGCTCAGGCAGGGTTGCCACTATCTTGTTTATATTGAAATTCATAATGAACTGTGAAAAGGAATCTGGAAGGGATTGAAGTATTAGATCCACACACAGGTCATCCTCGAGGACAAGTCCTAGACTTGTGAGCTTCTCGATCCACTCAATCATCTTCAGGACATGGTTCTGAACCAATGCCCCTTCTGTCATCCTCATCCTGAACAGACTCTTTGATATCTCTTATCTTTGAGTCCGTCCTTGCTCCTCAAACAAGGTGCGAAGATGCAGCATGATGGATTGAGCATCCATCTTTTCATGCTGTCTTTGCAGATCGGGAGTCATAGAGGCTAACATATAACATTGAGCAAGAACCGAGTCTTCCTTATACTTCTTATAGTGAGAAATAACTTCCTCACTAGTCCCTTCCACTGGCTCAGCCACGATCTCATCGAGGACATACGCAATTTTCTCTGCCGTAAGAACAATTCTCAGGTTCCGAAGCCAATCAGCGTAGTTAGGACCAGTGAGACGATTGGCATCTAATATGCTACGGAGTGGGTTTGCAAGCGACATTTTTCTAAAAAATAAAGATGTAGCAGAAATAAATAGCATGCAGACTTTTGGATTTGTAGAAAATTAAGACATGGATTTTTATCTCAATTTTATCCCACTATTTTCTCGCAAGACACATGACACCCTCTAGCATGTGAATTGGAAGTTTCCGGCAAACTCCTAGTGGGGATCAGGATCCAATTTGGCATCTTGACATGACCTCGAGGGACTCGACCAATCATACCAAGCCCAAATGGTAGGCAACTCTTGTCAATCACAACTCTTGTGATTCCTGTCATAATTTGGCCTCCAAATTACCATGGCCCAGAGGGACTCCGCCAACCATGATGTTTGGTTAAGTCAACACCATCATTACTAGATGAGTTTGATTCGGTGATATGCTCCCGAGGGACTCGGCCAAGCATACCATGTCCTCAAGTCACCGGTAACATCTCCATGTCGTAGGGTAGATATCAAATCCCAATATAGGTGAGCCCGGAGTGACTCCGCCAACCCATTCTATATCAAGAAAAAGACGTTTGCCCTATAATGATGGAAGACCACGTGAGTCAATCTTATTGCTACATGCTTGCCGACATAATATATTAAAAGCATAAAGGTTTTTATTTTATTTGAGTGGTCTCATAGCTAAATAATACACGTCCCACACATATATTTAGCATATACTTACATCGCATGCTAGTATGTGCCTAGTAGGTGCGGAAATGAATATAAATCATATATATAAATAACCACACCAGATGATCATGGACCAAATTCTAGCGTGATCAAGCCTGAGCCAAAAGACTTGATCACTAAGCCCTATGTGTGTTCCCAACGCATCCCATGCACGGTGTTCATCCTCCTCTTCGTCATTAGCTCCGTCGGTGATTCCACGCTACTGTCGTGCCTCCGAGAGTGATTTCAAATAATTACAACAATTACAAATGACTATAGACACGCTGGCCCATAAATGTACATTTAATCAATTAAGAAACCTTGATCATATCAAGGGGAATTACACCATTGGGAGAGGTAGAAATACACAATGATTTTAATGAGAAAGAGAAGGGGTGAACGAGGCTTACCTATGGCATTGTAGGCTAGGTCATATCCATGAGGGTAGAATTCAAAGGTTTTTAAAGGATGGATATTTAGACCCATTTGATTATGAATCATATGCAACCTGTGAATCTTGCCTTCAAGGAAAGTTAACCAACTCTTCATTTAGTGGAACTGGAGAGAGAGCTTCTGAGATACTAGAACTCATACATACTGATGTATGTGAACCTATGTCCATACAAGCCAGAGGAGGATATTCTTACTTCATTACATTCACTGATGACTTCTCAAGGTATGGACATGTGTACTTAATGAAGTACAAGTCTGAGGCCTTTGAAAAATTCAAAGAATATAAGAATGAAGTAGAAAATCAGACTGGAAAGAGTATTAAGATTCTTCGTTCAGATCGAGGAGGAGAGTACATGAGTACAGAGTTCACCCAATTTCTAAAGGACCATGGGATTCTATCCCAATGGACTCCTCCTCATACACCTCAGCTCAATGGTGTATCAGAAAGGAGGAATCGCACACTGTTGTATATGGTGCGATCCATGATGAGTTTTGCCAACCTACCCATGTCATTCTGGGGATATGCCCTACAAACCGCAGCTTACCTTCTGAACAGAGTTCCAACTAAGACGGTAGTGTCCACTCCATATGAAATATGGAAAGGGAAGAAGCCCGATCTTAAAGTTATTAAGATTTGGGGCTGCCCTACCCACGTTAAGAGACACAATCCTGATAAATTGGAATCAAGGTCAGAGCGGTGCATATTCGTGGGATACCCCAAGGAAACTTGTGGGTATTATTTCTATCACCCCGAGGACCAAAAGGTCTTTGTTGCCAAGAGAGCAGTGTTTCTTGAGAAGGAACACATTCTTGGTGGAAACAGTGGGAGTGTGATAGAATTGAGTGAGGTTGGGGAACCTAGCTCAAGCACCATTCTGCAAGAAGAGTCTGTTCAGGTACCTATCACACAAATTCCAAATTTTCGTAGGTCAAGTAGAGTTCCTATCCCTCCTGAAAGATATGTGGGACATATCAAGGGACAAGACTCCGAAGATATTGATCCTCAAACCTACGAGGAGGCTATTATGAGCATAGACTCCAGGAAATGGCAAGAGGCCATGAATTCTGAGATGGATTCCATGTACTCCAACCAGGTTTGGAACCTAGTTGATGCACCTGAGGATATTGTACCCATTGGGTGCAAATGGATCTTCAAGAAGAAGATTGGAGTAGATGGAAAGGTAGAGACCTTTAAGGCAAGGCTTGTGGCAAAAGGATATCGTCAAAGGCAAGGTATTGACTATGACGAAACCTTTTCGCCCGTCGCCATGCTAAAATCTATCAGAATTTTATTGGCTATTGCAGCATACCATGATTATGAGATCTAGCAGATGGATGTAAAAACCACATTCCTCAATGGCAACCTCGAGGAAGAGGTGTATATGATACAGCCTGATGGATTCATTTCCGAGAAAAGTCCAGATAAGGTATGCAAGTTGCTTAAGTCTATTTATGGACTAAAGCAAGCTTCCCGAAGTTGGAACATAACGTTTGATGAGGTAATCAGATCTTCTGACTTCGTTAAGAATGAAGATGAGCCTTGTGTATATAGGAAGGTAAGTGGGAGTGTTATCATTTTCTTGGTGTTGTATGTAGATGACATTCTCATCATTGGAAATGATATTGGAATGCTATCCACAGTTAAGACTTGGTTATCAAAGAACTTCTCCATGAAGGACTTGATCTGTTGGGTTGAATGCATATTCATATCATTTCCCTCCTATTTTGATGATGACAAGAGGTAATTTTAAAGCAATTCAATTGAAACATGTCAAAAACATCATACCTGAAATCAATGTTCAAAAAGCATATTTCAAATCACATTTATCATTGATGTTCATGATAAATCATTTAACTAATGATATATGTGTTTAATTTTCAGGTACAAACATTTTTATGCAAAAGATGTGTCGACACACCCATCAATGGTGTCGACACAACAACACAGATTCAAAGGCAAAATGTGTAAAAATGTTGAGACTGTGTCGACACGAGTCAAGAGTGTGTCAACACGAGTTGCAGTTTTTCAGAAATCAGTCCACCCAGGTCGACACACTCTCAGAGCAGGTCGACACTAGACCCAGTTCCCAGAACAGCCAGTTTGAAGAATTGGGACAGCAGGTCGACACACTCCCAGAGCAGGTCGACACGGGACCTTCTTCCCAGAACAGCATTTTCCATATTTTGGACAGTGTGTCGACACCACCACCAGGGCAGGTCGACACACTACGGGAAGTTTTCATCTTAAAGTGGATGGGTGCCACGTGTCAGCCCAGGCCGATGGGAATCAACCTAGGATCGTGTGCCCTTATACCTAAAAGGTATCTTTGGACTCTTTTGGGTATAAAAGGACCTCTATTGGCCCTCCATCCACGTAAGAGAGACCCAACCAAAACTCTTAGAGCCTCCCGAAAGTTCCTGGCGGCTGCAAGAGGTTGTCTCCCTCCTCTGCTCTCCTGTGCTTCCAGAAGACCAATTCTCACCAATCCAAGTGTGAGAATTGGAGTGTGATCCCTGAAGAATCCTCAGAAGCATTCCAAGGAAGCAGATCCTGTAGAAGCCTTCGTTGGAGAAGAATTCAAGGAAGATCCAACAACTCCAAAGTGCAGAGCATCGGCGTTGGACTTCAAGATTGCAAGCTTCTTCCCAATCCAAGCTTCTACAAGGGAGTACACTTGAAGAACGAAGCTATTTAATACAATTCACTGTACTTTTGTTCTTCTGAGATATCTTTTGAGATTATGCAAGTGCTTCTGCATATCTCTCATTAGTGTTCTCATTTTCGACTAGATCTATTGCTAGAAGGTCTATGTCTTGAGTTGGTGTCTAGCAATCATTGTGTGAGCATTGTGCTCAAGTTGTGTGAGCATTGTGCTCAGGTTGTTGTGAGCCGTCGTGCTCAGTTTGAGTTGTCTAACTCAAGGGTGTGTTGAGCAGTCTTGCTTAGTTGTTCTAGAGTAGTCTTGCTCTAGAAGGTGTGTGAGTTGTAAGCTCTCAAGTGTTGGAGTTGTCAGGCTCCAGTGGGTGTGTTACCCAGTTGTGTTAGTGAATCCTCACGGGTTGTGAGGGGTGGATGTAGGAATCACTTGGGTGATTTCCGAACCACCTAAAAATCCTGGTGCACTTGTCTATCTGTGGTTTGATTTCATTATCCGTTAGATGCTTGCATAGGATCGTTTAAAGTTCACTTAATCAACTGATTTCATATCTGCTTTTACCAACTCACTCAAATATCATCAGATCTGTGGTTTTTCACTGATAAAATTGCCTCTGATTCAAAAGTGTTTTTAAACTATTTAAGCTTCTGCAGAAAGTGGCATAGATCTATTCATCCCCCCCTTCTAGACCTTATCCACACCTTTTCCTCGATCCTTCAATTGGTATCAGAGCGGGTTTACCTTGATCTGATTTGATCTGAGTAGTTTTTGTTTCTGAGTGTGGTGTGTTTGATTGTTTGCTCGTTTGTTTGCTTGCTTGCTTAGTTCTTTCTCTGTGTAATTTCTTTAGAGTCATGGATTCAAAGGGTTTCATAGCTGAGGGCCATTCCATAAATAGGCCACCATTCTTTAATGGAACGGACTATTCTTATTGGAAGAATAGAATGCAAGTATTTCTGAGGGCCCAGAACTATGAGATCTGGAAAGTAGTTGAGGTGGGTCCCTATGAGAACCAGGGAGAAGAAGATACCTGGACAAGGGAACAGATAAGGAAAGCCACATTGAATTATAGTGCCATGAACATGATTCAATGTGCTGTCCATCCCAAGGAGTATTCGAGAATCTCTATGTGCAAATCTGCCAAAGAGATGTGGGATAAACTCGAATTACTCTATGAGGGAACATCTCAGGTCAAGGAGACCAAGGCAAATATTTTAGTTTCAGAATATGAACTTTTTATGATGAAGTCTAACGAAAATATTTCTGAAATGTTTGCCAGGTTCATGGTGATAGTCAATGGACTGAAGGCCTTGGGTAAGGAATACACTGATGCAGACTTGGTAAGAAAAATCTTGCGTTCACTTTCTTCAGTTTGGCATACTAAGGCCACTGTCATTGAAGATTCAAAAGATTTGTCCAAAATCTCTTTGGATGAATTGATTGGATCCTTAATGACATATGAAATCAACTTAAAAAGAAATGAAGAACACATAACTAAGACCAAGCCTATGGCACTTAAGGCCTCTTCAAGCAATAAAGATAAAAGTCAGGAAAAGACAAGCTCTGAAGAGTCTGAGTCAAATGAGGATGAGATTGCCCTCATGACCAGACAATTCAGGAAATTCTTGAAATATAGAAAAGGGAAAATGGCTGGGAAAAAGAAATTTTCCTCAGGTAAGAAAAACACTTCCTCTTCTAATTTCAACAAGAATTACAAAACTGACGAAAATATTGTCTGTTACAGGTGCAACAAACCAGGACACATGAAGGGAGAGTGTCCTGAGAACAAGAAGGATAAGCACAAGAAATTCCAGAAGTACAAGAAGCCAAAGGCCATGGTGGCCACTTGGTCTGACGAAGACTCAAGTGAGGAAGAAGAAGAGAAGAAATCCTCAAGCTCTGAAAGTGAGGAGGTTTGCTTCATGGCCAACAGCACAGATGAAAAGGTAAATACTTCCTTTGAAGACTATACTGTTGAAGATTGGCAGGATGTGTATGCAGAACTGGTTGAAAGATATTCTGAAATGAGAAAAGAAAACAAACACATCAAAAAGAAAATTGAAAATCTTTACCATAACCAATCTTCAAACAATAGAACTTGTGAACTGGAAACTGAAGTAACAGAATTGCTTGAAGAAAAAGAAAATCTCCTGAACCTAATTGATGATCTAAAGCTTGCCTCTCAAAAGGCCTCCCAAGAATTCAAAAACTTAACAGAAAAGCTGGAAATTGAAAAACAAGAAAAACAACAGAAAATTGAAGAAATTATAACTCTTAAAAACCAGCTAAAGGAAAGGGAGGAGGTTATCCAAACCTTCACAAAAGGCCAAGATAACCTAGAGGCATTGCTAGGATCCAACATGACAACCACATCTCATGGATTAGGATTCAACAAAAAGAAACCAACAAAAGATAAATCTGGTGAGAAAAAGGGAAAAGCACCATTGATTAAATTTGTCAAGGGTCCTAATCTGGAAAACACAGAAATTCAACAAACAGCAAACAAAACCTTAAACAAAACACCAAACAAAGCAAAAACTCAAAAACAAAAGAAGACTATCAGGTCGACACAGTCCCCTGACAGGTCGACACCAGTCCACAAGAAGAAGACTTCTGTGGCTGTTGTGTCGACACCAGTTCAGGAGAGGTCGACCTGCTCAACACCAAAAATCACAAACAACTCAACCAAAAATTCAAATAAAAATCTGAAAAATAAGAAAAAGGTAAAAGAAATGATTCATAAAAAACCTTGGACCTCCAAGACAACAGTTCAAGATAATTGGACCAATCCTTGGAGCCAATGGTATGAAAATCCCTGTTGGTATCATCCTCAATTCTATTATCCAAATTTCTTGATGTACCAACAAAACCCATGGATTCCACCTCCTAATCTCAACTCCAATTTTCAAATGAAAAACTCCCTCCTCCCAAAAACAAAGATCTTGGTGCTTTCATTCCTAAAAGAAAGAACAAACAGAAAAAGGCTGAAAACACCAAAGTAACAAAACAAAAGTCAAAAACAAATCAAATTTGGGTGAGAAAGGATTTGATACTGTGCTCAATCATACTGATGGTCCCAACTCTGTTTGGGTACCAAAATCTTCTCTCCATTGATCTTTTTGCAGGAAAGTCGTGCACCCAAATCCAATGTATGGTTCCTTGACAGTGGGTGTTCACGACATATGACTGGAGATAGAGCAAAATTTTCCTGTCTGATTGAAAAGGAGGGAGGGTCAGTTACTTTTGGAGGTAAAAATAAAGGAAAGATCTTAGGATCTGGAAAGGTTGGTCAAACTTCTTCAAACTCAGTAGATAATGTTTTATTAGTTGATGGTCTTGATTATAATTGCTCAGTATCAGCCAACTATGTGACAAAGGTCACAAAGTTGTGTTTGAATCTGATTTTTGTAAGATAATTGACTCATCATCTGATAAAATCAAATTCTTTGGAAAAAGGGAAAACAATGTCTACATGATCAACCTAAATAAAAACTTTTCTGAAAATCTTTGTTTTGTTGCAAATAAAGATGAAATTGCATGGACTTGGCACAAAAGACTTGGCCATGCAAGTTTCAGAACAATGGATAAGTTATTAAGATTGAATTTGGTTAAGGGTCTTCCTGAATCCTTCTCTAAAGTTGATAATCAAGTTTGTGGGATATGTGCTAAAGGAAAACAAACTAGGAAATCTTTTAAAACCTTCAATGAGGTACTTACATCTAGCCCACTAGAACTTCTTCACATGGACCTTTTTGGGCCAACAAGAGTTCTAAGCTTAAGTGGCAAAAGATATGGGTTTGTAATCATTGATGATTTTACTAGATTTACTTGGGTTATCTTTCTATCCCACAAAAGTGATACTTGCCTTGAATTCAGGAATTTCTGTACCACTATCTTAACAACTTATCATATAAAATCAAAAACATTTTAACTGATCATGGGGGTGAATTTGATAACACATCCTTTTCTGATCTATGTGCTGAATTTCAAATATTTCACAAGTTTTCTTCACCTAGAACTCCAGAACAAAATGGAGTTGTGGAAAGAAAGAATAGAACTCTTGTGGAAATGGCTAGATCCATGCTCTTAGGAAGTAATCTGCCCAAATCCTTCTGGGCTGAAGCTGTTAACACAGCTAATCATATCCTAAATAGAGCTTTGATCAGACCAAAGATCAGAAAAACCCCCTATGAATTGTTGAAAAACAAAAAGCCAACTGTTTCTTATTTCAAAACTTTTGGGTGCAAATGCTTTGTACACAATAATAACAAAGAAAACCTTGACAAGTTTGATGCTAAGAGTCAGGAAGCCATCTTCCTTGGCTATTCTGAAGTGTCAAGGGCTTTCAAAGTGTACATTCTAAAAACCAAATCAGTTGAAGAATCTCCACATGTTATTTTTGATGAAAATTCCTTTTCCACTAATGATTCTAAATCTTGCAGGGAAAGACAAGACAATGAAGAGGATGACCTCATTGTGGATTCTTCACCAACTGTTGAGGAGCTTGTCAACAATGAAGAGAACCTGAACAATTCACCATCTTCAAATGGGTCAGGTAACATTGCTCCAGAAATGGATACTTCTCAACAGGTAATTTCTGAACCTCGATATCTGAGAGATCACCCATTAGACAGTGTAGTTGGCAATTTAAATGATAGAGTAAGGACCAGATCATCCTTCTTGCAAAATATTGAAGAAGACTCACTAGCTCTAATTTCCCAAATTGAACCCAAATCAATTGATGAAGCCTTATCCAGTTCTGATTGGATCAATGCCATGCATGATGAGCTTCATCAATTCGAAAGAAATCAAGTATGGGAATTAGTACCTAGGCCTAGTGACCAAGCAGTGATTGGCACTAGATGGGTCTTCAGAAACAAATTGAATGAATCTGGTCAGGTAATTAGAAATAAAGCTAGGCTAGTTGCAAAGGGGTACAATCAAGAGTTTGGTATTGATTTTGAAGAGTCATATGCCCCTGTAGCTAGACTAGAAGCAGTCAGAATTTTCCTTGCTTTTGCATCCTCCATGAAATTCAAAGTCTATCAAATGGATGTCAAAAGTGCATTCTTAAATGGATATATAAAGGAAAATGTTTTTGTTGAACAACCTCCTGGATATGAAAATGAAAAATATCCTAACCATGTTTTCAAGCTTAATAAGGCTCTCTATGGTCTTAAGCAAGCTCCAAGAGCTTGGTATGACCGGTTGAGTTCCTTTTTACTTGAAAAAGGATATTCTAGAGGTAATGTTGATCAAACATTGTTCACAAAAACAATAAAAAATCAAATAATTGTGGTCCAAATTTATGTTGATGACATAATTTTTGGCTCCACCAATAAAGGCCTTTGCACTGAATTTTCAAATCAAATGAAGAATGAGTTTGAAATGAGCTTAATGGGAGATTTAACATTCTTTTTGGGATTGCAGGTCAACCAAACACATGAAGGAATCTTCATCAGTCAAACCAAATATGTCAAGGAGCTATTAAAGAGGTTTGACTTTCAGAACCTTAAGCACTCAAGCACACCAATTGCAATTAATGCTAAACTAGAAGAAGATCCATCTGGTAAGTCAGTAGATCCAAAGACCTACAGAGGTATGATTGGCTCTCTGCTCTATCTTACAACTTCTAGACCTGATATTCAGTTTTGTGTGTGTTTATGTGCTAGATTCCAATCTAATCCTAAAGAAAGTCACATGCTTGCTGTTAAACGAATTTTAAATATCTTGTTGGAACATGTGACTTAGGTATTTGGTATCCTGCTGGTTGCAAGTTAGATCTGTTTGCCTATTGTGATGCTGATTATGCTGGGTGCAAATTAGATAGAAAAAGCACAAGTGGCTTGTGTCTATTTCTAGGTGGGTGCCTTATCTCTTGGGCTTCTAAGAAGCAACATTCAGTTGCTCTGTCAACTGCAGAAGCTGAATATGTTGCAGCAGGTAGATGTGGAACTCAGATTCTCTGGGTGAAACATCAACTTCTTGATTACAACCAAGATTTAGGGTGTGTACCCATCCTATGTGATAACACTAGTGCCATAAATTTATCTAAAAACCCCATTCAGCACTCCAGAACAAAACACATTGAAATTAGGCATCATTTCTTGAGAGATGAGGTTGCAAAGAAATCTTTTGAACTCCATTTTATTGAAACTGAAAAACAAATTGCAGACATATTCACTAAACCCCTTCCTGAAAACAGATTTTCATCTTTAAGGAGAGAACTTGGTCTTTGTAAATGTCCACCTTCTTGATCTCTCTCAAGGTTTGGGTTGAGTGTTATGCATGGTCTAAGGGGGAGTTCTTTGCATTTCATAATTCTTTGCTTCCTTGAGTTACATTGTTCATATCTCTCTCACTTTCAATTCTATTCCCTTTTTACAATAAATTCTCCAACTCTGATTGTGTTGAAATTTCTTGGTATATCAAATAGTGATTTGGAGAAGGACAAGTTATGCTTGTCTGGACACTTTCACTATGCGAGAGTATATGTCTCCGCCAAGTACTAAGAAATTGATATGCAATTGTTGAGGGGGAGCTTTTACTGTTCAAAGAGGATACCTTTTCTGATTTCAAAAACTTGCTTATTTTCACTTCCATTTCTTTTTGATAATGAATTCTTCAACTCTTATTGTATTGAAACTTCTTGGTATATCAAATGGTGACTTGGAGAAGGACAGGTTATGCCTGTCTGGACACTTTCACTATGCGAGAGTATGTGTCTCCGCCAAGTACCAAGAAATGGATATGCAATTGTTGAGGGGGAGTCCTCATTGTCCAAGAAGAAAATTTTTCTGATTTCCAAAATTTACATATCTTTATTTTGATGAAAAGTGGTTGAAATCATCATCTCAGGGGGAGCTAGAAAATTCACAAGTCATGACTTTGCAAAATTCAAAACTTTTCTTGAATTTCATCAATTCCTTGCATGATGTCATCATTTAGAAGTCTAGAGTCTCAAAATGAACCATTGAGTGATCTATTATATTTTTTTAATCAACTTTCAACTATATCTCTCAACCCACAGAAATTCAGATCTCTTCCTAGACTAAACATCAACTTGTGCTTTGAACTTAAAACATTTCCTTGTTTGCAACTGATGATTGAATGTATTTGAATTCTATCTCACAAACTCTCCAAAAATTGTTAAAATCCAACAGAGCAATGGCACTTGTGCTGAGAAACTGCACACCTTCACAATGAATGAAGTGCCATGTATGTCATGAGGCACTATTGCTAACTCTGTTCAAAGGGGAAACAAAATAAAAATAAATTCAAAACAAAAGCAAAATGTGCTATGTTTTTTATGATGACTGAGTAACTGGAAATATTGGCGTCTACAAAACGTATATTTTCATGTCAAAAGGCCATCATTTACCCCTTTGAGACTTGACGATGACTAAATCTTAAGTAACCAGGGACTATGGTGTGTAAAAAGCACTAGTACTTGAGTGAAAGAGATTTATATCATTTGACAGTTTGTTAAAAGAACAAAATGTGAACATTATTGGAGATTTGTCTAGAAAGAATCATCTTCATTCCTCATTAAGTTGTTCTTTAAGATTGTGTTTTATTTTCAACACAACTGCATTTAGTCTAGATGACATCTTTAATTCTTTAAAGTTGAGAAATATGGTAGTTTATAGTTGATTGTTAGATATATTATATCCCTCAATTTCTCATTTTGTTGATTCAAGTCTTGGAATGCTAATATCCTGTTGGAAATTGTTTGAAAAACTTGAATTGTGATGAATTTTTGCAAAATATAACAAATGAATTTTTAAGCCTCTTAAAAATCCTTGAATTGATAATTCCTCTCATTGTTTATCATTCTAAAGATGTCCCAAAATTTCTCAAAAATTTCCTCTCAAAGATTCAAAGTTTCTTCAAAGGCCGTGTCGACACAATTTCTCTCGTGTCGACACACTTTCGGTCAGGTCGACACACCCTTCATCATGTGTCGACACTGCCTTCTTGCCAGACCCTTTTCAAACCTTTCGGGTTCATGATAAGCCTTCTTGTTCCTGCGGGGCAGTATACCACTGCACCCCTTTTAGGCATCAGGTCGACCCGACGGCCAAATTCTCACCGTTTCCGGCAAGAACTCTTCCCATTTCTCTCTAGCTCTCATCCTCTTTCCATCACCTCTCCATTCTTCCATCTCCTCTCCGAATTCCACTCTCCTTTGCACCATGGTCAGGAAATTGGGTCCCCGCCGTGGCGCAAGGTCCAGTGCCTCTTCTAGGCCGATTCCGGCAGACAGTGCCGTTGCCCAGTCAGAAAGAAGGTCTAAGCGAAGGAATGATCCTGCCGAGCAACCAGGATCCTCTTCAGCACCTCAAAGGGCAGCCAAGAGAGGTAGACCATCATCTTCAGGAAGAGGTAGTTCTCCTCCAAACCCTAGAACAGAAATTCCGGGCGATTCTTCTGAGAACCCTGAGGAATCATCTTCCTCTTCTTCTGAGTCTTCTGAATCCCAAGAGGATATTCCCTCAGAGTCAGTCAGTGCAGCCAAGTTGATTTTGAAGCCCCGAATTCTAGACCTATCAGACATTCAGCTAGCAGACTCTTTTCCTGAAATTCAAACCTATTTCTCCTTTCAATCTTGGATACCCTTTATTTCTGAGTTTCAAGTCTGTTATCCAAGATTAGTTAGAGAATTCTACAAGAACCTCACCTGCACAGAAGAAGGATATGAATCTAAAGTTAAAGGAATAGCCATAGATATGCCAACTGAAAAAGCTGCCTCCATTTTCAAAGTGCCAGATGAAGGGGCAGACTATCATGAGTTTGAATTTGATCTACATGAAGCCTATTCCATCTTGACAGGCCTTCCTGCAGATGCATCAGATCCCAAACAGACCTATGTAACCAGGTTCAATGCCAATACATTTCCACCTGTGTTAAGGGTCATCCACCACATTTTGACCACCATAATTACCCCTCAAGGTGGTGGAAGGGATAGGTTGACAGACATTCAGAGGTTCATCCTTTATTGCATGGTGAAAGACATCAAGATCAACCTCCATGTGATTCTCTATCAAATATATCTGAAACAACAAGGAAAGACCTAAAGAGATCACTTCCTTATGGAGCACATCTGACCTCAGTGTTCCAGCACTTTGGTGTGCCCTTGGAGAATGAGAAGTCCCAATCTATTCCCAAGTCCAATATCTACACCTTTAAGAATATCCAGAAGTTTATGGGATTTAGATTGGAGGGCAATCAAATTAGAAGAGGGCCAGTTGTAGTTGAGGCCCCTCAAGCTCAGGAGGAACAGCCTCAAGATCAGGGGGGACAGCCCCAAGCTCAGGAGGACCAGCCTCAGGTTCAAGGGGACCAGCCCCAAGCACAAGAGGAACAGCCTCCAGCTGAAGGGGACCAGCCCCAAGATCAAGAGGATCCCCCACCTGTAAATGAGGGACAGCCTCAAGTCCCAACTGATGGTGACATTCCTTTTCATGCCCCTCTCTCACCTCAGCTTCCTCATTTCTCTCCACAACCCTCATTCCAACCATCCACATCTTCTGGTGGGCCTCCTGTTCCACCAGAATTGATCTCCTTCCTCAATGACAAATTTGAATCCTTGAACTCCTCCATTCAAACCATGTCCACATCATTTGAGTTGAGGATTCAAAGACTGGAGAACACAGTATCTGCCAAGTTCATAGAACAGAAAGCTGCTTCAGACTATGCAGCTCAAAGGTTCAATAGATTGATTGGAACAATGGCAGATGCCTCACTACAGCTGAAGGAGCATCAAGACAAGTTGGAGACAGTTCTTAAGGGAATTTTGGCAAATTCCCAAGCTGATGTCTTTAACACAAAGCAGACATTACATGAGATCACCAGCACAAGACTGTCATTTGCTCATTTTGTGGATGATTTGGAAAGCATGAGAAACTTCAATGAGCACATTGACAAGCAGATAACAGATTTGACCAAGGAATTCAAGATAATGCAAAGACCTGGTTGGTCAGCTGGTTCATCATCATCCTCACAACCCATTGCAGCTGATCTAGCCAGAATTCAAGCCACCTTGCTAGAAAATTCAGATAGAATGGAACACTTTTTGGTCACAAAAATGAAAACCATTCAAGATCAAATCAAGACTAGCTTGAACTTCATAGAGAAAAGATTGTCTGACATAGAGACCATTCTTCTTCCCCTTCCTCCTCCTCCTCCATCTTCTACTTAATGTAATTTCTCTTTTGATGATGTCAAAGGGGGAGAAGAAAGAAAGAACAAATGTTTGTAATCTTTTGGAATGATTGTAATGGTTCTCTTGTAATGGTTCTCTTGTTGAATGAAATGAAAATTTTGCTTGGCTTGAATGATTTTCTCAATTGTGTATTTAATGTGATTGAAAATCTTTTTGTGAATGTGATTGAATGATTACTTGTCAAGTTGCTTGACTTCTGTGTACAAAATTCTCATTTCAAGTAACATTGTGTTCCACAAGTACATCATCATAAAACATATCAAAAGGTCTTTGACAAGTTTAAACAAAAAGAAAATAAAGATGTGAATAACAAAAAATTGCTTAAAATCTCATTTCATCAAAACCTCATTGTAATATGGATTTATTGTTGCCATCATCAAAAAGGGGGAGATTGTTGGGTTGAATGCATATTCATATCATTTCCCTCCTATTTTGATGATGACAAGAGGTAATTTTAAAGCAATTCAATTGAAACATGTCAAAAACATCATACCTGAAATCAATGTTCAAAAAGCATATTTCAAATCACATTTATCATTGATGTTCATGATAAATCATTTAACTAATGATATATGTGTTTAATTTTCAGGTACAAACATTTTTATGCAAAAGATGTGTCGACACACCCATCAATGGTGTCGACACAACAACACAGATTCAAAGGCAAAATGTGTAAAAATGTTGAGACTGTGTCGACACGAGTCAAGAGTGTGTCGACACGAGTTGCAGTTTTTCAGAAATCAGTCCACCCAGGTCGACACACTCTCAGAGCAGGTCGACACTAGACCCAGTTCCCAGAACAGCCAGTTTGAAGAATTGGGACAGCAGGTCGACACACTCCCAGAGCAGGTCGACACGGGACCTTCTTCCCAGAACAGCATTTTCCATATTTTGGACAGTGTGTCGACACCACCACCAGGGCAGGTCGACACACTACGGGAAGTTTTCATCTTAAAGTGGATGGGTGCCACGTGTCAGCCCAGGCCGATGGGAATCAACCTAGGATCGTGTGCCCTTATACCTAAAAGGTATCTTTGGACTCTTTTGGGTATAAAAGGACCTCTATTGGCCCTCCATCCACGTAAGAGAGACCCAACCAAAACTCTTAGAGCCTCCCGAAAGTTCCTGGCGGCTGCAAGAGGTTGTCTCCCTCCTCTGCTCTCCTGTGCTTCCAGAAGACCAATTCTCACCAATCCAAGTGTGAGAATTGGAGTGTGATCCCTGAAGAATCCTCAGAAGCATTCCAAGGAAGCAGATCCTGTAGAAGCCTTCGTTGGAGAAGAATTCAAGGAAGATCCAACAACTCCAAAGTGCAGAGCATCGGCGTTGGACTTCAAGATTGCAAGCTTCTTCCCAATCCAAGCTTCTACAAGGGAGTACACTTGAAGAACGAAGCTATTTAATACAATTCACTGTACTTTTGTTCTTCTGAGATATCTTTTGAGATTATGCAAGTGCTTCTGCATATCTCTCATTAGTGTTCTCATTTTCGACTAGATCTATTGCTAGAAGGTCTATGTCTTGAGTTGGTGTCTAGCAATCATTGTGTGGCATTGTGCTCAAGTTGTGTGAGCATTGTGCTCAGGTTGTTGTGAGCCGTCGTGCTCAGTTTGAGTTGTCTAACTCAAGGGTGTGTTGAGCAGTCTTGCTTAGTTGTTCTAGAGTAGTCTTGCTCTAGAAGGTGTGTGAGTTGTAAGCTCTCAAGTGTTGGAGTTGTCAGGCTCCAGTGGGTGTGTTACCCAGTTGTGTTAGTGAATCCTCACGGGTTGTGAGGGGTGGATGTAGGAATCACTTGGGTGATTTCCGAACCACCTAAAAATCCTGGTGCACTTGTCTATCTGTGGTTTGATTTCATTATCCGTTAGATGCTTGCATAGGATCGTTTAAAGTTCACTTAATCAACTGATTTCATATCTGCTTTTACCAACTCACTCAAATATCATCAGATCTGTGGTTTTTCACTGATAAAATTGCCTCTGATTCAAAGTGTTTTTAAACTGTTTAAGCTTCCGCAGAAAGTGGCATAGATCTATTCATCCCCCCCTTCTAGATCTTATCCACACATTTTCCTCGATCCTTCAGGATCTATAGAGATAGATCTAAGAGGATGCTTGGCTTGTCTCAGTCCATGTACATAGACACCATAGTCAAAAGATTTGGCATGGAAAATTCCAAAAGAGGTCTCATACCACTGAGACATGGAATTTCTCTTTCTAAGAGTATGTCTCCAAAGACTCTAGAAGAAAGGGCATACATGGATAGAATACCCTATGCGTCTGCTATAGGATCTATCATGTATGCAATGTTATGTACTAAACCTGATATAGCACATGCTCTAAGTGTTACGAGCAGGTATCAGGCAGATCCAGGTTTGGAACACTGGAAGGCAGTAAAGTGTATCCTTAAGTACTTAAGAAGGACTAAGGATCTTTTACTAGTATATAGAGGAGGTAGCCTCAAGGTTGAAGGCTACACAGACTCAAGTTTCTAGTCTGACATCGATGATAGTAAGTCTAACTCTGGCTATGTTTTTACCCTGAATGGAGCAGTAGTAAGTTGGAAGAGTTCCAAGCAAGAGACTACTGCTGACTCGACTACCGAGGTAGAGTACATTGCTGCTTCAGAAGCAGCAAAAGAAGTTGTCTGGATGAAAAAGTTCATCACAGATTTAGGAGTGGTGTCTAGCCATGAAGAGCCAATTTCATTATTATGCGACAACAACGGGGCGGTTGCTCAAGCAAAGGAACCTAGGTCTCATCAGAAGTCTAAGCACGTTCTAAGGAGGTTCCACTTGATCAGAGAGATTGTGGCCCGTGGGGATGTAGTAGTAGAAAGAATTTCATCTGATGATAACATTGCAGATCCACTGACAAAGCCACTCACTCAAATTGTTTTTGAGCGACACCGAGGTCTGATGGGAATCAGACATGTAGGTGATTAGTTTTAGGTCAAGTGGGAAATTGCTAGTTATAGGTGCCCTACAAGCCAATTCACGTGAGTGATGGCACTTGTAATTATGTACAATATCTTTTGGTAATATTATAATGGTATTTTCTCACTGTATATTCCATGTGTTTGTATACTGTGATGTCCATGGGTCTGTGCAATGGGAATTGGATCATGATGAGATCATGATAATGAGGCCGATTCTCTTTAAACACAGATCCTAAATATTCCTAGTCGTAGGTTACTCAAGAAGGACATTGAGATGACCGGAAAGACCGGTGTGCCATATACATGTCCATATGATGGAAGCAGCTGGTCTCATAGCTGCTTGTGTGGAGACACTAGGGATATGGTGCAGGTGCTTATTGGAGAATGAGTTCACTGAATGATCCGTTCTCGAAATGCTATATGGTTAATGATACCTAATTGTCAGCTAGCGATTTCGTAGTCTCAGTTGTGTAACTGGTCCTTAGACTTGAGACACCAAAGATGTCTTGTTTGAGTACTCCATTCTTTGATACTGGATATATAGGTCTAGATGTTCCAGGTCTAGTATAGCTAGTCATTGGGAATGGTAGCCAACCTTACAAAGGCAATTATGTGTCAATAAAGATCATCCACTCTCGGTATCGTGAGAGGAATATCCCATATTGTCTTACTCAGGCAAATCCCTGGCCAGGGTCAATTGGATTTAGTGAGAAGGAGTTCTCCGGGAGAATCCGATAAGAGTTTGACTTTAACAGATTCCATATAGACCTGACAACACCATGCCTAATATATGGTCTCTGGGATAATAGATGGATGAGGGACTACAGGTACACGGTAACTGTGGGCAGACAGGTCCAATGGATTTGATCACTCGTATCGTCTGGGGATTATGGCATAGTGGCCTAGTATGTTCATAATCGATGAGTTGAGTGAATTATTATGGAGATAATAATTCACTAAGTCAGAAGGAGTTCTAACGAGTACAACTCACGGCCAGCTCGATATTGGGCCTAGAGGGTCACACACAAAAGGTGGATAACGCGATGAATAGAGGATTGGATAAAAGTTATCCAATAAGCCTTATTTAACCCATTATGGACCTATTGGGTAAGACCCAATAAACCTTGATAAGGATCCATTAAGGGAGCATACTAGGATCATGCCACCTCACCCCTTCTGGAAGGAGGACGCCTCATCATCATTAATCATCATGACATGGTGAGGTGTCCCTGCGAGGTGTCCCTTGTCATGATTACATGACGAGGTGTCCTTGCAAGGTATCCCTCTTGTCATCATGACATGGTGAGGTGTCCCTGCGAGGTGTCCCTTGTCATGATTACATGACAAGGTGTCCCTACGAGGTGTCCCTTGTCATGATTACATGACGAGGTGTCTTTGCAAGGTGTCCCTCTTGTCATCATGACATGGTGAGGTGTCCCTGCGAGGTGTCCCTTGTCATGATTACATGACGAGGTGTCCTTGCAAGGTGTCCCTCTTGTCATCATGACATGGTGAGGTGTCCCTGCAAGGTGTCCCTTGTCATGATTACATGACGAGGTGTCCTTGCAAGGTGTCCCTCTTGTCATCATGATATGGTGAGGTGTCCCTGTGAGGTGTCCCTTGTCATCATGACATGATGAGGTGTCCCTGATGAGGTGTCCTTTAGACTCTCTATAAATAGAAGGGGTTCTCTTTGAAGTTTATGGGCTAGATCTTGAGAAGAGAAACCACCTACTTCATCCCCCCTTCCCATCTCACCCTCCTGTGCTCTCCCTAGGCAAGAGGAGAACTTGGAGGGCCGAGCCCTCTTGTTGTTGCTGCTACTTGCTGTTGTTGGTCGCTGTGTGGCGTTGCACGACTAGGAGGAGTGGAACTACCGGTGTAGGAGGGGTCATCGTCATCGCCGATCATCCACTGTGTGGATACCGCTAGAGGGAGTCTTGCGAGAGCTCCTTCAAACAAGGACTAGTTCTGCGCTTCAGGGGATATACGATCTCCCCTAGGTGAGATTGTCTCACGCCTTATTTGTATGTATGTTTACATGCATCATACATCATAGCCCGATCAAGTACATAGATGGAAATCGATTTTTTGTTTTACTTCCGCTGCGCATGTGATGCCTCAAGTCGATTTCCAACAACTCAGACATGGACATTCCTTTCTGTTTTAGTGTGGCAAACTCCGCTGCCTTCTTCTCCTTGACTCTCTTAGAGAAATACTTTCCCCGAAATATCTCCAAGAATCCGGCCCACTCCAGTTTGCCAACATTAGGCAGGTGGGCCGATGTGGCCTTCCACCATGCTCGGGCATCCTTAGTGAATTGAAAAGTGGCCAGTACCACCTTCTCCCTGTTAGTGCATTGAATGACTTGGAAGATCCTTTCTATCTCCTCCTGTTAGTTCTTTGCTTCGTCCGGATCAGAGGATCCAGAGAAACGAGGAGGGTTCAAACTCCTAAAATTGCGGTGCAGATCACCGGCTCCATTTCTAACTGCAGCAGCCTGAACCACATTTTGCATTGCCTGAGTCAATCCAGCTACTGTTTCTTGCATAGCTTGCCATTGGTTGCGAGCCATTGCAGTTGAGTGCAAGAGTTATAAGGGTTCCTGAGAAAAGGATGGAAACCAATTAATGTCTCTAGATACATTATCAAAGTCAATGGGTAGGAGTGTTTAATTCTTGTTAACATATTCCCAGTCTCTACCCATTCTCACCAGGTACTGTATTTAATTTCGATGACTTAGGTTCCATAGGTATCTCCTATTCCTGAGACATATATCCTATTTGGTATTCCTAGGCTCTGATACCACTAAACTGTCACGTCCTGAGAATTTCGCAGCGGATAATAATAATAATTTGGAAATAATTCGAGACGATAACCCGAGACGTGAACAGTCGGCAAATAAGCCTCTAGCTAGCACGCACTAAATGTATAACAACATACATCATCATAGGGCCCAAATATTGAACTCAACTAATCTTTAATTCAAATCTCAACTTATTGTATTCAAAATGGAACTATTACAACTCTTAGACTATGGGATAACAGAACTAGACTCAATAAAAAGGAAAAGTACATAATACTCCTCACTTCCTACTACATGTTCTAACTCTCAAAGAAAATTACTATAACTAGGCTCATAGTTGGAATGCTCATCACTCGGACGCATTCCCATCCTCGACTTGCTCTTCCTCTTGAACTTCATAGCCACCTAGATTGGGTAAAAGTAGGGGATGAGCAAACTAGTCCAGTAGGATTTATATCTCAATGTGCGGGCAATGATATAAGTGATTAGCAATTTAGAACTAGGTAAGCACGATGAATGTCATGATATGCATGTGCGAATAAAACTCATTAAAACATGATACATGAAACAAGCTAGATAGAGTGATCATGATAGAACAAGATTTTAGAACAAGATGACAAGATAGAACTAGCAACATATCACTTTGTACAAGCACGCAAGATTTCAATTGATGTCAAGAACGCAACATATCACTAATTGCATTAAATGCAGGATGGCCATATCACGCAAGCAAGCAAGCAAGAATGTACGAGCACGATAATGTAACACTAATCAGGCACGTAGACACTAATGTACACCAAGAAAAGATCCATCAAGAATGTACACCAGGACACGTGTATGTGGTTATTGTATCTATCATTCAACAAGCAAGCAAGACTCCCAGCACAGATGCAACGCCAGTAATCATTATACCCCATGGTTAACAGTATATTTATGACTCTCCGTCATTGGGGCTAGACTGGAGCCCTTGGACACTCGTCGTGCCTGGTCAGCATCTCATGTAAAATTTTAAATGTAGATACCCACAGTCATTAATAATGGTCAGTGAGAGTTTCAAAATGTAGCATGTGTAACGTCATGTTCATGATGATGATGGGAACAAGTAATAAGTAATTGAACATGATTTCATGATAACAATGGTCAAGAGATAAATTCGGCAGCATAACAGTACGATTTATACCTTAGTTTAATCTTTACATTAATGGCTTTAGTCTAGATTGTAGATCACGCTCACGAGAACAAGATGAGAAAGGAAGTGCATGCTATCTCCAGGGAACTTGAATGGTACAACCAACTCGTCGGCCATGTGGGAATCCATGGTCAAAGGAGATTTACGGAGGCCTTGGAGAAAAGGTCGCTAGTCTACCGATTCGGAATGACCGGTAGAGAGTTTCCAATTTCCCAAGAAAGGGCTACCTAACAGTGCAAGTGTGTAGTGATGTACGCGTCTCAATTCACGGTCTCAAACTCGCGGAAAACACTTAACATGATGGCATGCAATGGACAATGCATTAACTACACATGGGTTTACAAGATTTTATGATAATAATTATCATTTAAATCAAGCTAGAACGGTAACAAGAGTAAATCACAAGTTTCATGAATGATCATATCATTAAGAAAGTAATTAGAATAATATTCATGTAATTAAGGCCTTTTAAATGGGTTAATCACTTTTAGGCCATTAAATAAACCATCATGCAATGATCAGACCTAAGACATGTGAATTACACGCTAAATATCATATTTAAACAAACCTCAGGTATAGCAGTAAGTCTTGTAAAAGAAATAGGTGGGGTTTCATGAAAAATCCTGAGGTCGCGACGGACCCTTGTACGGATCGCGACAGGGTCATATCAGAACGCGACATTGCCTTCTAAGGATCGCGACAGGCTTGTCTGATCAGGCAGGCAGTTCGCGACGGGTTCATATGAAAAAGGCGACATGGCTGTCAGACCCGGAGGTCGGGTCGCGACGGCGGTTCTGTCGCGATCAGATCGCGACGGAATTCTTGTCGCGATCTGCCTGAGAACGCGGCCTATCGAGCCGTCGCGTTCTCAGGTCCTTGGTCTGCGTCTTCCAGAGAAAGGACAGTGCTTTGGATTGCGGACCAGACTTTTCCTGTTTTGGCACAGGGTTGTTCTAAAATTAAGAACAAATTGTACAGTGCATGAAAGATAACGAAACCAATTTTAAACCAACCTAGACATGCAAGGGTGCTTCCAGTAAATCGGAATTAGAAAACCATGATGGTTTCAATAGGCTTTAATCAAGTCCAACACAAACGTAAAACCAAGTGCAACCCGAAAACATAGTGTCATGCAGAGACCCTATTATCATGCAAAACATAGTGTCATGCAGAGACCCTATTATCATGCTTATAACTCTCTAACTAATGACATTTAAACAAAACATTCAACACAAGATATGATGTTGACAACTAGTAGAAAAATGTTAATGTTGTGAGTTTGCTCTAATTCGTTCTCAAATCGCATGCAACATATAAAGAACAGAAAACGCCCTGACAGTGCGCTACTTGGGGAAAACGCTTATAACTCAAAATCTACCCATTGGAATTCAATGAAACCAGTGGGAAATTAAATTTAACTTGATTCTCTACACATTGGTATAGGATATGTTAAGGTTTGGCCCGAGAAAACCTACCTTATGGGTTGAAGAAGTCCCATTTTTCCAGAAAACCCGTGTTCAGACCACTTGGAGGAAAACGCTTAATACTCCGTGTATACTGCATGGAATTTAGGCATTCCACTTGGGTTAGGACGTAGACTTGACCCTATTTCTAGGGGTATAAGCCTTGCAAGGTTTGGTTTAGGTTTGGCCTACCTTTGATTGGCTTCAAGTTGATGGTTTGTGCAGGTCGAAGCAGACGAACGGGGGAAGAATATGTCCTTCTTGTGGTCGATCCACAGCTCCCCATCCCCCAAGAGCTCCTCCACACGACCCCAGCAAGTTGTAAACTCGTTCCTAGGGTTTGGGTGAAGAGTATTTAAGCAACTAAGGTTTTTAGGAGTCCTATTGTAACTGGGAAAGAAGGTTTGCGGGATTGGCTTGTGTCTTTCCAAAATTTGAAGATCTCTCCCTCCATTAGAGAGTCTTGGCCATCAAGCAACTTCTATGGGTGGGTAGGCACGAATTTGGGTTGCCAAGAGTGCAAGATCTCTTCCCAATTCAACTCTAATTGCCTCTTTTTAATTTTAGCTAATTTAAGCTACGAATTTCCATGCATTTTCTAGCTTCATTTGATTTTTGGGTCATATGTGGTCCATTGGCCCAATTAAGATATTGGGTCATTAATATATAATGTTGGGAGTCTCTCCAACACTTTTATTAAATTTTTTGTTGCGTCGTATTTTCGTGTTAACAGTTTTCCGACTTGTTTCCTAATTTGGATAATCGGTCACAATAACTCTTAAACCTAGTCCAAATGATTTTTATTGACCCAAATTTCTTGATGGGTCATTAGAGGATATCATTTTAAGTCCGTATATGATTTTTATTTAATTTTCTGACTCATCCAAGTATGTGTGATAATGATTTTTCAACTTATTCATGAATTATGATAATAAGTCGTGAAACACTTTAAACTTGGCTAATCCGATTTTTCTTGGCACAAATTTCTTTGTGGAACATTTAGGAATAATGTGTGGGGTTGATTTATAATTTTTTTGTATTTTTCCGATGTGTCTTATCACATACGATAATGATCCGTATGTTTTAAATACTTTGATATTATGGAAATTATTTATTTCTATTTATTCGAATTTTTATATAGTTAAAATTTCCTGGATGCTACATTAATCCTCAATTTTCTGCCAAACGGATCAAACTTATCCATTGGATCCCTCCTATTAAGAACTACTGTTTAAATGTAGATGGGGCCTCTAAAGGGAATCCACGGTATTGTGGAGGTGGTGGGTGTATCCGAGACAGAAATGGTTTTGTGCTTGCTGCCTTTGCTCACTTTTATGGAGTGGGGGAATAGTCTCATTGCAGAAACCCGAGCTTTATGTGATGGTATTTGGCTGGCGACCTCTTTAGGTGTTCGGCTCTCTCACATACAATCGAACTCTTTATTGCTTATAAACTCCTTTCACTAGAACAGATGTACGTCCTGGCATACTTATAGGTGGTGGCGAGAGGTTAGAGACATGCTGGGTGGCGATCTTAGATCCATATCCCATGTTTTCCGTGAAGCGAATATGGTGGCGGATCAGCTAGCAAATCATGCTGTTGTCTCCAAGTTTAATCATGTCTTTTGGGGAGTGCAAAGCCTCCCACATACTTGTAAAGGGCCGGTTGTTTTAGATAGATCAGGTCTTATGAATATTAGACTGGTCTGATTGGGATTATGCCCCTTTACCTTGCTGTAATTTCCTTTATATATATACCTCTGGCCTAGGTGCCCTTGCTGGTGAAGTGAGCCCATCCTCCCTTATGGGGGAGGGTGCACTCTACCGGTTTGAGGCCTTGAGGACCTTTTACCAAAAAATAAATAAATAAATATTTTCATAAAAC
Organism: Colocasia esculenta; assembly: GCA_014218235.1. Lineage (NCBI taxonomy): Eukaryota > Viridiplantae > Streptophyta > Magnoliopsida > Alismatales > Araceae > Colocasia > Colocasia esculenta. The sequence goes on from CM024757.1 coordinate 82,526,876, forward strand.
CTATTCACCCCCCCCCCCTCTAGGTTTATCCTTGCTGCCATCTGTGGGCCAACAGAATAGACCGAAGTCTCGTAAGAGATAGCTTACACACGTGTCCAGTAAGAATATAAAAGACAACCACATGAGTATAAGCTACAAGAAAGTACATGTACTCATACTCATTTACAACAAATTACACTGTGCCAATACATTATTACATGTCCAAGAGAAAGGTGCAACTACCTGGGGCATATTCCTTGAAGTACTTGAAGTTGGCATTTCAATAACCTCATGTGCATTTGGTACTTCTTGCTCTTCAAGATTTGTAGATGGACGTTCAAGAAAATCATCCTCATCATCACATATTTGAGTTCTGCACAAATTAGGAATGTCAATCTTTTGGAAATTTTCATCAAAAATGACATGTGGAGATTCTTCCACAGTTTTATTTTTCAAAATATAAACTCTGTAAGCTTTTGAATTTTCAGAATAACCTAAGAAGATTGATTCAAAACTTTTTGCATCAAACTTATCAAGATTTTCTTTGTTGCTATTATGAACAAAACATTTGCAACCAAAAATTTTGAAATATGACACACTTGGCTTTTTATCCTTGAACAACTCAAAAAGGGTTTTTCTGATCTTTGGTCTTAACAAGCTCCAAGAGCTTGGTATGACCGGTTGAGCTCCTTTCTTGTAAATAAAGGTTACATAAGAGGAAACATTGATCAAACTTTGTTTACAAAAACTACAAAAAATCATTTCATTGTTGTTCAAGTTTATGTTGATGATATCATTTTTGGATCAACGGATAATAATTTGTGCAATGAGTTTGCCCATCTTATGCAATCTGAATTTGAAATGAGTCTAATGGGTGAACTTACATTCTTTTTAGGTCTACAAGTGCTTCAAACTTCTGAAGGAATATTTCTGAGTCAAACAAAATATGTCAAGGAGTTAATCAAAAGATTTGACTTCCAAAACATCAAGCCATCCAGCACACCAATGGCCACAAGTGTGAGAATTGAAAGTGATACTTCTGGTAAGCCTGTTAGTGCTAAACTTTATAGAGGTATGATTGGCTCTCTTCTCTATTTAACTACCTCTAGGCCAGATATTCAATTTAGTGTCTGCATGTGCGCCAGATTTCAAGCAAATCCTAAAGATAGTCACATGACTACTGTTAAAAGAATTTTTAAATATCTTCTTTCTTCATGTGATTTAGGACTTTGGTATCTTGGTGGTTGTAAATTGGACTTGATTACATATAGTGATGTTGATTATGCAGGGTGCAAACTTGACAGGAAAAGCACTAGTGGGTTGTGTTTATATCTAGCTGGTTATCTTATCTCTTGGGCTTCCAAAAAGCAACACTCTGTAGCTCTTTCTACTGCAGAAGCAGAGTATGTTGTTGCTGGTAGCTGTGGTACTCAAGTTCTTTGGGTCAAACATCAACTCCTAGATTATAATCACACATTAGGTTGCATTCCCATTCTTTGTGATAACACTAGTGCTATAAATCTGTCCAAAAATCCTATTCAACATTCCTGCACAAAGCACATTCACATTCGACATCATTTCCTTCGAGATGGAGTCTCAAAGAATTCTTTTGAACTCCACTTCATTGGCACAGAAAAACAAATTGCAAACATTTTCACTAAGCCTCTTGCAAAACCTAGATTCACTTCTCTTAGAAGGGAACTTGGTTTATGCAAGTTTTCACATGTCTGATATCTTTTTTCTTTGCGCAAATAAAAGCCATTCTTTCTTGCAAATAAATTCCTACTTCTCAGTTGCATTGGAATTCTTGGTATATCAAATAGTGATTTGAAGAAAGGCAAGTTAGGCTTGTCTAGACACTTTCACTATGCATGAGTATATGTCTCCGCCAAGTATCAAGATCCCTTTATGCAATTATTGAGGGGGAGTATTTGTCTTTCTCAAAACTCACTTGTTGATTCTATTCTCACTTCATTCAATTTTTTGTTGTTTTTGTTCAACTTGTGTTGGAGAGCTATTTGATAAGGGGAGTCATTGTCTATTCTTCACTCATTTCTCTTGACAATTGTTGTCTATTCTGAGCACCATCTATCAGAATTTTTGAGTCCTTGTGCTATTTTCATATGAGAGACTTAAAACATTGAAACTAAACTCATTGTGTATTTAGTTTAATTTCAAAGATTTACTTTCATCTCAAAGTTGTGCAATCTTGATACTGAATGTTTTTAAAATAATTTACAAAACACTATTATAGGCACATGAGTGGCTTTAATATTTCACATGTGTATGTTTAAGCTTCATTTTTACCACATGTTAAGAATAATCTCTCTACACTCATATTCATGACTCTTATTCCTACAAAATATCAAAAGAAAATAAACAATAATCTATAAGGATACAGACAGAGCAATGCAAACTTGTCTATTACTGAGTAACCGGGCCATCTTACCTAACCAAGTGATTTGCCTCGCATCAAAAAGTGTTTAATAGTTTGTCATCTCTATACAAGGTAATGAAAGTTAAACCACTGAGTAATCAGGAGGTCTTGCATCTGATAAATGTGATCTCTTGCATTGAAAAGTGAGATTTAACTAATTTATTCTTGTATTCTTTCACAGTTATAAATGAAAGTAAATTCAAAAAGACAGGATAGAAAAGCTCATGACCTGAATAAAGTTCATGTATATTGAGTTTAGACCTATTATTCTACAATGTGTTAAACTTCAAGCTCATAACATCTCTGTTAAATATTTCTGCTCACTCATATAGGTCACATTAATTCACATTCATCATTTTAACTACATTCAGACCATTATGTCTTGATCTGCATTGTGTTGAGTGGGTCTTTGTGATTACACTTGATTGCACAATACCAAACACATAATAACTTCTCTCATATGTCAATATCACTTTGCCTCACTTATTTTGCTCATTCCTGAACCTTCATTTCTACAACTGCATTTCTTGATCTCCTACCATTCTTTGTTCTCTTTCATGAATATCTTTTTGATGTTTTCAAAAAGGGGGAGAAATTGCAAAGTCTTAAGAGGGAGAAATTGAAGACATGGAAGAAAATTGCATTTATTTTGACATCACTCATAATTTGATTTTGATGATGACATTTTTGTACATTTTGTACTTATTAAAATGATGGCTAAATGACATGTCAATATTTCATATGTTGATGATAATGACTTATGTTAATGGTTCACACTTCATATTTATTTTCAGGTTTACATTTATTTTCATGTTTACATAACCTTGTGACAGTGGTATCGACACATGCTCAGTGTGTGTCGACACATGCATTGTATCCAGGAAGCAGTGAAGAAGAAAAGTTGTCAGTCGTGTCGACACCACTGCAGAGTGTCGACACAGCCTTCCTATGTGTCGACACTCACTGTCCCTCCCAGAAGCCAGTTCTAAACCAGTAGCTAGTGGTGTCGACACTGTCTGCCTGTGTGTCGACACACTTTGTCTGAAGCTCAAAAATGTGAATTTTCTGGACACGTGGATGCGTGGGAATCAAGGGATTTGACCTAGATTTTTGTGGCCACGCACCCCAAGGCATCTCATGGACATATGGGGCTATAAATACCCATGATCCTCATACTCCAAAAGTGTGGGAGAACTGGGACTTTTCCAGAAGAAGAGAAGAGCAGGAAAAAGCTCTTGCGTCCAAAAGGGGAGCAGAGGAGCACCACCAAGGGGAAGAAGGAGAAGGGAAGAAGAGGAGGAGTTCCTGATTGAAGCTTTGTTGATCAGAAGGAGATCCATCTGAGTCTGTACTTCGTCTGAGTATCATTTTCTCTGGGTGTGATCTGTGTATGTGTTCTACACAGATCGCCTAATTCTGTTTTGTTCTACTTCTTCATTGTATTGAGATAGATCGTGCTAGAGGATCTACTCTCTAAGTGTGCTTGTTCTAGTAGAACTTGGATCCTTCGTGGTCCAGAGGTTTGAGTACTTTGTACTCAGGTTTGGAGCCGTAGTGCTCTGAGTTGGAACCGTTGTGCTCTGGTGCTTGAGTCGTCGTGCTCAAGTGCTTGTGAATTTGTTGAATTCACAAGCGGTCTGTAGAGTAGGTCATTGTGCCTATCTCCTGGATTTCTTTGAGTCGTCGCACTCAAAGAGGTTGGAGTTGTCGTGCTCCAGGTTGTATGCACTAGTGTTAGTGGTTCCTCTGTCATGAGGAGGTGGACATAGGAGACACAAGTTGTGTTCTCCGAACCACCTTAAAATTCTTTGTGCATTGTGGTTTGTGTGTGGTTTGCTGCATCGTTTCACTCTATATTCACACACCACTCCTGGATCTAATCGAACTATGTGTATTACTCTTTTAATTCCGCTGCCATACACATGTTTGTAATTAACTCGAATTCAGTCACCTATCCGATCCCAACAGGAGCAAATGCTCACACAAGAACAACTACATTTCATCTGCTGGTGGTACAAGTCTGCCACAACGCCTCTACAAACCAAGTACGCTTCTAACACCTGAAAAGAGTTGTAGGGGAGTGAGTCTTAAAAAGTCACAGGCTCAATAGGAACCTCCCAAAAAGAGAAACAACAACCAGAAACTGCACAGAGGAGTAACACCTCCACCACTCAGGGTTTCACTAGTAACACCAACAGTAGAACAACTAAAGTAAAGATATGTTCACAATAAACATAATTAAATTGCATTTAAACATAAACACACTAGCTAACCCAACTCAAGGAAAATAAAAGGAACAACAGGAGTAGTGCAGAAACACCAGTCCACCACAGCAACTGAAACGACTAAGCCCCGAGCCACACTAGCAAACCACCAATGAAAGGTAACGGAACTAACAGCAAGGAGTCAGTCTGCCACACACTAGAATAATAAAATACACCGAAGGACTACCCACAGAAAGGTAAGAAGATGACAAGTGGAAAGTCACACAACACGACTTCCACGGAGCACAGCTCCACAACAGCATCTAAAACCGGGATACGACATGCCCCAACGACCAGCTACACAAGAAGGTTACAAGTACCTAAAACGAGGAGTTACCACTATAAGCCTTGCACGACCAACAAGCAAGAAACTATAACCGGTAAACACTACAACCAGTAGCACAACTCACTACCACAACTGCTAGAAACCCGAGTCGGAAAGAACAATGCCACCATTCAGGTAAAGACTACTGGTTCTTGACGCCAGTATCTAACCCGGACTAACAAACACGAGAACCACCTCTCAGTCTCGCAGCCATGGACAGAAAGTCCAGCTGCGGCTCCACACAACACTGCGTAAGCCAAAGAACTATGGAGAGCAACCAACACCAGTCTGTAGCCATACATGCTACAGACCCACGCCTTACATAGTAACTCGAAAATTTGGTAATTGAAAATTGAGAAATAAATCAAAAATAATAAATTCAATATTATCGAATAGAAAAAACATACGTGCCATTATCGTATGTAAGAAAACACATTAAAAATTTTCATAAAAATCATAGCTCAACTTTAAATAATAATCCCTAATGACCCATAAAGAAATTCGTGCAAAGGAAAATCTGATTGGCCAAGTTTAAGGCGATGTGCGACTGATTATCGTAATTAGGGATTTAATCATAAATCCATTATCATGTGTACAAAATATGATCATAAATTAAATTAAAAATGATGGGTAGACTTCAAACAACATGTATTGGTAGCCCATCATAGAATTTGGACCAGTGGACAACTTTTGGCCGACAAATAAATTCAAGTAAGAAAATATCATAAAAATTCGTAGCTCAAATTGGGCATAAATTAGAAAGGGCAAAATCTAAGACAATTAGACTTCCATGTTAACCCAAATTCATGCCCAACCATTATATGGAGTTGCCTAAAGACTATCCTACTCCAATTGGGATGAGAATCCTCAAATTTAAGAAGGGATCAACCAAAACTCGGAGCTCCCCTTTCCTAGTTACAATAGGACTTCTAAACAACCCTAGATCTATAAATACTCATCATAAACCCCTTGGGGAAGAGTTACCAGCTTGCTGGGGTCGTGTGGATGATAGCTTGAGCACCAGAGGTGGTGGAGATCACCCCCAACTGGAGCCTTCTTCCCCAACCTACGTTCTCTATCGACCTACAGAAGATCTCTCCTAGAAATGATCAAAGGTAGGTGTTCTCGAGCCAAAGATGAACAAATCATATACCAAGTTAAAGCTTTTCGTGTCTAGTTTCATATGCATCTGTTTTCCCCAATTTCATCAAGCATGCTTCGAGTATTAAGCGTTTTTCAAAAGTCGCGCATGATTAGGGCTTTTAGTGTTCATGTCATGTTTTACGCGTCCCAAGACTAAACTGAGTCAACCCAAGAGTATAGTTCTCTTCTACTCATCGTACTCTACAACTTTCATGTTCACAATTTTGTCTAAAGAGCCCTAGATCTCGAGTTATAGGCCCTACATGCATGATATCATCGATTTTTACCGTCTTTGGGTTGAACCCTAAACCGCGACCACTCCAGACGTCGCGATTTAGAGACTGGTATCGCGACAAGCAGACCCGTCATGATTACCTTAAAGGAGACAACCTAAACTGTCGCATTTTAGTTTTGTTCTGACATGATCCGACAGCATCAAACTATGTGTTGCATGGTTTTCAATGCACTCCAAGAACGCGACTTGATAGAGCGCCACGATTCTACATGTTTCCCGCCCTTGGTTTTCGTGCATGTTTCATATTTTTGAAAGTCACCTAAACACGTCGGACACCCCCGTCGTGATTCAGTAGTCACCAATTGGTATCCTCACGATTGCCCTTAACACGACCATCTTGTACGTCGCTATTATGTGTCATCAATCGATACCCCTGTTTTGATTGCCCTTAACACGACCATGGACCCCGTCGCATTTAGGTAGTCACCAATCGATACACCCCTATCGATTGTCTTGAACGTGTCTGACCTTGCCGTCGTGTTTCTATCCTGTAATCGATTGGTCATATCAATTGCCTTAAATCCGTTCGTTACCCCCGTCTCGATTTTGAAGACCGATTGTTTACCCATTTTAATTGTTTCAACGACTGAACCTGTCGCGTATTCTAAAACCTATCCGAGACTTTTTTCACAGTTTTAAGTGTAGGTCTTGCATTCTATGTGTTATAGTAGTATTGTTCAGTTTGTCTAGTGGCTTAAAACCTGTTAACCTATGGAAAAGTCATAAAAATATGAAAGCTTATTCTAATTGTTCTTAATTGCTTGATCTATTCTTGTTGAGATTGATATGTTCATCTTGATGATCCAGCTTATTAAAGTGAATAAATATCATGATAAAATATTGCAAAGTATGTTGTTATAATTGCATGATCTATATTATGTCATCATGTTACTTGCTTTCCGCTTTGTTTTAAACAAGTGGATTGTGATATTAAGGCACGTTCTACACTACACTCTTGCACAAATAGGCAGCCCTTTCTTCAGGGATTGGAAACTCTCTATTAGTCAGTCCGTACTGGCAGACTAGGGACCTTTCCACTAAGACCTCTGCAATTCTCCATACTCCATGAATTCTCTTATGGAGACCGAGTTAGTTGTACCATTGAAGTTCCCTGGAAATAGCATGCATTTCCTTCCTCGTCTATTTCTCGTAAGTTTGACTTTATAATTATAGACTCAAGCCACTAATGTAAGGATTTAACTAAAGTGTAAATCACGCAGCTATGCTACAAATTATCTCTCGACTATTGTTATCATGAAATCATGTTCACATGACTTATCTTTCATGAAATCATCATGAACGTCATATTGAACTATATACTTCTTTAAACTCTTGTTATTGGCCATGATTGACTGTGGGTATCTACATTTAAAAATCGTGAGATGCTGATCAGGTACGGTAAGTGTCCAAGGGCTTCAGTCTAGCCCATGACGGAGAGTCATAAATAAATTGTTAACCATAGGGTATATTGATTACCGGCATTGCATCTGCGCTGAGAATAGTGTCGTGTTGAATACTAGATACAATAATCACATACACGTGTTCTGGTGTGCATTCCAAGGTGGCATAGATCTTTAGTGCACATTAGTGGCTTCGTGCCTGATTACTGTTACGTGTTAAAAGTTCTTGCTCATGCATGCTTGCTTTCTTGCGTGATATGGCCATCCTGTGTTCTTGCAATTAAATGGCATCCTACGTTCTTGCAATTAAATGATATCTTGCATGCTAGTACATACTGCTCTACTATTAGTTCTTGCTCGTTATATCATTCTAGATCTTGTTCAATCTATCTTGCTCATGTATCGTGTTTATATGGATTTATCGTTCATGCATATATTGATAATCTTGTCTGCCTAGTTCTAAAAAGCTAATCACTTATATCATTGCCCGCACATTGAGATATAAATCCTACTGGGCTAGTTTGCTCATTCCCTTCTTTTCAACATCTTAGGTGACTTTGATGTGGAAGATGAAGGCCAGGACATGGATGGCAATGCGTCAGAGTGATGAACGTGTTCCAATCTTAGCGTCTATCATTAGTTTACTTTGAGAGTTAGACTATTATAGTAGGTAGTGAGGTTACATGTAATTTTCCCTTTTTATTGAGTCTTAGTCCTATAGATCAAGTTTGAAATGGAGTATGTACTAGTTCTATTTTAAGGCGAAACAAAGTGTTTGAGATTTGAATAAAAGCTTAGTTATGTTCATTACATGGGCCTTATTATTATGATTGTGTTGTTGCACATCTAATGCTCGCATGCTGGAGGCTTATTTGCCGACTGTTCACGTCTCATCGATCAACCAAATTCATCCGCTGCCATGCTTTGGGACGTGACAATTTTGTGGTATCATAGCCTAAGAAAAACCCAAAATAGGACTTATATGTCTTAGGATTAAGAGATACCCATGAAACCTAGGTCATGGAAATTACATATAGTGCCTGGTGAGAATGGGCAGAGACTGGGAATACTAGTTTTATGAACTAAACATCCATATCCATCAAACTTTATAACATGATTAGGGACATTAATTGGTTGTTGTCCTTTTCTCAGGAACCTCATTAAGTTTTAGCAATGGCCCACAATCAATAGCAAGCCATGTAAGAGACGGTGGCAGGACTTAAACAAGCCCTACAAAACGTAGTACAAGTTGGGGCTCAAGCTGGAGCTGGGAATGTAGCTGGCGATCTGCATCGCAGCTTCCGTAGTCTGAACCTCCCTCGTCTTTTTGTATCCCCTGACCCAGACGAGGCAGAGAATTGGTTGGAGGAGATGGAGCGATAATGCAATGCACAGCGAGGGAGAAAGTATTACTAGCCACCTTCCAATTTAATAAGGATGCTAGAGCATGGTGGAAGGCCACATCAACTCACTTACCAAACGTGGCTGAACTAGAATGGGAAGGGTTCCTGGAGATATTCCGGGGAAAGTACTTCTCAGAGAGGGTGCAAGAAATGAAAGCTACGAAGTTTTCCGTACTAAAATAATAGGATATGACTGTGGCTGAGTTTGAAGCTCAGTTCGCATGTTTGGCACAGTATGCCCCACACCTAGTGGGCACAGAGAAGCTAAAGGCTAACTGATTCATGGATGGGCTCAGGCCCATGTTTATTGAAAAGCTGGGACCACATAACATCTGTACATATGCGGAGATGGTTCAGAGAGCTCAACTGGTAGAAGATACAATGGAAAAAGTAGAAAGCTTCAAAGGGAAAGAAGTAGTAAGGCCAGCTTACATAAAGAAGGAAGCATCCCACACCGCGGGGACTGTTCACCCAGGAACCAACGAGAATAAGAGGATGAATGGAGGTAATGACATTGGTAATAATAAGAAGATCAAGGTGGAAGAACAACTGATCATAGAGAATTGCAAATTTTGTGATAAGCCTGGACATAAGCAGACGAGTGCTAGAAGAAGGCCGGAGCTTGCCTGCATTGTGGAAGTCACAATCACTGTATACTCAACTGCCCCATGCTAAAAGATCATGCTAGAAGGAACCAAGGTGTGGTAAAATGTCAAGGGCATGTAAATGTGGTGATCCGAGTGGAACTCCCGGATGGAGGTATGGTGAAAGATGTTATTCTTGTTAAACCTTTAGACTAATCTTATGATGTCTTTCTTATTAGTATATTCCTAAGTGAGTGAGATAATTAAGGGAAAAGATGGAGGAAATAATCTAATAGTTTTACCATAGTACATCTTGTAAGTTCAAATGATATGTGTGAATTTGTGGACCAAATTCTCTTAAGTGGGGGAGGATGTAGCACTCAGGAAATTTGGTAATTGAAAAATGAGAAATAAATAAATAATAATAAATTCAATATTATTGAATAGCAAAAACGTACGTGTCATTATCATATGTACAAAAACACATCGAAAAATTTCATAAAATTATAGTTCAACTCTAAATAATACTCCTTAATGACCCACAAAGAAATTCGTGCAAAGGAAAATTCGATTGGCCAAGTTTAAGACGATGTGCGACTGATTATCATATTTAGGGATTTAATTAGAAATCCACTATCATGTGTACAAAATATGATCATAAACTAAATTAAAAATGATGGGTAGACTTCAAACAACATGTATTGACAGCTCATCATAGAATTTGGACCAGTGGACAACTTTTGGCCCACAAATAAATTCAAGTAAGAAAATATCATGAAAATTCGTAGCTCAAATTAGACATAAATTAGAAAGGGCAATTAGGGAAAATTTTAAGGCAATTAGACATTCATGTTAACCCAAATTCGTGCCCAACCATAGTATGGAGTTGCCTAAAGACTATCCTACTCCAATTGGGATGAGAATCCTCAAATTTAGGAAGGGATCAACCAAAACTCGGAGCTCCCCTTTCCTAGTTACAATAGGATTTCTAAACAACCCTAAATCTATAAATACTCATCATAAACCCCTTGGGGACGAGTTACTAACTTGCTGGGGTCAAGTGGAGGATAGCTTTAGCACCAGAGGTGGTGGAGATTGCCCCCAACCAGAGCCTTCTTCCCCAACTTGCGTTCTACATCGACCTGCAAAAGATCTCTCTTCAGAACAATCAAAGGTAGGTGTTCTCGGGCCCAAGATGAACAAATCATATACCATGTTAAAGCTCTTCGTGTCTACTTTCATATGCATCTGTTTTCCCTAATTTTCATCAAGCATGCTTCGAGTATTAAGTGTTTTCCAAGAGTCGCGCATGATTAGGGCTTTTAGTGTCCATGTCATGTTTCATGCATCCCAAGACTAAATTGAGTCGACCCAAGAGTATATGTAGTAACCTGAATTTTTTGAAAAATAAAAATGTAATAATATAAAAATAAAATTAATTAAATTAATTAGAAAATCAAAGAAAATAAAATTAAATAAAACCCATTAAACAAAAAGGAGTAATGGGCTTTGTTAAATAGACCCACAAAAATTTATTAGGCCAAAATATGGATTTTTAAAAGGGGAATAATAGGGAAATATCCTAAATTCGTAACTTAAATATTGCATAAATAAGAAAGGGGTAATAAATCAATTAAAATAAGTGATTTGGGTTGGATTTGTATTCCTAACCCTACCCTAATAGCTTGGCCATGAATTTAGCTCCCATCCTAACCCAAATAGGAAGTGGAAAGCTTAGAAAGAGGAGAGAAAATAGGAAATCCCGAAATTAATAGGAGTTAGAGTCCTATAAGGAAATAGAAAGGGAGAAAGATTAAATACTCTCCTAAATCCCCCATGGCCGGTCCTAGCTCGTTGCCAAGGGTTGCTAGACGTGGAGAGGAAGCCAAGGAGGAGGAGAACTCGTGGGGAGAAGGCTGCTCAAGCTCTCAACCCATGTTCTTCAAGTTCTAGCCCTAGAAGAGGAAAACGAATTAAAGGTAGGCATTCTCATGAGCAAAAACCTAATTAAACTTCTCTATAGATTGTTCCAAGCATCAGGAACAAAACCCTTTCGTTTCATAATTTTCGTTCACCCAATCTTTTATGTTTCATTTTTGAAGTTCTGCAATCCCCTTGACTCCGACTCATCATGTTAAATTTATATCTTCTTGAATACTCTATCACATGCCACGAAATTTTTACTGGTGATACTGATGATTGTTAGGAATCTCTCGCCCTGAAAGCCTTAATTTTCATCCACCCTACCTCGCGAATTAATTCTTTTACCTCGACTGTTCACTGTTCCCTGTTCTTCTTGAATACTCATGACTAAAGCATGTTGAAACTATGTATGTTTTCAAATTCCTAATTACTGTAAGTACTCTTGCATATCTGGAGTCGTTTAAAACTAGTTTCACGAATTTTCATCAACTGTACATTTAGTTATGAATTTTTTAATAACCATGTATCAAAATAGGGAAACCTGGACTGCAATCCAAGGTGCTGCCCTTTTCCAGCTCGGACTCAGGCGCAGGACCTGAGAACGCGATGGCCTGATAGGCTGCGTTCTCAGGGCCATCGCGACACAGTACCTGTCACGTTCTGAACGCCATAGGCGTTGTCGTCGCGATCTGACAACCTGATCTGACAGACCCGTCGTGATCTGTGTATGACCCTGTCGCATTCTGATCTGACCCTGTCGCGACCCTTATAGGGGTACGTCGCGATCTGGGATTTTTGCATGAAAACCCCTATTTCGGAAAGTCTTGATTTTCTACAGTAATATCATGCCCTGTTAACTCTCTTAAACACAGTAAACGAAGTTGTTAATCTTGGATATATTTTAATTAATTAAAATCTTTCACTTGACATTTCATGTCCATGATTCTTCATGACACATGCACACACTTTGAACCATCCAATATGTCATAACTTGGCATGAAAATATCTCATAATACATCTGGTAATTTATTTCAATAATATATTTAAATTGCCATATTTTTAAAATGAACGTCTTCGTTTCATGCGATGTTTTGGGAATACCGTTAACGACGCTCCACTGTTCTAGAATTCCTCTAGAACGTCGAGCACTTGTTTCTCTGTACACACTTTTTCTTGACTTGGATGAACTCTCCGTCGGATACTCCTTCTGCCGGACTAGTGAATCCTTATTCAAAGCCTCCGTAAGTCTCCTCTGTCCATGGATTCCCACATGGTCGACGAGCTGGTTGTACCCTAACACCTATGATACCCTTTAGGGATCAACATGATCCAAACGGCTATTATAAGTTCGCTCTTATCTTAAATCACGCAGGACCTCTGGACCTGTGCGTAACATGGCCAGCGGAAGGGTAGTGAATTCCACCTGACTGCCAACACCAAGTGCGCGTGTTGTGCAACTGTTACTATCGCTTGTTTACTCGACGTGTTATGTGCAATGTCCCTTAGTTCTCATCTATACTTTACTCACTCGTCTATCCATGTTCACTCTACTATCTCGTCTATTCATCTAGTGCTCTCGTCTATTTCTTGGTACTCTATATTGGCCATTGATTGATTGTCTAAAGATAAACAATATAACCAATGCCTGGCAATATATAAAGAGTCTGGTCTGGTCCTAGGATGTGCGCCTGAAAGTGCTATTTGCCCATGGGAGTTAAAAGACTAGAGTGTTTGGCATTACACTCGAGTGCTATCTATCTCGACTATCTAAATGACAATCAAAGTGCTATATTCTCTCGTTGTCTACATGATAATCAAAAGTGCTATACTATACTCGTTGTGCTATTGATATACTTGTGCTATTTGTGCTATGGCCATCTTGCTATTGTGCTATACTCAACGCTTGTGCTATATTTAGGAACTTGTGCTATTTCAATCTCGTGCTATTCATGCTATCTCTTACATTACTTGACTCTCTCGCTCTATCATTAGTTACTCTGCATTTTTAATACATTAATCATTTAAAACCTACTTGATCCTGAGATTTAAGTCCTACTTGGCGTTATCGCTCACCCTGCGTTATTTGTCGTTGTGTTCTCAGGTGAGACCGAGGATGAACCTGACACTCAAGAGGACAGGAATGACCAAGAGTGAAGTCAAGAGTACCCTAGCGTCTTAGTATTATGATAGAGTCTTAGTTTAGTCTTTTACTTTATTTCTATGTAATTGGGCCCTATAGAATGGCTCTGATATTAGTGGTTGTAACTAGACATTTGGAAGTTATTAATGAGAAAAATTTGCTTTAGTATTTATTTCTTGTTCAATGGTTTGATGTCTAGTACTCGCTCTATACCCATTTATTTGCAACTACCTCGCGTTCCGATATTCCACGTCGGGGCGTGACAGTTTAGTGGTATCAGAGACTAGGTTGTTCTTAAGTATAGGATGATCTAGGTTGACCAGCCTCGACTAGAGTCAGTTATCCTACCTATGGATGATGTGGTTAGAGCCATGGGTATCTAGCTAAAAAACTCACACACACACGAATTAAATTCCACGTCAATATCATAACAGTAAGTTACTTTTGTAGGAACTAAGCAATCAAGATGACTGCTGAACATGCTCAAATGAGGGGCATGCAACAGACCATCCAAGAACTGACTCGTGCAATTATGCATGCTACCCAAGGAGGTGGAAACCGCGGCGGTGTAGGCGAGCTGCATCATAACTTCCGGAGCTTGAACCCACCTAGGTTCAGTGGATCCACGGATCCGGATGAGGCCGAGCATTGGCTAAAGGAGACGGAAAGGATTTTCTGTGTTATGTAATGTGTAGCGGGGGATAAGCTGCTACTAGCTACATTCCAACTGGAGAAGGATGCCCGCGCTTGGTGGGAGTCTGTGGAAGCTACTAGGGAGAAAGGTCAATTCATCTGGACCAAATTCAAAGAAGCATTTAATTCCAAGTACTTCTCGGAGCGGTGCAAGAAAGGAAGGCTGCGGAATTTGTTGCTCTTAAATAGAGAAGCCTGACTGTGGTCGAGTATGAAGCCCAATTTTCAAGACTGGCACGTTATGTTGAACACCTAGTGAATACTGAAAGGATGAAGGCTAAGCGCTTTCTCAACGGCCTTAAGCCACAATACATCACACAATTGGCCCCTCTCGACATCCAGACCTATGCCGAGATGGTAAAGAAAGCCCAACTACTAGAAGATGCTACGGACTTCACTGACCTTATCAAAGGGAAGTTTGTAAAGAAGGAAATGACATCTGGTCAATCATCTGCTTAGTCGAACAATGGCAAGAAGCGTCCCTTTAACATCACGGAGGGACCTAGCCAAGAGAGGAAACCCAAAGCTATTGTCCCCAACACTCCAGCAAAAGGCAACTGCAAGCACTGTGACAAGCCAGGTCACACGGCTGACGAGTGCTGGAGGAAAGTCGGCGCATGTCTGCGCTATGGAAGCCGCAAGCACCACATTCCCGAGTGCCCGCTACTGAAGGAAAATGAGAGGCGTCCTAATGCGCCTAAGAAACAGGGAAGGTTGCAAGCCCTGCATAATGAAGAACCCGCTAAGGAAGGTGGCGTGGTAGAAGGTACCCTACAAGTTTTCTCCTTACCAGCATTTGTTTTATTTGATACTGGAGCAACTCATTCATTCATATCTCAAAACTTTGCTGATACTCTGAATGCTAAACCTATATCTATGGGAAGTGAGTTCTCTGTCACAACACCACTAGGAGAAAAGGAGAAATTGAACAAATACTTCCCATCTGCCGATGTAATGATCGGAGACCATAACCTAAAGGCCGACCTGGTTTGTATGCCCATAGAAGGCTATGATGTCATTTTGGGACCCGACTGGTTGTCCACTTATGGGGCAAGCATCGATTGTAAGAAAGGGAAAGTTACCTTTAGTGATTTCCCTAAGCTGTCATTCACTGGGATTAGGCATAAGAGACGGATGTCTCTAGTATCTGCCATAAAGGCCCACAATATGATAAGGAAAGGTTGCATTGCTTTCCTTGCGGCCGTAGTAGTTGAAAAGAAGGGCTCTAAAATAGAAGATATACATATAGTCCAGGATTTCCCGGATGTGTTTCCCGAAGATCTGCCAGGGATTCCCCCGGAACATGATGTCAACTTCGCCATTTAGTTGATCCCTAGAGCTGCCCCGATATCGCGTCAACCGTACCGGATGTCACCTGCCGAGTTAAAGGAATTGAAGGCGCAACTGATGGAGCTATTAGAGAAGGGGTTCATCAGACCAATTACTTCCCCATGGGGAGCATCTGTGCTATTCGTTAAGAAGAAAGATGGATCGATGAGATTATGCATCGACTATCGTCAACTCAATCAGCTGACCATCAAGAATAAGTATCCATTGCCTCGGGTCGATGAACTGTTCGACCAAATATCTGGAGCTCAATATTTCTCCAAGATCGACCTTCGATCTGGCTATCATAAAATAAGGATCAAGGATGACAATATCTTCAAAACGACATTCAAGAGCAGGTATGGACACTATGAATTCATCGTTATGCCTTTTGGTCTAACCAATGCTCCTGCAGCCTTTATGCAACTCATGAACAACATATATCAGCCATACCTTGACAAGTTCGTGGTCGTCTTCATCGACGATATCCTTATATATTCAAAGACCAAATAAGAACTTGAAGAACATCTGAAGGTAGCACTGCAAGTCTTGCGAGACAACAAACTGTACGCAAAGCTGAGCAAGTATGGATTCTGGCTCGAAGAAGTGTCCTTCTTGGGCCATGTCATCTCAAAGGACAACATCTCCGTTGATCCCTCCAAAGTCGAAGTTGTACTCAATTGGGAGAGACCAACGAATGTCACGGAAATTAGAAGCTTTTTGGGACTGGCTGGCTACTACAGGCGGTTCATAAAGGACTTCTCAAAGATTGTCGTTCCCCTTACGCGTTTGACACGAAAGGAGAATCCCTACTCCTGGAGTAAAGAGTGTGAGATAAGTTTTCAGACTCAAAAAAATTGTCTTACCTCAGCACCTATTCTCGCTCTTCCAATAGAGGGAGAAGGTTTCTCTGTCTACACCGATGCCTCAGGAATTGGGCTAGGCTGTGTATTTATGCAAAAGGAAAAGGTCATTGCCTATTCTTCAAGACAACTGAAGACGCATGAAGTCAACTACCCGGTGCATGATCTAGAATTGGCTGCCGTGGTCTTCGCCTTGAAGATCTGGAGACATTATTTATATGGCGAGCAATTCACTGTCTACTCAGACCATAAGAGCTTGAAGTATTTATTCTCCCAGAAGGAACTCAACATGAGACAGAGAAGATGGCTAGAATACCTAAAAGATTTCGACTTCAACATCCACTACCATCCAGGAAAAGGAAACGCCGTGGCTGATGCTCTTAGTAGAAAGCCAATGGCATCTGTATCGAGTCTAGTTCTTGGCGAGATGCAACTACTAGAACAATTCGCAAGGCTAGACTTGAGTATTGAACATAGGGATGATCGAGTCTCGGTTGCCAACATCAAGATTCAATCTGACATGCTGGAAGAAATTAAAGCCCAACAAGATAGCGATCCATTCTTGGTTCGCATCAAGGAAACCTTAGCCGAAAGACCAGACTTTGCTATGACCGAAGATGGAAGGCTAGTATTTCAAGGAAGGACATGCGTCCCTGAATATGAAGAACTAAAGAGAAGGTTAATGGATGAAGATCACAAGACAAAGTACACTGTTCATCCTGGAGGTACCAAGATGTATCAAGACATGAAAAGAACGTTTTGGTGGCCGAACATGAAGAGAGAGGTAGCCGAACATGTTGCTCACTGCCTTACTTGCCAACAGGTAAAGGCGGAACACCTGCGCCCTGCTGGCGTACTCAAACCCTTAGATATTCCGGAGTGGAAATGAGAAAGTATTGGCATGGACTTCATCATGGGATTACCCAAGACTCGTGGTGGACTTGATGCCATATGGGTCATTGTTGACCGATTAACCAAATCCGCTCACTTTCTCGCTATAAAGAGTAAGTGGTCGGTAGGAGTACTAGCTGCTTTATATGTCAAGGAAATAGTGAGACTGCACGGAGTTCCATCATCCATTGTCTCGGATCGAGATCCGAGGTTCACGTCTCACTTCTGGAATGGACTGCAAAATGCACTTGGCACTAAGCTCAACTTTAGTACTGCCTTTCACCCACAAACCGACGGGTAAATTGAAAGAACCAACCAAATTGTTGAAGACATATTGAGAGCCTGCACTATAGACTTCCAAGGTTATTGGAACGAGCACCTATCTCTAATTGAGTTCGCCTATAACAACAGTTACCAAGAGAGTATCAAGATGGCACCATTTGAAGCACTATATGGCAGAAACTGTAGATCTCCTGCATGCTGGAATGAGGTTGGAGAATAGCAATGGTTAGGCTGGACATGGTACAACGTACAACAAGGGACATACAGGTGATTAGAGATCGGCTCAAGATTGCTCAGTCTAGACAAAAGAGCTATGCTGACAGGAGAATGAGAGATTTAGAATTTCAAGTCGGTGATCATGTACTCCTAAAGGTATCACCTACCCGTGGTATCTAAAGATTTGGTGTCAAAAAGAAAGCTCAGTCCTAGATTCATCGGTCCTTTTGAAGTGCTCGAAAGGGTTGGTGAGGTTGCATATCGACTGGCGTTGCCACCGAATTTGGCATGTGTACACAATGTGTTCCATGTCTCCATGCTCAGGAAATATGTGTACAATCCTACACACATCATTCGCCATGAGAAGTTGGTATTAAACAGGGACATGACATACGAAGAGAAGCTAGTCAAGATACTAGAACATAAGGTGCAGTAACTCAGGAACCGTCCCATCCATGTGGTTAAAGTCCTGTGGAACAATCGTGGAGTAGAAGAAGCCACATGGGAACCTGAAGGAATCATCAGACGGAACTACCCCGATCTTTTCGGTAAGACATTCTCTCCATTATGATCATATGAATTTGGGGACCAAATTCTTTTAAGAGGGAGAGGATGTAGCAACCTGATTTTTTTAAAAAATAAAAATACAATAATATAAAAATAAAATTAATTAAATTAATTAGAAAATCAAAGAAAAGAAAATTAAATAAAACCCATTAAACGAAAAGGAGTAATGGGCTTTGTTAAATAGACCCACAAAAATTTATTAGGCCAAAATAGGGATTTTTAAAAGGGGAATAATAGGGAAATATCCTAAATTCGTAAATTAAATATTACGTAAATAAGAAAGGGGTAATAAATCAATTAAAATAAGTGATTTGGGTTGGATTTGTATTCCTAACCCTACCCTAATAGCTTGGCCATAAATTTAGCTCCCATCCTAACCCAAATAGGAAGTGGAAAGCTTAGAAAGAGGAGAGAAAATAGAAATCCCGGAATTAATAGGAGTTAGAGTCCTATAATGAAATAGAAAGGGAGAAAGCTTAAATACTCTCCTAAATCCCCCATGGCTGGCCCTAGCTCGTTGCCAAGGGTTGCTGGACGTGGAGAGGAAGCCAAGGAGGAGGAGAACTCATGGGGAGAAGGCTGCTCAAGCTCTCAACCCGTGTTCTTCAAGTTCTAGCCCTAGAAGAGGAAAATGAATCAAAGGTAGGCATTCTCACGAGCAAAAACCTAATTAAACTTCTCTGTAGATTGTTCCAAGCATCAGGAACAAAACCCCTTTCGTTTCATAATTTTTCGTTTACCCAATCTTTTATGTTTCATTTTTGAAGTTCTGTAATCCCCTTGACTTCGACCCATCATGTTAAATTTATATCTTCTTGAATACTCTATCCCATGCCACGAAATTTTTACTGGTGATACTGATGATTGTTAGGAATCTCTCGCCCCTGAAAGCCCTAATTTTCATCAACCCTACCTCACGAATTAATTCTTTTACCTCGACTGCTCACTATTCCCTGTTCTTCTTGAATACTCATGACTAAAGCATGTCGAAACTATGTATGTTTTCAAATTCCTAATTACTGTAAATACTCTTGCATATCTGGAGTCATTTAAAACTAGTTTCAAGAATTTTCATCAATTATACATTTAGTTATGAATTTTTTAATCACCCTGCATCAAAATAGGGCAACCTGGACCGCAATCCAAGGTGCTGCCCTTTTCCCGCTCGGACTCAAGCGCAGGACCTGAGAATGCGACAGCCCGATAGGCCGCATTCTCAGGGCCGTCACGACATAGTGCCTGTCACGTTCTGAATGCGGCAGGCGTTGCCGTCGCAATATGACAACCTGATCTGACAGACCCGTCGCGATCTGTCTATGACCCTATCGCGTTCTGATCTGACCCTGTCGCGACCCTTACAGGGGTACGTCGTGATCTAGGATTTTTGCATGAAACCCCCTATTTCTGCAAGTCTTGATTTTCTACAGTAATATCATGCCTTGTTAACTCTCTTAAACACAGTAAACGAAGTTGTTAATCTTGGATATATTTTAATTAATTAAAATCATTCACTTGACCTTTCATGTCCATGATTCTTCATGACACATGCACACACTTTGAACCATCCAATATGGCTTAACTTGGCATTAAAATATCTCATAATACATCTGGTAATTTATTTCAATAATATATTTAAATTGCCATATTTTTAAAATGAACTTGTCTTCGTTTCGTGCGATGTTTTGGGAATACCGTTAACGACGCTCCACTGTTCTAGAATTCCTCTAGAACGTCGAGCACTTGTTTCTATATACACACTTTTTCTTGACTTGGACGAACTCTCCGTCAGATACTCCTTCTGCCGGACTAGTGAATCTGTGTTCAAGGCCTCCGTAAGTCTCCTTATCCATGGATTCCCACATGGTCGACGAGCTGGTTGTACCCTAACACCTATGATACCCTTTAAAGATCAACATGATACAAACGGCTATTAGAAGTTCGCTCTTATCTTAAATCACACCGAACCTCTGGACCTGTGTGAAACATGGCCAGCGGAAGGGTAGTGAATTTCACCTGACTGCCAACACCAAGTGCGCGTGTTGTACAACTATTACTATCGCTTGTTTACTCAATGTGTTACGTGCAATGTCCCTTAGTTCTCATATATACTTTACTCGCTCGTCTATCCACGTTCACTCTACTATCTCGTCTATTCATCTAGTGCTCTCGTCTATTTATTGGTACTCTATATTGGCCATTGATTGATTGTCTAAAGATAAACAATATAACCAATGCCTAGCAATATATAAAGGGCCCGGTCTGGTCCTGGGATGTGCGCCCGAAAGTGCTATTTTCCCATAGGAGTTAAATGACTAGAGTGTTTGGCATTACACTCGAGTGCTATTTATCTCGACTATCTAAATGCCAATCAAAGTGCTATATTCTCTCGTTGTCTACATGACAATCAAAAGTGTTATACTATGCTCGTTGTGCTATTGATATACTTGTGCTATTTGTGCTATGGCCATCTTGCTATTGTGCTATACTCGGCGCTTGTGCTATATTTGAGAACTTGTGCTATTTCAATCTCATGCTATTCATGCTATCTCTTACATTACTTGACTCTCTTGCTCTATCATTAGTTACTCTACCTTTTTAATACATTAATCATTTAAAGCCTGCTTGATCCTGAGATTTATGTCCTATTGGTCATTATCGCTCACCCTGCGTTATTTGTCGTTGTGTTCTCAGGTGAGACCGAGGATGAACCTGACACTCAAGAGGAAGGGAATGACCAAGAGTGAAGTCAAGAGTACCCTAGCGTCTTAGTATTATGATAGAGTCTTAGTTTAGTCTTTTGCTTTATTTCTATGTAATTGGGCCCTATAGAATGGCTCTGATATTAGTGGTTGTAACTAGACATTTGGAAGTTACTAATGAGAAAATTTTGCTTTAGTATTTATTTCTTGTTCAATGGTTTGATGTCTAATACTCGCTCTGTACCCGTTTATTTGCAACTGCATCGTGTTCCGATATTCCGCGTCAGGGCGTGACAGTATATTTCTCTTCTACTAATCATACTCTACAACTTTTGTAGGATCGAATGGGTGGATGGATCAGATCTAGAAGGGGGGGTTGAATAGATCTAAAACCAATTAATGTGGAAGCTCAAGCAATTTAAAATTACTTCGAATCAGAGATCAATTCACCCAAACAATTTACTGATCTGAAGTGTTATTAGTGTGTGTGAGCAAATCGATTAGTAGTGTGAATGAAATCCCTATGCATGCATCTAGAGTAATACAAAGTCAAACCACAATTCAAACCATTGCACAGAGGATTTTTAGGTGGTTCGGAAATCACCTCCAGTGACTCCTACGTCCACCTCTCACATAGTGAGGCCACACTACTCAAAACCTTGAGTACAACACACACTGGAGCACGACGACTCCAAACACCCTTGAGCACGACGACTCAAGAAACAACCGGAGCACGACGACTCCAAACCCTTTGAGTACAATGACTCAAATAAAACCTAGGAGATAGGTACGACGACCTACTCCACAAACCACTTATGAGTACGACGACTCACAAGCACTTGAGCACAACGGCTCCAATCCGGAGCACTACGACTCCAAACCTTTGGACCATGAAAGATCCAAGTTCTGCTAGAACAAGCTCAATCAGAGAATAGATCCTCTAGCCCGATCTATCTCAATACAATGATAAAAATAGAACAAACAGAATTAAGTGATCTGTGTAGAACACATACACAGATCACACAATGAAAAACTGGATGAACACTCCAAGAAAATAAATGATATAGATGTGACTTGGATGTTCCATGATGAAGAAGACTTGCAGAAGCTTGGATTGAAGATGCTTGAAGGAATTCGTTGGAGATCTACTTCAATCCACGATGCTCTGCTTCAGTGGCATCCGGATTGCCAGTTCTTCTTCTTCCTTTGTTGCTTTTCTGCTCCTCAATCTGATGGCGCTGCTCTGCTCCCTTTCTAGATGCAGATACTTTATCCTCTCTCTTCTTCCCTTCTCTTCTTCTTCACGTTCTCCTTCCAAACAGCACTGCTCTGCTCCCTCTTTCCCTTTCTGCAGCCGCCACACCCTTTCTGGAGATGTCTGGTCTCTCTCCTTGTGGGATACCTTGGAGTACAGAAAACATGGGTATTTATAGCCCCATATGTCCATAAGAAGCCTTGGAGTACGTGGGCACAAAACCCTAGGTCAAATCCCCTAATTCCCAAGCAGCCACGTGTCCAGAGAAATTCACGTTTTTGAGTTTCAGCCGGAGTGTGTCGACACCACCATGGAGTGTGTCGACACACTGTCCCAATTCTACAAGACTGGTCTTCTGGGAATTGGGTCTAGTGTCGACACACTCACTGGCTGTGTCGACACACTGTCCCAGTCTGGCAACTGGGTCATCTGGAATCTGGGTCTAGTGTCGACCCTGCCTGGGACTGTGTCGACACACTTGACCCTTTCTTCATGAAAAACCTTCAAGGACTCTGACCCAGTGTCAACACCATCAATGGGTGTATCGACACTACCATGACAAAATCTGTATACACCTACAAATTTAACACATAAATCATAAGTACAATGTATTATCATTAAAATATGAGATATTAAACATCAAAAACATGTTGTTTAAGCATTATTGTGATATGTATAAAATGTATAACATGTTCAACATGTCATCATCAAAATCACAATATGTCATCATTAAAATCACAATATGTCATCATCAAAAACAAAGTATGAGTGATGTTCATTGGTCATCATTAAAATACAACTTTAGGAAATTCCAAAACACACTCAACCCAACAATCTCCCCCTTTTTGATGATGACAAAACATATGCACAATCTCCCAATAACTTGACTTCACAACTCCCCTTGACCATCTACACCTTTTGAACTTTCTCCCTATAAAGAACTTTCTCCCACTAGAAACCTTTCTTATCCCCCCTTTAAAGAGCACTTTCTCCCCCTTTTTGACAGCATCAAAAAGATATACAAGAGAGAGAAACAATGATGGTTGGAGACCAAGAGATGAAATGTGGGAAAGGAATGTTCAGAAATGATCAAAATAAGTGAAGCAAAGTGATATTTCCATATGAGAGAAATTATTGTGTTTTTGTTATTGTGCAACAAAGTTTAATCACAAAGACACACTCAACACAGAGTACAGTAAAATATAATGATCTGAATGTAGTTAAAATAATGATGCAAATGTGAAGAAAAGTGACCTATATGAATGAGCAGAAATATTTAACAAGGATGTTAGGAGCTTTAATTTTAACACAATGTAGAATAATAGGTCTAAACTCAGTATACATGAACTTTATGAAGGTCTTAAGCTTTTCCATCCTGTCAATTTGATTTTCTTTCATTTTTAACTAAGAAAGAATACAAGAGTAAATTAGTTAAATCTCACTTTTCAGTGCAAGAGATCACATTGATCAGATGCAAGATCTCCTGATTACTCAGTGGTTTAACTTTCATTATCTTATACAGAGTTGAAAACTTGATTTCCACTTTTTGACGCGAAACAAATCACTTTTTAGGTGAAATGTCCCGGTTACTTAGTGGTTCAAGAATTTGCATTGCTCTGTTTGTATCTTTCCAGATTGTTGATATTTTTCTTTTGATGTTTTGCAGGAATATGTTTGCTTTGACCAGAAAAGTTAAGAATACGAATTTAGAAAAATTATTCTTAACATGTGGTAAAAATGAAGCTTAAACATACACATGTGAAATATTAAAGCCACTCATGTGCCTATAATAGTGTTTTGCAAATCATTTTAAAAACATTCAGTATTAAGATTGCTTAATCTTGAAATGATAATGAATCTTTGAAATTAAACTAAATGCGTAATGAGTTTAGTTTCAATGTTTTAATTCCCTCATAAAAAAATAGCACAAGGACTCAAAATTTTGATGACTTTGGGGTTCAAAATAGACAAGTAAGTTCAAGAGATATGACAATGACTCCCCCTCAACAAATATTCCCCCTCAATAATTGCATAAAGGAATCTTGATACTTGGCGGAGACATATACTCACGCATAGTGAAAGTGTCCAGACAAGCCTGACTTGTCTTTCTTCAAATCACCATTTGATATACCAAGAATGACAATGCAATGTGAGAGTGAGGAATTCATTTGCAGGAACATTTGTCAACAAACTGAATGGAAGTTGATGATAAATCAGATATGAAAGAATATTTCTTCAGCATTTCACTCAAAGATTCTTTTGACTCACTTCCCCATAAGATATGCATGATATGAAATGATCATTTAAGCAATTCAGATATGTTCATTCAAAGTAATTTGCACAGAAAGAATATGAACATGATCAAGCATGCATTAACAGGCAATTTATTGAAGGAGAAAAGTTTCAAAGACTTAAAATAAAGTTTTTGAGATTTTCATTTTTCTTGATGACCTTTATTGTTAGGATGAAATCATTGCATTTTCAAGAGTATTTTTTTTTAATTTACTCCTCCTTAGTATGTGCATGAAATGAAAATTCTATCAAGCAATTCACACATGATTATGCACACAATTAGCTTTAAACATAACATGACTTCTAGTACTTGGCGGAGTATTTTACTCACGCATAATGATAGCTTCCAAACAAGCATAACTTGTTTTTCCACATGTCATCATTTGATATACCAAAGAGTCAAAGCAGTTGATATGCACACAGAATCATGGGCACAATTAAGCAAGCGTGATAACACAAACATGATTCCAAATGTTAAAACACAAAGTTATTGTTGGGAGTAACATCAGAACACATTTTTCATTGTTCAGATACAAAATCAAACATCATTTCAATTCAGGCAATTCAAATTTGAAATGATAAAGAAGTTTTACCTGAATGGACTTCAATTGCTTTTCAAAGATTTTACCTGTGTTCTCCAATCATTTCTTGCCTTGCACAGCCAATATCTTGAATCTATTTACAATGTATGGCTGCAAGACTCATTAGCTTGCTGATCAAGCTGGTTTTGGGACCCATACTTGCTTGAGTCCTGCAATGAAATCAATGTTAGTGTGCAATAAAGATTTCTGAATACAAAGTGGTTTTATTTTTGGCATAGGTGCATTTCTTTCATTGATGGAACTATGAGCAGAATTAGTTCCAGATTTTCTTTTTGTCTTGCTCAATGCATCTATGTTTTCATGAAGTTTTCTAATTTTTGGATTTTTAATATGAGCAGAAACAAAATGATTTTGTGCAGCATTTCTATGCCTATACACATGAAATTTCTGAACATTTTCAGTATGAACATGATATTTATTCCTATATGTATGAGCATATGTATTAGACTGGAATTTCTGAACATGCACAACAAAATCATTTCTGTACCAACAGTCCCTAGAAATATGATCAATTTTATGACAATGAAAGCATTGGACTGATTTGGCATGTTTATTGAAATTTTGATTTGTAATCCAGCAATGTTTGGCAAGATGACCAGGTTTATTGCAGTTAAAGCAAGTGAGAGCATTTCTTACCTGGTCCTTACCTTGGCATGTATCCATTTGCTAGAATCTCCTTTTCATGAGAGGAGGCTTACCATGAGGAGAAGGAGATACCTTTTGGTGGCTCTTGGCATGATATGAATTTGGAACTTGCCTTGGAGCTTTTTGAACTGATGGAGGAAGTAGATGAATCTTCTTGACAGTAGCACTTTTCTTTTTCTCTATCTGTTTCTGAACAAGAAGTTTCACAAGTTTCTCATTAGAATTAACAGAGTTCTTGTTCGCAGCAGCTTTAACAAATGTTAATTTTGTTTTATTTTCATTTTTCTTATCTCTTACAGAAGCAAGACTTGTGTATTTAGTATTTTTCAATTCATGTTGAAGCTTCTGTTTTTCAGCTTTTAATGCAACAACTTCTTTTTCTGAAATTTGAAGCTTGTTTAGCATGACATCTAAACCAATTTTCATCTTGTTCTTTTCATTTTCAAATTGAGCAATTTGTTTTTCCAAATCAGCAATTTTATTACTTAAATTGCTACAGTAATTGTCCAATGGTTTGTCATTCAACAAGCATTCAATCTTCCTCTTTAAATGATGATTTTCTTCAACAAGTTGTTTGCATCTTTCATTTATTTGATGATCATGAGACATGTTAGAAATTTGTTTGTTTAATTGATCATTATCAAATTTGAAGTTTTCATTGAGATCAATCAATTTTTCATTTTCATCTTTCAAATCAAGATTTTCATATTCCAACTGATCATGATTTTCTTTCAACTTGGACAACTTGTTTTCACATATTTTGATTTTATCTTTCAAACTTTCTTTTTCAAAATTCAGTTTCTGAGCTTCATTTTTCAAATTCTCATTTTCTTCTGAAAGATCTTTATCATTGTTCTGGAGTAATTCAAGTGTATTTTTCAAATTTTCACTTTCCTTATGGCAATGTTTTAAAGTCTTTTTCAAATCTTTATTCTTAGTGTTCAGCTTTGCATTAAGATTTTGTATCTTCTCACAAAATTCAATCAATTCAGTATAAGACATGCCTTCATCTGCATCAGAATCAGAATTAGAATACATAAATGGATCTGGAATTCATTTAGCTGATCTTATAAACCCATGTGAACTCTTATGTTCTGGAGAAGATGCAGAATGCTCTGAGCTCATGGAATGTGCAGTGAGAGCCACAACCTTCTGAATTGTTGATTTTCTGGATTCATTGAGGTTCTTCTTTACCATAAAATACTTGTGAATTTCTTTTGCTCCTTTTCTTTGTGCTTCCTTTGAAAAACTTGATGAATACCAATTGTAGGATCGAATGGGTGGATGGATCAGATCTAGAAGAGGGGGGGGTTGAATAGATCTAAAACCAATTAATGCGGAAGCTCAAGCAATTTAAAATTACTTCGAATCAGAGATCAATTCACCCAAACAATTTACTGATCTAAAGTGTTATTAGTGTGTGTGAGCAAATCGATTAGTAGCGTGAACGAAATCCCTATGCATGCATCTAGCGTAATACAAAGTCAAACCACAATTCAAACCATTGCACAGAGGATTTTTAGGTGGTTCGGAAATCACCTCCAGTGACTCCTATGTCCACCCCTCACACAGTGAGGCCACACTACTCAAAACCTTGAGTACAACACACACTGGAGCACGACGACTCCAAACACCCTTGAGCACGACGACTCAAGAAACAACTGGAGCACGACGACTCCAAACCCTTTGAGTACAATGACTCAAAGAAAACCTAGGAGATAGGTACGACGACCTACTCCACAAACCACTTATGAGTACGACGACTCACAAGCACTTGAGCACAACGGCTCAAACCCGAAGCACTACGACTCCAAACCTTTGGACCATGAAAGATCCAAGTTCTACTAGAACAAGCTCAATTAGAGAATAGATCCTCTAGCCCGATCTATCTCAATACAATGATAAAAATAGAACAAACAGAATTAAGTGATCTGTGTAGAACACATACACAGATCACACAATGAAAAACTGGATGAACACTCCAAGAAAATAAATGATATAGATGTGACTTGGATGTTCCTTGATGAAGAAGACTTGCAGAAGCTTGGATTGAAGATGCTTGAAGGAAGTCGTTGGAGATCTTCTTCAATCCACGATGCTCTGCTTCAGTGGCATCCGGATTGCCAGTTCTTCTTCTTCCTTTGTTGCTTTTCTGCTCCTCAATCCGATGGCGCTGCTCTGCTCCCTTTCTAGATGCAGATACTTTATCCTCTCTCTTCTTCCCTTCTCTTCTTCTTCACGTTCTCCATCCAAACAGCACTGCTCTTCTCCCTCTTTCCCTTTCTGCAGCCGCCACACCCTTTTCTGGAGATGTCTGGTCTCTCTCCTTGTGGGATACCTTGGAGTATAGAAAACATGGGTATTTATAGCCCCATATGTCCATAAGAAGCCTTGGAGTACGTGGGCACAAAACCCTAGGTCAAATCCCCTAATTCCCAAGCAGCCACGTGTCCAGAGAAGTTTATGTTTTTGAGTTTCAGCCGGAGTGTGTCGACACCACCATAGAGTGTGTCGACACACTGTCCCAATTCTGCAAGACTGGTCTTCTGGGAACTGGGTCTAGTGTCGACACACTCACTGGCTGTGTCGACACACTGTCCCAGTCTGGCAACTGGGTCATCTGGAATCTGGGACTAGTGTCGACACTGCCTGGGACTGTGTCGACACACTTGACCCTTTCTTCATGAAAAACCTTCAAGGACTCTGACCCAGTGTCGACACCATCAATGGGTGTGTCGACACTACCATGACAAAATCTGTATACACCGGAGAATTTAACACATAAATCATAAGTACAATGTATTATCATTAAAATATGAGATATTAAACATCAAAAACATGTTGTTTAAGCATTATTGTGATATGTATAAAATGTATAACATGTTCAACATGTCATCATCAAAATCACAATATGTCATCATTAAAATCACAATATGTCATCATCAAAATCAAAGTATGAGTGATGTTCATTGGTCATCATTAAAATACAACTTTAGAAAATTCCAAAACACACTCAACCCAACAACTTTCATGTTCACAGTTTTGTCTAAAGAGCCCTAGATAGCAACAGGCAGACCCGTCGCGATTACCTTAAAGGTGACGATCTAGACCGTCGCATTTTAGTTTCATTCTGACATGATCCGACAACATCAAACTATGTGATGCATGGTTTTAGTGCACTCCAAGAACGCGACCTGATAAAGCGTCGCGATTCTACATGTTTCTCGCCCTTGGTTTTCATGCATGTTTCGTATTTTTGAAAGTCACTTGAAAGCGTCGGACACTCCCATCGTGATTCAGTAGCCACCAATAATGATTGCCCTTAACGCGACCATCTTGTACGTCACTATTCTGTGTCATCAATCGACACCCCTATTCCGATCGCCCTTAACGCGACAATGGGCCCCGTCGCATTTAGGTAGTCAGCAATCGATACACCCCTACCGATTGTCTTGCACGTGTCTGACCTTGTTTTCGTGTTTATGTCCTGTAATCGATTGTCTTAAGCGCATCTTTTACCCCCGTCGAAATTTTGAAGACCGGTTGTTTACCCGTTTTAACTATTTAAGCCTTGGAAATAGGTGATGACTGAACCCGTCACGTATTCTAAAGCCTATCAGAGACCTTTTTTCACAGTTTTAAGTATAAGTCTTGCATGCTACGTGTTATAGCAGTATTGTTCAGTCAGTCCAGTGGCTTAAAACCTGTTAACCCATGAAAAAGTCATAAAAATCTGAAAGCTTATTCTAATTGTTCTTAATTGCTTGATCTATTCTTGTTGAGATTGTTATATTCATCTTGATGATCCAACTTATTAAAGTGAATAAATATCATGATAAAATACTACAAAGCATGTTGTTATAATTGCATGATCTATATTGTGTCATCATGTTACTTGCTTTCTGCTTTGTTTTAAACTGGTGGATTGTGATATTGAGGCACATTCTTGGGGGATTGGAAACTCTCTGTTAGTCATTCCGTATGGCAGACTAGGGATCTTTCTACTAAGACCTCTGTAATTCTTTGTACTCCGTAGATTCTCTCATGGAGACCGAGTTGGTTGTACCATTGAAGTTCCCTAGAGATAGCGGGCACTTCTTTTCTCGTCTATTTCTCGTGAGTGTGAGTTTATAATCATGGACTCAAGCCATTAATGTAAGGATTTAACTAAAGTGTAAATCACGCAGTTATGCTGTTGAAATTCTCTCTCGACTATTGTTATCATGAAATCATGTTCACATGACTTGTCTTTCTTGAAATCATCATGATTGTCATATTGAACTGTATACTTCTTGAAACTCTTGGTATTGGATGTAGCACCTCGGAAAACTTAATTACATAAAAATTTAAATAAACGGAAATAAATAATTTCCATAATATCGAAGTATTAAAACATACGTGCCATTATAGTATGTGCAAGAACACATCGGAAAATTCTGTAAAAATTATAAATCAACCCCACACATTATTTCTAAGTGTTCCACGAAGAAACTCGTGCAACAAAAAATCTGATTGACCAAGTGTACGTCACACGGTGACCGAATATCCAAATTAGAAACAAGTCGAAAAACTGTTAACACGGAAATACGACGTGACTATAAATTAAATAAAAATGTTGGAGAGAATTCCAACATTATATATTGATGACCCATTATCAATATTGGGCCAATGGATCACTTTTGGTCCAAAAATCAAATGAAATAAGAAAATGCATGGAAATTCGTAACCCTAAATAAGCTGAAATTAGAAAGAGGCAATTAGGGTAGAATTGGGAGGCAATCATGCACTCTTGGCAACCCAAATTCGTGTCTAGCCACCCATGGAGGTTGCTTGATGGCCAAGACTCTCCAATGGAGGGAGGGATCTTCAAAATATGGAAAGACACAAGCTAAAACCGCAACTCTCCTTTCTTTGTTGCATTATGACTTCCAAAAGCCATAGATGCTTAAATACTCACTCCAAAACCCTTGGGTATGAGTTTCACAACTTTTTGGGGTCGTGTGGAGGAGCTCTTGGCGGTTGGGGAGCAGAGGACCGAGCACATCAAGCCCTTCTTCTTCCCCATCGCGTCTACTTCAGGCCTGCACAAACCATCCACTTGGAGTCAACCAAAGGTAGGTCAAACCTAAATCCCATCGTGCAAGGCTTATACCCCTGGAAAGAGGGTCAAGTCTACTTCCTAACCCAACTAGAATGCACAATTTTCATGCAGTATTCGGGGAGTATTAGGCGTTCTTCAACCAGTGGTCGAAACAAGGGTTTTCTAAAGAAAGAAACTTCCTCAACCCAGAAGGCGGGTTTTCTCTGGTCAGACTTTAACAAATCTTATACCAATGCATAGAGCATCAAGTCTAGTTTCATTTCCAATTAGTTTCATCAAATTCCAATGAGTACATGTTGAGTTATAGGCGTTTTGCCAAAGTCGCGCATGTCTGGGGCTTTTTACATTCATGTTGATTTATCACACATTCCAAGACCATTTTAAATTATTTAAAAATCATAGCTCTCACCTATTCCATGTTCCCAACAACTTTCATGTTGACACTTTTGTCTGAAAATCCCTAGTTCAGTATATATAAGTGTTGCATGGACCGAACCCCTGTGTTCCTATATTTTTTCTGAGTTTTCGGTCTGATCTCTGAACCGCGTCCGGTTCAGACGACGCGTTTCAAGCATCTAGTATCGTGTCGCTCGTGGCTGATGCGATTCACTGAATCGTGACCATCTGGTACGACGTGATTTTCGCGCTGACCAGTCAACGGCGCGCGTTGGTCTTCGCACCGCCTGGGAGTCGGAGCCTGTCTGAACCGCAGCGTTATGCCCCGATGCGATTCAGGTGGTTTTCCGGCCCAAGGATTTATTAAATGAATTTTCTTAAAAGCATCTGGTTCCCCCGATGCGATTCAAGAATGAACGCGGCCACCAAGGTGGACGTGATTATGAGTCTTCACTATTTCGCTTCATTTTCACTGTGCACTGCGTTTTGAAGTGCGTCCACTGTGTAGGATGCGTATTTACAGGCTTACCCGAGAACTGTTTAACATGGTGTTAAGTGTAGGATTTGCATGACATGGTTCTAATCATCTTATGAGGTCTGTTTAATGGCTTAAAAGTGTTTAACCCATTTAAAAGCTATAATTACACGAACGTTATTCTAATTACTTTCTTAATGGTGTGACCATTCATGTAACTTGTGATTCACTCTTCCTACTGTTCTATCATGTTTAAATGATAATTGTTATCTTAAAATCTTGCAAACCATGATTAGTTAAAGTGCATAGTTGTATCCCATGTTATCATGTTAAGTGCTTTCCGCGAGTTTGAAATCGGTGGATTGTGGATTGAGATGCGTACATCACTACACACTTGCACATCTAGGCAGCCCTTTCTTGGGGATTTAGAAGCTCTCTATCGATCATTCTGTATCGGTAGACAAGCGACATTTTCTCTAAGACCTCCGTAAATCTCCGTACTCTATGGATTCCCTCATGGAGACCGAGTTTGAAGTTCCCTGAAGATAGCATGCACTTCCTTTATCATCTTGCTCTCGTGAGTGTGATTTACAATCTAGACTCAAGCCATTAATGTAAAGATTGAACTAAAGTACAAATTGTGTTGTTATGCTGACGAATTTATCTCTTGACCATTGTTATCATGGAATCATGTTCACACTAATTACTACTTGTTTTCGTCATCATCATGAACATGACATTACACATGCTTACATATTGAAACTCTCCTTAGCCATTATTAATGACTATGGGTATCTACAATTAAATTGAAATGAGATGCTGACCGGGCACGGTGAGTGTCCAAGGGCTCCAGTCTAGCCCCAATGATGGAGAGTCATAAATATACTGTAAACCATGGGGTATAATGATTACTGGCGTTGCATCTGCACTGTGAGTACTTGCGTGTTGAATGCTAGATACAATAACCACATACACGTGTCCTAGTGTGCATTTCAAGGTGGATCTTTTCTTGGTGTACATTAGTGTCTTGTGCCTGATTAGTGTTACATGATCGTGCTCGTGCGTGTTGCTTGTTTGCGTGATATGTCCATTCTACATTTATTGCAATTAGTGATATCTTGCGTTCTTGAAAGCTATCGACATCAAGTGAAATCTTGTGTGCTTGTACAAAGTGATCTATTGCTAGTTCTATCTTGTTATATCATTCTAAATCTTGCTCTATCATGATCACTCTATCTAGCTTATTTCATGTATCATGTTTTAATGAGTTTTAATCGTACATGCATATCATGACAATCATTGTGCTTACCTAGTTCTAAATTGCTAATCACTTATATCATTGCCCACACATTGAGATATAAATCCTACTGGGCTAGTTTGCTCATTTCCTACTTTTAACCATTCTAGGTGATTATGACATTCAAGAGGAGGAGCAAGTCGAGGATGGGAATGCGTTCGAGTGATGAGCGTTCCAACAATGAGTCTAGTTATAGTAGTTTGTTTTGAGTAATAGTTTCATGTAGTAGGAAGTGAGGTATTATGTAATTTGTTTTCATTGAGTCTTAGTCCTGTATTAGTTTCCATTTGGAATACAATGAGTTAAGATTTGAATACAAGATTAGTTGAGTTCAATATTTGGGCCATATTCTGATGTTGTGTTGTTATACACTTAGTGCGTGCTAGCTAGAGGCTTATTTTCCGACTGTTCACGTCTCAGGTTATCGACTCAAATTATCCCAATTAACATCCGCAGCGTAATTCTCGGGATGTGACAGTTTAGTGGTATTAGAGCCTAGGAAAAACCAAATATGATATATGTCTCAGGAATAAGAGATACCTATGGAACCTAGGTCATGGAAATTAAATATAGTACCTGGTGAGAATGGGTAGAGATTGGGAATACGATAGAAAGAACAAAACACTCTTACCCATTGACTCTTATAATGTATCTAGAGACATTAATTGGTTTCCATCCTTTTCTCAGGAACCTTCATTACTTTTACACTCAACTACAATGGCTCGTAACCAGTGGCAAGCTATGCAGGAAACTGTGGCTGGACTGACCCAGGCATTGCAGAATGTAGTTCAGGCTGGAAATCAAGCTGCAGCTGCAAGGAACAGAGCTGGTGATCTGCACCGTAACTTTAGGAGTTTGAACCATCCTCGTTTCTCTAGATCACCTGACCCAGACAAGGCAAAGAATTGGCAAGAGGAAATAGAAAGAATCTTCCAAGTTATGCAATGCACCAATAGAGAGAAGGTGGTATTGGCCACTTTTCAATTCACTAAGGATGCCTGAGCATGGTGGAAGGCTACATCGGCCTATATGCCTAATGTTGCTGAACTGGAGTGGGCTGGATTCCTGGAGATATTCTGGGGAAAATATTTCTCGCAAAGAGTTAAGGAAAAGAAGGCGACGGAATTCGCCGCACTGAAGCAGAAAGGAATGTCTGTGGCTGAGTATGAGGCTTAGTTTGCGCGTCTGGCTGTGTATGCCCCACATCTGGTGGGCACAGAAAGACTAAAGGCTAACCGGTTCATGGATGGGCTCAGGCCCATGTTCATTGAGAAGCTCAGACCTCACAACATCCAAACTTACACTGAGATGGTCCAAAGAGCCCAACTGGTGGAAGACACCATGGCAAAGGTAGAAGGTATGAGCGGCAAGGACAACTCAAGACCGGTCTTCTTCAAGAAGGGAGCACCTAATATTGCTCCAACTTTTCGTAACAACAACAACAACAAGAGGCCGAATGCTGGAAGAGACAATGTTGTAGACAAGAAGGTCAAGGTAGAAGGAAGGCAGTTTGATGATGTAACGACCCTCCTTATACCGGTACGATTATACCAATCCACATCGATATAATGAACATCGTCATAGTGGGACATTTACCCAACATTAACATTTGATTGAGATATACATGAATATTAAAGAGAACAGCGGAAATAAATAATTATTCTTATTCCATCATCCACATTCTATCCAGTCTATATAGTGTTTAAAATAAGTACATATGTCCACAATTACAATTCCAAAATAATTCACATTGCTCAAACGAATTACAAAAGTTCATTTATTACATACTATGAAAAGAAAAGTACAATGAAAGAATCTCCATAATAAAGCTACTCCTCTCGCTCGGAGTCGCTCCTAACTATCTCCCCGGAAGAAGTGGAGACACCTGCACCTGTATCCCTGCGTTCAGCGACCGAAGGTGACACCTTCATGGCCGTCTCCTGGCAGTGGTGCTAGGAGGGTCGCGTCTGTCTAATAATCGATTGACTGGTGGTCAATCGATTATTAGTAGAGCGACGGGTTTTCGTACTGTCCGGTGGTGTTCCGAGGTTCTAGCCATTCTTGCGTGCCTTGGTTGGCCGACGGCCCTTTTAAGGGTCCGTGTGTGCCTCTCGCTTGCTGGGCTTGTCGTGTGTTACAAGCCAGCAGTTCGGCGCGGTTCCTGTTGTGCTTGCCCTGCCTTTCGCCCGGTGCTTGGCACTTGAGGGCTTGTCCCATTCAGAGGTTGTCTTCATTGCTTGGGACCCCCATCCTCAGGAGCCTGTTGAGGGAGTGCTCCGGGCTACGAGCGTGCTCGAGTTGGCAGCCGACTGGGCGGACTCTGGAGCTAAGGGGAAAATGAGGTTTGGACAGTGGCGTTGAGTCATTTATAGAGCTCTCTTGTCTGGGGTGGGACGCCGAGGTCGTTGAGGCAGTTCTCTTCCCGGCACGGCCAAGACAATCCTTTATCTCACTGCCTCGCCCTACGTTGGTTCCGGAGCCGCGTAGGGAGGTCAGGCATGAGGCCGCAGCTTCGCCAGGATGCGGTGTTGCGTGTGTTGTGTGTTTTTGTGGCGGCTCTGTCTCACCCTTCCGCGGGGGCGGAGGCAGGAGCTAGGCTAGCGAGCAGAGCGTGTGGACTACGGGTCCCCCTCCTGGCTGCTAGCGGCGGTGGCATGGTTGCTGTTGTTGTGACGGCATTTCCTCGCGACATT
Source organism: Colocasia esculenta (assembly GCA_014218235.1). Classification (NCBI taxonomy): domain Eukaryota; kingdom Viridiplantae; phylum Streptophyta; class Magnoliopsida; order Alismatales; family Araceae; genus Colocasia; species Colocasia esculenta. The sequence continues at coordinate 82,563,062 of CM024757.1, forward strand.
TCCAAGTGTTATCCGGTTTGCTGTGCCTAGCATGGGTGTCGTTGGTCTGGCCTTCTGCAGACCCATGCTTCTGGCGATTTCCGCTTCGGTGTTCTCTCGGTTCCGTGGTCCTGTTCTTGGGTGCCAGTCCGTGGCGGCACCAGCGTGTGTGGCTTCCCGACCTTGTGGCATGTCCACGGTCCGGGGTGGTTCTGCTTGTGGGCCCTCGACCTTGTGGAGGTTTGAGGTGTCCATGCTTGCGGTGAGACGTCGTTCTCACCTGGTTGTTGCGTGGTCTCGGCGAGTGTGCCGAGGGTTGCTTCCGCTGTGTGCCCGACTCCGTTGGTTTCTGCGGGAGTCGTGTGTGTGGCCCGACCTCGGTTGGTGGTCGTGGCGTTGCGCTGTTCTCTTCCGTTGCTTAGTAGTACCCTGCTGTAGGTGTTCCTCGCTTTACAGCTTTTTACGGTAGTTTCCTGTTTTCGAAGTTCCTGCTGCTCTGGCCGGTGAGGGACTGGTAATCCCTACTGGGTCTTGTTCACGAGGCTCACCTCCCCCTACTTCCTTCATCTAGGGGCTCGTCGTCGTGGGAGCTCGGTGTCGGACGGGTTGCGGAGGCGGCTGTGGCGCCGTGTGTTGTCAGCAGCAGTGAGAATGAGCGTTGTGAGCTCTTGTAGCCGAGTGAGTTGAGAGTTGTGCTTTGCAAGTCCTCGGGGTATGCCCCTTAAGGACTGCACCTTTCTTCTTGCACCTGTGCTTTTACTTGGGACCCGTTGTGTAGCAACCCGGAAATTTTAATACTTAAAAATTCGAAATAATAATTTCTTTAAATCGAAATAATAGAAACATGCGTACCATTATCATATGTACAATAACCCAACGGAAAATTCCTTAAAAATTATAAATCAATCCCAGACATTATTCCTAAGTGTTCCACGTAGAAATTCGTGCAACGAAAAATCCGATTGGCCAAGCGTATGTCACAACATGACCAATTATCCAAATTAGGAAACTAAGTCGGAAAACCGTTAACACGGAAAGATAACGCGCCCATAAAACAATTGAACATGTCAGAGAGACTTTCAACATCATGAAATGAATAACCATTATTGGGTTTGGACCAATGGACCTCTTATAGCCCACGAATAAATTCAAATAAGAAGATGCAATAAAAATCATAACTCTATTATTCCCCAATTAAAAAGGGAAAACATATAAGATAAATTCCAATAAATAATGGGATTGGTTAAATAGACCCATTAGAAATTAGTGGGCCAAAATAAGGATTTTAAAAATAAGAATAATGGGAAAATACCCTAAATTCGTAACTAAATTATTACCTAAATAGAAAAGGGGTATTTAATGCATTAAATAGGAAGTTGAGTTGGAATTGGATTCCTAAACCTACTCCATATAGTCTAGCACGAATTTAGCTCCCATCCTAACCCAAATAGGAGGTGGAAAGCTTGGAAGGAGGTTGGGAAAGGAGGAAATTCGGAATTAAATAGGAGTTAGAGTACTATTAGGAATTAGAAACATAACTAGCATAAATACACCTCTTAAACCCTCTTGGCCGACCCAAGCTCGTGCCAAAGGATTCCTGGACCAGGAGGAGAGGCCAAGGAGGAGGAGATTTCGTGGGGAGAAGAACCTTTCAAGCTCTCAACCCCGTTCTTCAAGTTCTAGCCCTAGAAGAGGAAATCGAGTCAAGGTAGGCATTCTCACAAGATAAAATCCTAATATTTCGTCTGTAGATTGTTCCATGCATCAGGAACAAAACCCTCAAGTTTTATAATTTTCCATCGAGCCAATATTTTCTTCTTGAATTTAGAAGTTCTGCAACTTACATGACCCCGAACCCTCTTCTTAACTCTTGATCTCCTTGTATACTCAACCCCATGCTACGAGATTTTTACTGTAGGGACTGATGTATGTTAGGCATCTTTTCCCCTAAAAGCCCTAAATTTCATCGAGCATGTTGCTCGAATTAAATCGATCTTTCTCTCTGTGTCATGTTCTGAATAACTTGTTCTTGCTCATGTTCAAACCCTGTATGAACCATGATCTCTCTCTAATTCCGATTTACTGGAAGTACCCTTACATGTCTAGTTTAATTTGCAACTGGTTTCATGATTTTTCATCGTGTATACAATTAGTTATGATTTTCTGAACGACCCTGTATCATTTTATTTCAAGTTGGTCCGCAATCCAATGTCTGGTCTGACCCCTATCAGAGTCAGGTGCAGACCACCAGAACGCGACTGCCCGATATGTCACCTTCTAGGGTCCGATTGCGACAGCATACCTGTCGCGATCAAGAAGGCGACAGGTAAGCCGTCGCGTTCTCAGTACCTGATTCGCAAGTCCTGTCGCAACCCTTTCCTGCCCCTGTCGCGTTCACCAGGCCGTCACGACAGTACCTATGTCGCGATCTGCCTACCCCTGTCGCCATCCTCATTGGCCTATGTCGCCTTCTCAGTTTTTTTGATGAAAGTCCATAAAAATAATTTCTGTCTCTTTCTAAATAATTCTTACGCCTTCTTACAGTTATACCCCCAGAAAAAAACTTGTTTTAAAAGAATGGAGCTACTTGAATGATTTAAAATACATATTCACGACATCTTTTCTATCTATAATTTCATGACACATGCACACACTTGAAACCATCCAAATATGGCTTAATTGGCATGAACATGTGACATAATACGTCTGGTAATTTATGCAATTGAATTGCCTTACTTGTAAATGAACTTGTCCTCGATTTTCACGTTGTTTTGAAGCACCGATCTTGACGCTCCACTGTTCTAGAATTCCTCTAGAACGTCGAGCACCTATTTTATATACACACTTTACTTGGCTTGTGGTGAACTCTCCGTCGGATATTCCTTTCGCTGGACTAGTGAACTCTTGCACAGGCCTCCATAAGTCTCCTCTGATCATGGATTCCCACATGGTCGATGAGCCGGTTGTACCCTAACACCTATGATACACTCTAGGGATCAGTAAGATCCAAACAGCCTTAGATTGTTCTCTCGTTCTTATCTTGAATCACACCGAACCTCTGGACCTGTGCATAACAAGGCCAGCGGAAAGATCGTGAGTTCCACCTGACTGCCAATACCTTACGCGCGTGTTGTGCAACTGTTACTATCGCTCGTTACTCGACGTTTCATGTGCAATGACCATAGAATCTCATCTATACTGTACTCTCTCGTCTATTCACGTTCACTCTACTATCTCGTCTCTCTCGTCTATTCACGTTCACTCTACTATCTCGTCTCTCTCATTCTATCATCTAGTACTCTCTTGAGACTCGTTGAGCCGTTGTGGCTCCTATCATTTGTACTATTTCATGACTGTCTAGCGCTATAATGCTACTGTGCAGGGCACGGAGAGTGTCTGAGGGGCTCCAATCTAGTCCTGGGGGCAGAGAGCCACCCGAAAATACCTGCAGGGGCTATTGACGGTGTTCTGCATTGCACCGGTTCTGACTATACTATCTTGGCTAAACATCTGACTACTATCCTTTTAGTCTGAGGAGTTCAGGCGTACTGTGATATTACTGTGCTATCACAAACTGTTATACAGAGTTCAGGCGTAATGTACTATCCTAAAACGGCTACTGTCCCAAAGTGACTATTGTCATACTCTACCAGTGCACCGTTGTGCAACCATACACGCTATCTTGTTACACGCTATCTTGTTACACGCTATTTTGTTACACGCTATCTTGTTACACGCTATCTCATCATACGCTCTACTTGCTCTACTTGATACTCGCTATCTTGAGTTACTGTGTGCTATCGCGACTTGATCACATTCAAAGTGCAATTTACTCTTTACATGACCATCTACTATCACCTCTTCTTGCTATACATGTCTCTTGCTATTCTGGACAATATCGTTACTTGCTATTGTTGTTATCGTTTTCTATCGTGACTTGATTTTAGTCATCGTGCTTTGAACCATGTTACTTGTGCTATTACTTTCTCGACTTTACATGACTCTCTCTATCATTAGATACTCTGCCATTTAATGCATTAATTATTTAAAACCTGCTTGAGCCTGAAATTTAAGTCCTACTGGGCGTTATCGCTCACCCTTCGTTATTTGTTATTATGTCTCAGGTAAGTCGGACAATGACGTTATACGTACCAATGGGACGGAACCAGAGTGATGAGTGACCCGGAGTCAAATGACGAAGTTACCCTAGTACAATTGGAGTCTAGTAGTTATTGCTTTAGATTTCTTTTCAATGTAGTGATGTCATTGAGCCTTATGTATTGGCTCTGAATTAGTGGTTGTAATAGTCTTAGTGATTTTATAATGAAATGAAGAGTTATTTCAATTATTGTTCATTAGATGCTCTGATGTTTGCGAAAGTATGCGCAATTGTCGTTACCATACTCGTTGTTCGCGTCTCCCTCCGATTTATTCCGCTGCTAAATTGGAGGGGCGTGACACGTTGTACAAACCTTTTGTATATTGTACATATTGATATAGTTATTTAAATTTAGTACATATCTCACTAGACTATTTCTTCTAACCCTTCTGGATCTTCGGATCCGTGGGTGGCGGCGCGACCCTCGGGACCCTTGGCGAGGGTCCGGGAGGTCAGGTCATTACAAAGAATAGCTACTGGTTGCTCAACATAAGACAGATCTGGTTGGATCTCCACTGGCTCATGGCTAATAACATGAGATGGATCTCGGACATATCACCTGAGCATAGATAAGTGGAAAACGGGATGCACACTAGCTAAAGCTGGGGGTAAATCTAGGTCATATGCCACGCTGCCCGAACGTCTGAGAATCTCATAAGGGCCAATGAATCTAGGACTTAATTTGTTATGCCTTCCAAATCTGACAACACCTCGAGTAGGTAAAATCTTCAGAAAGACATGCTCGCCAACCTCGAACTTCAAATCCTTTCTTCTGTTGTTGGCGTAACTCTTCTTTCTATCTTGCGCCGCAACAAGCCTCTTTCTGATAAGCTGGATCTTATCCGAAGTCTTCTGCACTAACTCCGGACCAATCAACTGCCTATCATCAGTCTCCTCCCAACACAAAGAAGATCTACAAGGTCGACCATACAACGCCTCAAATGGAGCCATACCAATGCTCGCATGAAAATTGTTGTTATACGCGAACTCCACAAGAGGTAAATGACGCTCCCAATCACCCTTCCAATCCAACACACACGCTCTCAACATATCCTCGAGTGTCTGGATAGTCCTCTTGGACTGTCCATCTGTCTGGGGATGGAACGCCGAACTAAGCTTCAATTTAGAACCTAAAGCATCCTAAAGACCCTTCCACAGCCTCGAAGTAAATCTCGGATCTCGATCCAAAATGATCGACTTCGGCACACCATGCAACCTAACAATGCTACTAACATACAACCTAGCCAAACTCTCACTGACTGCTTCTTCTTCATAGGCAAGAATGTGCAGTCTTAGAGAATCTATCTACAACTACCCAAATCGAGTCATTGCCCTCACTGATCTGGGCAAGCCCGTTACAAAATCCATAGTAAGGGCTCCCACTTCCATACTGGGATCTCCATCTTCTGCATAAGACCAGATGGTTGCCGGCGCTCAGCCTTCACTTTCTGGCATACTAAAACACTGGATACAAATCCGCCACATCCTTCTTCATGCCAGACCACCAAAAGATCTATTCAAATCTGGTACATCTTAGTGTTACGGATGAATAGAGAATCTCGAAGTATGAGCTTCTGCTAGAACATGCTCATGGACATCTACCACATCGGGAACACAAACCGGTGATGAAATCTAATCACACCATCCTCATCACGAGTAATTCCTGCCTTGCCTACTAATTCCTGAAGCCTAGGATCAGCCTTCTGCTGCTCAACACCTCATCAAGCACAGTAGACCGACGATGGACAATGCCACAAAGCCTGGACATACTTTTGGCTCTAACTAGGTCATCGCACAAAGCAGCCATCGCCTCCAACATCTTCCAATCCTGTTGGAGTAAAGACCTCTTCCTGCTAAGAGCATCCGCTACGACATTCGCCTTTCTTGGGTGATACTGAAGATCAAAGTCATAGTCCTTGAGGAACTCGATCCATCTCCACTACCACAGGTTTAATTCCTTTTGTGAGAAGTGATATCAAGCTCTTATGGTCAGTGAACACCTCAAATTTGACACCATAAAGATAGTGCCTCCAGATCTTAGTGCATGAACCACTGTCGCAAGCTCCAAATCAGAGTCGGATAGTTACTCATGCTCCTTCAATTGGCGAGAAGCATACGCCACTACCCTTCCTTGCTGCATCAACACACAGCCTAAACTAATCTGAGATGCATCGAGTAAATGGAAACCCCTTCCACGTAAAACCAATACCGGGCAGAAGTAAGCTTAGCCTTCAATAATTGAAAAGCTACTCTCACACTCCTCGGACCATACAAACTTCACACCCCTAGTTAGCTTAGTCAAAGGTGCGGCGATAGATGCAAATCCCTCAATAAATCGCCGATAATGGCCTGCTAAACCAAAGAAACTACGAATCTCTGATGGTGTTCTAGGAATCTCTCAATCTAATACAGCCTGGACCTTCGCTGGATCAACTGCTACACCAGCACCGGAGATAACATGCCCAAGGAAATGAACCTCGGCATCCAAGAATCGCACTTGCTGAATTTGGCATACAGCTTGTGCTCTCGGAGAACTTCTAATACTACCCTCAAATGCTGACGGTGTGTGGTCTCATCTGGAGAATAAACCAACACATCGTCAAAACACAACCACAAAACTATCTAAATAAGCCTAAACACCCTGTTCATGAGATCCATGAACGCTGCAGGATGTTGGTTAGACCAAAAGGAAGAACCAAAAACTCATAATGTCCATAAAGAGTCCGAAAGGCCGTCTTGGACACATCTTCACTCCTAATCCTCAACTGATGATAGCCGGACCATAAATCAATCTTGGAAAAGACTGATGCATTCTGCAACTGGTCAAATAGATCATCGATCCGCGGTAAGGGATACCTATTCTTCACAGTCACTTGGTTGTGCTTCCTATAATCAATGCACAACCTAAGTGAACCATCCTTCTTCTTTACAAATAATACAGGTGCGCCCCAAGGAGATACACTAGGGCGAATAAATCTCTTATCTAACAGATCCTGTAATTGCTTCCTTAACTCAGCTAACTCCGCAGGTGCCATCCGATATGGAGCCTTTGATATAGAAGAGGTGCCTGGAAGCAACTCTATAGTAAAGTCTATCTCCCTAACCGGTGGCAATCCAGACAAATCATCGTGAAAAATATCTGGAAACTCCAGCACTACATCAATCTCCTCAAGGGTCGGTGACTGATCAGCCTTCGGTACTAATACCACGCTGGCAAGAAAAGTGTCACAACCCTTGTTCACCATTCTCATCACCTTCATGGCGGAGGTGACAAACCTTCCGCTAAGTTGCTTGGCAATGGATGTGAAAACTCATCCTCACCAGGAATATGGAAAATGATCTTCTTCCCACGACAATCTACTAATGCATAGTGCTCCTCTAGCCAATCCAGACCAATAATTGCATCATAGTCCTTCATCTTTAGCAAAAAGAAGCACCCATCTAAGACTCGATCCTCAATGCACATAGGTAACGACGGAATACACTTCCTAGTCGATACCGTTCCTGTAGGTGTGTGCACAGACAATGGAACCTCTAACTCCTCAGCCTCAAATCCTGACTCTACAGCTAACTGCCTAGCAAACCGCTCGGAAATGAACGAGTGAGTGGCACCCGTATCAAACAAAACCCGAGCGTGCACACCCATGAAAAGAACCGTACCTTCGGTGATGTGCTCTGCCTGCTCTGCGTCCTCTCGCGCTAAGGCAAACACTCGAGCTTGGGCTCGAGGCCTTCCTGGTCTTCCTGTAGCTGGCGCTGCTGCTGCTGTCGCTGCTGGGGCTGGCGCTCCACGCTGGACTCCCTGCTGAAGTCTAAGGCAATCCCGGATCTGATGCTCGCTACTCCCGCACTTGAGGCACTTCCCTGCTAGCTTCCAGCACTCAGTACCACCATGTGCCCTTCCACAGTGAGGGCATTCCTTCTTGCCACTGGGCCTACTACCAGGGAACCGCTGAGAAGTTGCCTGCTGACTGCTCGCTGCCACTGGATGTTGCGGTGACCGGTACGCCGCCTTCTTCCTATCCTGCCGTTGGAATGGAGGCGCAGACCTCTTCTAAGATGCCTTCTTCTCTTCTAGGTACTGCTCCATCTCACCCTCCTGCCTACAAGCAGCACTAAGGGCCTCATCCAGGGTACGATGGTCAAATGCCACCAGCCTTGTCCTCAATGATGGCTTAAGGCCCATCACAAACTTCTTCGCCTTTCTGCACTCATCAGCAACAATATGAGGTGTATATTTAGACAATTCTGCAAACCTGGCCTCGTACTCAAGTACAGTCATGGAGCCCTGAGTCAGAGTGAGAAGCTCCTGCTCCATCTTGTTTTGAATATGCTCCGGGATGAATTTGGTCCTAAAGAGCCTCACGAACTCATCCCATGCCACCTCAACAGCACCATCCTCAAACTGGGTATGTAGTAACGAGGACCACTGAAGGATCGATAAAAGATGAGGACAAGATCTAGAAGGGGGGGTTGAATAGATCTAGGCCTACTAATGCGGAAGCTTAACCAATTTTAGCAACTCTTGAATCAGAGGCGAATTGAAAAACAGATTTCACAGATCTGAAGATAAATTGAGTGAGTTGTGCAAAAGAAGTGTATGTGAACATATTGATTAGATGAATTCAAACGATCCTATGCATGCATCTAACGAAGGATAACTTCAAACCACAATCAGATCAATGCACAGAGATTTTTAGGTGGTTCGGAAATCACACCATGTGATTCCACACCCCTCACAAGTGAGGATTCACTAACAACCTGGGTACAACACACCCACTGGAGCCTGACAACTCCAACCCTTGAGTTTACAACTCACACGACTCTAGAGCAAGACTACTCTAGACCCTGAGCAAGACTGCTCAACATACACCTTGAGTACGACGACTCAAACACCACTGAGCTCGACGGCTCACAAACAACTTGCTAGAAAAACACAAGACTCAGATCCTCTAGCAACAGATCTAGTCCAACCAGAGTGAATTCATGAGACTCATGTAACAACACATGCACAATCTCAGAATCACTCAGAAGAGAAAAATGAAGATGAGAATTGTATTGATAGCTTTTCTCTTCAGATGTACTCCCTTGTAGAAGGTCGAATTGTGAAGTGCTTTGATCTCTGGAAGTTCCTGGACGATGCTCTGCAAATCTGATCTTGAGGATCTTCCTTGAATTCTCCACAGAAGTCGGCTTCTACTTGCTCTGCCTCCTTGAGATGCTTCTTCAACGATCAATCTCCACTTCTCATACTTGAACTGATGAGAAATGGCTTCAGGAGACACCAGGAAAGCAGGAGCAGGGAGATGAACTCTTCTTGCCGCCAAGACCAGTTTCTGGAGGCTCTGAGAAGGTTCTTCTTAGAATGGATGCCCAATAGGAGGGTATTTATACCCTAATAGTCCAAGTGTACCCTTGGGGGTCGTGGGCACACGATCCAAGGCTTATCCAACAGATCCCTAGGGTGCCACGTGTCCAGGACAAAGTTGAAGTCACAGAGATTCCGGAGTGTGTCGACCTGCCCTTGAGGTGTGTTGACACACTGTCCTAGACTGGCAAAACAATTCCCTGGGAGAGGTCTCTAGTGTCGACCTGAGATGATCCAGTGTCGACCTGCTGTCCCAGACAGCAAAACAGGCCTTCTGGGAAGGCTCTCTAGTGTCGACCTGCCTGCCTTTGGTGTCGACCTGAGATTGAAGCATGTTGTCTTGTTTCTCTGGAATCTGACTCTAGTGTCGACCTGCCCTGGACTAGTGTTGACACTAGATGAGCTTTTCTTCACATTTCTGCCTTTGTTCTGAACCATTGTGTCGACACCATTGATGGTTGTGTCGACACTACCTTTGCAAGAAATGTTTGTCCCTGAGAAAATAAACACATAAATCATTAGATAAATGTACTATCATGAATATAAATGATTAATGTTCTTGGAAACATGCTTTTTGAATATTGGTAATTTAGGTGATGTATTTCACATGTTCCAATTTTTATGCATTAAAATCATAGCTTGTCATCATCAAAATATGAGGGGAAATGACTTGTTTTCACACTCAACCCAACAATCTCCCCATTTTCTGATGATGGCAACCTTAAAACTATATAGAAGTGAAGTTTTGATGAAAAATGATTTTAAGCACCTTTGGTTATTTAACACTCAGTTAGAAAGGCATTGATTGTGACTGAGTGATGTTTTATTTCTTTTATTAAACTTGTCAAAGACCTTTGAACATTTTTAGTAACATTTGAAGATCACACACATGAAAAACACAATGTTACTAGAAGTGAGTTATTTGCACAAAGAGGTCAAGCAACTTGACAAGCAATCATCACATTCACATTCATTCAAAAAAGTTTTCAATCACATTGAAGACACAAAGATTTCTATTCATTTCATTCGCAAAATATGAACATTGCAATTTTCAAAAACACATTTAAAAAGCATTACAAGTTCTTGCTATCTTCTCCCCCTTTGACATCATCAAAAGAAATTACATTAATGGGGAGGAGGAGGAGGAGGAATGGGTATTAAAATGGTCTCAATATCTGTCAGTCTCTTTTCCATTGAAGCCAGACTGAACTTCATTTGTGCTTGGATAGTGGAAAGTCTTGTATGCAACAGATTTCCATTCTCTCTGAATTCTCTGACATTGTAGCTTGAAGGGCACTGAGTTCCGTTGACCTTGGCTGTGAAGATGAGGAGGAACCAGCTGACCAAGCAGGTCTATTCAAAACTTTGAATTCCTTTTTAAGTGCAGACATCTCTTCATCATATGAGCAGACAAATTCTTCATACTCTCCAAGTTATCAACCAAATGTGCAAAAGACAGCCTTGTCTTAGAGATCTGAGAGAGTGTCTCCTTGGTGTTGAAGACATCAGCTTGGGAATTTGCCAAAATTCCCTTAAGAACTATTTCCAACTCCTTTTGATGCTCTTTTAGTTCAATAGAAGCATCTCCCAATGTGCCAATCATCCTGTTGAACCTTTGAGTTGCATGGTCAGAAGCTGCTTTTTGTTCAATAAACTTGGCAGACACAGTGTTCTCCAACCTCTGAATCATCAACTCAAAAGTTTCTGACATGGTCCGAATGGAGGTGTTCAAAGCATCAAATTTGTCATTTAAAAAGCTGTATAACTCTGGTGGAACAGAAGGTCCACCAAAGGATGTGGATGCATGAACTGGAGGTTGTGGAGAAAAGGGTGGGATGTCAATTTCAGGGTTCAGGGAGGAGGAGGGCTGAAGTTGAGGTGAAAGGGGGGCATCAATGGGTACATCAACTTCAACTGCCACATGAGGCTGATCCTCATTCACTGGAGGCTGGTCCTCATGCACTTGAGGCTGGTCCTCATGCACTGGAGGCTGATCCTCATGCACTGGAGGCTGATCCTCATGCACTTGAGGCTGATCCTCTTGCATTGGAGGCTAATCCTCTTGAATCACAGGGGCCTCTACAGCAGCTAGCCCTCTTCTAACTTGATCACCCACAATCCTAAAGCCCATGAATTTTTGAACATGCTTAAAGCAATAAATATTGGACTTAGGAATTTTCTCAGACTTCTCATTCTCAAGAGACACACCAAAGTGTTTGAAGACTTGACTCAAATGGGCTGCATAAGGAAGTGATCTATGCAAATCTGCCCTAGTGGTCTCTGACATGATCTGGTACATAATACATGAAGATTGACCTTTATGTCCTTGCTCATACAGAATAGCACAAACCTTTGGATGTCTGTGAGTCTGTCTCTCCCACCACCTTGAGGTGTTATAATAGTGGTGAGGATGTGATGGGTAAGCCTCAACACTGGAGGAAAAGTGTTGGTATTGAATTTGGTGACATGGGTTTGCTTGAGATCAGTCTCATCTGCCTGCAATCCAGTCAAATGGTATATGCTTCATGAAGATTGAACTCAAAGTTATGGTAGTCTGCTCCTTCATCTGGAATTTTGAAAATGGTAGCTGCTATGTCTGTAGGCATATCAATTGCAATCCCTTTGACTTTTGACTTGTAGCCCTCATCTGTGCATTCCAAATGCATGTAGAACTCCTGGACAAGTCTAGGGTAGATGATGCGAAATTCTGAGATAAAGGGTTGCCAAGACTGAAATTTAAAGAAATTTAGGACTTCAGGAAAGGCAGCAATCAATTCACTATCTTCTAACTCCACTGCTCTGGGTTTCAAAATTGTCTTCCCGGGACTAGGTGGTTTGGAGGGAGTTCTCTTATAAGGTTGGGAAGACTCTGAGGATGATGAGGATGAGGATGAGGATGACTGCTCAGAAACTTCAGGAGAGGAATCCAGAATTTTCCTCCTAGGGTAGGCAGACCCTCTACCTCGCCCAGAAGATGAAGCCCTACCTCTCTTAGCAGGTGATGGGGATGTAGAGGGAGACCCTGGCTGCTCTGTAGGGTCATGGCGCCTCTTGGTTCTCCTTTCAGTAGGAGGATCAACATCCACCGGAATGGGCCTTGCCGTGGCCCTTGATTTTGCTCCACGGCGAGGGGCCTGCTTGGGTGCCATGGGAGCAAGGTGGAGTGGAATAGAAGATGATGGATAGAGAGGAATGAGAGAAGATGGATGGAGATGGAATGGAGGAGGGAAGAGGTGGAGATGGTTCAAAAACCTGCCGGATTCCAGGAAGAAGACGACCGTCGGGTCGACCTGGAGAAGAAAAGGGGGGTTTTAGGATAACCTACCCCGCAGGAACAACAAATCCTTAACCGGCGCCCACGGCGAAAAAGAGTCTGGCAGGGGGGTCAGTGTCGACACGAGAGGAGGTGAGTGTCGACCTGAGTGAAAGTGTGTCGACACTAGATGGAGTAGTGTCGACCTGGCCTGATGAAAATTTAAGATTTGAGTGTGGGAAAAATTAGTGAGCTTTGGGACATCTTTATAATGATAAGCAATGGGTGGAATAATCATTTCAAGGATATTTAAGAGACTAAAAAATTATTTGTTAAATTTTGCAAAAATTCAACACAATTCAAGTTTACACAATATCCAACAGGATATGAGCATTCAGTGACTTGAGTCATTAAAATGATGATTTGAGGGATATAATACATTTAATAATCAACTACACACTACCATATTCTTCAAGTCCAAAGAAATAAAAAAAAAATTTAGACTGAAATCAAGTGTGTTGAAAGTAAACAATTTTAAGAACAACTTGATGATGGATAAGAGTGATTCTTTTAAAAAAATTCTCCAATGATATACACATTTTGTTTTGAAAACAAACTATCAAATGAGATACATCTTGTTCACTCAAGGACTAATGTTTTTCACACACTATAGTCCCTGGATACTAAAGAGTTATCCATTATCAAGTCTCAAAGGGGTAAATGATGACCTTTTGACATGAAAATATACGTTTTTTAGACGCCAATATTTCCAGTTACTCAGTCATCATCAAAAAGGAATAGGACATATTTATTTTGTTTTTCATATGATTTTGATTTTGAACCCCTTTGAACAGAGATAGCATTAGTGCTTCATGACATACATGGCACTTCATTCATTGTGAAGGTGTGCAGTTTCTTAGCACATGTTCCATTGCTCTGTTGAATTGACAAATTTTGGAGATTTTTGACAAAAAAGACATCATCTATATCCAACATCAATTGCAAACAAAAGCATGTTTAGATTCAAGGCACACATTATCCTTCAGTCTTTGAAAGAAATCTGAATTTCTATGATTTGAGAATATAGGTGAGAGTTGACAAATGAATATAGTAGATCACTCAAAGGATCATTTTGAGACTCTAGACACCTGAATGAGGACATCATGCAAGGAAATTGATGTAATGCAAGAAAAGTTTATGAATTTTTCAAAAGATATGACTTGTGAATTTTCTAGCTCCCCCTGAGATGAGGATTTCAACCACTTTTCATCAGAATAAAGATATGCAAGTTTTTGAAATCAGAAATAATTCTCTTTGAGCAACAAAAACTCCCCCTCAACAATTGCATATTCATTTCTTGGTACTTGGCGGAGACATATACTCTCGCATAGTGAAAGTGTCCAGACAAGCAGAATTTGTCCTTCTTCAAATCACCATTTGATATACCAAGAAGTTCAACAATGTGAGTTGAAGAGTTCATTGTCAAAAAGAAATAGAAGTGAAATGGAGAGAGATATGATCAGTATGAATCAAGGAAGCAAATGAATATGATGATGCAAAGAACTCCCCCTCAGAAGATGCCTAACACTCAACCCAATCCTAAAGGACATTTACAAAGACCAAGTTCTCTCCTTAAAGATGAGAATCTACTGTCAGGAAGGGGTTTTGTGAAGATGTCAACAATTTGTTTTTCAGTTTCTATGAAGTGGAGTTCAAAGGATTTCTTTGCTACCTCATCTCTCAAGAAATGATGTCTTATTTCAATATGCTTGGTTCTGGAATGCTGAATAGGGTTTTTAGACAGATTTATTGCACTTGTGTTATCACATAGAATGGGAACACAACCTAAGTCTTGGTTATAATCAAGAAGTTGATGTTTCACCCAAAGAATTTGGGTTCCACACCTACCAGCAGCAACATACTCAGCCTCTGCAGTTGACAGAACAACTGAATGTTGCTTCTTAGAAGCCCAAGAAATTAGGCACCCACCTAAGTATAAAAACAAGCCACTTGTGTTTTTTCTATCTAATTTACAACCAGCATAATCAGCATCACAATAGGCAATCAAATCTAACTTGCAATTAGCAGGATACCAAATTCCTAAATCACATGTTCCAACAAGATATTTGAAAATTCTTTTAACAGCTAACATGTGACTTTCTTTAGGATTTGATTGAAATCTAGCACACAAACACACACTAAACTGAATATCAGGTCTAGAAGTTGTAAGATAAAGTAGAGAACCAATCATACCTCTGTAGGTCTTTGGGTCTACTGACTTACCATTTGAGTCTTCTTCTAGCTTAGCATTAATGGCAATTGGTGTGTTTGAATGCTTGAGGTTCTGAAAGTCAAACCTTTTCAAAAGTTCTTTGACATATTTGGTTTGACTGATGAAGATCCCCTCATGTGTTTGGTTAACCTGCAATCCCAAGAAAAACTTTAGATCTCCCATTAAACTCATTTCAAATTCATTTTTCATTTGATTTGAAAATTCATTACACAGGCCTTTATTGGTTGATCCAAATATTATGTCATCAACATAAATTTGGACTACAATTATTTGATTATTTATTGTTTTTGTGAACAATGTTTGATCAACATTTCCTCTAGAATATCCTTTTTCAAGTAAAAAGGAACTCAAACGGTCATACCAAGCTCTTGGAGCTTGTTTAAGACCATAGAGAGCCTTATAAAGCTTGAAAACATGGTTAGGATGTTTTTCATTTTCAAATCCAGGAGGTTGTTCAACAAAAACATTTTCCTTGATATATCCATTTAAAAATGCACTTTTAACATCCATTTGATAAACTTTGAATTTCATGGAGGATGCAAAAGCAAGGAAAATCTAACTGCTTCTAGTCTAGCTACAGGGGCATATGATTCTTCAAAGTCAATTCCAAACTCTTGATTGTACCCCTTTGCAACTAGCCTAGCTTTATTTCTTATGACTTGACCATTCTCATTCAACTTATTTCTGAAGACCCATCTAGTGCCAATGACTGTTTGGTCACTAGGTCTAGGTACTAATTCCCATACTTGATTTCTTTCAAATTGATGAAGTTCATCATGCATGGCATTAATCCAATCAGAACTTGATAAAGCTTCATCAATTGACTTTGGTTCAATTTGGGAAATTAGAGCTAGTGGGTCTTCTTCAATAGCATGCAGGAATGAAGATCTAGTCCTAACTCTATCATGCAAATTGCCAACAACATTATCTAATGGGTGATCTCTCAAAATTCGATGTTCAGAAATTACCTGTTGAGGGGTACTTAAATCTGGAGCAATGTTACCTGATCCACTTGAAGATGGTGAATTGATGTTCAAGTTCTCACCAATGTCTTCAAGCTCCTCAACAGTTGGTGAAGAGTCCACAATGAAATCATCCTCTTCACTGTCTTGTCTTTCCCTGCAAGATTTAGAACTGTTAGTTGAAAAGGAATTTTCATCAAAAATAATATGTGGAGATTCTTCAACATTTTTGTTTTTGAGAATGTACACTCTGAAAGCTCTTGACACTTCTGAATAACCAAGGAAGATGGCTTCCTGACTCTTAGCATCAAACTTGTCAAGATTTTCTTTATTATTGTTGTGTACATAACATTTGCACCCAAAGATTTTGAAGTAAGAAACAGTTGGCTTTTTGTTTTTCAATAATTCATAGGGGGTTTTTCTGATTTTTGGTCTGATCAAAGCTCTATTCAGAATGTGATTTGCTGTGTTTACAGCTTCAGCCCAGAAGGATTTGGGCAAATTGCTTTCTAAGAGCATGGATCTAGCCATTTCCACAAGAGTTCTATTTTTTCTTTCCACAACTCCATTTTGTTCTGGAGTTCTTGGTGAAGAAAACTTGTGGAAAATTTGAAGTTCAGCACATAAATCAGAAAATGATTGGTTTTCAAATTCTCCCCCATGATCAGTCAAAATATTTTTGATTTTATATGAAAAGTTTGTTAGGGCAGTGGTACAGAATTTCCTGAACTCAAGGCAAGTATCACTTTTGTGGGACAAGAAGATAACCCAAGTAAATCTGGTAAAATCATCAATGATTACAAACCCATATCTCTTGCCACTTAGACTTAGAATTCTTGTTGGGCCAAAAAGGTCCATGTGAAGTAGTTCTAGTGGCCTAGATGTGAGTACCTCATTGAAGTTCTTAAAAGATTTCCTGGTTTGTTTTCCTTGGGCACAGATCCCACAAACTTGATTTTCAATGTTAGAGAAAGATTCAGGAAGACCCTTAACCAAGTTCAGCCTTAACAATTTATTCAGTGTTCTGAAACTTGCATGGCCAAGTCTTTTGTGCCAAGTCCATGCAATTTCATCTTTATTAGCCACAAAGCAAAGATTTTCAGAAAAGTTTTTATTAAGGTCGATCATGTAAACATTGTTTTCCCTTTTTCCACAAATTTTTATTTTATCAGTTGATGAATCAATGATCTTACAGAAATTGGATTCAAACACAACTTTGTGACCTTTGTCACATAGTTGGCTAATACTTAGCAAATTGTAATCAAGACCATCAACTAATAAAACACTATCAACAGAGTTTGAGGAAGTTTGACCAACCTTTCCAGATCCAATGATCTTTCCTTTATTTTTACCTCCAAATGTTACTGAACCTCCCTCCTTCTCAATCAGGAATGAAAATTTGGCTCTATCTCCAGTCATGTGTCGTGAACACCCACTGTTAAGGAACCACACATTTGAATTGGGTGCACGACCATCCTGCAAAATCAATCAATGGAGAGAAGATTTTGGTACCCAAACAGTGTTGGGACCATCAGAATGTTTGGACATTTTTATCAAATCTTTTCTCACCCAAATTTGATTTGTTTTTTATTTTTTTTTTATTACAGTGGTGTCTTTGTCTTTTTCAATTTCTTCTTTCCCTTAGGAATGAAAACACCAGTGTTTTTGTTTTTGGTAGGAGGGGAAGTTTTCATTTGAACATGAGAGTTTAGATGAGGAGGTGGAATCCAAGGATTTTGTTGGTACATCAAAAAATTTGGATAGAGAAATTGGGGATGATACCAACATAGGTTGTAATGCCATTGGTTCCAATCAGCTTGATATCTTGTCTTGGAAGTCCAAGATTTTTCATGAATGACTTCCTTTGACTTTTTCTTATTTTTCAAGTTTTTATTTGAATTTTTTATTTTATTGTTGTTTGTCTTGGTTGATGTTGAGCAGGTCGACCTGTCAGGTGATTGTGTCGACCTGTTGACTTGCTTTGTTTCTGAGTTTTTGGACTTTTTGGTGTTTTGCTTGAGGTTTGTTTGATTTCTGTGTTCTCAAGACTAGGCCTTTGACAAATTTGATTAATGGTGCTTTATCTTTCTTCTCACCAGATTTGTCTTTCTTAGATTTTTGTTTATCAAATCCTAGTCCATGAGAGATTGATTTCATTTTTGCTCCCAGCAAGGCCTCCAGATTATCTTTACCATTTGTGAATGTTTCAATAACTTCATCCTTTTCTTTTAGCTGGTTTTGTAAAGTTTTATTTCTTCAACCTTTTGTTGTTTATCATGGTTTTCATTTCCAGCTTTCCAGACAGTTCTTTGAATTCATGGTGGCCTTTTGAGAGGCTAGCTTAAGTTCATCAATCAAATTCAGAAGATTTTTTTTTCTTCATTCAGTTCTGTTACTTCATTTTCTAGTTCACAAATTCTTTTGTTTGAGGATTGGTTATGGTAAATGCTTTCAATTTTCTTTTTGAGATGTTATTTTCTTTCCTCATTTCAGTATAGTTTTCAACAAGTTCTGCATAAGCATCTTGCCAATCTTCAACTGAAAAGTCTTCGAAAGATGTACTTACCTTTCCATCAGAGCTATTAGCCATGAAGCAGATTTCCTCACTATCAGAACTTGAGGATTTTTCTTCTTCTTCCTTTTCACTTGAGTCTTCATCAGACCAAGTGGCTACCATGGCCTTTGGCTTCTTGAATTTGTGAATCTTTTTGTGCTTCTCCTTCTTGTTTTCAGGACATTCTCCCTTCATATGTCCTGGCTTGTTGCACCTGTAACAGATGACAATTTCGTCAGATTTTTTATTCTTGTTAGAGTTAGCATTAGAAAAGGAAGTGTTTCTTTTACCTGATGAATATTTCTTTTTGCCAGACATTTTTCCTTTTCTATATTTCAAGAATTTTCTGAATTGCCTGGTCATGAGGGCAATTTCATCCTCATTTGACTCAGACTCATCAGAACTAGTTTTATCCTGACTCTTGTCTTTGTTACTAGATGAGGCCTTTAGAGCTACTGGCTTGGTTTTGATTATATGTTCTTCATTTCTCTTTAGATTGATTTCATATGTCATTAAAGATCCTATCAACTCATCCAAAGAAATTTTGGACAGATCTTTAGAATCTTCAATGACAGTGGCTTTTGTGTGCCAAATTGAAGAGAGAGAACGTATAATTTTTCTTACCAAGTCAGCATCAGTATAGTCCTTACCTAAGGCCTTCAGTCCATTGACTATGATCATAAACCTGGCAAACATTTCAGAGATTGTCTCATTAGATTTCATCATGAACAATTCATATTCAGAGACAAGTATGTTAGCCTTGGTTTCTTTAACCTGAGATGTTCCCTCATAGAGTAACTCAAGTTTATCCCACATCTCTTTGGCAGATTTGCACATTGAGATTCTTGAGTACTCTTTAGGGTGAATAGCACATTGAATCATATTCATGGCACTGTAATTCAATGTAGCTCTTCTTATCTGTTCCCTAGTCCAGGTTTCTTCCTCTCCCTGGTTCTCATAGGGTCCTACCTCCACTACTTTCCAGATTTCATAATTTTGGGCTCTTAGAAAAACTTGCATTCTATTTTTCCAATAAGTATAGTCCGTTCCATTAAAGAATGGTGGCCTATTAATGGAATGACCCTCAGCTATGAATCCTCTGGAATCTATTTAATTAAACAGATGGTGCAAAGAAGGAAACACTCAGCAAGCAAACAAGCAAGCAAACAAATCACACAGAACACTCAGAAATTACTCAGATCAAATCAGATCAGGTGTAAACCTGCTCTGATACCAATTGAAAGATCGATAAAAGATGAGGACAAGATCTAGAAGGGGGGTTGAATAGATCTAGGCCTACTAATGCGGAAGCTTAACCAATTTTAGCAACTCTTGAATCAGAGGCGAATTGAAAAATAGATTTCACAGATCTGAAGATAAATTGAGTGAGTTGTGCAAAAGAAGTGTGTGTGAACAGATTGATTAGATGAATTCAAACGATCCTATGCATGCATCTAACGAAGGATAAGTTCAAACCACAATCAGATCAATGCACAGAGATTTTTAGGTGGTTCGGAAATCACACCATGTGATTCCTACATCCACCCCT
The DNA here is from genome assembly GCA_014218235.1 of Colocasia esculenta. Taxonomy (NCBI): domain Eukaryota; kingdom Viridiplantae; phylum Streptophyta; class Magnoliopsida; order Alismatales; family Araceae; genus Colocasia; species Colocasia esculenta. The sequence continues at coordinate 82,583,179 of CM024757.1, forward strand.
CACACAGTGAGGATTCACTAACCAACCTGGGTACAACACACCCACTGGAGCCTGACAACTCCAACCCTTGAGTTTACAACTCACACGACCTCTAGAGCAAGACTACTCTAGACCCTGAGCAAGACTGCTCAACATACACCTTGAGTACGACGACTCAAACACCACTGAGCTCGACGGCTCACAAACAACTTGCTAGAAAAACACAAGACTCAGATCCTCTAGCAACAGATCTAGTCCAACCAGAGTGAATTCATGAGACTCATGCAACAACACATGCACAATCTCAGAATCACTCAGAAGAGAAAATTGAAGATGAGAATTGTATTGATAGCTTTTCTCTTCAGATGTACTCCCTTGTAGAAGGTCGAATTGTGAAGTGCTTTGATCTCTGGAAGTTCCTGGACGATGCTCTGCAAATCTGATCTTGAGGATCTTCCTTGAATTCTCCACAGAAGTCGGCTTCTACTTGCTCTGCCTCCTTGAGATGCTTCTTCAACGATCAATCTCCACTTCTCATACTTGAACTGATGAGAAATGGCTTTAGGAGACACCAGGAAAGCAGGAGCAGGGAGATGAACTCTTCTTGCCGCCAAGACCAGTTTCTGGAGGCTCTGAGAAGGTTCTTCTTAGAATGGATGCCCAATATGAGGGTATTTATACCCTAATAGTCCAAGTGTACCCTTGGGGGTCGTGGGCACACGATCCAAGGCTTATCCAACAAATCCCTAGGGTGCCACGTGTCCAGGAAAAAGTGTAAGTCACAGAGATTCCGGAGTGTGTCGACCTGCCCTTGAGGTGTGTCGACACACTGTCCTAGACTGGCAAAACAATTCCCTGGGAGAGGTCTCTAGTGTCGACCTGAGATGATCCAGTGTCGACCTGCTGTCCCAGACAGCAAAACAGGCCTTCTGGGAAGGCTCTCTAGTGTCGACCTGCCTGCCTTTGGTGTCGACCTGAGATTGAAGCCTGTTGTCTTGTTTCTCTAGAATCTGACTCTAGTGTCGACCTGCCCTGGACTAGTGTCAACACTAGATGAGCTTTTCTTCACATTTCTGCCTTTGTTCTGAACCATTGTGTCGACACCATTGATGGTTGTGTCGACACTACCTTTGCAAGAAATGTTTGTCCTTGAGAAAATAAACACATAAATCATTAGATAAATGTACTATCATGAATATAAATGATTAATGTGCTTGGAAACATGCTTTTTGAATATTGGTAATTTAGGTGATGTATTTCACATGTTCCAATTTTTATGCATTAAAATCACAGCTTGTCATCATCAAAATATGAGGGGAAATGACTTGTTTTCACACTCAACCCAAAAACCACCACACATCGGCTCTCTCCTGCAACAAACCATCTATAACCACCAATCCGGACAAATCTAGACTAGATATAGCTACATGCATAATTAACTAACACATACCTGTAGCATACAGGTGGCCAAGCTGACCTTGTCCTCCTCGGCACACCTAATAGCTCGGAAGATCTTCTCGATCTCCCTCATCCAGCTCTCCGCCAGCAATGGATCACTCTCCCACTTAAAAGAGGGTGGAGCCATCCTCTTGAACCGCTCCATGATGGAAGGTCCACCATGGTCATGCCCTTGGGGAACTAGAGCTAGAGCCTGAGCCTGCTACAATAAACAACATAAACAACATATATAAAGCATAAGCAACATAACAATCATACATTTTAATGAAAGCAGACAACTTTTATCTAACATTTCTAACTTGAGCCTCCAGGTGAGCCTGGAGTGCGGCCTGGGTATGCGCATGTGTCTGCATAGCCTGCACCAGGCCTTGCATGAACACTCCATAATCTACTGGTGGTGGTGGAGGAAGTACAGTAGGACCCTGAGGTGTTGGGGCCTGCTGCTCAACCCTCTCCTCTCGCCTCTGATCATCCTCACGAGCAGGTGCACCACGCCTACCACGAAATGCCATAGCCTGTAAAACAATTAATCATAGTTAGAACTAAATTATTTAATCCTAATTATGTTCTTAACTATGTTTCATTCATTATTATTTATTTTCTACTATGTGGACAATTTCTATAAAGACTTAGCATATTATGAAGATGATGGTATATATTCATGTACAATCTCAACCTCTTCCTCTGATATCAATCTCTATAACGACCCTCCTTATACCGGTACGATTATACCAATCCACATCGGTATAATGAATGTCGTCACAATGGGACATTTACCCAACATTAACATTTGATTGAGATATACATGAATATTAAAGAGAACAGCGGAAATAAATAATTATTCTTATTCCATCATCCACATTCTATCCACAGTCCATATAGTGTTTAAAAGAAGTACATATGTCCACAATTACAATTCTGAAATAATTCACATTTCTCAAATGAATTACAAAAGTTCATTTATTACATACTATGAAAAGAAAAGTACAATGAAGGAATCTCCACAATAAAGCTACTCCTCTCACTCGGAGTCGCTACTAACTATCTCCTCGGAAGAAGTGGAGACACCTGCACCTGTACGCCGAAGCAAGTATGAGTCTAAATAGACCCAGCAAGCAATTCATATACATCAATCCTTACACACATCATATGTATATGCTAACATTCAATGGAAGTAATTAACACATGTAGTATAGTTCATACCATTTAAATTACTATGTATGGAACTTATAGCATTAGAGACATATGATACATGCTTTATATTACTTACAACAATTAAGTATAAAACCTATAACATGCGTTCTACACATTTTAATTAACATGCTTAAACGATTCAAATCTCATTCAAAACATATTACAATGTATACAATTTGGAACTACACATAAGGTAAGCATCACACCTAGCATGGATTCTATTTAAATTCTCCTGAATTTAACAGAATGATACACACATTTTACTTGCTGTTTTAAACATAAATTAAACATATACACAATGGTTTACACGTGTTCACATGATGACACATTCACTTTACACTTTCACATGTTCATTTACACATTGCACATTTCACAATTCACTTACACATATTCACATTTTACACTTAGTTGCCGTGACACATAGTCCAAACCACCACTAGAAGGACACACATATACACATACATTTATCCATCACCTAGGCAACACAGTAATGGATCTTGGTTAACTGCGCAGAACCGGGAGAAGCACCCTCAACCCTAACTAGTGGTACTTGTCCACCTCCAGGATTTCATCCTAATGCCCTTAGGATATCACTCACATTGAACCTTCCCGTAGGGACTTTACTACGGTATAGTTACACAGCCCTCTATGGTAGCAGTGTCACTAATGGCACAGTTAACACATTAACTCTTTATCTCATTTACTTACATAATTCACATGCACTTAACTCACACACATGCATTTTAACACATATACATGATCAGTTTACATGGCATGCTTTTATTGTTTCCCAATGATAATTGACTCTCAATACAGCCCTAAGCATGCTGCTAACAATGAATTTCACATAATTAACTTGGCATGTTTAACATGATCATTTTCTCTCATTAAATCCATAATAGTACCTATTGTTATCAAAATGCAACGAAAATTTAATCACAGGTTCCCAGCAGTAAACCCATTACATGCTCAATTTTTCATATTTTTTAGATCTGTAAAACAATTTTAGTAATTAAAACATGATTCAATCGCATTTACCACTGAATTGAACTACTCATGACCCACATGCCTTTTACAAGCGTGCTGCCATCTTCTGCTGGACGCTATTATATAGAGCTATTCCTGTGGACTCTCGCATTTCTGATCATGGTGTTGCTATTGTTTCCCGGTGCTCTTGTTGTAGTGTCCCTTCCTACGAAGACCTGAACCATTTTATTCATTTCCAATGAGCTGGCATCTAAGCTTTGGTAGTGGGCTACAACTTTTCTTAATATTCACTTGAGCTATCAAGACAATATCACTAGCCGACTTTGGCATATAATGTGCCAGTGTAACCCTACTACTCCCTATGGTTTCCTTTCTCTTTATTCCACAATGCTTATTTTGTGGGAAATCTGGAGGTCTAGATGCTTATAAATGCGGTTTAAGGGTAAGAGGTATTCTGCTGAAAGGATAATTCATAATATTCGTTATATGCTCTCCATGTCCCTTGAGTCTACCACTTTTAAAGCGAGCTCCTCTGATCAGCACCTGAAGAATATTTATTCCCTTGGCTTCTCTCCAAAAATTAGAGATATTACCTTCAAGCTTATCAGGTGGATCCCGCCTATCAAGGGGCTGGTTCTAAATGTTGATGGAGCGAGTAAGGGGAATCCAGGAACTTGTGGGGGAGGCGGCTGTGTAAGGGACAGTAATGGTATCTTGTTGTTAGCTTTTGCCCACTTCTATGGGTATGGTTCCTACTTGGTTGCTGAGGTGCGATCACTGTGTGATGGTATCTGTTTGGCTCTTGAATATGGTTTTCCTATGTCTAAAGTCAGATCTGATTCAGCTACTTTGGTCGCTTCTATTAGTAGTAACAAACTGCCTTCCTGGGAATGCATGCGCTGGTGGCGGGAAGCACAGTTTTCTCTTCATGATTCCAATATCAAAATTCATCATACCTACAAGCAAACCAGCTGGCAGATGCGTTGGCAAACTTTGGTTGTACATCTAATTCAAATGTACTTTACTTTTCTGCCAGCTCTTTACCTCGTTCTTGTAAAGGTCCTCTTACTCTGGTCCGGTCTGCAGTTCCTACTCTCAGGCTTGCTTACTAGGGATTTTCCCCTCTACTATTGTACGTTGATCATTCTTTTTCATAATCCAGGCCCAGGTGATCGCACTGGTGGAGTGGTTTCATTCTATTCCCGGAAATAGGGTGCACTCTCTTGGTCGCTGACCCTGAGGACCTCTTTATTAAAAAAAAAATTGTATATCAGTTTCAAAACCTGATAACAGTCATTACGAATACATGAAAATATTATGAAACCCTAATGTGCCAAAAATCTAATTATTCAAGAATTTTCAGCATTATTTCATGATCATAGTCCACTTACAGAAATTTAAATAAAAAAACCTATACACAGAAATTCATCCTAGCCTCATGATGTAACCTACTGCATGTACTTGACCACATATAAAATCTACAGCATGTACTTATATTCAGAAGTATGGAAAATATGTCCCAAGGATCAAACAAGCATTCTGTCAAAACCTGTTGAACTTGGCGGCACAGATGTTGCCGCCAACATGGGTTAACGGCACAACCTGTTACCACTTACCCTGGATCTTAACGGCACTAGATGTTGTTGTTAAGTTCATGTCTACAAAAATGCAGACTGAATGCATAAAGCAACGTTGAATGGGGGCTTCCAGGACACGAGAAAAATCTGTAAAAATTCCTGGACCTAGAAGACATGTGTAGGGATAGTGTACAAGGTTTACTTGCCTCACAGAAAATGCTAGACGTGATTAAATTTCCGGAGAAGCTCTCCTCGGCCAAGCCAAGAAGCCCTCCAATCTCCCCTCGATTCGGCTTCTGTGTTGAGGGATGAAGCACGCCGGAGTTGGGGAAGCTTTACTGATGTTCCAAGTTCCTTCCAGTCGATGTAGATCGCCCAGAAACGCACCGAGTCGCCAGATCCAGAGCCTCAAAGTTTCAAGTTCGCACAAAGTTTTTAGGGTTTTGACCAAAGAGCCAAAAGACCTATTCTGGCCGCAAGAGGGTGTTTTTATACAACCTAAGGGTCGGGTCGCGCACTTAGGGCAGAATCCTACCGTTGACAAACGGTTTCCATAACAGGGGCCGAAGAAATCGCGGACGTTTTTGGATCTGAACCCACAAAAAATTGGGGAAATAGACGTTCACATTGCTGGACGTCTACTGGGAGTTGGCATCCATTGATCTGGACATCGACTCTCCCCCAAACGTCTATGCATGTTGACGTTAACATGCACTTCGGCCAGAACACAGAAATGCCCAAAACTTACATACACTATACACATATACATGCAATACATAATGTATATCTTACATACCATATATCCAGTATAAATAAAACAATATGTACATAATAAACAAGGATATACATATGCACAACATTATTTAAATACAATTTGTAGAATAATTATACATGTAGATACACATACACATATATACATATAGTTATATACACAAAGCATCTAACATATCACTTAATTAAACAACTAAAATAAAAGGGCAAAAATTCGAGGGCCTTACAGCTGAGAACTGCAAGTTCTGCGATAAACCAGGGCACCGAGCTGAAAAATGTTGGAAGAAGCCCGAGGCATGCTTAAGATGTGGTGGTCATGACCACCGTATTCCTGACTGTCTAATGCTGAAGGACCAGCCAGGCAAGACCCAGAATGTACCACGGTGTCAGGGACACCTTAATGTTGTCGTAGAAGCGGACCTACCCGAGGAAGGGGGTATGGTGGAAGGTACCATTTCCATACACTCTCAACCTGCTTTTGTACTTATTGATACTGGAGCTGCATATTCATTTATTTCCACCACATTTGCTGCAACTCTACCTGTCAAACCTGTACCTCTAAAATCCAAGATCATTGTAGCCTCTCCACTTGGCTCAGAATCTAAACTCACCCACTACCTGCTAAAATGTGAAACTATAATTGGAGGACACAATCTCCCTGCTGACCTCATTTGTTTAGACATGAAGGGCTATGATGCCATACTGGGTGTTGATTGGCTAATTGAATATGATGCCGATGTAAACTGTCGCTATGGAAGGGTCACCTTTCAAAGTCCAAATCTTCCAACCTTTTCACTTATTGGCACCCGTTATCATAAACACCCTATCTTGATATCCTCTCTAAAGGCTTCCAAGCTGATCAACCAGGGTTGTGATGCTTTCCTAGTTTCGGTCATGGCGACTGAGAAGAAGAGACCAACACTAGAAGACATTCCCATAGCTAGAGACTATCCTGATGTATTCCCAGAGGAATTACCTGGTATACCACCTGAGCGGGAGGTAAACTTCACCATCGAATTACTCCCTGGGGCAGCCCCTATTTCAAAAGCTCTGTATCGCATGTCCCCTGTTGAATTGCAGGAGCTAAAGAAGCAGATCCACAAACTACTAGATCAAGGTTTCATCAAGCCTAGCACATCCCCGTGGGGAGCACCTGTACTGTTTGTCAGGAAGAAGGATGGATCAACGAGGCTTTCCATTGACTACCGTCAGTTGAACCAATTGACAATAAAGAACAAGTATCCATTTCCCCGCATCGATGAGCTGTTTGATCAGATCTCTGGTGCACAATATTTCTCCAAGATAGATCTAAGATCAGGCTACCATCAACTGAGAATAAAGGAAGAGGATATACACAAGTCTGCATTCCATAGTAGATATGGTCACTATGAGTTTGTGGTCATGTCGTTTGGTTTAACAAATGCTCCAGCGGCTTTCATGCAACTTATGAATAATATTTATAGGCCATACTTAGACCAGTTTGTAGTGGTGTTCATTGATGACATCCTTATTTACTCCAAGTCCAAAGAAGAACACTTGAAGGTTGCTCTGCAAGTGCTTAGAGATAATCAACTCTATGTCAAACTTAGTAAGTGTGAATTCTGGATGGAGGAAGTGTCTTTCCTTGGCCACATCATATCCAAGGAGGGAATCTCTATAGATCTATCTAAGGTGGAGGCGGTAAAGAATTGGGCGAGGCCGACAACTGTGTCGGAAATCAGGAGCTTTCTGAGTTTAGCTAGATACTATCGTCACTTTATTAAAGATTTTTCAAAGATAGTTGTACCATTGACTAGGCTTACTAGGAAGGAGAATCCATTTGCATGGATTGATGAATGTGAAGAAAGTTTCAGGGCATTAAAAGAGCACCTTACCTCAGCACCTGTACTGACACTGCCAGTCGCTGGGGGTAGTTTTAAAGTATACACAGATGCATCCAGGATCGGCCTAGGTTGTGTGCTGATGCAAAATGGGAAAGTCATATGCTATGCGTCCAGACAATTGAAGAAGCACGAGGACAATTATCCTGTACATGATCTGGAGCTAGCCGCTGTAGTCTTCGCCTTGAAGATATGGCGTCATTATCTTTATGGTGAGAAGTTCATTGTGTTTTTTGACCATAAAAGCTTGAAGTATCTATTTTCTCAGCAGTACTTGAACATGAGACAGCGGAGGTGGTTGGAGTATCTCAAAGACTTCGACTTCACTATCCAATATCATTCAGGTAAAGCAAATGTTGTGGCAGATGCGCTAAGTAGAAAGCCAATGATCACATTGTCTAGTTTAATGGTGGGAGAATGGAGACTATTAGAAGATTTCGCCAAGTTAATATTGATGTTGATATCAAGAAAAAGGGATGCCTTATTGCTAGTGTTAGAGCACAACCTACACTATTGGAGGACATCGTAGCACTCCAAGACAATGACCCAGTGCAGGAGATTAAGGCTAATCTGGACCAGAGGCCGGATTTCTCTTTAACTGAAGAAGGAAGATTATTGTTCCGGGATCGAGTCTGTATACCTGACCATGCGGAGACAAAGAAGATGATTATGGATGAGGCTCACAAGACCAGGTATACCATTCATCCTGAAACTACAAAAATATATCAGGATCTGAAAGAAGCTTTTGGTGGCCAAATATGAAGAGGGAGGTGGCGGAATATGTCGCACGATGCTTAACATGTCAAAAGATCAAGGTGGAACACTTGCGACCTGCAAGTAAGCTTAAACCCCTAGAAATCCCGGCATGGAAATGGGAAGGTATAGGGATGGACTTTATTTTCGGACTACCTAAATCTAGAGGTGGATTCGATGGCATATGGGCAATAGTCGACCGCTTAACTAAGTCCGCTCACTTTTTACCAGTGAAGAATAAGTGGTCAGTAGATGTTCTGGCTGCATTGTATATGAAGGAAATAGTCAGATTACATGGAGTACCGGTGTCTATCGTGTCTGATAGAGACCCTAGGTTTACATCCCACTTTTGGAAAGGACTGTACCATTCCTTGGGATCTAAACTAAACTTTATCACAGCTTTCCATCAGCAAACTGATGGGCAAATAGAAAGAACTAATCAGGTGATTGAAGATATGCTTAGAGCCTGTGTTCTAGACTTTGGGGGTAGTTGGCATGAACACTTACCTCTTGTGGAGTTCGCCTACAATAATAGCTACCAAGCTAGTATTCAAATGGCACCATTCGAAGCACTTTATGGCAGGAGTTGCCGATCTCCAATATGCTGGTATGGAGTTGGCGAAAAGCAAATGCTAGGACCAGAGATGATAAGAGAAACCACAGAAAAGGTGAAGCTTATCAGGGAAAGAATGGAAGTAGCACAACAAAGACAAAAGACATATGCAGACAATAGAAGGAGAGACCTGGAGTTTCAGGTTGGTGATCATGTATTCTTAAAGGTGTCTCCAGGCCGTGGGATCAGACGGTTTGGCATTAAAGGCAAGTTATCACCAAGGTTCGTCGGGCCTTTCGAAATCCTCGAGAGGATCGGTGAAGTTGCATACCGTCTGGCATTACCACCACAAATGGATGGAATACACAATGTGTTCCATATATCCATGTTGAAGAAGTATGTACGAGATCCGTATCATGTTATAGAATATGAACTTTTGGAGTTCAACAAAGACGGAACTTATCAAGAAAGGCCAATTAAGATCGTGGACCAGGAACTGCGTCAACTAAGGAACAAGGTCATCCCACTAGTAAGAGTGAGATGGAATCACCGCAGAGAAGAGGATGAAACGTGGGAGACCGAGGAAGCTATGCGCAAAAGATATCTCGAACTATTCGCAAGTAAGTACACCTCGCTTGTACAATAAATTACTATCCATGAATTTGGGGACCAAATTCTCTTAAGTGGGGGAGGGTGTAGCACCCCGTAAAATTTAATTACATAAAAATTCAAATAAACGGAAATAAATAATTTCCATAATATCAAAGTATTAAAACATACGTACCATTATAGTATGTGCAAGAACACATCAGAAAATTCCGTAAAAATTATAAATCAACTCCACACATTATTCCTAAGTGTTCCACGAAGAAACTCGTGCAACAAAAAATCCGATTGACCAAGTGTACATCACACGGTGACCAAATATCCAAATTAGGAAACAAGTCGGAAAATCGTTAACACGGAAATCCGACGCAACTATAAATTAAATAAAAATGTTGGAGAGACTTCCAACATTATATATTGATGACACATTATTGATATTGGGCCAATGGATCACTTTTGGTCCAAAAATCAAATGAAACAAAAAAATACATGGAAATTCGTAACCCTAAATAAGTTGAAATTAGAAAGAGGCAATTATGGTAGAATTAGGAGGCAATCATGCACTCTTGGCAACCCAAATTCGTGCCTAACCACCCATGGGGGTTGCTTGATGGCCAAGACTCTCCAATGGAGGGAGGGATCTTCAAAATATGGAAAGACACAAGCTAAAACCGCAACTCTCCTTTCTTTGTTGCATTATAACTTCCAAAAGCCATAGATGCTTAAATACTCTCTCCAAAACCCTTGGGGATGAGTTTCACAACTTGTTGGGGTCGTGTGGAGGAGCTCTTGGTGGCTGGGGAGCAAAGGACCGAGCACACCAAGCCCTTCTTCTTCCCCATCGCGTCTACTTCAGGCCTGCACAAACCGTCCACTTGGAGTCGACCAAAGGTAGGTCAAACCTAAATCCCATAGTGCAAGGCTTATACCCCTGGAAATAGGGTCAAGTCTACTTCCTAACCCAACTGAAATGCACAATTTTCATGCAGTATTCGGGGAGTATTAGGCGTTCTTCAACTAATGGTCGGAACAAGGGTTTTCTGAAGAACGAAACTTCCTTAACCCGGAAGGTGGGTTTTCTCGGTCCAAACTTTAACAAATCTTATACCAATGCGTAGAGCATCAAGTCTAGTTTCATTTCCAATTGGTTTCATCAAATTCCAATCAGTACATGTTGAGTTATAAGCATTTTGCCAGAGTCGCACATGTTCGAGACTTTTTACGTTCATGTTTATTTATTGCACATCCCGAGACCATTTTAAATTATTTAAAAATCATAGTTCTTAACTATTCCATGTTCCCAACAACTTTCATGTTGACAATTTTGTCCGAAAATCCCTAGTTCAGTAGATATAAGCATTGCATGGACCGAACCCCTGTGTTTCTGTATTTTTTCTGAGTTTTCGGTCTGATCTCTGAACCACATGGCTGACGAGATTCAGTGAATCACGACCATCTGGTATGACACAATTCTCGCGCTGACCAGTCAACGGCGCACGTGGGTCTTCGCGCCGCCTGGGAGTTGGAGCATGTCTGAACCGCGGCGGTATGCCCCAATGCAATTCAGGCAGTTTTCCCGCCCAAGGTTTTATTAAATGAATTTTCTTAAAAGCATATGGTTCCCCCGACGTGATTCAAGAATGAACGCAGCCACCAAGGTGGACGTGATTTTGAGTCTTCACTATTTCGCTTGTTTTCACTGTGCACTGCATTTTGAAGTGCGTCCACTGTGTAGGACGCGTATTTACAGGCTTACTCGAGAACTGTTTAACATGGTGTAAAGTGTAGGATTTGCATGGCATGGTTCTAATCTTCTCATGAGGTCTGTTTAATGGCTTAAAAGTGTTTAACCCATTTAAAAGCTATAATTACACGAACGTTATTCTAATTGCTTTCTTAATGGTGTGACCATTCATGTAACTTGTAATTCACTCTTCCTACTGTTCTACCATGTTTAAATGATCATTGTTATCTTAAAATCTTGCAAACCATGATTAGTTAAAGTGCATAGTTTTATCCCCATGTTATCATGTTAAGTGCTTTCCGCGAGTTTGAAACTGGTGGATTGTAGATTGACATGCGTACATCACTACACACTTACACATCTGGGCAGCCCTTTCTTGGGGATTTGGAAGCTCTCTATCGGTCATTCTGTATCGGTAGACAAGCGACCTTTTCTCTAAGACCTCCGTAAATCTCCGTACTCTGTGGATTCCCTCATGGACACTGAGTTGGTTGTACCATTGAAGTTCCCTGGAGATAGCATGCACTTCCTTTCTCATCTTGCTCTCGTGAGTGTGATTTACAATCTAAACTCAAGCCATTAATGTAAAGATTGAACTAAAGTACAAATTGTGCCGTTATGCTGCTGAATTTATCTCTTGACCATTGTTATCATGGAATCATGTTCACACTAATTACTACTTGTTTTCGTCATCATCATGAACATGACATTACACATGCTTACATATTGAAACTCTCCTTGGCCATTATTAATGACTGTGGATATCTACATTTAAATTGAAATGAAATGCTGACCGGACACGGCGAGTGTCCAAGGGCTCCAGTCTAGCCCCAATGACGGAGAGTCATAAATATACTGTAAACCATGGGGTATAATGATTACTGGTGTTGCATCTGCGCTGGGAGTACTTGCGTGTTGAATGCTAGATACAATAACCACATACACGTGTCCTAGTGTGCATTTCAAGGTGGATCTTTCCTTGGTGTACATTAGTGTCTCGTGCCTGATTAGTGTTACATGATCGTGCTCGTGCGTGCTTGCTTGTTTGCGTGATATGGCCATCCTGCATTTATTGTAATTAGTGATATCTTGCATTCTTGAAAGCTATTGACATCAAGTGAAATCTTACGTGCTTGTACAAAATGATCTATTGCTAGTTCTATCTTGTTATATCATTCTAAATCTTGCTCTATCATGATCACTCTATCTAGCTTGTTTCATGTATCATATTTTAATGAGTTTTAATCGTACATGCATATCATGACAATCATCGTGCTTACTTAGTTCTAAATTGCTAATCACTTATATCATTGCCCGCACATTGAGATATAAATCCTACTGGGCTAGTTTGCTCATTCCTACTTTTAACTATTCTAGGTGATTATGACATTCAAGAGGAGGAGCAAGTCGAGGATGGGAAAGCGTCCGAGTGATGAGCGTTCCAATAATGAGTCTAGTTATAGTAGTTTTTTTTTAGTGATAGTTTCATGTAGTAGGAAGTAAGGTATTATGTAATTTATTTTCATTGAGTCTTAGTCATGTTAGTTTCCATTTGGAATACTATGAGTTGAGATTTAAATATAAGATTAGTTGAGTTCAATATTTGGGCCCTATTCTGATGTTGTGTTGTTATACACTTAGTGTGTGCTAGCTAGAGGCTTATTTGTCGACTGTTCACATCTCGAGTTATGGACTCGAATTATCCCAATTAACATCCGTTGCGTAATTCTCGGGACGTGACATTGGCCATGATTGACTGTAGGTATCTATATTCTAAAATCATGAGATGCTGATCAGGCACGGCAAGTGTCCAAGGGCTCTAGTCTAGCCTCAATGACGGAGAGTCATAGATATACTGTTAACCATGGGGTATAATGATTATCAGCATTGCATCTGCACTGGGAATAGTGTCGTGTTGAATGCTAGATACAATAACCACTTACACGTGTCCTGGTGTGCATTCAAAGGTGGCATAGATCCTTAGTGCACATTAGTGGCTTCGTGCCTGATTATTATTACGTGTTAAAAGTTCTTACTCGTGCGTACTTGCTTGCTTGCGTGATATGGCCATCCTATTTTCTTGCAATTAAATGACATCCTGCGTTCTTGCAATTAAGTGATATCTTGCGTGCTTGTACATACTGCTCTGCTGTTAGTTCTTGCTCGTTATATCATTCTAGATCTTGTTCAATCTATCTTCCTCACGTATCGTGTTTATATGTATTTATTATGTATGCATATCTTGATAATCGTGCCTGCCTAGTTCTAAAATACTAATCACTTATATCATTGCCCATACATTGAGATATATATCCTACTGGGTCAGTTTGTTCATTCCCTTCTTTTCAACATCTTAGGTGACTTTGATGTGGAAGACGAAGGCCAGGACATGGATTGTCACGCCCCAACGTGGAATATCGGAGCGCGAAGGCAGTTGCAAGAAAAGGTATAGAGCGTATACTAGACATCAAACCATTGCACACTGAATAATACTAAAGCAAATCTTTCTCATTAATAACTTTTCCAATGTCTAGTTACAACCACTAATATCAGAGCCGTTTCATAGGGCCCAATTACATTGCAATAAAAGGAAATGACTAACTACAACTCTAAGATAACATAATGACTCAAGGGTACTCCTGGCTTCACTCTTGGTCATTCCCCTCTTCGTGAGTGTAGGTGTCATCCTCGGTCTCACCTGAGAACACAACATCAAATAACGTAGGATGAGCGATAACGCCCAGTAGGACTTAAATCTCAGGCTCAAGCAGGCTTTAAATAATTAACGCATTTAATGGCAGAGTGTCTAGAGATAGCAGGTACAAGAGAGTCAAAATATAGCAAGAGATAGCACAATAACAAGAGAGCGTGTATAGTTTCCAAAAATAGCACAAGTATTGAGTGTAACACGAATAGCAGGATGGCCATAGCACAACTAGCACAAGTATAACGATAGCACGACGAGTATAGCACTTGTTTGTCATTCTAGACATCGAGAGAGTATAGCACGTTTTGTGTTTTGATTGTCATATAGATAGTCGAGATAGATAGCACTTGAGTGTAATGCCAAACACTCTGATCATTTAACTCCCATGGGCACTAGCACTTTCGGGCGCACATCCCAGGACCAGATCGGGCCCTTTATATATTGCCAGGCATTGGTTATATTGTTTATCTTTAGACAATCAGTCAATGGCCAATATAGAGTACCAAGAAGTAGATAAGAGCACTAGATGAATAGACGAGATAGTAGAGTGAACGTGAATAGACGAGCGAGTAGAGTACAGATGAGAGCTATTGGACATTGCACGTAACACGTCGAGTAATCAGGCGATAGTAACAGTTGCACAACACGCGCACTTGGTGTTGGCAGTCAGGTGGAACTCACGACCCTATCACTGGCCTTGTTATGCACAGGTCCAGAGGTCCGGCGTGATTTAAGACGAGAGTGAATCTCTAATAGCCGTTTGGATCATATAGATCCCTAAAGGGTATCATAGGTATTAGGGTACAACCGGCTCGTCGACCATGTGGGAATCCATGATCAGAGGAGACTTACGGAGGCCTTGTGCAAGAGTTCACTAGTCCGGCGAAAGGAATATCCGACGGAGAGTTCACCACAAGCCAAGAAAAGTGTGTACATAAAACAGGTGCTCGACGTTCTAGAGGAATTCTAGGACAGTGGAGCGTCGATATCGGTATATAAACAACGCGAGAATCAAATACAAGTCCTTTTTAAAATAGGGCAATTAATGTACTTTATTTCCATAATTTAGCAGGCACATTATGAGATATTTTTCTGCAATATTTCAGCCATAAATAGATGGTTCAAGTGTGTGCAAGTGCAAGAGAAATCATAGATAGAAATAAGTCGTGAACATGTATTTTAAATCATTCAATATAGCACCAGTTTTAAGTAGGGTTTTTTACTGGGGGTATAACGGTAAGAAGGCGTAAGGATTATTTAGAAAGTGACATAAATATTTTTCATGGGTTTTTCACCAAAATCTCTGTGAATGCGACATGGTTCAATGAGGGTTGCGACAGGGTAGCAGATCGCGACATGGGTACTGTCGCTACGGCTTTGTGAACGCGACAGGGTCTTGTACGGGTCGCGACAGGGCTTGCAAATCGGGTACTGGGAAAGCGACGGCTTACCTGTCGCCTTCTTGAATGCGACAGGGAGGCTGTCGCAATTCGGCCCCAGAAAACGACATATCGAGGTGTCGCCTTCTGGTTGTCTGCGCCTGACTCTGACAGAAGTCAGACCAGACATTGGATTGCGGACCAGGGATTTCAATTTTTGACAGAGGGTTGTTCAGAAATCCATAACTAATTATATACGCGATGAAAAATCATGAAATCAGTTGCAATTTAAACTAGACATGTAAGGGTACTTCCAGTAAATCGGAATTAGAGAGAGAGCATGGTTTGAACATGGTTTGAGAACGAACAAGGACGAGTAACATAGAACATGACATAGAGAGCAAGACTGATTTAATTCGAGCAACATGCTCCATGAAATTTAGGCTTTTTAGGGGAAAATGATCCCTAACATCATGAAGTATCTACAGTAAAAATTTCGTAGCATGGGATCAAGTCTACATAGAGATCAAGAGTTAAGAAGAGGGCTTGGGGTCAAGAGAGTCGCAGAACTTCTAAATTCAAGAAGAAAATATTGGCTCGATGGAAAATTATGAAATTTGAGGGTTTTGTTCCTGATGTATGGAACAATCTACAGACGAAATTTTAGGATTTGTGCTTGTGAGAATGCCTACCTTGACTCGATTTCCTCTTCTAGGGCTAGAACTTGAAGAACGGGGTTGAGAGCTTGAAAGGTTCTTCTCCCCACGAAATCTCCTCCTCCTTGGCCTCTCCTTCTGGTCCAGGAATCCTTTGGCACGAGCTGGGGTCGGCCATGAGGGTTTTAGGAGAGTATTTAAGCTTCTCCTCTTTCTATTTCCTAATAGGACTCTAATTCCTCTTAAATTCCGAAATTTCCTTACTTCCTCCTTCCTTCCTTGCTTTCCAATCTCTATTTAGACTAGGAAGAGATTCAAATTCGTGCTAACCCATATGGGGTAGGTTTAGGAATCCTATTATAACTCAAACTAGCTATTTAATGCATTAAATACCCCTTTTCTATTTAGGTAATAATTTAGTTACGAATTTAAGGTATTTTCTTATTATTCTCACTTTGTAAATTCATATTTTTGACCCAATAAATTCTATAAGATCCAATAAGCAAAGCCCATTACTATTTTCCATTTAATGGGTTTTATTTAATGCTCTATTCAAATATTCATTTAGCTAGGTTTTAAATTTTTTTATTTAAATTTTTATTTTTCGTAAAAATTCAGGTTGCTACATGGATGGTAATGCGCCAGAGTGATGAGCGTGTTCCAATCTTAACGTCTATCATTAGTTTACTTTGAGAGTTAGACTATTGTAGTAGGTAGTGAGGTTACATGTAATTTTCCCTTTTTATTGAGTCTTAGTCCTATAGATCAAGTTTGAAATGGAGTATGTACTGGTTCTACTTTGAGATGAAACAAAGTGTTTGAGAGTTGAATAAAAGCTTAGTTATGTTCATTACATGGGCCCTATTATTATGATTGTGTTGTTGCATATCTAATGCTCTCTTGCTAGAAACTTATTTGCCGACTGTTCATATCTCATCAATCAAACAAATTCTTCCGCTACCATGCTTTGACATGTTTCGACACATTTCACTCGTTCCGGCAAGTTTCACTTGGCATTTTGTATTTTACCCCCCTTTATCTTTTCTTTCTTTTTTTCTTGCCCCATTTTTTTCCTTGTGTGATTTTTGGAAAGAGAAAGAGAGGAAGGAGGGAGAAGGAGACCGCGGTCCTCCTTCCTCCCTTCTCTCCCACGTAGCCGCGGCCCAGTGAGCGAGCAGAAGAGACGGCTAGAGCAGGCAACAGCGGTGCAACCGGAGCGACGGCAGTGGTGCAACCGAGCGGCGGCGGTAGTGGGCACTTCCTCTTCTTCCAGAAGCAGCGGCGACAGGCCAAGGCAAGGGCGGCAGGCCAAGGCAAGGGCGGCAGGGATGGCATGGGCCACAAGCAGCAGCAGAGGTAGCCGCGGGCCTCAGTGGATGCCGGAGGCCGCAGTGGTAGAGATAAGACCTCCTTTGCCTCCTTTTCTTCTTTTTCTCCTTTGGTTCTTCTTGAGGGGTGACTAGCTCAAACCCGGTACAACAGGCCGTCAACAGCTTCAGCTATTGGATGAGAGATCAACAATTCTTGAAGCCCAATGTGAAGATGATGAGTGATTCGAAATGGCAACCACTTCACGCTGGTACGATCAAAGATCAAGATTGATGGGGCCCTTGATGATGATACTGATATTTTGGTTGCTCGGAATCATTGGACTCCTAATCCATTGTCCATCTCAACTGGTCAAATGGGCGATATGGAGTGATGGCAATCTCTCTCCTCCCCCCCCCCCCCCCCCCCCACCAAAACCTATGATGTGCATCCCCTTCTTTGAAATACGGTGGCAACACAAATTAGCCAAATCTGTTACGTTAACCAAACGGGAATCCTCTCCTATTTGACCACCTCGGTTATATTGCAGGAGCTGTGACTAAGCTTTCATAGCGATGGAATCTGATTATGTACACTTGCAAATACCAAAATTGATATCCGACTCAAAATGCGGCAGCCATCTTCTAATGTAATCGATCAAGCATTAAAAACTCTTGACAGAAGGGCTCAAACTTGTCAGATATACAATTGGAGGAACCTTAAATTCAAAACATTTTGTAAATCGTTCCTTTGCAAGTTCATAGAAATAAGCGGTGAAAGTCATGTTTTGTGGTATGGTACCCAAAAAAAAAAAACGTTTCAAATCTATCTGGCACAGCGAGGAATGTACACATTAAGCGTGCTCTTCTTCATCATAAAGCCTGCACTTCCATCTCCTTGAGCATTCAACCTTGAACCCATGTTGCCGACATATACCCAAAAAGAGTTTAAAATGCTAAAAGTAGATAGGCTTCCGCTGTTGAAGAAGAAACAGAAAATTCTGATGGTGTTATGGCATAATAAGGTGCGAACGGTAATTAGCTGTGACCAACTCATCTTTGTACACAGGAAAGATGTTAAGGTACGTCATACAGCACTTGACGGCAGACCAAAATACACCATGTCAAGAATTGAGACAAAAACAAATCTTCACTTGCTTCAAAACCCCAGCTGCAGCGGGTTTTCTTTGGCACTCCTCCGTAGATTAGCTGTACATTTTCCGCAGTAAATGTTTTCTGAACATTTTCTTATGGTCAGATGGGCACTTCTTGGTACCTTCCATGCCTCATATACAATGGTTAAGGTTGTATGTGGCCGAGTTTGGTTGGTTGATCCGAAACATATTGAGATCCCACAACATTTCAAAACAGCATTGGAGGGCTCTGAGTGGCTGCAGTTGACAGATATTCATGAGGAGACTCTTTTGGTTTTCCAAAACACCGAGAACAATCTGCTATACTGTCAACTAGAAGCCGCTGCACATTCCAACAGGGCCTTGGCAAGTGTTGGAACCAAGCATCTGGCACACACTCTCTTATCTAAAATGTGGTCCTTGATTAACCAGGTTGCCCGACCAAGATTGTAGCCTCCTCACAAGACAAGAATCTTTTCAATGCCAGGGAATATTTTCATATATTCTGAGGAAGTAACGTGGATGCAGCATCACAATTCTCGGGTGAGAATTGCACATTCTCAATCTTCTAGAGAGCTGGCATGGGATTCTGGTGATTCTGTCTCATGATTCTCTAATCTTACAAATTCTTCTAGAATCAGTTCCTTCAATTTCTTTCTTAACCCAGATGCCTCTTCAGGATGAAACCACTTGTTGCCAAACTACAGAATTGAACATAGGGAACAAAGCCTGTAAGAATAACTCCTATAAATAGACATATATCTTCAAACATCTTACCATGGCAAGGTCTTCCCTTCTAAGCCTTGCAGGTGCTGCCTCGATGAACCGCTGTATGAAATAAAGGACAAAGAGACCACAGTCGTACTCGTTCTTCTGTTGTGGAACCTGCTAAGGCTTGGCAGTATTACTAACAAGAACCTTCAGCATGTAACAACAAAGATATAAGGAAACATGAAACTTGGAAATTTTCACACGCACATGAAGAACATGGCATGGGGTGACCACAAAGACTGGTGCACCTTAATAGAATGATTAAGTCAACTCTGGCTAGTGAAACCGGAGGTCTCATTGTTTGATATCTTCATTGGGCAATAATGCCCTGCTGAGCTGGATCCCCCATCCAGCTGAGCTGTGTTTACCAGTGTCGGAAAATTTCCTGGTGTGGATTTTTATTGGCGTTTGAGTTTGATTTGATTTTTATTTATTTATTTTACCTTGCAAGGCATGCCAGCCTGTCTAACAAACAGCATTTGAAATCCGCGCGATGCGGAGAGAAAATCTTATGTCCAAGGGATGGACAAGTGCGCCAGTTTTACTTTGAACTTACTTGTTCGCGATTTTATTTCATCGGGCGATTAGGGTAGCGTGTGCTAGATCACTGTCTCCATCGATCGGAATCGATATTTTGTTTACAACGGATTAAAAGCCTTTGATGTTATTTTTACATCAGTTTTAAGTCGAACACCATTGATAGCAAAGTCGAGAGATTTTGCATTTTTTCTAGAAAATGGTAACACGGTGTTTTATTTTTTTTATCGGACGAAATAGATTTGCTTTGAAAAGGGATTTTATTTATTTTGAAAAGAGTATAAACTCCATTTGAGAGTTTAGCATGTAATTTGAGAAATGAGGAGCGTATACCTGTGGATTCATTTGATATTTGAATATATTGTGCATTTGGGCAGAGAGCTTCCGCATGGGCAAAGTTACTGCGTAAGCACACAAATATATATTTGGTGAACATATGGCCGTATTATTTAGGGTAGAGTCTCTATACAGACAGAGTCTCCCCATAAAATATGCACATATGAACATATATTTTGTGAACATATGAGTATGTTTTCGGACAGAACCTCCACTTGGGCAGAGTTTCCTTAGAAAACATGTACATATGAGCACAAAAACTTACCCACTCGGAGACTCGCTCAACGAGAGGGAAGAACATATGTGTCTATATGCTTATATCCATGGAGACTAACTCGACATGGAAACATTTAGAACACAAGAACATATAGATGTTAGATACCTTATGCTCATGGAGACTAACTCGACATGGAAGGTATTTAAACATCGAAGCACATGAGCGCAATTTAATTTTACCCCCACAGAGACTAACTCGATGTGGGGGTATGGATTGCATTTGGATTTTAAAAATCCCCCCATGGAGACTAACTCGACATGAAGGGAGATTAAGGAGATTCCGTAGCCGGAGGGAGACGACCTCTCTTTTTTTTGCGCTTGCCGAGGGCGAATACCTTCACATCGAGCGGAGGAACCTTCACGAGCGAGCCGGAATTTTCTTTCAAAAAAAAAACTTCTTTTTAAAACCTTCAAAAACTGGGGGGCAAAAGAGCTTCCGGCCGAAGGTCCCGTTGCCATCGGGCTACATGGACTATTTATAGGGGTTTTAGCCCCTTTACATTTGAGAGAGGAGAGAGGATAACCGATGGAAGGGTTCCATCGGTTAAGGGCTTAACCGATAGAAGCCTTCCATCTATTAAGGAGCATCTCCCCAACCGATGGAAGGGTTCCATCGATTAGGGGGAATCCCCCAACCGATGGTAGAGTACCATCGGTTGGGGAGGGCCCCCCTTAACCAATGGATGAGTTCCATCGGTTAAGGGGACTCCCCTTAACCTTAACCGATGGAAGACTCTATCGGTTGGGGATTCTCCCCCTAACCGATGAAAAGACCACATCGGTTGGGGGTTTGAAACCCTTAACCGATGGAAAATTTCCATCTGTTAAGGATTTTTACATGGGGATTTTTTTCTATAAATACACCCTTGTGGTTTTCTTACGAAGGGTGTTGATGTCGTGAGATCTTTGCCCTTTTCTTGGAGACCTCTCGATGAAGGGTTGAGCTTGCAAGTGCTTGAAGCTTCCTGTTGTACGTGTTCTTTGTACTGTTCTTCAAATTTGGTCTTATTGACCTTGTGCTGCCGAATTTCTTCCGCAACATATTCCCTTCGAAGCGTTGTTCTTTTCTGAACTACTGCTTCACTAGAAAGATTTGATGCCGACTTGATTAATAAATTCCCTCTCTTAATTTGAAAGGGATTTGGACCCAACATTACCTAAGTAACTGTTGGATATGAATAATTTTTGGCATATCCACCGTGAACTTTTCAGGGTTCAACAAATGCCCCCCACGGGATACACGCCGGAATTTACGAATGACGGCACGTGGCCGTGTGGATTTTCTTCGAAATAGCCTATTATACTTTGTTCTGACAACCTCTTCAGCCGGCGGTCTGTCAATTCACCATTTGGCTGGGCTTTGCTGCCTTTGACTTTTCTTTCGTTTCACTCTTGTATTTCTTTCCTTTTCCAGGTACTCATCATGTCTCGTGGAAAAGGATTTCTGCGTCGTGACGATTATGCCCAGAGCACTCGTGACGACGTCGCCTTATCGACTACTTTAATGCCCGCCCTAAGGCCACCTCGTGTTACGAGGGGCAATGTACTTTCACTGGATTGTGGCCACAATATTGTTGCCGATGGATCCGTTGAAGAACTTTCAAATGATGGCGAAGTTAACGCCTCCCTTATCAAGTGGCGGAAGGGAATTTACTTATACCAGCGGGAGTCAGACTATCTCGCACATTTTCCGCTGGCCAAGCATTTGTTTTCTTTCATCCAGAGATTTGTCCCGCCGCGCATGTCTGCTGACGACCCTTGTATATTTACAGAGCGGCGGTACTTAGAGGCAGCTATCCTGGAATCTCGGGATAGTCTCCTCGGAACCTGTGCTTTCTCTTTCCCCAATTTTCCTCTGGGTTTCACTTTTCAGAATCGGCTACCTCCTGCCATTGCCTTGGGTTCTTTTAGTCGAGGCCTTGACTATTATGTACGGTTGCGGAGAATTGTCCCTATGACCTAGAATTTGAAAGGCCATCACAATACCCAGATGCAGACAGACGGCCTGTTATTGATGCCCTGTGATTCCCGATATGCTATCGGTGGCTACGACAAATGCTGTCTTCTTGACAAGATTACCGAGGGCACCACGCCAAGTTGGTATGGGAAATGGTCAGTATTGCCCTCCCACATTTTCCATTCCGGGGCCACGGAGTGGTTGATGGGTGTCTTACACCATTATGGCGAACTCCTGAATTTATCGGGAATTCGAGACGTTGTATCAACTACTTTATATGATTATCCCTGCCATACGGGGCTTCTTCAGGCCTTTGCGGAGCGGTTTAATGCTCGTTGGAATACCTTTGGGACAGCCGAAGGAGAAACCTCTATACATCTATGGAGTTTTCACCGAATTTATGGCTTGCCCATATTCAGACTTCCCTATGAAAAGGTCACCCTCAATGATTTGTACTGCCATCGTAGTAATGGCTCAGGGCAGTATATTCTCCCTTATAGCCTTCGATACTTGACGAAGGTATGGCGGGATTTGGCCCGTACCGAAAGGAAAGACGATCAGCCAACTTCTTCCAGCACTATGAGAGTGAGCCAAAATGCTTCGCTCCGTTTCTTCTACAACAGGCCATTCTGCTTTTTTAGTAATTTTGCAACAGAGGGTGTCCCTTTGGAGCAGTACCAGTAATTGGAGTCGAAGAAACGACGACGTGGGCGGTACTTGTATGCTTCGAAAAATGAAGGGTGGAACCCGCGCCATTTACCGGATCGCACATATCTTGCTACGTATCTGGTATATTGGCTCGCTACCTTTGCAATTTTACATGGGGAAGAAGAGTCAATTAGGCCGAGATTGATATACCCTGCCTGTCTTTTAGCAGAGGGTTATAAGCTTGCCATAGCCCCGGTTGCCCTGGCTAGTATATTTCATGGACTGGGGTCTTTGACTTCACATCCTTATCCACGGGACCGGAAGACGCAGCTGGCCACTCATTATCTGAGTGCTTGGACGGGTTTTCTGCTGCCCCGTTTGTGCCAAAGTATTGATCTGCCTCGCCCAACGGCTCCATTAATTTTGTCATTCAAGAACCGGCCTTCTGGGATTCATTGGAGCAGCTCATCAGCGCTCGTTCTGCTTTGTCTTTCCTTCTAGCTGGAGAGCGTGGCCTTCTGCAATTTGACTGCATCTCTCGGGGCTTCAGACCATACGGCATCATGGATCCGAGCGAGGTGACATATCATTTACCCCATTGTGGCGGGTCTGACCAGTCTTTATATAAAAAATGGTTATCTTGCATTCAGCCAAGTGTACTAGTATTCCCGGGGGGTAGGACTCTTATTTTAGAGCCATATTATCCCTCTCGCTTTGCTAGGAACTTTGGCTATGACCAATCAACTCCGCCAAATACGGATTTTCCACTAAAGGCCCGCCTTTGTCGCAGTCACGGCCTTCATTTGATTGCTGCTAGTTGGTGGAACTATTTCCGTCGAGAGGAAACAGGTCCTGCTTGTATTCTTCCTGCTCCTGAAGCTACAGGGCAGATTGATATTTTCTATACTCGATGGTGGTTCCAGCACAGCAATGTTTTCTGGTAATCCCCATAAGCTAAGAGAGGCCGAAGAGTCTCGCCTCAAGAAGAGGAGCTTGATGCCAATCTTTATCAACGACGACTTTATTCGTCGCCATTTCTCGAGCTTAGCAGATTCATATATAAAGTTTTATAATTCCAAGATGGCAAAGACTACTCGCCCCGCAGCCGACAAATATTATTATCAGGGGGTGATGTTGCCTCTGGAACCTGTGCAACTTTCTTCAGGGCAGGCTCCAGTCGATGACGACGACTCCTCAGATTATTGCTGGTGGAGTCATTTTTTATCTAACTGTGGCTATGCTCCTAATGTCCCTTTGTCGACAAAGCTACCTCCTGAGTGCGTTGTTGAACCCCAAAAAGTTACAGACAACATCCTGGGTACTTCCCTTCAAGGATAAACCAACAACTCTTCAGGCCGCGTTAAGTCTCCGAACAAATCGGAAGAGATTAACGCCTTGTACTAAACATTGAAGTACAAACATGGCATGGAAGAAAAATCCAGTAACATGAGGTCTATAAAGACCAAGTGACAAATACAAATACAAATACAGCACGGAACAAATCCGGCAACACAAGGTCCATAAAGACCAATTGTGAGATACAGATACATGGAAGAAAAATCCAACAATACGAGGTCCATAAAGACCGAGCATGAAGTACAAGAACAAGTACAAGCACAAGGACAAGCCGGCGACAGAAGCTCCGAAGATGCAAATGCAACTCTTCACCGGGCAAAACTCCAAGCAAAGGGGACAGGACTTCAGCAAACCAGTCCCCCTATTTGAGCCCCTTATAGCCTATTTATAGGCAATCCTTCCCCCATTTCAAAACACCCCTTAGGTCTAAGGGAAAGGGGGGAAGAGAGGGCGGTTGGAGGGCTCCAACCTGTTTAATATTAAACAGGTTGGAGGCCCCCCCTCCAACGGTTTAATATTAAACCGGTTGGAGGGGAGGCCCCCTCCAACTTCTTAACATAAAACCGGTTGGGGGGGTGCTCCCCTCCAACCGGTTTTATATAAAAACAGGTTGGAGGGGTCCCCCTCCAACCAGTTTTGTAAAAAAAAAAAAAAAAACAGACCAAAAAAAAAAAAAAACAGGTTGGAGGGGATCCTCCCCCCAACCTGTTTAAAGTAAAACCGGTTGGGGGGTGCTCCCCTCCAACCGGTTTTACATGAAAAACAGGTTGAGGGGAACCCCCCCAACCTGTTTTTATGTAAATCAGGTTGGGGGTGCCCACACCCCCAACCTGTTTTATATAAAACAGGTTGGAGGGGGACTCCCCCCAACCTGTTTTATATTAAACAGGTTGGGGGGGTGTTCAGATCCCCAACCTGTTTAATATTAAAACAGGTTGGGGGTTCTCCCCCCAACCGAAAATGGGGGTCTCCCCCCCTCCTTCTCCTGTTTATGCAGGGAGGGGAGGAGAGGCCAGCCCCCTATAAAAGGGGAGGCACCCCTTCATCTGAAATGTGTGGAAAAAAATCCCAGAAAACCCCCCCCCTTATGCTGAAAAAAACCAGTCCCAAAGGGAGAGGCAACAAGCCCCATAGAAGCTCCCCCTCATGCTGTGCAAGTCCCTGGAGAAATCAGTCCCCGAAGGCCTTGTAAAATCCTCCCTTTTTGTGTTCTAAAAGCCCCAGAAGCTCCCCCTCATACTGTGCAAGTCCCTGGAGAAATCAGTCCCTATGGCCTTGTAAAATCCTCCCTTTTTGTGTTCTGAAAATTCAGAAAATAGCAAGTCTCTCTTCTCCAAATCCTCTTCAGCCTGTTCTTCCAAGTGATTGGTTTGGCGTGAAGTTATTGGTTCGTTCCTTGTTCAATATGAAGTGAGGAGTGCCCGATAACGTGGGAAAGAGCGGGAGATCGCCATCGTATACGGCTCCGACATCTCCCTCGCGCCACGTCCCCACATCGAGCAAGTCTCTGTGGGGATCCAGGGGTTTAAATATCGTCCATATCGAGCAAGTCTCTATGGACATATGGTATTTAAACACCCTTTATTCTCTCTCTCACCCCACATCGAGCAAGTCTCTGTGGGAGGTTCAGGGGTTTAAATACCGTCCATATCGAGCAAGTCTCTATGGACATGTGGTATTTAAACATCCTCTATTCTTTCTCTCACCCCACATCGAGCAAGTCTCTGTGGGAGGTTCAGGGGTTTAAATACCGTCCATATCGAGCAAGTCTCTATGGACATATGGTATTTAAACATCCTTTATTTTCTCTCTCACCCCACATCGAGCAAGTCTCTGTGGGAGATTCAGGGGTTTAAATACCGTCCATATCGAGCAAGTCTCTATGGACATATGGTATTTAAACACCCTTTATTCTCTCTCTCACCCCACATCGAGCAAGTCTCTGTGGGAGGTTCAGGGGTTTAAATACCCTCGAATGTTTGTGCTCTAAATGCCTCCATATCGAGCAAGACTCTATGGGTACGGACATTTAGATGCCTTGTACTCATATATATATGTTCCTGCGAGAAGACTCTGCTCAAGCAGGGATTCTGCTCAAGAGCATATCTGTATAATCATAATCTCATGCTTATATGCATATGTTTTCTTGAGGAAACTCTGTCTAAACAAAAATTCTCCTCAACTACATACTCATATAATTGTGGGTCTATGTTCATACGGATATGAATCCTGAGTTGAACTCTGCCTGTGTAGGGGTTCTACCCGAGAACATATCCATATAAGTACAATCATATGTATATATTTCCTCAAGGACACTCCGTCAAAACGGAAGTTCCGTCCTAAAATTTACTCATATGTTCATGACTATGTGTTTATATGTATACGTTTCAACTAAGATTTTGTCTCTGGAAACGAGTATATGCTCGGAAGATAATTTCGCTAACATGGGCATGTTCCTGCTCATGATAAGCTATATACTCTTTTCAAAAAAGACAACCCTATTTTCCAAACTTGGACTCATCCCGTTCAAAATAAACAAATTCAAAAATGTTGTCTTAAAATTTCTTACAAATGCATATATTCTCGCCCACGCTATGAAATGGTATTCGGGTTGAAACAGGTGTTAATACGACATCTAAGGTTTTTAACCCGATGTAAATGTAACATCGGTTTCGATCGATGGAGACAGGGGTCCAGCACACGCCACCCCAATCGCCTGATGATTAAAAGGCACGGAATCAAAGAAGTTCAGATCAAAACACGGCGCACTCATCCGTTTCACGGATATATTCAAAAATTCTTTCTCTGCATTGCGCAGACCCTTACTTCTGCCTGGCAGGCAGGCTGGCACGCCCCGCAACTCAAAGTCAAAAGATAAATGAAACAAACATCCTCCTCCAAATAAATGAAAGAGAAAAAAAAAAATCCCGTGTCCACATGCGTCGGCAACCAGGCATGGGCACAATGGGAGAGGCATCTAATCAATGCCATTGGCCATGCAGGGCCTTTGGAATGCTTGCTCTTTATTGAGAATGCTTCCACACTGCAAGATATTCAAGATGCAGTAGAGATGGCAAGCAAGATTTGCAAGGTTGATTTTGATCAGATGGTGTCGACGCCTTCCTTTTCGTCCAGGCCGACAGGTATTGATCATCTGAATTACTTTCCTTTTGCTTTGTTCCTTCTTCCCTTTTTTTGCTTCTTTTTCACATATCTGTTTTAGATTTTTAGCCATCCCTACTCCAGAAGTCCCTGGTGACAGGAGTGACAATCCTCATTTGGATATTCCCTCCTCCTCAAGATGCAGGAGAGCTGATAAGAGTGGAATTGTAGATTCCACCCCATCTGGCGGTGATTCTTTTCGCCTCTTTTATTTTCTTCTCTCATCATTATCATTCATTATTTTTTTGTTCATCCATCATCATTTTTCATCATCATTTGTTTTTAGGCTCCTCTGCCTCATATAGTAAGACAGATGAAGGTGCTACCGACTCAGCTGCTCCAGATGATTATAACCCCTTGTCTGGAGATTCTCTCTCTTTCCATGGTAGAGAGTATGGAACCTTCTCACGAGCGGCTGAAAGCTTTTTCGCTAGAGGCTGAAGATGACGGATCGCCGGCCCATAATTCCTTTTTCGGGGCGGCGGCGATAGAAGGTGATAATACCACCTTTACTTTTGCCGAATTGGGACTCCCATCAGAGCAGTATCCTCCTGCGTCTGTTGAGGCTTATATCCCGATGCCAGTAGGGGAATTCCCTGCCGTGGGACCACCCCCTGAAGGTAATTTTCCTTTTAAGCCAATGTATAGCTCATTTGGTTTCCTTTTCCATGCCTTCATCATATTGACTTTTTCTTTCTTACTCAGGCGGCTCGGACTTCATTAATGAGCTTTTTTCCGGGCGGGGTAACTAACCCATATTTTCTACCTGAGGCCAGCTCTCCTTTCCCTTCCTGGAAAAACACAAGGAGCCCTTTCCTCGAGCCACAGGCCTATTCTACTTTTCAAGTGGGGGACACCACAGGCAATGATGAAGGTGGCCAGCAGACGGATTATAATCCCGAGACATCTGCGTTACTATCAGATGTAGGAAGCTTTAATCCATATTCGGTTGATCTCCCTCCTCGTCTCAAGGATTTTATACTGAACAACCGAACTTCACTCGACCTTCAAGCCCCGAGGTGGAAGAAAGAAACTCCTCGCCAGGTGAGGAAAAGTGGATTTCATTCTTCTTTTTTTCTTTCGAGACTTGAATTTCATTTGCTTCTTTCTTTACTAATCGCCTTTCTTTGTTGTTTGTTGGTATTTTCAGCAGGTAACTCGGCGCATTTTGATAACAGCAGGTCTCCGCCGATGGAATTAGACGCCCTTCCCGGACATGGTGTGGAATGGCCGACAGGAGTCCAACCTACTTCACTTCCTTTAAGCGAGGTTTCCTCAGCTCACTCCTTGAAAGAGTAAGGGTTGTGGTGAGGGCGGAAAACCCCCCATCAATTGAAGTTGTCAGGCATGCGCTAGAGCAGAATACC
Organism: Colocasia esculenta; assembly: GCA_014218235.1. Lineage (NCBI taxonomy): Eukaryota > Viridiplantae > Streptophyta > Magnoliopsida > Alismatales > Araceae > Colocasia > Colocasia esculenta. The sequence goes on from CM024757.1 coordinate 82,612,273, forward strand.
ACGACCGCCTTCTATACAAGCCTTTCCAGAGATTTCTGGATGGCTGTAGAGGAGGTTTGGGACGAAGTACATCATCTTCATGCCACTGCAGTCTGGAATCCTTATGATCAGAGGATCCAAACATTGGAGAGCGAAATATGCTCCTTGGCCAACGATGCAGATGAATTTGACCCCCGTGCAAACGAAGCACAAAAGCATCAAAGAACGCGGGAGTCAGAGATGGCTGCAGAAAGAGACAGAATCGCCAGGCTGCAGCGCGAGATTGATGGCTCGGCAGGCCAAAGAAGTTGCGAACGCATCCCGAGATAGAGTTGCTTTTGCTGGACAGGGAGCCAAGCTTCGCCAATCCGTTTCTTCTAGAGCTAAGGAAGTCGAACGGTTGAAGAGGAAGAAGCCCCAGTGTCTCTGTTTTCTAATATGATATTTATACACTGGCCTTTTTGCTTGACTTATATATTGTAGCCACTATCCTTTACATATTTGTAACAAAGTGGCTTGTAGCTTTGTGAGTATAGCATGAAGGAGGATTTTGAAGAGATCACTCATTTTCCCCCTTATTTTCTTTTTTTTCTTTCTTCTTTTCTCCTTTTTTTTCTCTTTTTTTTAATTTTTTTTTTACATTACCAGCCTCAACGCCCTTTCGGGTTTTCACCGAAACTGGCCCCCTTTAGCTTTTTCCAACGCGCCCTTTCAAGTTTTCACATTGAGGGGTTATCCATTTTTGCCTGAAGAGCCCTTCCGGGTTTTCACCTCAACCGGATTTTTTGACCTTTTCACCCTTAAGAATACAGTAGGCTGTATACTTAAGTCCGTCGGGGTATCTCTATTTTTAACCCCTTTTCGCTTTTTCTTTTTCTTTTTTTTTGTGAAACTTCCCTTTTTTTTTTTGAAACTTGGTATTTAGGTATGGGCTTTTAGCATTTGGCAATTTGGCCAGTTTAAGGTAGTTGAAGGAATAAGGGTTTGGTTTTGGATGTAGCCGACCTTTGTGGTTCACCGGCTGAGGCTCAAAGGTTTGAATTTGGACTTGGGTTTGGATTTGGTTTGGCCAACCTTGATGGTTTTCTGGTTAAGAGTTTGAGATTTGAATTTGGCTTAGCCTACCTTTGTGGTTTGCGAGCTATAGTTTAGAATTTGGATTTGGATTTAGATTTGGTTTTGGCTTGCCTTGATGGTTTGTGGCTAAATTTTAGATTTGACCTTGCTGCAGCCTACCTTGATGGCTTTCTGATTGAGAGTTTGGAATTTGGATTTGGTTTTGGTTTTGGTTTTGGTTTGGTTTACCTTTGTGATTTTCTCGCTAAGATGTGGAATTTGGATTTGAATTTGATTCATCCTGCCTTGATAGTTTGTGGCTAAACATTTTTTTTTTTATTTGACTTTGGTGCAGCCTACCTTGATGATTTCCTGGCTATGATTTAGAATTTGGGTTTGGTATAGCCTACATTAATGGTTTGCTGGCTATGATTTGGGGGTTTGGATTTAGTATAGCCTACCATTCTGGTTTGCTGGCTGAGTTTAGGTTTGATTCGGGTTAGCCTACCTTTGTGGTTTGCTGGTCGGAATTTCAGATTTTGGATTGATTCTACCTTTGTAGTTTTCTGGCTATGATTTGGGATCTGAATTTAGTTTAGCCTACCTTGGTGGTTTGTGGGCTATAGTTTAGAATTTTGGGTTTGGTATAACCTACCTCGATAGTTTGCTGGTTGTGCTTTGAAATTTGGATTGATGAAAAGTGAGAGGTGCAAGATAACTCCCTAATTTTCACTTGTTCATTGACTTTTTTTCTTTGTACATGGAGTGTCTTTAGCTTCATTCTTCAACAAGGTTTGAGGGTTTGGAGATTTAGGTTGTATGACGGACAGATAGAGGTTTGATTTCTCTGTTCCCATCTATGGCAAACTTTCATTTCAGCATCAATCCTCGAGGATAGCTTTTATTCTTCTTCGGCTTCTTGCTTATTTGGGTGGTTAAGTTTTTGCTTTGATGATTGACCAGAGAATTCATATTCTGGTGCATGATATAGCTTCAAATGTTTTCCATTGAGTGGAGGAAAGGGCACGGTGCCTTTGTGGTCTACCAACCTATACGCACCTCCTTCATATACTAAAGTGACAATATATTGACCAAGTCAAATGGGTTGCAATTTGCCACTTGACTTTTCTGCCATTACTTCTCTGCATTTGACCATGACTAGATCCCCCTGCTTAAATGCTCTGGGCCTCGCCATCTTGTCGAATGCACGAGCCATTCTAGCTTGATATGCTTGGAGGCATTTATATGCTTCAAGCCGCTCTTCTTCTAGATTGGAGAGCTCCTCGAGTCTTCTTTCTATTTGTTTTTTATCTTGACTTTGAAGTCCAGTTTGGATTGTCACCCGATAGGATGCCATTTCAATTTTTATAGGTATCATTGCCTCCGCTCCATATACCAAGGAGCAAGGCGAACACCCAGTAGGAGTTTTGTATACTGTTCGGTAAGCCCATAAAGCTTCATGGACTTTCTCCCCAATCTCGCTTTCGACTGCCAACTATTTTAGCAAGTAGCTTGCAAAGGGTTTTGTTGAAGGCTTCTGCTAGCCCATTGGCTTGTGGATTATAGACTGATGATGTCCTCCAATCAATATGAAATTTGACTGCCAAGGCATCTATTGTTTTGTTCCAAAATGGTGTCCCATTATCAGACATGATTCTGTGAGGGGTACCAAATCTGTATATTATATTTTGCTTGATAAATCTAGCTACTGCTTCTCCTGTTACTTCCCTTAATGTAATAGCTTCAGCCCATCGAGAAAAGTAATCTATAGCAGCCAATATGAATTTGTGACCTCGAGATGAGGATGGGAATGGTCCCACAATATCCATTCCCCATTCTGCGAAAGGCCATGTTGGCGCTGTAGGATGTAATGTATTTGGTGACTTCCTCGGCACAGGGCCGAAAGCTTGACATTAATGACATGCACGGGCATATTGAATGCAATCTGCGTACATGGTAGACCAATAAAAGCCTTTTAATTTGATATTGATTTTCATCTTTTCACCCGCTTGGTGTGCACCGCACAATCCAGAGTGAACTTCATGATGATTTTGGCTTCTTTAGCAAACATCTGAGAAGGACTAGTCCCTTCTTTTCATGGGCCAATCTGTATAATTGATCCCCCATTAGCTGATATGATACAGCCCTACGCAAGAGCTGAATTTTCTGGGCTCGATCAGAAGGGAGCCAACCTTTCTTGATCTTGATAATTGGCTCACGCCAATCTTCAGATTGTTTTGTTGTACTTTCTTCTGCGGTATATACTTCCATAATCATGAGACTGGACTCACTGTCGAGGACACTCGGCATGAGTCTTCTATAACGGACAATTATGTCAAATTCTCCTTCAGGATGTAGTTTTATGGCAGAGGCCAATTTGGCTAAGGCATCCGCCTGAGAATTTTCACTCCTTGGCACATGAGCTATGTCGAAGAAGTGAAACTTTTCTTTGAGTTCCATAACTGTAGCATGGTATGGAAGCAATTGTTGCTTTCGAACTTCATACTAGCCCAACACTTGTCGGATGACCAGCTGTGAGTCACCATAAACTTGTATGCTTTTGACGCCCATTTCGAGAGCCAGCCGGAGCCCAATAATTAGAGCCTCGTACTCAGCTTCATTGTTTATTAGTGGCTTCATAAGAGCACATGAATTATATAAGATTCCTCCCTGGGGAGTGACTAAGACGATGCCTGCTCCAGTAGTGGGGCTGACGGAACCGTCTGTCAAGTGGAGTGTCCGAGAAGCTCCATCAAAATATAATTCCCAAGAGGGTATTTCAATTGTGATGACCTCTTTGGGATTTGGATTTTCTTCATTTTGATTTTCCCTCTCATTTGAGAGAGAGAGAGTTTCCTCTTCCGGAAGATCAATAGACAAGGGTGAATCTTCTGGCACTGGATGTGCAGCCAAGAATTCAGCTAAACGTTGCCCTTTGATTGCCCTTCTTGGGACGTAAGTGATTTCAAATTCTATAAGGAGTAAAGCCCATTTCCCAGTCTTCCTGACAATATAGGTTGCCTTAGTAGATATTTAAGAGAATCATACTTGGAGATGAGTTTTACTTCATGAGCCAGCAGGTAATGCCTTAATTTCTTGACGACGAATACCAGTGCTAGGCAAACTTTCTCCATTGGGGCATATCGGAGTTCTGGACCAATCAGCTTTCTGCTGAGGTGGTAAAGAGGTTGCTCCTTGCCTTCTTCATTTGTTTGTATTAATAGGGCACCCAAAGTGGCGTCCATAGCTGCAATATAAAGTATGAGATGTTTTCCACCGATGGGTGTTCCCAATATTGGTAGAGTGAGGAGGTATTCTTTTATCTGCTCAAAGGCATATTGACATTCTTGATCCAGGATGAAAGAAGCGTCCTTCATTAGTTTGCTGAAGGGCGCACACCTTCCTAAGAGGTTGGAGATGAATCGCTTGATATAGGCTAGTTTTCCTTGGAATGACCTTAACTCGGTCAGGTTTTGAGGAGGTGGCAGTTGTTGGATCGCCTTGATTCTGTCGGGATCTATTTCTATTCCCCGGTATTTGACGACGAATCCCAGGAACTTGCCGCTTGAAACCCCGAAGGCACACTTCATGGGGTTCATCTTCAATTTATAATGACGAAGTCTTTCAAAAACACGACAGAGATCAGATAAATGATCTTCCCGTTTTTTGGTTTTGACGACTAAGTCATCCACGTAACATTCGACCACGTCATGGAGCATTTCATCAAATATTTTCGTCATTGCTCTTTGATATGTGGCTCCTGTATTCTTCAATCCAAAGGGCATCTTTTTGTAGTTGAAGATACATTTGGGTGATCTGAAGGCAGAGTGATCTTTGTCTTTGATTGCCATGCGGATCTGGTTGTAACCTGAAGACCCGTCCATAAAGGATAAAGCTTCATGGTCAGTGGTCATGTCCACCATGGTTTCTGTAATTGGAACCGGGAAATCATCTTTGGGACATGCTTTATTCAAGTCCCTATAGTCAATACAGATCTGGACTTGGCCATTCTTCTTCTTTACTGGAACAACGTTAGCGAGCCAAATTGGATATATGCATGGCTCGATGAAGTCTACTTCAGAGAGTTTGTCGACTTCAGCATTTACTTTAAGTTCCAACTCATGTCGCATGCGCCTTTGAGGCTATTTGACAGGCTTGGCTGTATGGAATATAGATAATTCATGCTCGGCGACCGATGGCTCCAGCCCGTACATTTCTTTATAGTTCCAAGCGAAGCAATCTTGGAATTCCAACAAGAGAGTTTGATAAGACTGCCTTTCTTGTTTATCGAGGAGGGCGCTGATGAAGATTGGTCGAGGGTTTTCTTGATCCCCGAGATTAAGTTCAATCAATTCATCAACTGTGGCTTGTCCGCCATCTTCAAACTCCTGAGAAGCTAATTGTAGATCCACGAAGTCCTTTTTGTCGTCAGAGTCAGTGACGTAGACCTCGTAGTAATTTATATCTTCAAGATTTGTTGGTGAAGCTTGTTCGTCAGATTTTTATGACAGCTTTCCATTTGATGGCTCTCTTTGAGAGAGGTAGTATCTTCTTGAAAGTTGGAGCTAGAAAACCCTTGGCTGCTTTCTGAGTTACAGGCCTCTGGCAACATGCCAACAGCTCAACAATATTGATTGTGAAGAAGGGCTTGGTGTCATAGCCTAGCCCTCTTGTATCTTTCTTGGAGAAGGGAGGTTGTTCTCGCACTTGGGGAGGTTCCCATAATTGATTGAAGAAATCCCGTCGGGACGCATTTTGCACCTGAGGGATATTTTGCTTCTTGCACATTTTTTTGATATTTTCTAGCATATCGGTCATCTCTTGTATAGGTTCAAGATGATTTTTGGGTTTATTTTCCCAACCGAAATTAGCCTCTGGAAATGTTCGAGGAGTTGACTCCCCTTTGTAAAAGAGAATTGGCTTTACTGCCTTTCTGACATTTTTTCTTCTCTTCTTTTCTTTAATAAGTAACGACGAATTTTTTCAATCGTCGGACGATTTGATCTTGCTTTGGGGAAGAGACTTGCATGCAGTTAGGAGGCAAAGGAATGCTCTTGTTGATGGCTTGACTTACATGATCGGCCTCATAATTGATGCTTCACCTTTCTAGGCGGATTGATTTGCTTCGGGAACTTTTCTTATAGAGCTTGGCAAGACCTTTGTTTATCACGAAGAGCTCGCCAGTCTCACTATCTTCATCTGTGCAACCAGTTTGTTTACCCTTCCCTTTTGCTCGGGTAGAGGGTTGCAAGACTGGTCCTCCAAGATATAGTAGGGCATCAATCAAATTGCATTCGTCTTCCCGAAACGAGGCTTGGTCAGCAAAGACTGTATGTTGCTTTCCTTTTTTTGCATATTTGATGCATTGGAGTGTTGACGGAATGACCTAATTTTCATGTAGCCAGGGTCTTCCGAGCAATACTCTGTATGTTATATCAGCATCAATAATATAGAATGTCACCTTGGTGAAAAAGTCACCCAGAGTTAGATCCACAGTGACTCTTCCCACGGCTTCTTCTGAATTTTGATTGAAACCTTTGATCCTTACATCCCTTACTTGCATGTAAGGCATGAGATGTAGGGATTCAAAGGTTTTGTAGGGCATTAAATTAATGGATGCCCCCGGATCGATCAGGATCCGATTTAATTTGTTGTCGTTAACCCGCCTTTTTATATATAAAGGGCGGTTGTGGCATGGAGAAGATAGCAGCATATCTCCATATGTGAAGGTGGCATTTGCCGCCAGTGCTTCATATGCTTGAGCCTGGAGATTAGCCATATGAGTTTCATAAGTTTCTGGTTCTTGGAGTATTTTGACGAGATTTTCTCTCAAGTCTTTGCTCTAAGCAATTGCCTCCCAGACGGTGATACTAACGGGGAGTGACTTTAGTTGCTGAATGATTTTGTCATCAGCCTCGGCGCGTGTCTGGTCCAATGGGGAAGATCCCCCAATCAAGGATTCAGACAGCTCCTTTGGCTTGACAGGCCCCTTTTGAAAAGCGAACTTGATGGCTTTTCACTTTGAGGGAGAGGAGCATTGTCCGGCTCATTGGATGAAGCATATGGACTTTGGCCCCCATCCTTTGGTTGAGAGACTATATTGGGCAACTCCTCTTCTTCATCTGAAGGGTCGAAGACATAAGAATCTGCTCGAATTCTGATTTCAAGTAGAGGTCTTGACTCTTCGCCACGGAAGAGTATTACTTTGTCTGAATTTATGACACCAGGCTTTTGGGTTGTGATAGACGTTGCTTTTTGCCATTTACTACGTCCACTTCCACGATTGCGATTTGAATTATTTGTAGACCGACGCCGGTATGCCAACGTCGTTGGCTTGTCTTCAGCTTGTATGGTAGTACCTCTTGAGGAGACTTGCAGCTCCTTAGGTGGGGGTACGAATACCATATTGTAGGTGAAAGAATTAAACATGCCTTCCAACTTTTCGATGGTGATTTCCCCATCTCCATGGAAGACTTCTAATCGTGCTGAGAGATGATGCTCCCCTTCTTCTAGAGCTTCTTGCTGTACTTGATAAAGCCAATTCTGGAGCCGGATTTTTCGTTCTAACTCCTCCCATGGGATATATTGGTCGAGTGTAGCTCTGCTGGAAGGCCTAGGAAGTATATATTCTTCCAGCTCATCAATCAGCTTTTGATGTATCTAAAGAGGGGTTAATTCTTCAGAAACTTTTGCAGCGGCAGCGCGCTCCATTCGTCTCTTCATTTTTCTCTTCTCATTTTTCCTTCTATTTTTCTCTTTGTTTTTCATTTGCGAGACTTCAGCTGGACTCATAGCTTCCCACTTAGGAAATGGCTTAGAGACACTCATTTTGCTAGAGTCGCCTTTTGTCATGGATTTCTTGGACATTTTGGAGTTAGTTGACTTTCGAGGGCTCTTCGAAGCTTGTGTTTCAAAGGTTGAATTAATTGCCTCTCTAACAACTTCAGGCGGGAGTTGGTAGAATTCATCCACGAAGTCCTCTGCTTGTTGCGAGATTGGCTCTACCGCAGTTTCTTCTTGTATTTGATTTCTGTATCGCAAAATGGCAGCTTTGCGCTTGTCCATTTTGGCCTTGCCTTTACTTTGTCTGAAGCCCAGTTGAGATTGATAATATTCACATATATCTTGATAGTTTTATTGGTAGACTGAGCTTGGATCATACACTTGTTGTGACGCCTCACCAAAGTGTGTTGAAACCAGAGAATTTCCATACTGATCAACTATCCCCTCTCAAATGAGTGTTTTAATCAGGTCATGAAGCTCCGAACAGTCTTTGGTGGGGTGCATGGCTCTGGAATGGAATTCACAGTAGCAATCAAGCATCATTTCACTTTTAGAGATGTAGGGTGCCGGTTCATGCACCTTGATTAGCTTTTGCCTCATGAGGTTATCAAATATCAGCTTGGTATTTTCCTCAGCGAATGAGCGCTGATGCAGGGGATGCCAGTCTGTGTACCATCGGCTGGACAAGTATGGATTTGGATTTGATTGCTCCACCTCTGACTCAAGGAGACTAGAAGGTGATGATGCATTAATGACATTCGCCGAATGAGACATAGAGTTGGTTGGTCCATTCGGCGGCTGCTGAATATGAGGTTGCGGAGGGCTGACCAAAGAATTACCAAGGTCAATTACCCCACGCCTGATCATGGTTTCCACGTCATCTTTGAAGTCAATGCAGTCTTCAATGACGTGATTTGTCGTTTGATGGTATGGACAGTAGTTGGATAATGCATTTGTTGGAGCAAAGTAGTCCATCCATCTAGCCCGCAAGTATAACCGGAAGAGTGGTAATGTTTGATGTCGAAGGAAAGAATATAACTTTTCCGCCTCGACAGGATTTGGGGATCCTTCAGATAGCCACCCAATTGAATCTGAGTAGGGCGACATCAAAGGCAGCTCCTAAGTTGCTTATGTATGGATGGGAGTGGTTTGTGGAACATAGGGTCCCTGAGTGGGAGCATCCTGATGTCCCTCCACACTTTGTATGATTTGCCGCAACTCTTGTTGGCCTTGTTGTAATTGCCGAAGTTGTTTTTGAACTCTCCGCATTGCTTTCCATGCGGCTTGACGCCTGGATCTTGGCGAAGAATGAGCTCCAGAATTATCCTGAGGTGGGTCACATGAAGGACCGGCCTCAGGATTATTTGAATTTGTAGCGGGTTCCGCCGCATGTATCACATTGACTGATTGCTCTAGGCGATCCCAAGCATGAGGTTGAGGAGGGTCGACCAGACCGCTTTGCATAGATATGAGGCCACTTTGGATCATTTTTTGGACCTCATTTTTGAAGACGTAGCCATCTTCAATTGCATGCCCCACCATACGGTGATATGGGCAATAATTGAGCTCGTTGATCTTGCTGACATCTGCCAGCTTCTTTGGTTCTGGCAGCGATATTAATTTGTTATCCAGGTAAAGATCAAAAAGCGTTTTGGTATGCTTCTTTTTGAAGGAGTAAGGAGCTTTCATACGCTCTGCCAATGTTGGCATTGGCGCTTTTGGTTCTGATTTCTGCTTTGGGGTGGCAGAGATTACTGCCCCCTTTGCTTCATTGTCAGGTGAGAAGTCAATAACATTGACTTCTTTTCCTGTTGGATTGCGCTCTTTAGGGAGCTTGTCTTTGTGAGATGTATGAGCCATTTGCCCGGCTAAGAACATCTCAATTTCTGCTACAACAGAATTTAGTTGATCGAAACTCTTGATATTTGCCCCCAAGAGTTGCTCATTGATTACCGCCGCAAGACCTCGCCAGTAGATAGTAATTGCATCTTCTTGGGCAGAAGGGTTGTCGCATTTCATTCTGAACTCTCTCCACCTTTTGATGAAGTCAAGTGCCGATTCCCCTTTCTTTTGCTTAAGGGAGCATAGCTCGGCAAGGGAGACTTTCCTTTCAGCTGTTTGGAAATGGTTGATGAATTTCTTTTGCAGATCAGCCCAATCAACAACTAAATTGAACTTTAGCTTTGAATACCATTGGAATGCAACCCCAATCAAGGAAGTTGAAAAATATCGAAGGAGATATGATTCCTCGAGGGCGAGATCACCCATGGCAGTAATATAATGTGTCAGATGCTCCAGTGGTGACCCTTGTCCATCAAACTTTTGTAGTTTTGAGACTTTAGGGCACGCCAGTGGTAGCTTCTTGAGTTGATGATGTACCGGATATGGGACAGAGTATAAGTCCGCAACCCAGATCCCTTCGCCTTGTTAAGCGAATTTGTCTTCAATAATTTTTTCAATCATATGCCTTTGTATGGCAATATCTTGCATTGCTCCCATTTGAGGAGGCATGGTGTTGGACGGGTCAATGATATCCTAACCCGTGACTTGAGGAAGAAGGCCACTTGCGGAAGCCGCCGGATGATTTGCCGGGGTAGATCCATCCGAATGTTGACTTTGTTGTTGATTTTGAGTAGAGACTAGCTCCACAGATTGTCGAAGGCTTGAAGTTGCTAGCCGCCTCATTTCATGTAGGAGCGTGGCCATTTCAGAATGCCACTACTGCATGACTTGATATTTGTCATCGTTTGACATTACTTGGAAGTTTTCCCTTGTAGGTAGGTCGACGACGAGATTGGTAGTAGGGGCAGGGAGTCTGTCCTCCTCAACTTGAATATTTCCTTCTTCAAAGAAGGGGATTTGAATTTCCGCATGTTGGGGCTCAACATGAGGTGGAGCTTGACCAGATGTCCTAGCTTGCCCGCCAGGTTGGCGGTTTCTTCTGGCAAATTGTCTGTTGTTGCAATGAGTAGCCTCAGTGGGAATGTTTGGATTGGCTTTCGCGATTTGTTCCGCCGGTCGCCGGAGTCCTTCCCAGAGGCATAGGATGAGAAGATCTTGAGTCTGGGTTTCTCTCCCGCTGCCCAAGTGACACGTCGTCTTTTTGACGAGCGGGTACCAGCATTAGGAATTGCCCCTAGCCTATCGAAGACGGAGACTCGCGTTATGCGGTCAAAGACCGATACGCGAGACTTGGATTGTTGAGGTGGATTTTCTTTGACTAACCGGATATTTTCCGGAGTCTTGAGGGGCATAGTTTGATTTTCTATACACCCCTTTCCTCTTTTGCCCGTTGAGGTGCTCGGACTCAGCATGTTGAAGAGAAGTGTATTTGGCGTTGCTTCTCCTTCCAACCACCTTTAGTGCATCTGCTTGAGCTTTCTTAAATTTCTGGGCCTCCGTTTTGGGAACCCAAATTTGTTTGAGCTTGGTGGACCGCCGCCTCTTTTGCTTAACGTTGGCTTCCGCCTTGGAGTCTTCTTATTTTCCTCGGAACCACCGCAAGGAGTTTAACCCCTTTGACAGCAACATCTTTTGAGGGCATTTTAGTGCCCCTGTTGACAATAGCAGGACGAGCTTTGACATGCCTATGGATCCTGCCGATCTTGTTCATTGATTTGTTGGAGAGAAGCCTCTGAGCAGCACCCTTCTCTTGTTGGGCCGGGACCACCCCTAAGAAGAAAGAGGAGCCGACGATGGCCGGAAAATTTCCGAACGCAATCGGAGTTGCCAAGTAACCGAACTTGGCATGGTTGTTGACGACGATCGGTCCATAGGTGACGGCCATCTCCAGAAATTTGAAATTTGCTTTTTGTCTGAGTTTTACCTTCAAGGAAAACACCGGTATTAGAATTTTCAAAAGAAAATGCATAGACCTCGACCTTAGCTATGAATGGTGAGAAGGGATCCCACAGGGCGTGCCAGCTATCGGACGCGGAAAATTTCGTGGTGTGGATTTTTATTGGGGTTTGAGTTTGATTTGATTTTTATTTATTTATTTTGCTTTGCGGGGCGTGCCAGCCTGTCTAACAGACAGAATTTTAAATCCGCGCGATGCGGAGAGAAAATCTTATGTCCAAGGGATGGACAAGTGCGCCAGTTTTACTTTGAACTTATTTGTTCCGCGATTTTATTTCATCAGGCGATTAGGGTAGCGTGTGCTGGACCCCTGTCTCCATCGATCGGAATCGATGCTTTGTTTACATCGGATTAAAAGCCTTTGATGTTATTTTTACATCAATTTTAACCTGAACACTATTGATAGCAAAGTCGAGAGGTTTTACATTTTTCTAGAAAATGGTAACACGGTGTTTAATTTTTATTATCAGACGAAATAGATTTGCTTTGAAAAGGAATTTTATTTTGAAAAGAGTATAAACTCCATTTGAGAGTTTAGCATGTAATTTGAGAAATGAGGGGCGTATACCCATGGATTCATTTGATATTTGAATATACTGTGCATTTGGGCGGAGCTTCCGTATGGGCAAAGTTACTGCGTAAGCATACAAATATATATTTGGTGAACATATGGCCGTATTATTTAGGGCAGAGTCTCTATACGGACAGAGTCTCCCCATAAAATACGCACATATAAACAAATATTTTGTGAACATATGAGTATGTTTTCGGACAGAACCTCCACTTGAGCAGAGTTTCCTTAGAAAATATGCACATATGAGCACAAAAACTTACCCACTCGGAGACTCGCTCAACGAGAGGGAAGAACATATGTGTCTAAATGCTTATATCCATGGAGAGTGTTGAGACTAACTCGACATGAAAACATTTAGAACACAAGAATATATAGATGTTAAATACCTTATGCCCATGGAGACTAACTCGACATGGAAGGTATTTAAACATCGAAACACATGAGCGCAATTTAATTTTACCCCCACAGAGACTAACTCGATGTTGAGGTATGGATTGCATTTGGATTTTAAAAATCCCCCCATGGAGACTAACTCGACATGAAGGGAGATTAAGGAGATTCCGTAGCTGGAGGGAACGACCCCTCTTTTTTTGCGCTTGCCGAGGGCCAATACCTTCACACCGAGCGGAGGAACCTTCACGAGCGAGCTAGAATTTTCTTTCAAAAAAAAAAACTTCTTTTTAAACCCTTCAAAAATCGGGGGGCAAAAGAGCTTCCGGCCGAAGGTCCCGTTGCCATCGGGCTATATGGACTATTTATAGGGGTTTTAGCCCCTTTACATTTGAGAGAAGAGAGAGGATAACCGATGGAAGGGTTCCATCGGTTAAGGGCTTAACCGATGGAAGCCTTCCATCTGTTAAGGAGCATCTCCCCAACCGATGGAAGGGTTCCATCGGTTAGGGGGTGCTCCCCCAACCGATAGAGGTGTTCCATCGGTTGGGGGATTCCCCCTAACCGATGGATGAGTACCATCGGTTGGGGGAACTCCCCTAACCGATGGAGGAGTTCCATCGGTTGGGGAGGGCCCCCCTTAACCGATGGATGAGTTCCATCGGTTAAGGGGACTCCCCTTAACCGATGGAAGTCTCCATCGGATGGGGATTCTCCCCCTAACCAATGAAAAGACCCATCGGTTGGGGGTTTGAACCCCTTAACCGATGGAAAATTTCCATCGGTTAAGGGTTTTTACATGGGGATTTTTTTCTATAAATACACCCTTGTGGTTTTCTTATGAAGGGTGTTGATGTCGTGAGATCTTTGCCCTTTCCTTGGAGACCTCTCGACGAAGGGTTGAGCTTGCAAGTGCTTGAAGCTTCCTGATGTACGTGTTCTTTGTACTGTTCTTCAAATTTGGTCTTATTGACCTTGTGCTGCCGAATTTCTTCCCCAACATATTCCCTTCGAAGCACTGTTCTTTTCTGAACTTCTGCTTCACTGGAGAGATTTGATGCTGACTTGATTAATAAATTCCCTCTCTTAATTTGAAAGGGATTTGGACCCAACATTACCTAAGTAACTGTTGGATATGAAATATTTTTGGCATATCCACCGTGAACTTTTCAGGGTTCAACAACCAGCAAAGCCACATTTACCCAAACTAAATGCTCAGTGCAATTCCAAGGGGTGGTAGTATGGACAGCTCTGTTCTATGTGAAAGCATGATCCCAAAGAAATGTGAATGCATGTTGTCAAATCAATGACATATCTGGCAAAACATTTCACAATCCACATGAAAACATGATGTCAAAGAAATGTGACTGCATGTAATGGGATCCTGAAATGTCTAGGAAGCTTCCATCACTGACTCTTGCACAAATTTCCATAGGTTGATATAGATTTTTCTTTTCTAGAAAAGGATAGGTCCAATCACAAATACATAGAAATCTATTATTCAGGGATCGAAGATGTCATGCAGTGGTGGAGCAAGGAAATTTTGGAGGGGGTGTAACATAACTCTCTTACATGTGTTCTTGTGAATCTGCCCCTTATACGAGTTCAATCAAACTTACTAAATAAATATAGGTAAAGAAATACTCTTGTGGTTAACTGCTGTCAAAAAACACATGGAAGCACCATGCTCCTAGTGTAGAGATATTTTGTGCTTATATTAATATAATAGGATTTGTTAAGTAGTTTTTTATTTAAGGTAACCAGAACACTGGTTACAATTCATTGATAATGAAAGGAATACATAAAAAAGAAAGAAGAACATCTGATATTAGCAAAAGTCAGAAGAAGAAGGGAAGAGACCAAGATTACAAAATCAAATGCAACAAGCAAAGGACAGAAGGGACCCACTATACAGAGGTAGTATCGGGCATCAAGAAATATATTTTCTCCAAGCGAAAAATCCCTTGAAAAGTTATATTTAAATAATAGGACTACACTAGCATTAAAATGCTGAAAGAAGAATATAATTTTTAGCTAAAGTTAGCTTTTAATTCAAGTTTTGTCTATTCAAACAGCATGTTATGGTGCCAACAGGCCTATCTTTGCACATTTCTTTATGTAGTGAGATATATATACATGTACATTGTATAAAAGAATAGCATTTTCACAACTGTGCATGTAAGAGGTCTATTCTTTCAAACATGTCTAATATCTACTGCAACATTTTAATATAGTATGTATATGTATATTCAAGAATCATATTTTTACAATTATGTATGTAAGAGGGTGTTGAACCCGAGAAAACATCAGGGTTTCGACGAGTCCAGGGCAACAAATCTGTCCGGAGAGCCCCGAAGAATCGGGGATAAACCCCGACCTTTCCGCTCGGACACCTGACATAAATGGGTCCGAGCCCCCCACATCGGTCCGGAATGATCCGGACTACGACGTTCGAAGAAGTCCGTCACGGCGAGAACACGCACCCCGGACAGCGGAAATGGAATGAGCCGAACTCAAGGTCGCGCACGGTGCCGATGCGTCGAGAGAAGCCGAATGCACGTGCTCTCAGAAAACGGGAACAAACGCACGTGGGACGGACAAGAACGCACGTCGGAGACACATACGCACGTGCGAGGCACGGCCGACAACCAACAAACCCGTCACGGGAGGCCCACAAAGCTCAATCCCCAAAGACGCAGAGGGAATGGCCAAGAAAGTGAAGGCCCACCCATATTTATAGGGGGGCCAGGCGGTGGCACCCCCGCCGACTCGCGGGGGCGGCACCTCCGCCGGTCTGCGGGGATGCACCCCCGCCGGTCCGGGGCGGGTAGCACCCCCGCCGGTTCGAGCGGGGGGGCACCCCCGCCGGTCGGGCGGGGGGCCGCACCCCCGCCGGTTCGAGCAGGGGCCGCACCCCCGCCGGTTCGAGCGGGGGGCACCCCGCCGGTCGGGCGGGGGCCGCACCCCCGGCAGTTCGGACGGGGGCCGCACCCCCGCCGGTCCAGGCGGGGTGTGCCCCCCCCCCCCCCCCCGCCGGTTCAGGGGTGCACCCCCGCCGGTCCAGTCAGAGGGGCACACCCCCCGCCGGTCGCTGCCTCTCTGTCGCGCTACCTCGACGCTCGTGCTGCCTCGTCGCATGTGCCGTGCACCCCCGCCGGTCCAGTCAGAGGGGTGCACCCCCGCCGGTCCGGGCAAGGAGCACGCACCCCCTCCGGTCGCTGCCTCTCTGTCGCGCTGCCTCGTCGCCTGTGCCGCGCACGCGCACCCCCGCCGGGTCGCGTACCTCCGCCGGTTCGACCCGCCGAAGCCCTATAAATAGGGGGCCATACCCCCATTGCAAAAACACCGGGAGAGGCCGATAGACCTACACGCTTGCGAACAGATCCGGCGAACGGAGGCTTACATGCGAGAGCTTGTTAAAGGCCGCACGCGCACAGCCTTAGGGAGAGGTCCTTAGCAGTCCGTGGTGTTCAGCTCTGCGCTCGCCCGCTCAGAGACGCCACAAGTTGTTACACGACCCCCATTGGCTCTGTTTAAGTCCTCCAGTGTCGTTTATGACACACGTAGAGGCACATGTTTCAGTCCTCCGGTGTCATAAAACGACACACGTAGAGGCACATGTTTAAGTCCTCCAGTGTCATGAAACGACACACGTAGAGGCACATGTTTAAGTCCTCCGGTGTCATAAAACGACACACGTAGAGGCACATGTTTAAGTCCTCCGGTGTCATAAAATGACACGCGTAGAGGCACATGTTTAATTCCTCCGGTGTCACACAACGACACGCATAGAGGCACACGTTTAGGTCCTCCGGTGTCATGAAACGACATACGTAGAGGCATGTTGTCCGACGGAGGCACAAACACCCCGTCGTTGACACAAGTGTAACCGTCAAACCATGTGAGCATCCAATGGAGGCACAAACACCCCATTGATGACGCAAATGTACTCATTACCATGTGAACGCCCAACGGAGGCACAAACACCCCGTTGCGAGCGTAAATGTAAACGGTACAAATGTAAATGTCATAAATATAAATGACATGAGCATGCTTGAATAAATTGTGGAAATTTATTTGTCATCTGTTATCCTTTAAATTTCGGCATTTGGTCTTTTAACAAACATTACGCATCCGAAGGTATTCGAGTGTTATACTCGATGTAAATGAAACATCGACTTCGGTCGGTGGGGAACGGTCCAGTACACGACCACTCCAATCGCCTTGAAAACGCGAGCGCACGCGGAAAAAATAAATAAATAAATGAAATGAAATTCGAGGGTATCAGGGTTCGCACCCAATACCCCTCGTAAAATAAATCTCTTTGTCTGTTTCTCGTAAACAGTCTAGCACGCCCGCAGAAGCGAAAAAGAACAATGGACGGAACCCTCCGGGGCGAAATTCATTTTTTAAAAAAAAAACAAAAGAGAAATTCCGCGTTCCAACAATCTGGCACGCCCGGTGGGACTGTTCCTGCCTTCCATGCATATGTAAAAAGATCTTATGCCGATATAGAAATAAAAGATGACTAATTTCCACATCACAGGTACAAGGAGCGAAAGCCGACAAGAAAAGTCCGCCTCCACCTGCAACTCAAGCTTGCTCGATGGCCGCCGTCACCTACGGTCCTCTAGTCGTCGCGTGCCACGCCAAGTGTGGCTACCTCACCGTTCCGATCGTGTTCGGTGACTTTCCTGCTGTGGTGGGATCCCCCTACTTCCTAGGGGTGGTCCCCGCCCTCCAAGCCATTCCAACGGCGGCGCCCAAAGCTACAGCAACCAGGGGCACCAAACCCCGCCCGAGCCAAGGCCGCCATCTCTTGCGTCGCAGTCCCTAGAAAACGGGGACAGCGCCAGGGACGCAGGGGCACCAAGCCCCGCGCGGTCATCTCCAACTCCGGCAAAACCGTACTTGTCGGAGACATCCGCGTCAGGCTCGATGGAGGCGAGCCAATACTGCCCCGGGACAGAAGCGTCCCCATGGTGGCAACCTCCAACAAATTCGCTCCCCTCCAAGGGATGCGTCAAGAAGATCGGGACTCCCCAAAAGGAGCCCGACAGGGGCAGGCATCAAGCTCGGCACCCCAGCAGCCTCGCAAAATGAGGCAAATGTGGGTGACCAAGCAGGAAGCCCGCCAAATCAAACAAGCTAGAGCGGATCAACCCGCCGAACGCCCCAAGAAGGCTACACCTGAGCGAGAAAAAGCTCAGGACCCCGAACTTCCTCGTCCTCGCGGACAGAAAAGGAGGGGTGTCTATCGGAAGCCCAACTTCGTCTCCGCCCAAGCAGGACCTGCTGAAGAAGGAGACGCGAGTCACGTTGAAGCTTCCGCGCCTAGGGTCTCGGTTTTCGAAAGACTGAGCACTTCAGTCTTCAGCAGACTTGGGGCAGCACTTCGCCCAAGCACCCAGAAGCCCAAGAAGCGGAGGGTGCAGCGGACATCTGAAGAAGGTGGAGGCAAGAAAATCTTCACCTGCTACGCTTCTGGAAGAGAAGCGGCTGGGCCATCCGGCGTCCCTCTCGGGGCATTCAGGGTAGATGACTCCGGTCAGGAGGGCGAAACCATTGCCCGGTATACCCGGAACCTTGCCAGAAGACCTCCCCAAGGCCAGCAAGGCAGTCAAGCTGGACCTTCGAATCTAGGGCAAGTTCTCGAGCCTCCATTCGAGCATGACCAAAGACCCCTCCCGGGACAAGTCCAGCTGGACCTCGAAGGAGGGGAAGAAGACGAAGTCGCCAGCCTCCATCTCGGAGATCAACAACTGCCAGCTGACGGGGAGCAAGCTGAAGTGTTCCTCATGTCGCCAACCAGAGCCGCCTTCCAAGCAATGACGGACGACGCCAAGTATGATTTCATACAGCGTTGGCAGGCTGAAATGGCCAATCTCCTGACGGAGCGAGGGCAACAGGCAGGGGCAAATGCGCCACGCCGCCAAGTGCCGACGACAAACCAAAATGCTCGGACAAGACATCAACAAGGCGACCTGCCCGATGTCAACCCACGCACAGCCGCGGTCAACGACTATACCGTCAATCCGGTCCAACAACAACGCAGGGGCATAAACTCCCAAGCCTCCGCGACCGAAGATATCATGGCTCAGCGGCGAATGATCGAAAAGATCGTGGACGACCGCTTCGCTCAACGAGGCGAGGGAACTGCCACTGTAGATCTCTACAGCGTGCCATATCCCGTCCACCATCAATTCAAGAAACTGCCGCCGGACTGCCCCAAGGCGCCAAAGTTGCAGAAGTTCGACGGACAGGGCTCGTCAAATGAGCACCTGGCCTACTATATAACGGCCATGGGAGAGTTGGCATTCGACGAATCCTACCTCCTCCATTACTTCGCAACGTCCCTGACGGGTACCGCCTTCCAATGGTACTCAAGATTAAGGCCCAATTCCATTGTCGACTGGGCTGACCTCCAAAAGAAATTCATCGACCGCTTCCAGACGGCCGAGAGAAAGGTGTCGCTTGCAGAGCTGTGCTCCCTCAAGCAAAGAAAAGGAGAAACAACACTCGACTTCATCAAGCGGTGGCGTGACTTCAGCATGAGGTGCGACAACCCCCCGACGCAAGAAGATGCCATAACTATCTGTCGACGGGGCCTGGCGGCGCAGATAAGCGAAAAGTTGTTGGGGACAAACATCAAAGGCTTTGACCAGCTCAATTCGATCGTGGCAGAGATCGAAATGTTCTTCGCCGACAACCCGATGCAAGCTCCCTCGAAAAGTAAGCCGAGCAAGGAGCGCGCCGTTGGCAAAGAAGCCAATGTTGTGGACTTTGCCCCGCAAAGTAAGGGGAAGAAGATCATGGCCTCTGGCGCTCGAAGCAAGAAGGTGGAAGAAAGACCGCCTCCAACTTCACTGCCACAGCGTATGAGCACGCCGTATTCCTTCAAAAGGGACCATACGAAGATGCTCTTCAAGCTGTGCATGAAGAACGACCTGCTCAAGCTTCCGGCAATGAGAAGACCAAGTCAAGCAGATATAGTGGATGAGCCGAATTACTGTCTCTACCACCGCATGCTGGGGCACTCTATTGAAGACTGCTACGTCTTCAAAAATGAAGTACATAAGCTGATCCAGAGTCGCCTCATCACCATGCATGAATATTTGGTCGGTCGATCCTCCACAGCCCCATACTTGGGACCAATCGAAACAGTCGGCCAACGTCATCCATATCAATGTGCCGGCTCCTGAACCAGAAGACCCCGAGGCAAATCCTTGGGATGCTCATTCCACAAACGGATGGGAAGGGGATCATCCCTCAGCTTCGGAGCACAGGACATGGTCGGAGACAGTGCAAAACCTGGAAAGACAGGTTCAATCGCTGCGGCACGGCCAGCGCCAAACGCTGATGTACCTAAGGACCATGCAAGAAAGTCTGACGACCCTCCAGCAAGGACTTCAGGGGCCTGTAAGCACATCTACGCCTCGGACGTGCCCCCCCTGCGGAGGGTGGATCTCGGAGGAGTCTTCAAACCCGTCTGATGATGGTATCGCCGAAAGATTATATTCCTTCCCGCGCCATCGGACACTGGCACTCTACCGTACCTGCCTGCGAGCAGGACTATTGGGCTGCCAGCCGCCAACAAGCGTCCCGCCAAACTACTGCATATATCATCAAGATGCAGGGCATGCTTTAGAGGACTGCTACGTCTTCAAAGACAAGGTTGAAGCATAGGTCAACCAAGGGATCATCGACTTGGGCAACGCCCGTGTCGACCCGCCGCAGCCTCACATTCGTGAATGGGCGGATCATTCAGCCGACGTTGTCACACATACAGTCAACGTCATCGACCCGCCGAAAATTTATACACCGGTGGCTTTCACTTTCCCGGACCCAGATATGACAGAAGCCGGCTCATCGGGTGAAGCTCCCACCTGGTGGTGCCCGGGAGGGCGAACTTCCCACCAGAGTCGCTTGGCGACTGGAAATATTGGGGAGAACTTCGAAAAGCTCCGGCAACAAGGTGTCGTGATGTCCCACACACCGCCACCGACGTACACTGAAAGGGAGTTGAATCACCCCATGTACTGTCGATATCACGCCATGCTGCTGCACCCTACGGACAGGTGCCCTGATGTCCGGGATTGGATCGAGTCCCTTATCCAGAAAGGGAGAATCGACCCAGAAGGCAATTCCATGGTCCTGATGACAGCCAGGGAAGCAGCCCAGCGGGAATTTGAGGAAAGCGACTACATGCGCTTCAAAAACCTCAAAGCCCCCGAAGCTGATGAACAAGGATGGCTCATACCGCCGACGCGGTCCACCACCGGCACTGAAGGCACGAGCCTGGGGCAGCACTTCGGGAACATATCCCTAAAGGAGGAGCCCATCTCAAGATACAATCAAGAGATCCGGATATGACAGAAGCCGGCTCCTCTGACGAGGCCCCTGCCCTATGGTACCCCGGGTGGCGAGTCTCCCCGAATCCCTTTGCGACCGTAAAGACCGGGGAAATCTTCGAAAAACTCTTGCAGCAAGCCTGTGTAAAGGCACATAGGCCGCCACCAACATACACGGAGAGGGAAATAAGCCACCCCATGTACTGCAAATACCATGCCATGTTGCTGCACCCTACGGATATATGTCCGATTGTCCGAGACTGGGTCAAATCCCTCATCCAAAAGGGAAAGATCGACTCGGAAGGCAATCCGATAATCCAGTCCGAAGCCAGGGAAGAAGCCCAACAGCAACCCCCTCGGCGAAAGAAGGGGTCTCGACAACATCAAGCCTCCCCTCCCCATAAACAAACTCCGGAAAATAGGAGTAGGGGGCAGTGCTTCGAAAATTCGCCTCCGCAAATACTCAAGCGGCAAGATAAAGACCGCAGGGGCAAGAAGCCAGTGATGGAGCCAGCCGCCCAAGAGACAAACCCCTACTGGGCTGAATTCCAAGAATTGCCGCCCAAAATAATCGAGCAGGCAATCGATTCTACTTTCCAGCACCAACAAGATGAAGCTGGCTGGACCACCGTGGCCTCCAGAATGCGCCCCTCACTGGCGTCCCCAAACAGAGGAGGGTCGCAAAGCCGCCCCGCCCGAGAGGACGCCTCTTGGGCGTCCAAAGCAGCAAAGGAGCTCACGCCGCTTGAAATGGCGCGGGCGCTGAAACAAGAGAAGAACAAGCAAAAGAACATGAAAAGACGCCTGAAGGAGCGAGCCGAGCAAGCAGAGGCCGCAACGACCCCAGCGGAGCTCACTCCACTCCAGAAGCTGCAAAAGCTCATTGATGAGTTGGAGGAGTATATCCCCTCCAAGCCCACTTGGGGAGTCCCGCTGGACAGATATATCCCGTGGGAGGAAATGGAGCGTAAGACAAGGCTCAAAAGCTGGCTCCTCTGCATGCTGCGAGAGGCTCAAGGTGGCGAAAGACTACCTCTGCCTGAAGAACTGGCCATCTTCTATAAGGAAGATGAAATCACGATCGAGAAGTTGGAAGAAATGCTGAGAGACTTCTCGTGCAACATGGTGTCGATACCGCCACCTGCGAGCTTGCAAACACCGGCTGTTACGCCTCCTGTGGCGACATACCGGCGCCGCAACCGAGGCAAAGGGAAGGGCCGTGGACGAGGAAAGAAATTCGCCCCGTCCCTCGGCGAGAAGGCCAATTCGCCCGATCTGAGCAAGACTATCATCTTCTGAGGAGAAGAACCTCAGCCTGCCCTGGAAGTGGAGGTACGGGCGAACTCCTTCATCTTCGACCCATCTGACGAGGAAGAAGAAGAGCAGCAGGATATCGCTAGTGGGCTCTCCGACCGGAGGGCCACCCAGCCAGTCGTCTTCGTCCCGTCCGACGAAGAAGAGTATGGGGGATGGGCAATCCCCAACAAGCCCTCCAACCGGAAAGCTCCCGAGTCGGCCGACCGGCCCACTCCATCCAGAAGTGGCAAAGAAGAAACTACCGCCCCGGAGGAGGATAGCCTGAGCCCGTTGTTCGAAGAAAAGCCGGATGAATAGCCAGGGACAAGACGGGTCAACCAATTCGGGCAACCGATAAAAGCCCTGGAAGACATCGTCCCACCATTGGATCAACTCCGTGCCCGGGCTGACCGCAAAATCATACAGCATATGAAGCGGTTTCCAACCAACATCACCATATGGGACGCCATTTCCTGGAGCAAAGAGTTGAGAACGGCGCTCATCAAAATCTTGCAAGAGCTTGAGGTCTACGAAGCTGACGTGACCGAACTCCAGGCCCAAGCCCTCGAAGCACTGGTGGCGGAGGTGACCTTCTCCGACAAGGACATACTGTTGCCAACGTTATACCACAACCGCCCGTTGTACATGCAAGGGAAAGTCAATGGGCACGACCTCAACCGAATCCTGGTTGACCCCGGGGCGTCGATCAATATCATGCCTCTGAAGACTTTCAAGTCTCTATATCTCACGTCCTACTTGCAAAGGGTAAATGATGTCAGAATCGCTGGGTTCAACCAGAATTCTGAAAACGCCTTGGGAAAGGTGGAAGTGCAGCTGGCCATGGACGGCCTCACTACCAAGGTCGTGTTTTACATCATCAATGCGAACACGTCCTACAAGGCCCTCCTCGAAAGACCCTGGCTCCATGAAAATCGGGTCATCCCCTCGACTCTCCACCAATGTATAAAATACATCAAAGAAGGAGAGCAGCACGCAGTCTTTGCCGACCGGGCCCCGTTCCGCCCAAATGAATGCAACCTGGCGGACGCTCAGCTATACTTCGGCGAGCCTCCTGGCAAGCCAACAATCGTGTCAAAAAGCAAGGAAAAGCAAAATGCCGACGCGAATCAAGCAAGCCAGGATCAAGAGGAGGAGGAGGAGCTCTTCACGGTCAACGAAGACCTCCTTGCAGCTCGCCGGCTCAGCCGCCTCGCTGAATCCACCACGTCCGGGCCAAGTTGCCCAGAAAGGCGTGAAATCAACTATGAAGCAAACGCCGTCGGCGAGATCATCAACCGAAGCATCTCCTTGCCGCCGGCATACATGCAGCTGCCCTTCTATAGGGAGGAGCAATGGGTGGAACGACTAAAGACATTCATTGTCACCCATTACAGAGATGATAGTCTCAAGAAAGGCGAGACACCGAAGCCGATCATCTTCTACAAAGGAGACCCGCTCTCATATGGGCCCCTCGAAGACGACTTCGGCTGGAGTCGAACGACTCAAGTTGCCCAGAGCCCGTCCAAGAAATGGACGACATGCCCGAGCACATCAAGCAATTGTGCCAAAGGCAAAAGATTGCATAAATACAGGATCCCTCTCGACGGGAGTACTTCCATCAGCTGTGGTACCCGAAGCAACTCCGAGGGCAACCCCCCTACTGTGCAAAAGACACTCGGGGGCTGGGCTACGGTCAGGGGACGGACTCCGAGGCCTATTACGCGGTAAATACCGTCGGGCTGGTCCCCCTATCTGATCACTGCCCTGCCAGTGGGCAACCTCCTGCATCCTCAACGGAGCGGCCGGAGGGAGAAACCATGCCTGTCCTCTCAAACAGGACGGTGCGCCAAGAAGCACCTCAAGGCGAGGAACCTTCTGGCCGATCACTCAAAAAGATTTTAAATACTATGACGTCCATATTGCCGACTCTGATGAAGAGAAAGATTTCATCGACCTGCAGCCGGCACCCCGCGAACTCGAAGACGGCGGGCAAGCTACTGTGGACGAGTTAGTGGAACTCGACCTCGGGGGAATGGGAGCGCCCCGACCCATTTTTGTCAGCGCTCTCCTCAGCGAGGAAGAAAGACAGTCATACCGGAATTTCTTGCTGGAATTTAAGGATTGTTTTGCGTGGACGTACAAAGAAATGCCGGGCCTCGACCCTTCTGTGGCTGAACATGAGTTGTCCATACTCCCCACGGCAAAGCCGGTCAAGCAAGCCCAACGGCGTATGCGCCACGAACTGGAGCTGAAAGTAAATGCCGAGGTGGACAGACTTCTCCAAGTCGACTTCACCGAGCCATGCATTTACCCAACTTGGCTAGCCAATATAGTGCCGGTCAAGAAAAAGAATGGTCAAGTCCGGATCTGTATCGACTACAGGGACTTGAACAAAGCCTGCCCAAAGAACGACTTCTCGGTCCTGATCACGGAAACAATGATCGATATGACCACCGGACATGAAGCGCTATCCTTCATGGACGGGTCGTCGGGCTACAATCAGATCCATATGGCTCCCAAAGATAAGGGTCACACTTCCTTTAGGTCCCCCAAAGGGATCTACAATTATAAAAGAATGCCCTTCGGCTTGAAGAATGCCGGGGCCACCTATCAGCGGGCTATGACGAAGATTTTCGGCGAAATGCTCCATACCTTGGTCGAGTGCTACGTTGATGATTTGGTCGTCAAGACCAAGAGGCGAGAAGACCACCTGGGCGATTTACGTCAGGTCTTCGAAAGGCTTCGCCAGCATCAACTAAGGATGAACCCGATGAAGTGCGCCTTCGGCGTTTCGAGCGGCAAATTCCTCAGCTTCGTTGTCAAATACCACGGAATAGAAATTGATCCCGTCAAAATCAAAGCTATCAGAGAGCTGCCGCCGCCAAAAACCTTAACGGAGCTGAAATCTCTCCAGGGAAGGCTGGCCTACATAAGGCGGTTCATTTCCAACCTTGCGGGCAGGTGTGCCCCTTTCAACAAGCTGATGAAGAAAGGAGCCCCATTCGTATGGGACCGAGAGTGCCAAGATACCTTTGAAGAAATTAAAGAGTATCTTCTTACACCCCCCGTCTTGGGGGCCCCGGTGAAAGGGAAGCCGCTCATCCTCTACATCGCGGCCATGGAAACGTCGCTGGGAGCGCTCTTAGCACAAGCAAATGAAGAAGGCAAAGAGCAGCCACTATACTACCTCAGCAGAATGCTGTTAGGGCCAGAGCACCGATACTCTCCGGTGGAAAAAGTGTGTCTGGCATTGGTATTCGCCATTAGGAAATTGCGGCACTACCTGTTGGCCCATCAAGTCAGCCTTATTTCAAGGATAGACCCACTAAAAGCACTCCTTACCCAACCAGTGTTGTCGGGAAGGATGGGAAAGTGGGCCCTACTCCTTATGGAGTTTGAAATCACCTATGTCCCAAGGAAAGCAATCAAAGGACAAGGCATGGCCGACTTCTTGGCAGCGCATCCGCTCCCAGCCGGTTCTCCCCTCGAGTTCGAGCTTCCCGAGGAGGAAACCCTCTCACCCCCTCAGGGGGAGGGGACTCAACAAGAAGAAGCCCCCATTCAAGAAAGTGGAAATACTCTCGCCATAGAGTTACCACATTGGCAACTCTACTTTGATGGCGCTTCCCGGGTGCTCAAGCAAACTGACGGCACCACAACTTATACCTCCGGAGCGGGCATTGTCCTGGTGACTCCACAAGGGGGAATTCTACACAATTCATGTGCCCTCATGAAGCCATTGACCAACAATCAAGCTGAATATGAAGCGCTGATCGTGGGACTTCAACTGGCTGCCGAAATGGGCATCAGATGCATAAAAGTCTACGGGGACTCGCAGCTGGTCATCCGTCAAGTGCTGGGGGATTACGACGTTCGGAAAAAGGAACTAATCCCTTACCACACCAAAGTGATGAAGCTTCGTAAGAAGTTCTACATGTTCGAAATCGGGCACGTCCCCAGAGGACAAAACTCTCAAGCCGACGCACTAGCTAACTTGGCGTCTGCCATAAAGCTACCTCCCGAAGGAGAACTGGGCATAACCGTCCGACATAGGAGGCTGATGCCCAGTGTTCTTGAGGACGACTCCGACCCAGAAAATGCAGAGGTCAACGCCCTCGAAGAAGAAGCCGGTCAAGAAGAAGACTGGCGCCAACCGATCATCCAAATAAAGAACGATCGGCTGCCCCCAAACCGGGCTGAAAGGGTCCAGCTACTGCGGCGGGCCATGTCATATCAAATGATTGGGGACCAACTGTACCGACTTGTCCATGAAAAAGACAAGTCCGTCCTCCTAAGATGTCTCTCCCGCAAAGAAGCCAAAATCATTATGCGCGAGGTCCACTCCGGACTGTGCGGGGCCCACCAAGCGGGAGACAAAATGAAAATCAACATCAAGCTAAAAGGCTTCTTCTGGCCAACCATGTACACAGATTGCGTCCAATACGCCCGCACGTGTCATCAATGCCAAGTCTTCAGTTCGGTGCCAAGAAAGCCGCCGAACGAATTGCATCCAACTGCCCCCACATGGCCCTTTGCTGAATGGGGAATGGATGTCGTGGGACCCTTCCCACCGTCCTCTGGCGGCCACAAGTTTATCCTGGCAGCCACTGACTATTTCTCCTGATGGGCAGAAGCAATCCCTCTCCGGGAAGTCACCGGGGTAGCCGTTGCAAAATTTGTCAAGCAACATCTGATTTACAGGTTCGGCACCCCTCATCAGATCGTATCAAATAACCGTACGCCCTTCAAAAACAAAACGATATATGCGTTGGCAGCCAAATTCCATATAGACTGGAGGACATCAACGGTCTACAACCCTCAAGCCAATGGTCTGGCGGAAGCCTTCAACAAGACCCTTTGCAAGCTGCTTGCCAAGATAGTCGGCAACCGCAAACATGATTGGGGGGAGAAAATGCACGAAGCACTCTGGGCATACCGGACGGTCTACAAGACCACCACTGGGTGCTCCCCCTTCTCTCTGGTGTACGGAGCTGAAGCCATGCTCCCCATCGAAATTGAAATGTCCTCCTACAGGGTAGCCGTCTATACCGGTCTTCAACCCGAGGAGCGACAAGAATTTGAAAGAAGGTTGGAGGAATTGTCCAGCCTAGAGGGCAAAAGATTGGAAGCGTATCAACACCTCCAATCCTATCAAGCCCGCATGACTCGAGCCTACGACAAGTTAATCAGGCCTCGTGTCTTCAAGAAAGGTGACCTCGTCATGGTCAAGCAAAGAGAAGTCATGGCAGGCAAATCAAGTGGTAAACTCCAGCCAAACTGGCGCAGACCATATGTGGTCACTGGAGTCTATGAAGGCGGGGGATACACGCTGGCAACACATACTGGCGACCGCCCCTTTCCACCACTAAATGGCAAGAATCTAAAAATGTATTTTGCCCCTGAACATGAACTCCACGGGCAACCACCCTCTGATCCCCTTATAGTCGAATCAGGCTAGGGTTCGGGCATATGCGCCCATGTCAAAAAAAAACAAACAAGGGAAGGGACTAAAAATAGAGATGTCACGGCTGACTTGGTCACTCCCTAAAAGGAATGCCCAAGGGCAAAAAAGCCTAAAGTCCGGTTGGGGTGAAAACTCACAAGAGTGCCCCAAGCAAAAATAGATAACCCCTCAACGTGGAAGCCCATAAAAGGCACGTTGGAAAAAAGTCAAAGGGGGCCAGACTTGGTGAAAACCCGAAAGGGAGCCAGGTCTGGTAAAAAAAAAAAGAGGAAAGAGAAAGCAGGGAAGAGAAAGAAAGAAAAATTCCCCCCCCCCCTATGAATTAAACTCTTTCTTGGTCAGCAAATCATCGTGGTCGACCAGGTCAAACCCTTAACCAATAAACCCCAAAAAGGTCGGCTAAAACTCCTTCTTGGTCAGCAAACCATCGTGGTCGACCAGGTCAAACCCTTAGCCAATAAACCCCAAAAAAGGTCGGCTAAAACTCCTTCTTGGTCAGCAAACCATCGTGGTCGACCAGGTCAAACCCTTAGCCAATAAATCCCAAAAAGGTCGGCTAAAACTCCTTCTTGGTCAGCAAACCATCGTGGTCGACCAGGTCAAACCCTTAGCCAATAAACCCCAAAAAGGTCGGCTAAAACTCCTTCTTGGTTAGCAAACCATCGTAGTCGACCGAGTCAAACCTTTAGCCAATAAACCCCAAAAAGGTCGGCTAAGCAATGCCCCCTCAGCCAGTAAACCTCCATGGTAGGTTGTGCCGTCTTTGGCCCACTAATCATAATGGCGGGCTAAAGCCAAACGGCGAATCCTCTAGTCAAGGTTCCGCAACCTCGCTTCGGACTCCAAGTTCCAAAAAAAAAAAGAAAGAAGAGGGACTAAAAAATAGAGATGTCCCGGCAGACTTGGCCACTCCCCAAAAGGAGTGCCCGAGGGTAAAAATGCCTAAAATCCAGCTGAGGTGAAAATCCGAAAAAGCGCCTCAGGCAAAAATGGATGACCCCTCAACGTGAAAACCCGAAAGGGCGCTTTGGAAAAAGCTAGAGGGGGCTGGCTTCTGTGAAAACCCGAAAGGGCACAGGAGCCAGTAATGTGAAAAAAATATATATATATCATCATCAAATCAAAATCAAATCATTACTTATCAAGGCATGTTTCGCACAGCCAGTAAACAAAATGCTAGGCTGTGCCCCTATTCTGCTTGGTAGGTAAACCGAAATGGTAGATCAAACCATTTCCTTTTGACCAATAAACCTCTGTGGTCGGTCAAACCTAAACCTTAGCCAGCAAACCCCAAGAAGGTAGACTATCCCCTTTGACCAATAAACCTGTGTGGTCGGTCAAACCTAAACCCCTAGCCAGCAAACCCCAAGAAGGTAGGCTATCCCCTTTGACCAACAAACCTCCGTGGTCGGTCAAACCTAAACTCTTAGCCAGCAAACCCCAAGAAGGTAGGCTATCCCCTTTGACCAACAAACCTCTGTGGTCGGTCAAACCTAAACCCTTAGCCAGTAAACCCCAAGAAGATAGGCTATCCCCTTTGACCAACAAACCCCCGTGGTCGGTCAAACCTAAACCCTTAGCTAGCAAACCCCAAGAAAGTCGGCTATCCCCCCCTTTGACCAATAAACTCATGTGGTCGGTCAAAACCTAAACCCTTTAGCCAACAAACCGCAATGGTAGGCGAAGCCCAAGTGGCAGATCCCATGATCAATTGCCCCAGGGTCCGGCCCCGGACCCTAGAACAAAAAAAAAAAGAAGAAAAGAAAAGAAAAAAGGACTAAAAAATAGAGATGCCCCGGCGGACTTGATCATCCTCCAAAAGGGATGTTCAAGGGCAAAAAGGCCCCAAACCTGGCTGAGGTGAAAACCCGAAAGGGCGCCTCAGACAAAAATGGGTAACCCCTCGGTGCGAAAACCCGAAAGGGCGCACCGGAAAAAGCTAGAGGGGGCCATCCCCGGTGAAAACCCGAAAGGGCGCTTGGGATGGTAATAAAAAAAAATGAAAAATAAAAATGAAAATGAAAAATGAATGAAATGGAAAATGAAAGAACGCAATGAGACCGACCCCTTTGAGGGGAAGGAAGTGTCGCTCGAGCTAACGGGTCACACCCGTCGAACGACTTGAAGTACGAAGCGGTTGTTGAGCCAAGCCCAAATAGGCCAGCCTCGACACCAAAATGTTGCATCAAATCTTGAAGAATGCCACAAATGCAAGATTCAAGGAGCGATGCCAAGCAGAAGTCTGAGAAAAGCCAATAAGACAAATCTCAGAAAGAAGAAATATCAAATCAGAGTCGAGGAGCAAAGCCAGAAAAGGCAAGCCCTCTCGACTAAAGATCAAAGTTAGGTTGCTGGATAAAAGCCGAAAAGGGCCAGCCCCAGCACCAAAATGTTGCATCAGACCTTGAGGGTTGCCAGAAACGCGAAGCTTAGGCTGATGCTGTCCCAGTCAACGGGTCATGTCCATCGGACAACTCAAGATCTGAAGCAATTGTCGGACCAAGCCAAAAAAAAAAAAAAAGGGCCAGCGCCGGCGCCAAAATCTTGCAGCAGATCTAGAAGAATGCTAGAAAGGCCAAACCTCGACGACAAAAACTTATGCCAAATACCGGAGAACGCCGGAAATGCGGCGTCCAAAGGGAGGGATCCCAAACAAAGCCCTCAAAAGATCACCCGGATGCAGACGAAGGTTGCAATAATGTCAAAGAAAGGCATTGGCAATAACCTGAAGTTTGTCATTCGTCAAATACAAGGTGCCCGAGACAAGCCCTCGGGGTAGCTGATGAAATACATACATCGGCTAAAAGCGAAAAGGGAGAAGAGGAACTATGAAGCCCCCCCTCTCACAAAGAAGTGTGGGGTCCTCTCCGGAGATCCGCCAAACTGGCTTGAAGAACTGACAGCCTGGCCTGGGAGTCCGCGTACTCCTGCTCCAAGGCGGTCGCCGCTGCCTCGGCCTCCGCCGCCCCCTCGGTCAACGCCCGGTAGGCGGCCTGACGATCGATGAGACGCTTTGAGGCCTCCTCAATCGTCCACTGGATGGCAACAATATCATCATGGCATTGGGCGCAACCGGCTCTCAAGGTCTCGACGCGGCTAACCACGCCCCCTCTCTGCGATCGAAGAGCCTCGGACCTCTGCTCTGCTAGAGCAATCTCTGCTGAGAACTCCTGGATCTTGAGGCGGGTTGCCTCCTGGCATCGCTGCTTCACCTCGTCACAAACGGCGCCGACGGCAGCCATCCAAGGGTCCCGCGGGTAGCCCATCAAGTGATAGGCGAGGGTATTCCTATAAAGGAACCCCCGCACCCTCTCAAGGCATGGGGGGCTGCTCTCCTCCATGGCAGACCGCGTGAGCCCCATCAGAGTCTCCAGTACGCCGCCGTTGTCCACCATCTGGATGCTTTGGGGCTCACTCGGCCAAAAGACGCCGTGGCTCGGGAAAGGGGCAAGCCCCACAGGCGATGTTGCGGCAAAAGGTGGTTGTGGCGCATTGCCGCCCGCGGCTGTCAGAAGTAAATGAATGTCAACACGGCGCAGGAACAACGGGGCTATAACAAAAGAAAAGGAAGAAAGAAAAAGGGGGAGGGAAATACCAGTCAAAGGCTCGCTGGGCTCCGAAAGAAGTGGAGTCGTCATGACGCCGCAAGGGGCATCCTCCGCCCCAGCCTGGGTCGCAGCCGGAGGAAAGACGGCCACTGAAGGACCCATCTCCATCATTTCCGCCACGATTTCGGCGCCACCTGCAAAATGGATGAGCACAAACGCTAAGCGAGATGTTCCCCTTCGTCCCGGCGAAAACCAGGGCGAGCAATAAAAAGAATTCCACCCTTGGGTAAAAGTCCGTACCATCGTCTTCCTCAACTGTCCTCTGTAGACCTTCACCCTCCTCCAGCGGGGACCTAACGGGAAGCACGGCTGGGGAGGTGACCGTCACTGAAAGAGGAAGATGAAGTCACTTACCGCCTCATCAGAAAGAAAAAGGAAGAGATGCAAAGGCGGTGCGACGACAAAATGGAGGAACCAAGGGGTACTTGCTGGCGCAATGCAAGGCCCGTGGCAAAGCTCCTCCCTCGAGCAGCCCCTGGGCAAAGTCCGAAAAGCTAGGCAGCTCATCCCCGGGCCCAGGGACCAACAAAGTGTGGATCTCCTGAAGTGAGGGTACCGACACAGCCCGATGCACCGTGTCTCCGCCAGCGGAAGCCTCCCTCGGCACGTACCCTGAGGAAGGAGACGAAGCGGTCAGGTGGTCAAGCCCATGGCTATAACAACGAGCCCAGGGCAAAGAAGACAAAGGCATATATATATATATATATATATATATATATATATGTGCACAGGCAGGCTACCCACCCGGCTCGGACGGAGACGCCTGTGGGAGCCCCGTCATGTCCGGAGACGGCGTCCCATCAAATGTGGGATTATAATCGTCCTCGGCGGGAGGGGCAAGGTCCTCGCGCGGGGTTGCCCCAGCCACCTCCTCGCTCCCCGAAGTTTGCAAAGCTGCAAGAAAAAGGAGAGCAGAGTGAGTACTCCGATCAGGAGGGAAGGGAAAGAGGGGACGAAAACATCCCGGCTGGCGGACTAAAAAGCTAGGCTCACCCCCTCCGACCGAAGCTGAAGGGTCGGGGGTTCTCCCCCGAGCGGCCGGCTGCGAGGAGCCGACTTCCCTGCTCGCACGTCGCTTCCGACTGCGTGAAGTGTCGGGCTTCGGCATTGCCGCCAGAGGAATAAAACTCTCTGTTCAAACCAAAGGCAATGGGAGTCCAATCAGTATGAAAAAAAAAAACAACAAAAAAAACACAACAACAACAATGAACGACGTACCGTTTGGCGCCTGTGAAAAGGGCGGTGGAAGCACCACCTGATCGAAGGAGACCTTCACGGCCTTCCCCGCCTCAGCAACAGCATCCCAGAAATGCTGCAAGGTGGTCCCGTTCTCAATCCAGCTGATAAACTCCCTCGGGCCGACGCGAGCAATCGAGTGGCAAAGATGTCGCTCCCAAGCTCTCGACACGTCAGGAAGAATAGAGGCAGAAAGTGCCGTGTCTACTTGGTACCCGCAGTCCAGTAAGAAGTGACGCCACCAAAAGTAGACAAGGGGTGGCTCCCCGCCGCCCCGAGGAGTCGCCGAACTACCCTCGGGGCGCACCAAGGGCTCCAAAGCCCCTGCGCGAGCTTTGCGGTCCGTGGGGTCGGTGGCCTGCGCCCTTGCACGGCGGCGACCAACAATAGAGACCTTCCCAACAAGCTCTGAGAACTCCCGCCGAAGGAACTTCGACGCGATCGAAGAGATTGAGGCACCCGCCCGGGACAAGTAGGCGCCCTCTGCTGCCTTCACCACATCAGCGCGTTCCCGGAACGCCTGATTATGCTGGGTCCACCACCGGGCATACAGTACATCCACGCGACCATCTCGCCGCTGCTCGGGGAAGAAGAACTCCGGAGACGGGTCGCGTCTGATGAAGAAACACCACCAGCCGGAGGCTACAAGATGTCGGTCCAGGCCCCTGTACGTCCTGTCGGGGAGTGCAAAATCAGCATTCGGAGGTACAGCCTAGTCGTACCCGAAGTTGCGCGCGAAGCGGTGTGGGAAATACGGCTCCATAAATAAAGAACCCCCTTACGGAAGAGCAGAACACTGGGGCGAATGCAGCAGAGCCACTCCTTGCGGAAGGACGCGCTCGGCGCGGAGCTATGAGGGAGGTGATAAATTCGCCCTCCCCTACTCTCCTCGACATAAGGGCGGGAGTCGCGTGAGCAGCAAGCAAGGTCAAGTCCCGACTGCCCCGCCGATTGCACAAAAGAAAGCCGTCGGCGCGCCTCGCTCAATTGTCGCTGGTGCATCTGTTCCAGACGGTTCCGAAACATAAAGAGGAGCGGCATGGAGGGATTCTCCAGGCTGATGTTGTGGCATAGCTCAGGCAAAAGAAGACCAGCCCAAGCGCTCAAATAGTGCGTCGGTAGGACGATACTTCTATCGTGAGGAGAAGGGCTCGCTGTCAAATCCCCCAAGCCATGGAAAATATTGGCCGCCGCCGCCGGGCCAGAGCGAGCTGCACGCCACCAGCCAAAGAACAAGCCGGATAGATAACCTCCGGTCTGATGTTTCCCTCCTCCCCAAATGGGAGGACGAAGGTACTCAACCAGTACGCGAGGTACGCCGCCAAATAAGTCCGATATGAAAGCTGCCTCGGATTCCAACCACCACCTCGAGACGCGTAAAGATATTTCACGTTGTCCTCCAGGCTGACTGACAACTGCAAATAGTCCGCTGGGTCGTAGCTATCACTGGCAAACTCCTTGTGAAAACAGAAAGGCCCGTTGTAGAAGAAGCGGACCCAAGCATCACAGCTCACCCTCACCGCCCCTTTGGAAGCACTGGGACATTCGTCTTTCCCACACCAGGCCAAATCCCGCCAGACTTTCATCAAGTAACGAAAGCTGTGGGACAGAACGTAAGAACCGGAGCCGGTGGACTGGTCCCGAAGGAGGTCATTCAAGCATACCTCCTCATAAAATTGGCCGGAGATCGGGAGACCAGAGACTCTAT
Source organism: Colocasia esculenta (assembly GCA_014218235.1). Taxonomy (NCBI): domain Eukaryota; kingdom Viridiplantae; phylum Streptophyta; class Magnoliopsida; order Alismatales; family Araceae; genus Colocasia; species Colocasia esculenta. The sequence goes on from CM024757.1 coordinate 82,646,576, forward strand.
GTAAAGCCCAAAGATCAAGGCACGTCTCCCCGTCTGCTATGCCGAAGGTATTGAACCTCCGGTTGAACCACTCTACCAGGGCCTGCAGAAGCCCAAAATGGCACGGATAGCTGTAAGAGCAGCGACAACAGCATGGAGAAGGCCAACCTGATCCAGCAGCTTGTGGTAGTGATAAAGAACGCCCATCAACCACTCCATTGCACCAAAGCGGAAGCGGTGCGACGGAATGACGGACCACCGATCATACCAGCCAGTGGCCTCCTTGCTCAAGATCCGGTCCAAGAAACACGACCGGTCATAGCCCTCCGACACGAACTTGGAGCCAGAAGGTAGCAAGATACGCCCGGTGAAGGTAGGGCCGGTCTTGGGTAGTCCGTGCACTTCCCATAAGCCTTGTGCAAGCATGAGCTCCTTGACCCGGCCAACGGGTTCCGAGCTAAAAAGCCCCAATTGGTCCGCGTCTGGGAAATGTACCTGGGCGGTGTAGTCGATGGGAAAGCTGGGGTAGTGAAAGCTGCAAGTCCCCATCATGCTGTCGCGGCCGGCCAGAATGGCCCGCTCCAGCTGAACTCGCTCGGACTTAAGAAGCTCGTCGGGGCCGTCCCAGTTGACCGGGACAAAGCCCTGGGTAAAGGGGAACAAATGCTCGTACAGCGGAAAGTGCCCAGGATAATTGCGTCCTCTCTGGTAGCGGTACCCCTGCTCAGTCTGGTACAACCGGCGCATATCCACTGTACCCTCGAGCGGCGACGACTCCTCCAAGGGCCCGAGAGCGCATACCTTGACACCCCTGTCGAGTTGCTCCAGATCTTCCTCCCTCAACAGAGAAAGGGTGAAGTACAGCATTGGGACCTTCGTCCGCCAGACATCGTCCTCCGAACGACGTGATGCTCGGCTGCTCTCCCCACGATGTTTAGTGGAGCGAGGCATTGTTAGACCTGCCGCACAAAAAGTTCAAATGTCAGAAATGAAGACATTACAACTAAACATATGCAAGTGCGGAAGAAGAAACTCATTTGGAATCGGCCACGGGATACCCGCCGTCGCCTTCGTCTCCGACGGATATCCCGTGGGGGGCATTTGTTGAACCCAAGAAAACATCAGGGTTTCGACGAGTCCCGGGCAACAAATCTGTCCGGAGAGCCCCGAAGAATCGGGGATAAACCCCGACCTCTCCGCTCGGACACCTGACATAAACGGGTCCGAGCCCCCCGCGTCGGTCCGGAATGATCCGGACTACGACGTTCGAAGAAGTCCGTCACGGCGAGAACACGCACCACGGACAGTGGAAATGGAATGAGCCGAACTCAAGGTCGCGCACGGTGCCGATGCGTCGAGAGAAGCCGAATGCACGTGCTCTCAAAAAACGGGAACAAACGCACGTCGAGACACGTACGCACGTGCAAGGCACGGCCGACAACAAACAAACCCGTCACGGGAGGCCCACAGAGCTCTCTCCCGAAAGACGCGGAGGGAATGGCCAAGAATGTGAAGGCCCACCCCTATTTATAGGGGGCCCAGGCGGGGATGCCCCCGCCGGTCCGGGGCGGGGGCGCACCCCCGCCGGTCCGGGGCGGGGCGCACCCCCGCCGGTCGGGCGGGGGGCGCACCCCCGCCGGTCCAGTCAGAGGGGCACACGTCGGTGCCTAGGCGTTTAGGACGGAACTAAGTATGAGTTGTTTTCAAGTGTGCCTCTTACATGATATTTATGTATCTATAAATATATATAATGATGAAATTTCAATAAAAAATATCATAATATGACAGACATAAAGACAATGAAAGTAACAATAATTAAACTCCAAGTAAACAAACTCACATTATATATCATAAAGTCATAAAAAATCTAAATTGACATCTTCAAATAAATAAGCACACTAAATAAGAACAAGAAGTGCAAATATCATTCTATCATCAGAAAACTAATTTTCAACTTTAAAACAAGCAATACACATACATGTAAATATGTTAAATAAAAATAAGAAGTGCAATATCTTAACACACTTAAAACAAGTAAAAATTAAATGAGTCCATTACATAATCCCACATTATGCCTAAAAATTGAAAAGAAACTAGAAAATGACAAGTCTCATGTGTTTGGGTGATGATAGTTTAAGTTTGACCATATCATGAGAGATGTCAAACAGACTAAGTGTTGTCAGTAGGAGAGCGGCTCCCTTGGAGAAGTCATATGCACGTTTGACTTTTTTTACCGGACTTTGGATTTTTAGTGTTCCATATGGTTTATTTGAATTATCAAATTTTTAGATAGGTCAAATTATGAGAAATTAGAAAGTTAGCATTTCGCTAAAATCATCGAAATCGTGATTTTCTTCTTCGATGGGAGAGTTGACTTTTTTTTTGTAAGAGATTATTTTTTTGATATTTTTATTGGATTCAAATGGGGGGTACTTCCTTATTTACATGTAATATCTTAAGTAAATAAAACAACAAATTATAACATTTACTTAAATGATATTCAGGTAAATAAGATGTTACCTGGAATCGGACTGGACTCAGCCCTGAAAACCGACCTGAATCTACTGTCTAAGTGGGATATTGCGGACCCCTAAAGGGTCTAGGCGCGCCCAAGCGCCCTTGACGTGCGCCTTGGCCGCCTTAGCGGCGCCTTGGGGCACCTTTTCTCCTCTTAGTAAGGCGAGGTGTTTTAAGGCGGCTGAGGAAGCGCCTTGGCGCTTAAGCGGCGCCTAGGCGCTTACCAAGGCGTCCGCCTTGACAACTATGCACATAACTCATGAAAAAGTGGAGAAAGGAACACCCCAATACAAATAAAGCCACATGTCCGAATTGTTCACCAGCCAAATAAAGCCAGTCACCAACCAAAACATTGAGGGAAGCAGAAAAAAAGAGTAAAATCAACTTCAAGATATGGACCATACTCTCATGGAACCACTTCGCTATTTCCCTTTCAAGGAACATAAGAGATCAGCTCAGATGGGCATTTAAATACATTCACTAAACATGCTTACAATACCATGCTTAATTGGTCTCCAACAACAGAGCTTATGTTAACAACAGGGAAACACTCATGTTTTTACAAGAACAAGATGACCTCTCATTCATAATGATTACATAGACATAGCTACTTAAGAAAGGCAAATAGAAAAAAAAAAAAAAAGGATTTTTGGTTATAAACCATCCTTACAAAAAAAAAATTGCCAATATATACAACCTTTGCTAAAATATTGTTAAAGATATCACTGTACAATATAAAGCATTGCAAAATGCCACAGTGGTTAACTACCATAAAAAAAAAATGAATATTCCAAACAGATTCACTGTTAGTTCAACATATCCTGATGAAAATAACTGTTACTATTCTTATGTTGCAGAAAGGCAAATAATCATCCATAGTTTTAAGTTTTAACCATCTGCAACTTTGTCATTTCCCACACGGATTAGAGGAAACCATGGTTAACTGGATGGATGGTAACATGACATAACAGCAGTGGCATTTTTGACATTCTACATTTTAAAGTGATACCTTTAACAATATTTTAACAAAGATGGCAGGTTTGCAATTTTTCATGTAAGGACAGTTTATATGCAAAAATCCCAAATTTACACCTATATTGAAAATGTAAAATAGTTCCATATAAAGACTTACCGTGATTCTTTTCTTGTTAATTCTACGAGGCAGGTTTCTCCATATATTCTCTGAGAAGGGAAGATCGAGTGGACGGGCAATATCATTTAAATATGTCCATTCTTCTTTTAAATATCTATAAGGCATAGCTATCAACAGTTAGCTATTTCAGTAGTCACAGGGGACACACAGACACAGCAGCTCTATGAAATAAAAATTGCTCAAAAAAAAAGAATATAGGACAAAGATACCTAGTATAACCTCAAAAACAAAAATAAGCAGCAGCGTGTAGTATATTTAGATTCCCTTGGGAAACAAAAATTATGCATCAAGGAAAAAATTACCAGAAATATTTTGTGCAGTGAAAATGTAAAAAAGCATATCTGTACATATCTTGGTGACAAACTCTGTCACATCATAATAACTTTTTCCCCAGCACAAATACAATGAAGTCAACCATTTAAAGGATCAGGGCATGGATTGCAGAATCGGTTGAACCGGATCGGGATCGGCTGATTCTATATCGGATTGGCCTAGGCTGATCTGATTCCAGGGGGGAGCCCCTGGATTGTTTAAATTCCAGCCGAATCGGCCAGAATCTGGCCAAATCGGTCCGCATCGGCCTGGATCAGCCCATCCTAGGCCGATTCTGCTACACAAATCTTTTTTTTATTATATACATTAATTAATACATGTATTAAACCACCATTTCTCATATATGAACTAATACATATGTATATATACACACAAATTAATATGTCAAATATGATTGTGCACATTAATGTACGTATTTACGTATATAAGTACACAAATCGCATATAGACAGATATATGTCATACATACATATAATATATTTATTCATATATACATATATATATATATATACTGTATATGTATACATTCATTGTCATATATACATGTGTTAACCATATTTATGTGCATATTGTTATTATATTTATATTAGTATATGATTGTATGTACATTAACACATATGGAAGGCAAAATCGGCCGATCCGGATTAAGATCGGCCGATTCCGGATGGGATCGACCATCCGATCCCAAGGGGTAACCCTTAACTATAATAGAATCTTGGCTGGATCAGCCATAATCGGTCCGAATCGGCCAAGATCGTTTGGAATCGATCAAAATCGACCGATTCAAATCGGGATCTGCCAAATTTGAAAAAAAAAATCAAATTAAAATGTTTTCATCCCAAATAAGCCATATCAAACCGATTCAGCCGACGAATCTGATTTTAATGGATCCGGCCCGAATCTGGACTTAGAATGGTCGATCCCCTCCTTTAGGGATCGACCATTTCTGGTTTTGCATAAACTAGCTGTAATGTAGCGTGTTTTTCAGATATTCGTAGATCCTCGCTTAGTGGTCGTTTGGATCCGTGTTTACTGGCTCTGGTGTGGTGCTCATGACCAATGTGGGGTCATTGAGCCTTGGTCGTAGTTTCTGTGCGTTGTGTGGGGCTTAGTGGGCCGGCAGGTTGGGCCCATAGCACCCGTTGGTTCATTGGTTGTGAATGCGACAAGGGTGTGCGTTGCGTTCTTACCGCGACAGCTCTAGTGGTCGCATTCTGCTTGCCGACCGAGATGCGGTCTTCGTCTGCATGCGCGCCGCGTGTCGCGCACTAGGCGACATGCTGACGTCGGCCTTGAGAAGGCGACGCCCTAGTCCGTCGCGACGGAGGGGTACGTCGCGTTCTTAACCGCAAACAGTTCATAACCCAGGTCGGCCAGACAGAGCTGAGTGAGCTCTGTTTGGCCAGGGGGAGAAGCTGCCGCGGGGATCTCGGGTGATTTGGCGTTTGGGAGTTGTTTTCGGCGTGGTCTCGCCGCGAGGACGTCGCACGGAGCGGGGGAAACGCCGAGTTGTGATCGGTCTTCGCATTCTTCGCAAAGGTAGGGAGATTCTTCCCGTTTTACATCGTGAAATCGTGTGTGATGCATATGCGGGCTGTTATTTGTTTTAAGAACAGTAGATATCATGTTAAGGTATTCAGTAAAGCATGAAAAATGGAAATTAAACATGGTTTGTGGGGGTGATCCGGGGAGAGCATCCCGGATTAGGGTTCCTGCCTGTGAAGGCGACGGAGCCCCTTGTCACGTTCAGAACGCGACAGGCCGACCCGTCGCGTTCAGGTTATGAACGCGACATGTCGGGGTGTCGCGACCAGAAGGCGACAGTTGCCTATGTCGCAACCACAGCCGAGAGGATTCGATTGTATATGTTTAAATGGCATGATTATCTGATTATCGGTATTTTATGTATATGGCAAATATAAGTGGTGCGTTGGCACCTATAGCGCTCGTGAAGCGTGATGTTTACGTAACAATCGTACTGCTCACGAGGTGAGCATGTTTTACGTGGTTGGTGTGTTGTTTACGCAGTTAGTGGGTTGTTCACGCGGTTAGTGTGCGGATCACGTGTTGTTCACGTGATGTTTACGTGGTTTGAGTGTCGTGCATGTGGTTTGTGTGTGCAGGGCAAGTAGTTCGACGTTGTGTTTATCGGAATATAACTTCTGTGGTGGCTGGGCAGTGAGTTTCCAGTGTGAACCTAGCCTCGACCCTTTAGTGTCTTTTGTATGGTTATTAAGTGGTTATTATATTGTAATAATATGGCAATGGAGGTCACGGGGTGACCAATGACAGGCAAGATTATTATATGTTATTGTGATTTAAGTATGTGTTGGTGTCAGTTAGCTTGGAGGTCACATGGTGACCAGTGATGAGCCAATTATGTTTAATGTATCGTGCTATAAGTTTCACCGAGGTGTTAAGTGACTGACGTGGTTTGTGTGCTAGTCGAGTGTGGTGGTCCGGCGCCTATTCCGGAATGCCTCTCTAGTCGGGTACCCCAGGTTTTGTGTGAGCCAGGCACGTTAGTGCTCGGGATTTGTCCCGGTACTGTGTGTACCGTCGAGGTCTGTGTTGTCTGTCCTGAACACCCTCACTCCTGTGTTTGAGTTGTACGTCCGGCTGAGGGAAAGACACCAGTGAGGCAATGACTTGTGAGAGTTTGTTGTGTTGCCGCTTGTAACGCGCTCGTGGTTGGGGGTTACGGACACCAGTAGACGTACTGGGCCCCAGCTAGTCCTGTGTTTCCAGTGCCTCACTTTAAAGAGCTCGGGCCAGAATCCCTAAAGGTGTCAGGCATGGGCCTGCAGCTGTGTGGTCTGCAGGTGTGGTGTTGGTTGGTCTCCATTGTTCTTTGACTTTACTGTGTGGTTGTGGAGCGGCAGTTGGACCTTTCGTCCGTGACTGCAAGACTGAGAGGTAGTTCTTGTGTTGTGTTGTGTTGTCCGGGTTGGATACTGGCGTCATGAACCAGTAGTCCGTTCCCGTGTGGTGGCGTCGTTCTTTCCGACTCGTATTTTGCCACTAGTGGTGGCTTGTGTGTGTGACAGGTTGGTTGAGGTTTTACCGTTGTGGTGTGCCCTGGTGGTGGCAGGATTCTGGTTGTGGTTCCGTTGTGGTACCTTGTTGTAGTAGGTACATGTACCCTTCGTGGGTAGCTTTGTGTTGTGGTACTTTGTGTACCAGTCCGTTCAGGTGTTCAGGTGGACTTGTGTTCTGTGGAGGTCTGTGGAGTGACCTTCCACGTGTTGTGTTTTTACTCGTCTTCGGGTATACCTCCGATTATGTTTTGATGTGAGGTGTTGGTGTGGGGTGGGGTGGATTGGCTAGCTGATGCCAGTCCTATTACCCTTTGTGGGTAGGTTGCCTGTGAAGCTTGTAGCTTCAGCGAACAGTTGTTGTAATGATTTGCCTATAAGGCATGTGGCCTAGGCTTTGTAGTTGTTGAGCGGACTAGTGGTGTTGCACTAGTCTTGTTGTCTCTTTTATCTTTCAAAGTTTGTGCTAGCTAGTGAGATTTATTGTTTAGCTGTTATTTATCATGTTATATTGTGAGCATAATATGGTTTGGCTATTGGTGTTGCCAGTGAGACCCTCTGGGGTTGAGGTTCTTCAGTGTTGTGCGTTGTTTTTGGGTGGTCCCTACTGAGCCTGTGACTAGTTGAGGCTCACTCCCCTACAGTTCTTTTCAGGACTTGCCGTTTGTGTGGCTTGCGGAAGTGTTGTGGCAGACTTGTACCGCCAGCAGTAGAGTTAGTTATGTTGTGTGAGCTTATGCTCCCTCGGGATATGCCCCAGGTAGTTGTACTCTTTTAATTGGACATGTAATAATGTATTGAGACAGTTGTAAATTGTTATATATAGGTATGAGCACATGTACTTTCTTGTGTCTTATACTGTTGTGGTTGTCTTTTATATTCTTACTGGACACATGTGCGAGCTATCTCTTGCAAGACTTCGGTTCGTTCGCGGGAGACGGATCTGGATATGGAGTCTTATTAGGCATTAATATCCAGGGCCGTTACAGTTGGTATCAGAGCATGGTTCAGTTAGAATATGAAAAGACATTGAGGTTACAATGTCCCAAGATATGATTTAATGTCCACTGCTGGTAGTAAGTCTGCGGTTTCATGTGGTTTAAAGTGGTTTTTCACGTGAGTTTTTGGCATATGAATTGTGTGTAGTTGGTCAGCCTGGCAGTTGTTAGCAGTATAACTTGAACGGTTAATTATACCAGTGTATCAGTTACAGTTAAAGTGCAGTTATCTAAGGGTTCTCAGTTACAGAAATTAGAGAGATTAGTGAATTTGGCTATGATAATTAGGAAAGGTAGAGTAGTGCTCTGAGAAGGATATGTCTGATATGTGTTAGCGAGGTACAAAATTGACAGAGACGGGTATAAGGTGCTAGTGTGATGGAACAGCAGAAGAAGTAGTGTTATTAATAAGGAATAGTATGTATTAAGAATTGCGGTTGAGGACCTTAGTAGAGGTATTGTAGTGTTTAAGATTTGTATTAGTAAGTATTAAAGAAGCAGCCTGGGTGATAATGTGATTAGTGTTATAGGAAGTTTGGAATAATTGAGAGGCAGATTAGTTTCAGATGAGGTACTGGTAAATAGAGGAGCAAGGATTTGTGGCAGTCATACAAGGATGTGTATTTGGTGATTAGAGATGAGTACAGTAAAGAGTTTGGAAGTAGCGTTGTATGTGCAGAGGTGGTCAGTTAAGTAGAGAGAGAGTAAAGGAAGATCAGTGCTCAATTAGATTTTTCTGGGAATTTTTTATAAGAAAGATATTTATTTGGTAAGTGGCAGTTTGTAGGATTGTACAGAATGGTTTATTAAAGAATACAGTGTTAAAGATTGAGGTTAAGATTAAGAATGTTTGAAATAAGGTAGAGTTATGTGGGACAGAATAAAAAGGAATGGATTAATTAAGAAGCAGTTGAGAAGTATCAGGTTAAGTGGAATAGCAAGGTAAATGATGAGAGGAATTAAAGTGAAGGTTTGAATGGAAAGGATCATGGTAAGTATGATGTAGTAGCAATGGTTTCAACATTTGAGAATTGAGCAGCAAAATGGAATAGAGAAATCAGACAAAACAAGTTATAGTATTTAAAGAGATCAGTTTCAGATTTTAACTTTGGCAGTATTTCAATGAAGGATGATTATGCATTAGCAGGAATTGCAGTATGAATGGTACAGTGAAGATAGCCAGATAGCGGAATAGATAAGAGAAATGTTTTGCAGAAATAATATCGTGAATATTGTAAGTGGTAATACATATCAGATTAAGAGTTATTGATCAGAGAAAGAAAGGGTATAGTAGATTATGAAACATATATAATTAGAGGGTTCAGAAAATGCTCAGTAAGAGTTGGCATGCCAATATGTAGAAAGTGATTTAGTTGGGTAAAGGTATTCTTCTATAAGAGTATTTCAGAGTTTGATATAAGAATACAAGGCAGAACAATTAAGGAATAATAAGCAGATTAGAGTATGGCAGAATAGAACAGAGAAAGCAAAAAATGTATGGAAATTGGAATTAATAAGTACAGAAAGGAAAAGTAAGATCAGATAAACAATGAACAGTTCAGAGACAGGTGGCACCTGATTGAGAAAGAATTCGGTAAAGTTGAAGGTAGAAGATGAACAAAGTTAGTTGAGCAGTGTTATTATGTGATAAGAAAGTGCAGTGTCACAGCAATGAGAGCAAATATTTTGAAGATTATGTAATAGATTGATTAGATCAGCCAGAGTATGTTATTCAAGCAAGAAAGAAATGAAAAGAGCTGAATAAATCAGTAGCAATATGGCAGGATTCAGAATTTAAGCATGTGGCACAACCAGAATTGATGTATTAAAGAAAGCAGTTCAGAAATTTTGGTATTTCCTTCCAGTGTTAATTGATTAAGTAAAGTGATTTGAGAAGCAAGTAAAGTTAGAATTGAATCCAACTGGAGTCAGAGTAATAGTGAAAATGGAAAGTAACTGGAAGCAATAATGGAAGCAGAATTTATGGAATATTTTACTAAATATCCAGAATAATCAGAGTAGCGTAGCGGAAGCATGGAAGGTTTGATATTCACAGGCTATTCGAGATTTGAATGATTAAAGAAAAGTTTGAGGTTTATGCACAGTTGGACAAAGAGACAGTGATTTTTGGCCAGATATAAATTAAGGCAGCAAGAGTAGAATGGTACAAAGAGGCAGGAAATTCAGTTATGGTAATGTGATTTCCTTTGAGAAGCTAGCAGTTGAGAATGTGAACACAGATAAAGCATAGTAGTGGTTGGCAGTGATAAGTAAATAATGGAACGACATCAAAGAATTCGAGAATTTAAGCAGGGTTTAGCAGGGCAGAATATCCAAAAGTAGCAGAGTAAAGTGAAGAGTTTTGAGCAAGAAAAGTGGCCCAGAAAGAAATGTTGCAAACACAGCCAGGAAAAATGTGAAAATAGGTTGAGTCCAAGGAGATAAAACGCCAATAGCAGGGTAGAATCGCCTACAGCTGAAAAGTATAGAAAGGGTAGAATGTAGCAATCAGGCAGTGCAGTTATGAAATAAATTAAAGAGAAAGGGAAGCAGAACAAATACGGAAATGAGCGGATGAATAAGTTAGCACATAATGATTTGAAAGGCAAGTGCAGAGGAAGCGTATCCTACTTGTTCTGTAAATGACTTTGTTTCTTTTTAGGTGATAGTTCGGTTTACTGTGGTTTGTTTTGAATGTCGAGGACGACATTCCTTTTTAGGTAATAGTAATGTAACATAGCGCGTTTTTCGAATATTCGTGGATCCTCGCTTAATGGTCGTTTGGATCCATATTTACTGGCTCTGGTGTGGTGCTCATGACCAATGTGGGGTCATTGAGCCTTGGTCGTGATTTCTGTGTGTTGTGTGGGGCTTAGTGGGCCGGCAGGTTGGGCCCATAGCACCCGTTGGTTCATTGGCTGTGAACGCGACAAGGGTGTGCGTCGCGTTCTTAACGCGACAGCCCTGGTGGTCGCGTTCTGCTTGCCGACTGAGATGCGGTTTTCGTCTGCATGTACGCCGCGTGTCGCGCGCTGGGCGGCATGCTGACATCGGCCTTGAGAAGGCGACGCCCTAGTCCGTCGCGTTCGGGTCGCGACGGAGGGGTATGTCGCGTTTTTAACTGCAAACAGTTCATAACCCAGGTCAGCTAGACAGAGCTGAGCGAGCTCTGTTTGGCTAGGGGGAGAAGCTGCCGCGGAGATCTCGGATGATTTGGCGTTTAGGAGTCGTTTTCGGCGTGGTCTCGCCGCGAGGACGTCGCACGGAGTGGGGGAAACGCCGGGTTGTGATCGATCTTCGCGTTCTTCGCAAAGGTAGGGAGATTCTTCCCGTTTTACATCGTGAAATCGTGTGTGATGCATGTGCGAGCTGTTATTTGTTTTAAGAACAGTAGATATCATGCTAGGGTACTCAGTAAAGGATGAAAAATGGAAATTAAACGTGGTTTACATGGTTTGTGGGGATGATCCAGGGAGAGCATCCCGGATTAGGGTTCCTGCATGTGAAGGCGACAAAGCCCCTTGTCGCATTCAGAACGCGACAGGCCAACCCGTTGCGTTCAGGTTATGAACGCGACATGTCGGGGTGTCGCGACCAGAAGGCGACAGTTGCATATGTCGCGACCACAGTCGAGAGGATTCGTTTGTATATGTTTAAATGGCATGATTATCTAATTATCGGTATTTTATGTGTATGGCAAATATAAGTGGTGCGTTGGCACCTATAGCGCTCGTGAAGTGTGATGTTTACGTAACAATCGTACTGCTCACGAGGTGAGCGTGTTTTACGTGGTTGGTGTGTTGTTTACACAGTTAGTGGGTTGTTCACGCGGTTAGCGTGCGGATCACGTGTTGCTCACGTGATGTTTACGTGGTTTGAGTGTCGTGCATGTGGTTTGTGTGTGCAGGGCAAGTAGTTCGACGTTGTGTTTATCGCAATATAACTTCTGTGGTGGCTGGGCAGTGAGGTTCCAGTGTGAACCTAGCCTCGGCCCTTTAGTGTCTTTTGTATGGTTATTAAGTGGTTATTATATTGTAATAATATGGCAATGGAGGTCACGGGGTGACCAATAACAGACAAGATTATTATATGTTATTGTGATTTAAGTATGTGTTGGTGTCGGTTAGCTTGGAGGTCACATGGTGACCAGTGATGAGCCAATTATGTTTAATGTATCGTGATATAAGTTTCACTGAGATGTTAAGTGACTGACGTGGTTTGTGTACTAGCCGAGTGTGGTGGTCCGGCGCCTATTCCGGAATGCCTCTCTAGTCGGGTACCCCAGGTTTTGTGTGAGCCAAGCACGTTAGTGCTCGGGGCTTGTCCCGATACTGTGTGTACCGTCGAGGTCTGTGTCGTCTGTCCTGGACACCCTCACTCCTGTGTTTGAGTTGTACGTCCGGCTGAGGGAAGACGACAGTGGGACATTTACTGCCTGAAATAGCACATTGCAGGTATAGGAGAAATGTGCAAAAGTGTAATGCGTGTCCCAAGGAGATTGTAAGGGAGATGAGAGCATATATACTGGGGAGAAAAGAACAGAAAGAGATCCACATTCAGCACCAACAGGAGTTGTATGAGGAGACATCTGGAAGGAGGGATAAAGGCCTACTAATGAGGGATAGGTCAATTTCTCTTGATAATTCTGAAAGTTCTAATGAAGAAAATATACCACAGAAGGAAAGAGATTTTAGGGAAGCATGTCGTTAGAGTCGGTGCATGACTAGAGAGGCTTCGGGATCATAAGGTTCAAGAGGAAGAGGTGGTCATAGAAGTGCATCTTCAAGAGTAGGAGGAAGAGGGTCTGGTGCTTATGAGACTCTGCAGTTTCCTATGGTCAGATTTCTGTATAGAAAGGAAATTGTATCACAACCAACAAGCAAGCAAGCTATGAAAGGAGTGAAAACTACAGCTAAAGGAGTAAAAGATGCAATCAAGAATATTGTGAAATGATTTTTACATGCAGGAGTTCCAGCACATACAGCATCCAGCCCTTACATCCAAACTATGCTTGATTCAATGGGAGAGGATGGGCCAAGATTGAAAGCACCAACCCCTAAAGATATTTATGGGAAATATTTGGAAGAAGAAATTGAAGAGCTGAAAGAATGGGTTGCCTCTTTTAAAATAGTATAGATGATGAGCGGTTGTAGTATAATGTATGATGGATGGATAGGGACTACAAGGAAGTCCATAATAAACTTCTTTATATATTACAGCGAGGGGACAGTGTTCATGAAATCAGTTGATGCAAGTGGGCAAATTAAAAATGCAGACCATCCTTTAAAGCTTATAAACGAAATGGTTGATGAGATTAGGGAAGAAAATGTGGTTCAAGTTGTGACAGGCAATGAATTTATAAGGCAGCAAGTAAGAAATTGAAGAAAAGAAGACATCTTTATGGGTACCTTGTGTTAAGATTTGATGTTGGAAGACATTGGGAAAGATAAGCATATTGCTGAGCTAGTGTCCAAGGCCCAGAAGATCACATCCTTCATTTATGGACATAACAGAATCTTACATATGATGAGAGCATGCATTGATGGACATGACATCCTCCGTCCTAGCCCAACAAGAATTGCTTCCAACTTTGTTGCATTGAAGAGTTTATACAAGTATAGACATGAGTTGGGCACTCTCATTCATAGCACCGATTATTTGGCAAATGTTGACACTTTGAGAGAACCTAGGGATGCTGCCTATGATATAGCTAGCTTTATTGGAGATCACCGTTTATGGAAGAGATCTCATATTATTTCAAATTGGTTGAGCCTTGTTGAACCCTAAAAGAAGGATATGATGAACATCTACCGAAAGGAGTTCCTGGAACTGAAAGGTGTGATAGATATCTACCAGAAAAAGTTTCTGGAGCTTGGAGGTGTGATGGATGTTCCTGAAAGGCTTGAGGGATGTTCACCAGAAGAAGTCCTTGGATCTATTTACAGTGGTCCAAGGGGTTGAAGACCCTTTAAAGGATGTCTTGGAGGCAAGGTAATCCATGTCTTGAAGGCAAGGTAATTCATGCCTTAAAGGTAAGTTAAAAATGCCTTGAAGGCAAGGTAACTTACATCTTGAAGGGCAAGGTAAAAAGTGTCTTGAAGACAAAGTAATTTATGTCTTAAAGGCAAGGTAAAAGATAGAACCAAACTCCCTCTCCAAGCCAAGGAAGGAAGCCTATAAATATCATTGGCATTAAGCCCCCCAAGAAGGCCAGAGTTCAAGACGGAGTGATATTCCGCAGAAATCACAACACGGAAGAAACCCGCAACACGAGGTCCATAAAGACCGAGTACAAGTACAAGTACAAGCATAAGAACAAGCCCGCAACAGAAGCTCCACGGATGCAAGTTCAAATCTCCGCCAAGCAAATGCCAAGCAAAGAAGCATGATTTCAGCAACTTGGGTACCCCTGAAATGGGGCTTGTAATGTCTATTTATAGACATTTCTCCCCTCCCCTTGTAACCATCATGTGGTTTAAGGGGAGGGGAGGGGATTCCCTCCAACCGTTTTCACATAAAACGGTTGGAGGGGTCTTCCCACCCTCCAACCGGTTTCATATAAACCGGTTGGAGGGGATCCCCCCAACCGGTTTTACACAAAACCGGTTGGGGGGTTCCTCCCCTCCAACCGGTTTTACACAAACCGGTTGGGGGAGATTTCCCCCCCCCCCAACCGTTTTTTTTAATGTAAAAACGGTTGGGGGGTTCCGCCCCCCCCTCCAACCGGTTTTACACAAAACCAGTTGGAGGGGTTTTCCCCTCTAACCGGTGGGGGGTTCTCCCCCTCTCCTTCTCCTGCGCAATGCAGTAAGGGGAGGAGGGCCATCCCCTATAAAAGGGGAGGCACCCCCTCCATAAAAGGGGCCGGCCTGCATGCCTCCAAGCCCGGATATTCTCCCTAAAACCATGCTGGTTGGCAACCCCCAAAGCCTTGTAAAACCAGTCCCAAAATCCCTGGAAAAACCAGTCCCCAAGCTTGTAAAACCAGTCCTCTTGTTCTAAAAAAAATTAGAAATAGAAAAGCTCCCTTCTTCCAAATCCCCTTCAATCGCTCTTCCAACTTTCTGGCTTGGCGTGAAGGTATTGGTCCGTTCTTTGCTCGGCGCAAAGTGAGGAGCGTTCAATAGCATATAAGAAAGCAGGAGATCGCCTCATATACGGCATCGGCATCCCCCTCATCCCTTTCTATGGAGGGTGTCTCAAAGTTCTTATAGCATGGTTTATATCCCCACATCGAGCAAGACTCCGTGGGGATCCTACGGGATTTAAATATCGTCCATATTGCAAATCACTCTATGGACGCCTGATATTTAAATACCCTTGTATGTTTGTGCTCTAAATGCCTCCCTATTGAGCATGACTCTATGGGCATGCGCATTTAGATGTACGGGATTTAAATATCGTCTATAATGTATATCACTTTATGGACGCCCGATATTTAAAATACCCTTGTATGTTCGTGCTCTAAATGCCTCCCATTGAGCCAAACTCTTTAGGTACGCGCATTTAGATGTCATTTGTTCTTGTGTTTATATGTGTATGTTTCTTTGAGGAGACTCTGCCCAAGCGGAGATTCTACCCAAAGAACCTATCCATATAATCATAATTATGTGTTTATATGTATATGTTTTCTTGAGGAGACTCTGCTTAAGCGGAGATTTTGCCCGAGAAAACACTCATATAATCACGATTTTATGTTGATATGTATATGTTCCTTGGGGGGAATCCTGCCTAAGTGGAGGTTCTGCCCAAGAACATACTCACAATCATATGTATATGTTTTCTTAAGGATACTCTGTTCAAACGGAGAGTCTGTCCGAGGACATACTCATATGTTCATAACTATGTGCTTATATGTGTATAATTCCTAAAAGGAAACTCCGCCCAAGCAGAAGTTCCGTCCTAGAAAATACTCATATACTCACAAAAAGTTATGCTCATATACGTATATTTTCGGGGAGAAACTTGGTTTCTACCAAGATCCCGATAAGAAAACACATACATATCTTCACGAGTATATATTCGTATGAATACGCTTTCTAAAAAAAGGGGGAACTCTGTTTAAACGGAGATCTTGCCCAAAAGATACCCTCATAAACTCATAAGATAACTCTGATCCTCAAAAGGAAGCTCATACATTTTCAAAGGAACAAATCCATTTTCAAATCAAAGTTTATTCTATTTGATGACGAATAAAAGGAAAACATTGTATTGGAAGTTCCTAGAAAATGCATATATCCTCGCCCTCGGTATGAAATGATATTCGGTTGAAACTGATGTTAATATAGCATCTAAGGCTTTTAACTCGATGTAAATGTAACATCGATTCCGATCGATGGAGACAGGGGTCCAGCACACGCTACCCTAATTGCCTGATGATTAAAGGCATAGAATCAAAGAAGTTCAGATTAAGAAACGGCGCACTCGAACGTTCCACGGACATTAAAATCGTTTCTCTGCTTTATGCAAACCTTTTATTTCTGTCTGGTAGACAGTCTGGCACGCCCCGCAATACAAAGTCAGAACATGATAAATGAAACAAACCTTCCAAATAATGAGGGAAAAATTCCCCCGTCCACAAGCCTCTAGTAAAGCTACCCAATATGGTGGATGGAAAGGAAAAAATGACATTGGGTATTTGTACAAGGCAATGGAAAAGGCCAAAGGAATAGTTGAAAGAAAAGCACCCCAAGGCATTCCAGAAATGGTGGCGTATTATTGACAGAAGATGGGAGTCCACCCTTGTTGACACGGGAAAAATATCATCGATCATTCATTTGATTTTGAATGCTCATTTCGTTTTATCTGGTTCGTGTATTCATTTCATTTGGGTATTCATTTATTTCACGTGCTTTGATTCGTGTATCATGATTTGCGGGGCGTGCCAGTCTGTCTAACAGACAGAGGAGAATCCGCGCAATGCGGAGGAGAAATATTGGGTGTCCATGAAATGGACGGAGGTATCCGTGTGACGGATGACTGGGTTGTCCATGAAATGGACGGGGATGCCCGTGTGACGGGCGACTAGGGTGCGCCGTTTTTTTTTATCTGAACTTCTTGAGTCCCGTATCTATACTCATCAGATGATTAGGGTAACATGTGCTGGACCTCTGTCTCCATCGATCAGAATCGACGTTACATTTACATCGAGTTAAGACTCTTGGCATTATTTAATACCAGTTTTAACCCGAATACCATTCATAGCAAGGATGAGACAATATACACTTTTTTCAGAAAATCCTGGTCATGATGTATCATCTTTCTTTTAGTTATTTTTGAAATGCTTTTGCCTTGAGTGTTTCATTTTGAAAAGACTGCCCTTTGTGGAGTCCGAGATATGGCTTTTAAGAAGGGAACGGATATATTTCCATGAACCCATTTGGGGTCTCCCTCCTCTTCTTTTAGGTTGTTTGAAGGTTTTATTTTGGAAAATCGGAGGATTATTATTGCAAACGGGTGTATACCCGTGCATTTGATTCTGAACTTGGGGGAAGTCATGATTAGAAGTAGCATTCCTGTATTGGAAGAGTTGCTACTTCAACTTTTTTTTTATGACGTGATATTCTTTTACAACATCCTTCTTTCAGATGAAGTCCGAGTTGTTTAAATGAAGTCTGAATTCAGGCAAAATTTCCTTTCTCCTCGTTCATCGTTTCATTCATTCATCATTCACTTTCTTTACTTGTATGAGTATGATTTTTGAAGAATGTATGCACATATCTCCATGGATGTTCTTGTCAATTTGAAGTTCCTTTCTGGAAACTGTCCATATGAACGCAGTTCTTGTGAGTATGCATTCGTGCTGCTCTTTGGAGTATCTGAGCACAGTTCGGGTCCTGTCCCTGTTTCTTTGGATGTGTGTATATCAACACAATTTTCATAAATTTATCTTGGCAGAGTTTCTGCCTATGTGGAATGCCTTCACGGAGATATATCCATATGAACATGTACTTATATCCATGTGTCCTTAGAGAATCTTTGCCCGGAGGGATTTTGCCCTTAAGAAAGTATGTGTGTATATGAACACAAATTTGCAGTTTACACATATTTTCTCACCGGTATCTCTGTTTGAGTGGAGTATCCGGCAAAAGGTACCATCTGCATATACAGGATTCCTTTTGAGAGACATACGCATTAAATTGCGAATTTATGACTATATAGACATGTCCGTGGGCGGAGACTCCATTTGGGCAGAGTTTCCTCTTGGAAACACATGTATATTAATACAAAGTTTGTGATTACATTGATATGTTTTTTTAGAAGGAAAACTTTGACATGGGCAGAGCTTCCTTTCAAGAAACACATGTGTATAGGCACAAATTTGAGCTTTATAGATATGTTTTTAGACGGAATCTCCACTTGGGCAAAGTTTCCTCTAGGAAACATATATATAAAAGTACAAATTTGTGAATATACGAACATGTTCTTGGGCAGAATCTCCACTTGGGCAGAATCTCCACCAAGAAACATATAAATATAAACGCAGATTTGAACTTTATAGATATGTTCTTAGGCGGAATCTCCACTTGGGCAGAGTTTCCTCTAGGAAACATATATATAAATGCAAATCTGTGAATATATGAATATGTTCTCGGGCAGAATCTCCACTTGGGCAGAGTCTCCTCTAAGAAACATATGCACATAGCACAAACACACCATCCCGGAGAGTTAAAACTCGATGGGAGGTGGCACGAATTACAAAGGTATCTAAAATACCATATGTCCAGAATGGACGGTATTTAAAACCTATAGCCCATGGGGGCCTATGCCGCTATTGCGGACTTTTAGCCGAAGAAGTTTGCCGATGCCGCATACGGATAACCTCTCAACACTCGGGGGAAGAAGATTTGGTACCTTCACTCACACAAGAAATGAGATTGAGAGAGACGGGGACTTTGGAAATCAAAATTTTCTATTGTTTGGGATTTCACGGGAAGGGGGACAGCAATTTCTCAAAGGGGCTGTAGCATCTCCCCGGGGGCCGACCTCTTGAAATGGAGGGATGGGTGCCTTTTATAGGGGAAGGCACCCCTTACATTGCATGGGATGGGGGTCCCAAACCGATGGGGCTTCCATCGGTTAGAGGGAAAAATTCCCTCTAACCGATGGGGCTTCCATCGGTTAGGGGAATGGGGGTCCCTCTAACCGATGGGGGTACCATCGGTTAGGGGGAGGCACACCCTTCTAACCGATGGGGGTACCATCGGTTAGGGGTGTGTGTGTGTTTGAGTGTGTTTTTACTGTTTTCTTTTTTTTTCCTGTTTTTTTTTTTTTTTTTAAGGGGACCCCTAACCGATGGAACATCCATCGGTTAAAGGGGGAATTCCCCCCCTAACCGATGGAAGCTCCATCGGTTAGAGAGGGGAGATCGGTTCCCCTAACCGATGGGAGCCCCATCGGTTAGGGGACTCCCTAACCGATGGGGCTCCCATCGGTTAGGGGAGTCTCCCCCTCTAACCGATGGAAGCTTCATCGGTTGGAGGGGATTCCCCTTCCAACCGATGGAAGCTCCATCGGTTAAGGGGGAAAACCCCCTTAACCGATGGAGCTACCATCGGTTAGGGAAAAAAAACCCCATAACCGATGGTATCTTCATCGGTTTAGGGGAGGGGCATTTCTGGGAATTAGGATTTTAATGAAGAATTGGCACAAAATAATTTTTTTGTGTCCACAAATGCCCCCCACGGGAAGTGTGCCGACGCCGAAGGCGGAGGGGGACGTCCCGTGCGTTCTTCGAGCCGTGCTTCTGATCTTCATGACTTGACAATAAACTTGGATCGGAAAGTTGTAGCCCTTTTGACACGCTTCAATACTTGCACTGTGAAGTCAACAACCTCGGGCAATGATCAACTTTGTCATGCTTCTTATGCTGAGCGATCGGCTCCGCTTCCTTGGATTTACTCAACACTGACTTTGGCTTTATTTGCCTGGGTCTTTACCTTCTGGATTTCATCTCAGGGATCTTTTTTAGATCTGCCTTTCTGGCTTTGTTATGGACTTGGATTGATTGAGGACTCAATCGGTGAGACTCGTCTTTCTGACTTGATTCGCAGTTGGATCTGATAGCACTTTCCCGAGCTTTGCCTTTTTGGTATTTGCTTGGATTGGATTTGACATCTTTTTCTTGAATCTTGTCTTCTCGGCTTTGTCTGAGATTTGACGTAATATTCGGCTACTGAGGCAGACCTTCTTAGTTTGGCGACTATCTTTCTCTTTTTTTTTCTTTCTCTTCTACTTCATTCATCATTTTTTCATATCTGTTTTGAATTCTCAACCATCATTGCTCCGGAAGTTGTTGGAGACAGGAATGGTGAAGCTCATTTGAATATTCCCTTTTCTTCCCTTTTTGACTTATCTACCTCAGATGACGAGGCATATGAGGAAGGGTGCCGGTCCGATTGCTTCGGGCGGCCATGCCTCTTTGCCTGGAGGTTCTCTCTCCTTTGTGAAGTGGAGCGTGAGAATTTCTCACGGGCAGTTGCCGATTTTATGCCTGAGATTGATGATAATGAACCATCATCTGACTGTCTGTTTTCTTGAGATAGCCGTGACGGATGACGGTGCCTCTGCATTTGCTGAGCTGAGAGTCTCGACGGAACAGTATTCTTTTGCTCATGTCGGGGCTTATATCCCGATGCCTGCCAAGGAATATTCTGCCATGGAATCAACTCCTGCAGATGACTTCCTTTACTGAGCTCATATACAGTCTTTAAAGATGATGTTTTCTTTTATGATATTGACTTTCCTTCCTTGTATTCAGGTGACCAGGTCTTCTGTGGTCAACTCTTCTCTGGGGGATGATGGATTCATATTCTGTATCTGTGGCTAATCCTCTCTTTCCACTTTTGGGGAGATGCAGGGAGCCCATTTTTGGAGTTTCAAGCTTATCCTGCCTTTCAAGTAGGCGATGCTGCGAGTGACGATGGTGTTGAGAATGGTTGTCGGGAAGGAGAACATTGCCCGGCTGGAATGCGAGCTTGATGAAGAGAGGTCTTCTTTGAATCAGGAGGCCAGAGATGAGACCAAAGGTTCTGAACTGCCTATGTAAGAGACGGAAGGAACCTCCGCCAGCTGACAACCTCCAAAGCCAAGGCGGTTGAACGGCTGAAGAGGAGAAAGCCCTCCTGCCTTTGCTTTTCAGTATAACATTTACATGCCGAGCTCATTGTCTTGCTCTTTTTCTTTGTTTGACCTTTACATAGCAATCGCCACTCTTTGTATATTTGTACAGAGAGTGACTTGTGACTTTTGTAAATACAAGGTGAAGGATAATGGAGGTCCTCCTTTTCATTTTCTCTTTCTTTTTTTTTCTTTTTTTTTTTTACATTACCAATCCCAGTGCCCTCTCGGGTTTTCACTAAGACTAGCCCCCTTTAGTTTTTTCCAACGTGCCCTTTCGGGTTTTCACGTTGAGGGGTTATCCATTTTTGCCGGAAGCGCCCTTTCGGGTTTTCACCTCAGCTGGATTTTTTGATCTTTTTACCCTCAAGCATACAGTGAGCCGTATACTTAAGTCCATCGGAGTATCTCTATTTTTTAACCCCTTTTTTTTTTTTTTTTTTTTGACTTGACTGTTGAGGACTCGACTGACTCGGATAGTTGAATGGCTAAGAGTTTGGTTGTGGAATGAGTGGTGTATTCGGATGTGGTTTGAGATTTGAATTTGGCCAATGATTGAAAATTCGGATTTGGAATTTGGATCTGGATGTGGATTTGGGTTTGAACATGAGCATGTTGGTTTACCTTTGTGGTATTTTGGATTTGGGTTTGGATATGAGTATGTTGGGTGTCTTGGATCACCTTTGTGGTATTTTGGATTTGGGTTTGAATATGGATATGATGGGTTACCTTTGTGGTATTCTGGATTTGGGTTTGGATATGAGCATGAGATTTGGGTATGATTTGGCCCTGGGCTTGGTTTTGAATGGGCTCTGGAGCGGTGTTTATCATTTGGCTTTGGGATTTGAATTTCGCCCCTTCTTGATGGCTTGGTGCCGGGCTAAAGGGGTTTGCAATTAGATTTGAACGGCTGGAGAGGAAGAAGCCTTCCTGCCTTTGTTTCATATCATAACATTTGTATATTGGGCTTGTTGCCTTGATCTCTTTTCTATGTGGTATCTGTCACCCTCTGCAAGTTTGTAATGTGGTGACTTGTAACTATGTGAATGTATAAATGGAGGGCTGAGAAATCCTCCTTTTCATTTTTCTTTTTCTTTTTTTTTTTTTTTGTCACATTACCAGCCTTAGCGCCCTTTCGGGTTTTCACCAAGACTGGCCCCCTTTAGCTTTTTCCAACGCGCCCTTTCGGGTTTTCACGTTGAGGGGTTATCCATTTTTGCCTGAAGCGCCCTTTCGGATTTTCACCTCAGCTGGATTTTTGATCTTTTTACCCTTAAGTACACAAGGAATCGTATACTTAAGTCCATCGGGGTATCTTTATTTTTAACCCATTTCTTCTCTCCTTTTTTTTTTTTTTTTTGACTATTGAAGATTTGGCTGGTTCAGATAGTCGAATGGGTAAGGGTCTGGTTTTGAAACGGATGGTGATCTGGGATGTGGAGTGGATGATGGTCTGATTGTGGAAGGGGTGGTGGTCTGGGATGCAGAATGGGTGGTGACTTACCTTTGTGGTATTTTGATTTGAGTTTGAATATGGATATGAGATTTGGGTTTACTTTAGTTTCAGGCTTAATTTTGGATATTGATATAGACTTTGGCATGGAGTTTAAGGTTTGGATTTGTGGTTTTGGGTTTGAATTCCGCCCATCCTTGATGGCTTGGGGCAGGGATAAGGGATTTACATTTGGATTTGTATTGGAGTTGAGATTGGGTTTGTTTTTGGATTTGGATATGGACATGCCAGTTTATCTTTGTGATATTCTGGATGGGATATGAGATTTTGATTTTGCTTCTGGGTGTAGGATTTAGGTTGATTTGGTTCTGGACTTAGTTTTAATTTTGATTTGGTTTTGGTTTTGGTTTTGATTTTTTTTTTTTTTTTTTTTGGTTATGGAATTTCGGACTTCTATTTGGTTCAGCCTACCTTGATGGTTTGTGGCTATATTTGGTATTCTGGGTTTGATTTATTTTGAGATTTATAGTTTGGCGTATGTGGTTATGGATCAAATTTGGATATGATCTGCCTTGATGGTTTGCTGACTATGAATTTGGAATTGTATTTGAATATGAGTTGCCTTGATAGCCTTGGGATATGAACTTGGAACTTGAACTTGATGTCACCTACCATGATGGTTTGCTGGTGGGACTTTGGTTTTAGGGTAGCCTACCTTTATGGTTTGCTGGCTATGAGTTTGGAACTTGGATTTGGCATAGCCTACCTTGATGGTTTGTTGGCTATGGATTTGGTATTTGGATTTGACATAGCCTACCTTTTTGGTTTGCTGGCTATAGTTTTGGTATTTTGGATTTGACATAGCCTACCTTTTTGGTTTGCTGGCTATGATTTTGGTATTTTGGATTTGAGATAGCCTACCTTTTTGGTTTGCTGGCTATAGTTTTGGTATTTTGGATTTGACATAGCCTACCTTTTTGGTTTGCTGGCTATGGTTTTGGTATTTTGGCATAGCCTACCTTTTTGGTTTGTTGGCTATAGTTTTGGTATTTTGGATTTGACATAGCCTACCTTTTTGGTTTGCTGGCCATGGTTTTGGTATTTTGGATTTGACATAGCCTACCTTTTTGGTTTGCTGGCTATGGTTTTGGTATTGTATTTGTACATGACTTATCATTATAACTTGGAACCTCATTTGGCGGGATACGCAAAATAAATCTCTTTCTTTCGTTGGCCTCCCTTTTTTTTTTTTTTTTTAGGTTTGTACATGAAATGCCCTTGGCTTCATGCTCAGTAGGGATTGACAAGTTCGGGGTATATGACGGGCAGGTGGAAGTTTGATTCCTTTGCCCCCATCTATGGCAAACTTCATTTCATCATTTTTTTTTATTTTCTTTAGGCTTCATGCCCTTTGGGTGATTGGTTTTTTTTGTTTTGGTGGCTGGCCAGGGAATTCATGCTCTGGCGCGTGGTACAGTTTCAGGTGTTTCCCGTTGAGTGGGGGAAAGGGCACATTACCTTTATGGTCCACTAGCCGGTATGCTCCTCCTTCATATGCCAAAGTGACGATATATGGACCGAGCCAGGTGGGTTGCAGTTTGCCACATGACTTTCCGGCCATTGCTTCTCTGCATTTGACCATGACAAGATCTCCTTGCTTAAAAGCTCTGGGTCTTGCTAATTTATCGAACGCTCGAACCATTCTGGCTTGATATACTTGGAGAGACTTGTATGCTTCAAGGCGCTTTCCTTCTAGATTGGAGAGCTCCTCAAGTCTTCTTTCTATTTGCTCTTGATCTTGATTTTGTAGTTCGCCTTGGATTGCCACCCGATAGGATGCTATTTCAATTTCTATAGGGATCATAGCCTCAGCTCCATATACCAGAGAGAAAGGCGAACATCCGGTAGTGGTTTTATACACAGTTCGATAAGCCCATAAAGCCTCATGAACCTTTTCTCCCCATTCCCGTTTTCTGTTGCCGATTATCTTGGCAAGCAGCTTGCAGAGGGTTTTGTTGAAGGCTTCTGCCAACCCATTTGCCTGTGGATTATATACTGAAGATGTTCTCCAGTCAATATGAAATTTTGCTGCCAAAGCATATATTGTTTTGTTTCTGAATTGTGACCCATTATCAGATATGATCCTGTGAGGGGTCCCAAATCTGTATATTATGTTTTACTTGACAAATTTGGCGACTGATTCCCCAGTTACCTCCCTTAATGGGATAGCTTCAGCCCACCGAGAGAAGTAATCTGTAGCAGCCAGTATGAACTTGTGGCCTTGAGATGAGGGTGGGAATGGTCCCACAATATCCATAACCCATTCGGCGAACGGCCAGGTTGGCGCAGTGGGATGTAATACATTTGGTGATTTCCTCAGCACAGGGCCAAATATCTAACACTGATGACATGTACGAGCATATTTGATGCAATCTGCATTCAGGGTAGGCTAATAGAAGCCTTTTAGCTTAATATTGATTTTCATCTTTTCCCCCGTCTGGTGTGCACCACACAGTCCAGAGTGAACTTCTTTCATGATGATTTTGGCTTCTTTAGGGGATAAGCATCTGAGGAGCACTGGTCCTTTCTTTTCATGGACCAGCTTATACAATTGATCTGCTATTATTTGATATGATGTAGCCCTACGCAAGAGCTGAATTCTTTGTGCTCGATCAGGAGGTAGCCAACCTTTCTTGATTTTGATAAGCGGCTCGCGCCAATCTTCAGATTCATTTGTTGTATCCAGCTCTGTATTATATATTTCCTCAACTGTGATGTTAGACTCAGTGTCAAGGATACCGGGCATGAGCCTTCTGTGACGGACACTTATGTCCAATTCCCCTTCAGGAGGCAATTTTATAGCAGAGGCCAATTTGGCTAAAGCATCAGCCTGAGAATTTTCACTTCTCGGCACATGGGATATGTCGAAGAAGTTGAATTTTTCTTTGAGCTTCATGGCAGTGGTATAGTATGGAAGCAATTGTGGTTTACGGACTTCATACTGGCCCAATATTTGTCGGATGACCAGCTTTGAGTCCCCATAAACTTGTATGCCTTTGATTCCCATTTCGAGAGCCAACCGGAGCCCAATAATTAGAGCTTCATATTCAGCTTCATTATTTGTGAGTGGCTTCATCAGAGCACAGGAGTTGTATAAGATTCCTCCATATGGAGTGAGAAAGACATTCCAGCTCCAGTAGAGACAGAGGTGGAACCATCTGTATATTGAAGATTCGGGAAGCCCCATCGAAATATAATTCCCAAGAGGGTAGCTCAATTGTGGCAACTTCTTCGGAATTTGGAGTTCCCTGATCTTGATGTTCTCTCTCATTTATAGGGGAGAGAGTTTCTTCTTCCGGAAGATCTATAGACAGAGGGGAATCTTCTGTTATTAGATGAGCGGCTAAAAATTCGGCCAGACCCTGCCCTTTGATGGCTTTTTGTGGGATATATGTAATATCAAATTCCATAAGGAGCAGGGCCCATTTCCGAGCTGTCCTGATATGGGTTGCCTCAACAGTATTTGATTGGATCATACTTGGAGATGAGTTTAACTTCATGGGCCAACAGATAATGCCTTAATTTCTTAAGGGCAAATACTAGTGCTAGGCACACTTTTCCATTGGAGCATATCGGAGCTCTGGCCCGATTAGCTTTCTGCTGAGATAATACAAAGGTTGCTCTTTATCATCTTCAATTGTTTGTGCCAGTAGAGCTCCCAAAGAAGCATCCATAGCTGCAATATAGAGTATAAGAGGCTTTCCAATAACTGGTGCCCCTAGGACTGGAGGAGTGAGAAGATACTCTTTGATTTGTTCAAGAGCATCCTGACATTCTTGGTCCCAGATGAAGGGAGCATTCTTTTTCATTAATTTGTCGAACGGCATGCATCTTCCTGAGAGATTGGATATGAATCGCCTGATATAGGCTAATCTCCCTTGGAGTGACCTTAGCTCTGTCAAATTTTGAGGAGAAGGCAGTTGCTGGATCGCCTTGATTTTGTCAGGGTCTATTTCCATTCCCCGATATTTGACGACGAATGTTTTTCAATCGTCGAACACTTTGATCTGGCCTTAAAGAATGGATTTGCAAGCAATTGGGTGGCAAAGGAATGCTCCCATTGATAACTTGACTTCCATAACTGATGCTCCGCCGTTCTGGGCGGGTTGCTTTGCTTTGAGAATTCTCTGCAGGTTATTTGGCAAAGCTTTGGTTTATCACAAAAAGCTCGCCAGTTTCATTGTCTTCATTTGAGGACTCAATTTGCTTACTTTTCCCTTTAGAGAGGGAGGAGGGTTGAAGATTTGATCCTCCAAGATATAAAGGGGCATCAGTCAGGTTGCATTCATCTTCCCGAAACAGGGCTTGATCGGCAAAGACTGTATACTGCTTCCCTTCTTTTGCATATTTGATGCATTGATGGAGAGTTGACGGGATGACCCAAAATTTTTATAGCCAAGGTCTTCCAAGCAATATTCTGTATGTTGTATCAGCATCAATAATGTAGAAGGCTACCTTGGTGGTGAAGCTTCTAAGAATTAAGTTGACAGTGACTCTTCCAATGGCCTCTTCTGAATTTTGGTTTAAAACCGGTAATTCGTACATCTTTTACCTGTTGCATATGAGGCATGAGATGTAGAGATTCAAGGGCTTTATAAGGCATTATATTGATAGATGCCCCCATATCGGCCAGGATCCAACACAATTTGTTGCCATTGACTTGTCCCTTCATATATATGTAAAGGACGATTGTGGCATAGTAGCATTCCTTTATCTGTGAAGGTGACACCTGCTGCCAGTGCTTCATATATTTGAGCTTGGAAATCAGCCATATGAGCTTCATATATTTCTGTTTCTTGGGGTATTTTGACGAGAGTTTCCCTCAAGTCCTTACTTCAAGCAATTGCCTCCCAGACAGTAAGGTTGGCGGGGAGTGATTTGAGTTGCTGAAGAATTTTGTCAAAAGTCTTGGCACGTGTCTGATCCGATGAGGGAGATCCCTCAATCAAGGATTCAGATGGCTTCTTTGGCTTGACAGATTTCTTTTGAGAGATAGGAATCAACAACCTTCCATTTGAAAAGGGAGGAGCGTTGTTCGGCTCATTTGATGAGGCATGGGGACTTTGGCTCTTTTCTTTTGTATGAGAAGGCATATTGGGCAGTTCTTCTTCTTCATCTGAGGGATTGAAGACATAAGATCCTTCCTGTATTTCATCTTCAGGAAGAGGCTTTGATTCTTTGCCATGAAAAAGTATGACTTTGCTTGATTTTGTAATGTCAGGCTTCTTGGAAGTGGTAGCTGCAGCTTTTTGCTCCTTACCACGCCCTTTCTTGTGATGATGATTATTTACCGGCCAACGCTGGTATGTTAGCATGATCGTGCTGAGAGATGATGCTTCTCCTTCTCTAACTTTCTCCTGTAATTGATAGAGCCAGTCCCAGAGCCGGATTTTTCATTCTAGCTCATCCCATAGATACATCGACCGAGGGTAGCTTTATCAGAAGACCTAGAAGGAGTATATTCTTCCAAATAAACCCTAAGCCCTAAGTCCTAGGCCCTAAGGCCCTATGTCCTAGGCCCTAAGTCCTAAGTCCTAAGCCATTTTTTTTTTAAAATCATGTTGAGAAATGATGCTCCCCCCCCTTTTTTTTTTTTTTAATTGATATCTGAGGTACCTCAGCAGCAGCATCACGCTACATTTGTTCTTTTTCTTTTTCATTCTTCTTTTATTATTATTATTATTATTCTTTGTTTTTTTTTGGTTTGTTTGTTGTTTGTTGTTGTTTGTTTTTTTTTTTTGTTTATATATATATATGTATATATTTTTATTTCATACCTGAAGAGCTTTAAGTAAGCTTATGACTTCCTGCTCTGAAGCTGATTTGGAGATGCTTCTCTTGTTGGAGCCGCCTCTTAATATAGAGTTGTTGACTCTTTTGGAACTGGCTGATTTTGAGGGCCGACAGTGACCCATTTACAAAGATTGCATTAATTGCTTCTTCAATAATTGAAGATGGAAGTTGGTGATAATGATCCACGAACTCCTCTGCTTACTGGGAGATTGGCTTTGTCGCAGCTTCTTTTGATATTCTAATTCTGTATTGAAAAAGATCAATTTTAAATTGCTCTATTTCGGCTTTGACTTTGTATCGTCCATAGCTCAGTGGATGATGATAATATTCACATATCTTGGGATTCTGGACTTGAACCATAGGCTCGTTGTGACACCTTATTTGCTGGCGCCAAAGAATTCCCATATTGATCAATTTTTCCTTCCCAGATATGAGTTTCGACCAAATCATGGAGATCCAGACAATAGTCATACATCTCCTTTCACTCTGAAAGATATATGATGCTGGTTCAAGTGTGGAAACCAGACTTTGCCTTCTGAGATTGTCAAGTGTAAACCTGGTGCTCTTTGTTGCAAATGAGAGGCTTATTGTAGAAGATGCACATTTGTATACGATTGACTGGATAAATATGGATTTGAATGCTCCCCCACTGATGACCGAGGAAGACCAAAGGATGATGATGCACTAATGACTTTCACCACATAGGATCCAGGATTGGCTGGTCCATTTGGTGGTTGCTGAGTATGAGGCTGGTTGACCCGATGAATATTCAGGTCAATTAGCTTTTGAACATCATTTTTGAATCTTATGAAATCTTTGATACTGTGACCCATCATTTGATGATATGGGCAGTAATTGGCTAATATTTCTGCCAGAGCTCGGTAATCCATCAATCCGGATTGAAGGCATAGCCGGAAAAGTGAGTAAGTGAGATGTCGAGGGAAAGAATATAACCTTGCCGGCTCGACAGGAGTTGAAGGATCTTCGGATAGCCACCCAATTGAGTATGCATATGGCGACATAGGAGGCGGTTCTGAATATATTTGAGTATGCATAAGAGTATATTTGTCTTTGGGCTTTCCTCATTATTCTATGTGGATCATGCCTTGATCTTGGTAGAGAATGAGCTCCTGAATTATCTTGAGGAGGATTACATGAATGACCGCCCTCGAGATGATTTGAATTTGTTGGAAGTCTCGTCATATAAATGACATTGACAGATTGCTCTGGTCGATCCCAAGCATGAAGTTGAGGAGGGTCAGCCAGAGCATTTTGCATAGATATGAGGCCATTTGAATGATCTTCTGGGCCTCATTTTTGAAGATGTAGCAATCTTCAATTGCATGCCCCACCATACGGTGATACGGGCAAATTAAGCTGATTGATTTTGCTGACATCTGCCTGCTTCTTTGGTTTTGGCAGTGATATTAACTGATTATCGAGGCAGAGATCAAAGAGCCTCTTTAATATGCTTCTTGTTTTTTGAAAGAATAAGGAGTCTTCATGCGCCCCATCAATGATGGCAGTGGAGCTTTAGCTTCTGATTTCTTCTTTGGGACAGGAGAGATTGTTGCCCCCTTTGCTTCATCATCAGGTGAGGAGTCAATGATGTTGACTTCTTTTGCTAACTTATTGCGCTCTTTGGGGAGCTTGCCTTTATGAGATGTATGTGTCATTTGCTCGGCTAGAAACATCTCAATGTCTGCCACTATGGAATTCAATTGATCGAAGCTCTTGATATTTGCTCCCAAGAGTCTCTCATTGATTGTTGATATGAGGCCTTTTTGGCAGATAGGGATTGTATCTTCTTGAACAGGAGGGTTATTGCATTTCATGCTAAACTCTCTCCATCCCTTGATGAAGTGGATTGCCGACTCCCCTTTTCTTCTGTTTGAGGGAAGATAATTTGGCAAGAGGGATACCTTCCATTCAGCCGTTTGGAAATGGCCCATGAATTTCTTTTGCATATCTGCCCGATCGGTTAACTGAGTTGGGCTTGAATTTTGAATACCATTGAAATGCGACTTCAATCAAGGAAGTTGCAAAATATCTGAGGAGATAAGATTTGCCGATGGCGAGCTTGCCCAAGGCAATAACATAATGTGCCACATATTCCAGTGGTGACCCATGCCTATTAAACTTTGATAGTTTTGGGACTTTAGGGCATGTTTCTAGTAGCTTCTTGAATTGATGATGTACTGGATATGGGACAGAATATAAATCTGCCACCTGAATACCTTCGCTCTGCTGAGCGAACATATCTTGAATAATCTTCAGTATCTCATGCCTTTGTATGGCAACACCTTGAGGGGTCATAATATTGGACGGATCAATGATGTCTTGAACCGTAGTTTGAGGAAGAAGACCAGTCGTAGAAGCTGCCGGATAATTTGTCGGGGCAGCCCCATCTGGATGTTGATTTTGTTGATTTTGAGCAGAGACTGGCTCCACAGAATGGGGAGGCTTGTAGTTACCAGTTGCCTCATTTCATTTAGAAGCACAGCCATTTGAGATTGGCATTGCTGCATCACTTGATATTTGTCGTCATCTGACATAGCTTGGA
Organism: Colocasia esculenta; assembly: GCA_014218235.1. Taxonomy (NCBI): domain Eukaryota; kingdom Viridiplantae; phylum Streptophyta; class Magnoliopsida; order Alismatales; family Araceae; genus Colocasia; species Colocasia esculenta. The sequence goes on from CM024757.1 coordinate 82,677,578, forward strand.
AATTTTCCTTTGTCGGCAAGTCGATGACGGGATTGATGTTTGAAGTTGAAGGCCCACCTTCTTCGACTTGAATATTTGTTTCTTCGAAGAAGGGGATTTGAATTCCCTCATGTTAAATATCAATACGAGGGAGAACTTGACCAGGTGCTTCAGCTTGTCCGCCGGGCTGGCGGTTTCTTCTGGCAAATTACCTGATGGCTTCAGCAGGATTGAAGTGGCTTCAGCGATTTGTTCAGCTGGTTCGCCAGAGTCATTCCCGGCGGCATAGCATGAGAAGATTATAAGCTTGGGTTTTTCCTCAGCTGCCCAAGTAACACGTCGTCTTTTTGACGGACGGGTACTGGCGTTAGGAATTGCCCCCAGCCCATCAAATATTGAAACTCGCCGTATACGGTTGAAGGCCGATATGCGAGATTTGAATTACTGAGTTGGATTTTCTTTGACTATTCGGGTATTCTCCGAGCCTTGAGAAGTATAGATTGACTTCTTGTATATTTCTTTTTCTTTTTACCCATGATGGTGCTTGAGCTCAATATGTTGAAGGGAAGCATATTTGGCGTTGCTTCTCTTACTAAACACCTTTGATATATTTGCTTGAGTCTTCTTGAGTTTATGGGCTTCCTTCCTTTTTTTGGGAACCCAGATTTGTTTAAACCTGGGAGAGTGCTGGGTCTTTTGCTTGACATCGGCTTCCTTCTTGGGATCTCCTGATTTTCCTTGAAACCGCCGCAAAACTGAGAAGCGGTTTGAGGTTGGGATTGTAGGAACATACCTATCCCGCAGGGTGATAGGTTGGCTTCCGTCGAGCCGTACCTGCAGACCTTTGATCATGATGGATTTGCCGGATCTTGAGGCGGCAGCTGATAGCCTTTCACTTTTATGATTTTGTTTTGTCCTTGTTGTAGAGACAGAAACTATGATTTCGAAGGAAATTGTCTGGACTGAAAAAGTCCAGATTTGGGTTGACTTAGTCTTACTAAATGGCTACCCCTTCTTTTTTTTTGGGGGGGTCAAAGATATGGTATGAAAATTTGGTTGAGCCTACCATTGAGGTTTGGTGGCTACGATTTTGGAATTTCAATTTGGATTTTGGTTTCGGATTCAGCCTACCCTGACGGTTTGTGGCTATATTTGATGCTTGGTTTTAATGTATTTTGGGATTGCATATGGTTTGGAATTTGAATTTGAGATTGGACATGACCGGCCTTGATGGCTTGCTGGTCATGAACTTGAGTTTGGATATGGTTTTGAATTTGGATTGGACATGACCTGCCTTGATGGCTTGCTGGTCATGAACTTGAGTTTGGATATGGTTTTGAATTTGGATTGGACATGACCTGCCTTGATGGCTTGCTGGTCATGAACTTGAGTTTGGATATGGTTTTGAATTTGGATTGGACATGACCTGCCTTGATGGCTTGCTGGTCATGAACTTGAGTTTGGATATGGTTTTGAATTTGGATTGGACATGACCTGCCTTGATGGCTCGCTGGTCATGAGCTTGAGTTTGGATATGGTTTTGAATTTGGATTGGACATGACCTGCCTTGATGGCTTGCTGGTCATGAACTTGAGTTTGGATATGGTTTTGAATTTGGATTGGACATGACCTGCCTTGATGGCTTGCTGGTCATAAACTTGAGTTTGGATATGGTTTTGAATTTGGATTGGACATGACCTGCCTAGGCTCATAGCCAATAAATGTTGTTGGCCAAAGTTAGGCTGATCCCCTTTATTAGTATTACCTTTGGAGAGCATTCGGATGCCCCCTGCTGATAATAACAGGACGAGCTTTGGCTTGCCCACAGCTCTCGTGGATCTTCCTTGTTAACTTGTTGGAGAGAGGCTTTTGAGCAGCATCTTCTTCATAGGCCGGAAGGGATCCGACAATTGTTGGAAAAATCCCCAAATATGATCGGAGTCGCCTGGTAACCGAACCTGGCATGATTGTTGATGGCGAGTGGTCCATAAGTGACGGCCATCTTCAACGGCTTATGATTTGCCTTTTTGTTTGTACCTTCAAGGGAAAATATCAGTATTAGGACTTTCATGAAAGATATACGTATGTCTCATCCTTTGCTATGAATGGTGAGAAGAGGTCCCACCGGGCGTGCCAGTTGTTGACACGGGAAAAATATCATCGATCATTCATTTGATTTTGAATGCTCATTTCGTTTTATCTGGTTCGTGTATTCATTTCATTTGGGTATTCATTTATTTCACGTGCTTTGATTCGTGTATCATGATTTGCGGGGCGTGCCAGTCTGTCTAACAGACAGAGGAGAATCCGCGCAATGCGGAGGAGAAATATTGGGTGTCCATGAAATGGACGGAGGTATCCGTGTGACGGATGACTGGGTTGTCCATGAAATGGACGGGGATGCCCGTGTGACGGGCGACTAGGGTGCGCCGTTTTTTTTTATCTGAACTTCTTGAGTCCCGTATCTATACTCATCAGATGATTAGGGTAACATGTGCTGGACCTCTGTCTCCATCGATCAGAATCGACGTTACATTTACATCGAGTTAAGACTCTTGGCATTATTTAATACCAGTTTTAACCCGAATACCATTCATAGCAAGGATGAGACAATATACACTTTTTTCAGAAAATCCTGGTCATGATGTATCATCTTTCTTTTAGTTATTTTTGAAATGCTTTTGCCTTGAGTGTTTCATTTTGAAAAGACTGCCCTTTGTGGAGTCCGAGATACGGCTTTTAAGAAGGGAACGAATATATTTCCATGAACCCATTTGGGTCTCCCTCCTCTTCTTTTAGGTTGTTTGAAGGTTTTATTTTGGAAAATCGGAGGATTATTATTGCAAACGGGTGTATACCCGTGCATTTGATTCTGAACTTGGGGGAAGTCATGATTAGAAGTAGCATTCTTGTATTGGAAGAGTTGCTACTTCAACTTTTTTTTTATGACGTGATATTCTTTTACAACATCCTTCTTTCAAATGAAGTCCGAGTTGTTTAAATGAAGTCTGAATTGAGGCAGAATTTCCTTTCTCCTCGTTCATCGTTTCATTCATTCATCATTCACTTTCTTTACTTGTATGAGTATGATTTTTGAAGAATGTATGCACATATCTCCATGGATGTTCTTGTCAATTTGAAGTTCCTTTCTGGAAACTGTCCATATGAACGCAGTTCTTGTGAGTATGCATTCGTGCTGCTCTTTGGAGTATCTGAGCACAGTTCGGGTCCTGTCCCCTGTTTCTTTGGATGTGTGTATATCAACACAATTTTCATAAATTTATCTTGGCAGAGTTTCTGCCTATGTGGAATGCCTTCACGGAGATATATCCATATGAACATGTACTTATATCCATGTGTCCTTAGAGAATCTTTGCTCGGAGAGATTTTGCCCTTAAGAAAGTATGTGTGTGTATGAACACAAATTTGCAGTTTACACATATTTTCTCACCGGTATCTCTGTTTGAGTGGAGTATCCGGCAAAAGGTACCATCTGCATATACAGGATTCCTTTTGAGAGACATACGCATTAAATTGCGAATTTATGACTATATAGACATGTCCGTGGGCGGAGACTCCATTTGGGCAGAGTTTCCTCTTGGAAACACATGTATATTAATACAAAGTTTGTGATTACATTGATATGTTTTTTTAGAAGGAAAACTTTGACATGGGCAGAGCTTCCTTTCAAGAAACACATGTGTATAGGCACAAATTTGAGCTTTATAGATATGTTTTTAGACGGAATCTCCACTTGGGCAGAGTTTCCTCTAGGAAACATATATATAAAAGTACAAATTTGTGAATATACGAACATGTTCTTGGGCAGAATCTCCACTTGGGCAGAATCTCCACCAAGAAACATATAAATATAAACGCAGATTTGAACTTTATAGATATGTTCTTAGGCAGAATCTCCACTTGGGCAGAGTTTCCTCTAGGAAACATATATATAAAAATGCAAATCTGTGAATATATGAATATGTTCTCGGGCAGAATCTCCACTTGGGCAGAGTCTCCTCTAAGAAACATATGCACATAGCACAAACATACCATCCCGGAGAGTTAAAACTCGATGGGAGGTGGCACGAATTACAAAGGTATCTAAAATACCATATGTCCAGAATGGACGGTATTTAGAACCTATAGCCCATGGGGGCCTATGCCGCTATTGCGGACTTTTAGCCGAAGAAGTTTGCCGATGCCGCATACGGATAACCTCTCAACACTCGGGGGAAGAAGATTTGGTACCTTCACTCACACAAGAAATGAGATTGAGAGAGACGGGGACTTTGGAAATCAAAATTTTCTATTGTTTGGGATTTCACGGGAAGGGGGACAGCAATTTCTCAAAGGGGCTGTAGCATCTCCCCGGGGGCCGACCTCTTGAAATGGAGGGATGGGGTGCCTTTTATAGGGGAAGGCACCCCTTACATTGCATGGGATGGGGGTCCCAAACCGATGGGGCTTCCATCGGTTAGAGGGAAAAATTCCCTCTAACCGATGGGGCTTCCATCGGTTAGGGGAATGGGGGTCCCTCTAACCGATGGGGGTACCATCGGTTAGGGGTGTGTGTGTGTTTGAGTGTGTTTTTACTGTTTTCTTTTTTTTTTCCTGTTTTCAGTTTTTTTTTTTAAGGGGACCCCTAACCGATGGAACATCCATCGGTTAAAGGGGGAATTCCCCCCCTAACCGATGGAAGCTCCATCGGTTAGAGGGGGAGACTCTCCTAACCGATGGGAGCTCCATCGGTTAGGGGAGTCTCCCCCTCTAACCGATGGAAGCTTCATCGGTTGGAGGGGATTCCCCTTCCAACCGATGGAAGCTCCATCGGTTAAGGGGGAAAACCCCCTTAACCGATGGAGCTACCATCGGTTAGGGAAAAAAAACCCCCTAACCGATTGTATCTTCATCAGTTTAGGGGAGGGGCATTTCTGGGAATTAGGATTTTAATGAAGAATTGGCACAAAATAATTTTTTTGTGTCCACAACCCTTCACCATGATTTGCATGCAGTGGGTAAATGCATTGCCTTATAGTTTTATTTAAGAAATTTGGGTATTATGAATTATCATCTTATGTGTGTATAAATATCTCAAATATCAATTCAATAATTCCATGCAAAATGATGGCGAAGCGCTACAAGGAACAATAAATGTTATCAGTAGATTATGTAGGAGCACTGACGAGTGTCTTGATGCTATAGTGGAGGTACACCTCTTATATAAGTAATATTCAGCCCTAATTTGTAGAATAATGAAAGTATACATATGTTAATTTTTGGCTTTGTCAGATGGATAGATTCAAAATGAAGCTAGGCATCTAGAGGGATTATGATTTGTAACAAGCAGCAGAGAGAATGAATCCTTATTAGGATCTGAATTGGTGGTATGAAATTAATAGGATTATCCTACATTAGACCAACTAAACATAATTTCTTCTTTGTGCAGCTGAGTGGTGGGTGATGCTGGATTACAAGACTGGACAAACAAATCCCCTCACCAGGATTGCAATTAGAGTACTAAGTCAGACAACTTCTAACCAATGTGAGAGGAATTGGAGTACCTTCTCACTGATCCATACAAAAGTGAGAAATAGGCTAACTGCCACGAGGCTGTATAAGTTGGTCCACTGTCATTACAAATTACAATATGAGACTAAAGATCAAGTGTATCAAGGAAAGACAGAAAAGACAAGCAAAGATTGACGAACTTGCGAGGCAGAACATGGCCATCAGATACAACAGAGGCTACAGTCACCGTCAGAATAATTGATGTTGATGGATTGTTGGATACTTGGATGAAGAACACTCTCTGAATGCATGGGTGGAAACAAGAACAACACGAGATGTCCTAGAATTTGACCCTCGAGATCGGTCATGGGCAGAAGGAGAGTTAGATGGAGTGGAGGCTCGAGACCTAGAGCTTAGAGTTGGGGAGAAAATAAACCTGCTAGAGGTAGGAATAAACCTGCTAGAGGTACCATAAAACACACATTTGAAGTGCCAAAAAAGGAAATACGGCTTCATTTTGTCAGGGGTAGGAATTTTCCCAATTCCTATCTTGCACAGAAGCAGATTAATTTTAGTACGAATAAAGAAGACTGATGTATGATTTAAATGGAAATAGACCGTCAGGATCCCATTTCCACTTTCTCCCATCTGGTTTCATTACTGAGATTTGACTACAGCATAATAGATTTTGCAGCTCCACCTACTCATCTAATTCCTTCTCGGTCAAATGTCTAACAAAATGGAGTACCCAACTCCCAGAGCCTCATTCAGAGATCATGAGATTCACCAACTTTCATTTATATGTAGTCAATCTATAAATATTTTGAAATTTGTTTTATAAAGGCATTTCGGAACACCAGCAGTCCCTCCAGACCATGGTTTGCCGTGGCGAATTCGCCCGAATCGGGGCGAATCATGGAAAACCCGATTCTCGATTCCATCGATTCGGTCCAATTCGCCCCATATATATAATAACAATATATCATATTTGTAATATATATTATACATTATAAATATGATATATTATATATATATTATATATTATACCCATGCGAATCGATCCGATTAGGATCGATTCGGGGCGAATCAAGAGAAACCCGACTTGCCTCCCAATTCCGATCCGGCAAACCATGCTCCAGAGACTCCAGACTAGAAACTGATCTCCCCTTCCAATGTTGAAAACTGTCAAGCATTTAATATCTTCACATTGAATGATGTCCTTCAAAATAGGAGAAAGAGCTCTCCTATTGTTTGGTATGAAATTCCACTTCCCTTTACCTTTGAAGTACTCGATCCAAATAGCATTAAAATTATCTCCCAATCTCCAGATCCATTTAGCTAATAAGGCTCAATTAAAGTACTCAAGTGGTACCAGCCCAACTCAACCTTGGTGCTTGGATGTGCACACAAGGACCATTTAGTGAAATGACATGCTTTCTTGTACCTCTTTCCCCCTTTCCAAAGAAAGGTGCTCCTTGTAGCTTCAATTCACTTCACCCCTTTTCGCATCTTAAATATTGCCGAGAAGTAGTTGGCCAATGAAGAGAGAACTGACTTAGACAAGATCCACCCTCCCCAGCTGAAAGATAATTGGCCTATCAACCTTCTAATTTCTTTTCAAGTCTCCTGATTAGAGGGTCCCACTCCTTGGACTTGAGTGTCCCATCAGTTAAAGTCCCAATATTTAATATGAAGACTAGCCACCTTACGACCCAGCACCTCGGCCACTTCATTAGGTTTTCCTTGCTCCATGCTAATACCTATAATTTCAGTTTTGTGATAGTTCAATCTTCAGCCTGAGATTCACTCAATGAGAGTAAGAACACCTTGTAGATTTATTATTTGACCACTGTCTCCAGAACTGAAAACAATCATGTCATCTGCAAATTCTAGGTGTAGCAGACACAAACCATTTCTCCCAATTGTTATGCCATCAATCAAATCCTTCTCCACAGCTTCCTTCCATAGAGTGCTAAATATTTGTCTTGTCCCACTAGCAGAAAAATGAGAGGGGATACTGGATCTCCCTGCCTTAAATCCTGTAGTATTCTTGAAGAATCCACTTTGTTGTCCATTCAGGACGGTAGAAAACCTTGCAGTGGTCAAGCAGCACATCACCTACCCAATCCATTAGTAATTGAATCCCATCTGCACATAATCGGGTGTACACAGTTTCAGCTCACCCTATCAAATGCTTTTTCAAAGACCAGATTCAATGCAACTGCCTCTTTCCCTCTTGACTTTAGCTATTGAAAAACTTCATAAGCAAACATATAATTGTCTAGAATCAATCTCCCTTTAACAAATGCTGATTGAGTTAGATCCACGATTTTATAAAATAATCCCCTTCAATCTGTTGGTCAGAGCTTTTGCACTGATCTTGTAGCATCCACTAAGTTAAGAGGCCTGTAATCATTTATAGAATCTGCTCCCTCTTTTTTGGGGATAAGAACTAGGTTTGTGGAGTTGAAGCTTCTATTAGACAGTGGTTCCACTTCAAATTTCTTGACCAATTTAATAAAGTCTTCTTTAATTAGTTGAGCATGGCATACAAGGGCCAGTACAGACACAAATATCCCGCTTTTCTTTTAATTCAGCTTTTTCATTACTCCACATACTGGCTAACAAGGATTCATGATCTAACCTAGATTGCAGAGGTTTACAAATATCATTCCAGTTTTGCCGAGATTCTAGAACTTTTCTACCATGAACCTGTTGATTACATAGTGAAAAAATAAATAAATAAATAAAATGCAACTGACATTGGTCTCCCCACTACATATTTCATTGTCAGCTGCACAAGCACATTTTCAAACTGCAAAATACAAAACTGTTGCAGGCATGTATGATGCTTTTATCTATAAATTGTGATTGCAAGGCTCTACTCCTAGTTCCAGCAAATTTTCATTTCCCAAAAGCATTTCATTAAATAACACCAGATCTACTTTATCATACAATAATCTCATAGAATCTTCAGGTCAAATGGTATAGAAAGAGGTTCTCAATTTTTTTCTCAAAAAACTGAATAAATAAAATGCTGCTTTGAAAAATAAAAAATTAGACATATATATGAAGTAGAAAGAAATGATCCAAGATATTACGTAGTACATCCAAGAAATTATATGGTACTATATTTATGACATCAAAAACAATGATCCAGAGAATTAGTCGACACCCTACCTTTCAATATTATCAAAAATAATGCTGCTTGCATGAAATCCCAAAGAATCCAAATGCAGTATGATGGGACCAGATTCATCTTCCTTTGCTGGAATACAAATAATCACTAAGCTCCAATGCAAACTGAAACATTGCAAGAACAAAATAAAAAAGCATGCGCAACTGTCAAGCAGGTGAAGGAGATGTTTAAAACCAAGGAATAAGGAAAATGTGAAAGCCACCTGTCAAAGCAAATCTAAGGAGAAAAATCACTCTAAACTTATGGGAAAAGGTGATTTTTTTCAACCAAACACTATGCACAACATACTGGAAGAAGAATAGGCCCATTTGAACACATGGATATCAGTAATAGCAAAAACCAGAGCTCGACAGGCAGAGACCAAGTGGTGAGGACACAGGATCTCAGGCCCAAATTTGAGCCGGCCCATGTTTACAAGCATCAGCATAATGTGTGGAATCAGTCGATCCAGATCAGGATCGGCCAATTCCTGGCTGGATCGGCCCATGGCTATCTGATTTCATGGGTCAAGGACCCTGGATCAGTGAATTTCTAGCTGGATCAGCTGGAATTGGGCCAACTTGATCCAGATCAGGTTGCATCAGCGAGTCCAAGGCAAATCTGGATATCCAAATTTGGATTTTTTCTCCTTTCCCCCTTTATTTTCCCCATGCGCCTTGCATACCCTTTCTATAACATCCCGTTCCCTTTGAGGGTCAGTTCTCCCGGCTGAGGTCGCGACAGGTCGACCCGTCGCGTTCTGAAGGCGACGTAGGTGACCGTCGCGTTCTGGATTAGAACGCGCCGGCCGCCCTTGTCGCGACAAGGCTCTGACAGCAGACAGTCTTTTTGTCGTTTTGCTGTCAGGGTGGTGGTGAAACCTGTGGCGTTGCATGCATGAACGCGACACTCTGGTCCGTCGCGATCAGATGTCAGCGTTGCATGCATGCCACGTGGTGGCTTTGACCGTCAGGGTCACAGACGATCCAGATCGCGACACAGGTGGGTGTCGCGTTAGCATTGCTATCGTCGCGTTCTTAACGTCTGTGTTTAAGTTGCTCTGGCCGAGAGCAGAACCCCCATTTGGCCCTTTTGCCTGTGTTCCTCCTCTCCGGCGTCCTTCTGTGTGTTGAGCTCTGTGGGGAGCTTGGAGGGAGGATTTCTTGGCTTGGATTGGTAAGTGTGTTTGTGGTTTGAATGTGTGATTTGGATTGGATGTATGCTTTGTTCTTTCTCTGTCTCATTTCTCTTCCCCCTCCTCTGTGGCATGCACCATGGTTTCTCTTCATCGGCGTGTGAAGGGCGTGCTCGGCTCGTGAGAGGCGACTCGTGGAGCGTTGGAGCTCGGAGGTGGAGGGGTGCTAGCCTACGAGAAGGCCCGAATTGGGTAGATCTTCATATTGAGGTAGGGAATCCAAGCCTTCCCCCTAGTTCTATCAAGCTAGGTCCAAACCCCCTTCCTTCCAAGCCTAGGAATCATGCTTGGTGGTTGCATGCTTCATGTGGTTCCTCATGGAATGATATTTGTGTATTTCCATGCTCTAATTATGATTGGGATGGGTGGTTTGTCTTGAGGGCTTCTTGATGCATGTGAGGTTGTAATGAGTGTAGATCACCTTTTCTTGCCATGCATGGAGTTCATGAGGGTGGTTTGCCTTTCATTGAGCTGTTTTCCACGTTGGTCTTGCTCCCCTTCCCCCTATCGTATCATGTGGTGTGGTTTTGGGGTAGAGGAGTTGCTCTGTTCGAGCACTCGGCTGAGGTCGCGACGAGCTTCCCAGTCGCGACCTGGTCGCGTCGTATCATTGCGTCGCGTTCTCTCTGAACGCGTCTAGCAAACGCGACGGTACGTGGGCGGCGTTCAGGAGTTCGGAGTCTCGTTGGATCGCGACCACCGTCTCCGTCACGATGAGATCGCGACGGAGTACGTGTCGCGTTCAGAAGACTCAGGCTTGTTGCGGCGCCCTTAGCCGTCGCGTTCTTATCGCGACGGGCTCAAGGGTCGCCTTCCGGATTCTTGTCGCGATAGGCAGAGCCGTTACGTTCTGGTCGCAACATGCTGATACGTCGCCTCTCTGACCGAGAGCGACTGTCAGTAGGTTTTGACGTTCCGCTTCTGCTACGACTCAGTTTTCTTGGCACCTGTGTTGTTCCTAGTGCAGTGCTACTCTAGTCTCTTCACCCGCTGCTAGGCACTTGAGGGCTTGTCCGAGAGACAGGTTGTTACCGTTACCTGGGACCCCCATCCCCGCGCTTGTTAGAGGGAGTTCTCCAGGCGGTGGGCGTGCTCGAGTCACTGACTTGAAGCGGAGGGGAAAATGGTGGGGACAGCGGCGTAGAGTCGTTTGTAGAGCTCTCTTAGCTGGTCTGTGTCTCCGAGGTAGTTGTGGTGCTCTTTCGGTGCGGACCAGCTAGTCCTTTCTCACTGCCTCACTCTACATGGTTCCGAAACTATTTAGAGGGGTCAGGCGTGGGACCGTAGTTCGTCCAGACTATGGCATTGTGTTTACTTTAGTTCCGCGTCTCACTCCGACGGGAGGTGTTAGACATGGACCGTTGGTCGAGGGTAAGGCGCGTGGCGCACCTGACCGGCTGACTAGTGTAGCATACTATAGCTAGTGTGTTTGCCCATGCAGTGTTTAGCTGTCTGTGTTACAGCTTTGGGTTTCCTTGGTGCCGTGTTTTACACGGGTTTTTCGGTCCCGACTTGTGTCCTAGACCGACAACCATGTAGCTTCTTTCACGCTTCCGCACTTGACTTTGTTTAGTAGAATAGAATTTACTGCTTTATTTAATTACTGCACTTAGTTCTATTCTGCTGTTAGAACCAGTGGGAGATTGGTAGTCCCTACTGGGCTTCTTCGTGAAGCTCACTCCCTGTTTTGTATGTGAGACTTCACAGCAGCTCCCTCCGCGGCGGACTGAGGAGACGGACCCGCAGTAGTTAGCGTCTCTAGTGAGCAGTGTTCCACCAGCAGTTGTACTTCACCCTCGGGGTATGCCCCTAAGGGACGCGTTCTTTCCTTTTATTTCAGCACTTGTACTTTATTTACTTTGGGACTGTACTAGACTGTTACTTAGTGTTGGACTCTTTTCCTTTACCTATCGTACATGGTAGTGCGTTGTGTTATTTATCTCTATTACATATCTCGTTAGACCGATCCGTTAGCCCTTCCGAGTCTCCGGACCTATGAGAAATAAATATCATAAAATAAAAAAATAGATGTGTGTTTGCCATCTTATTCTTTTCATATACAATCCATTTCCTTTAATTGTGAGTTACATTCTTTTATTTTAAAGGGGTTGTCTGATGGTTAATCAAGGGTATTTAGTCTTTGTACTGATGTAATTAACATTGCTCTTTGCCTGTGGGGAGAGGTCAAACGAACTTATAAAAAATATGTCAATGTAAATAAATAAACGAATAAAAGACCAATAATCCAAAGATATTTTCAAAACCAAAAAATAAAATTAAAAAGATAAAAAAGGTTCTCACATCCACCCCTCCACCTTTTCCCTTCCTAGACATTAAATTGCATGGGAAGGGAAAAGGTAGGTGGGGGCACATTAAAAGAGGGAAAGTGTAACGGCCCCGACGCCGGGACCCTCGGTTCCCACCAAGAATCCGAACTTATTTTTAAATAATTTTCTCATTTTTGTTTATTTTTAAATCATTTATTTCATTTATTTAATTATTTTCGTCATTTATTTATCAAAATTATGATCATGTGAATTAAATTAATGTTTTCACTTATTTATTTGATTTAAAAAGAGATTATCCTAAGGTGGATCAAAAATGATATGAAACATGACTTGTTTGTTGTTTTTAAGTAGTTGTAAATTAAACAACAATGTTTGTGAAACATTTTATTAAAGTTTGTTGGAAAATTGGTTGATTTTAATTAAGAAATTAATTGGTAAAGAACATGAAACAAACGTTACATAACATGTAATTACACATATTGCACATGATTAAAGAAGTGAGATTAGCCCAATAGGCCCATTAAGCCTTAAGCAACATGAATATGGTCATTTAATAAGTCATGGCATAAAATACACAAGTCTGGCCCAATAAGGACCGGTCCAATAAGGAGGCCCAATAAGCAAGTCCAATGGACCTTTTAAAATTTGAGAAAAATCAATATTGTGCAAGGGCTGCTTTGCAGACCCTTTTTCCTTAGAAGGCCTTGCAGTCTTTTCCAAAGCCTTGCTCTGTTTTCAAACTTCAAAAATCCTCCTTTGGCCTGGGGTGCCCCCCTCTCCTTTTATAGTGGAAGGAGGAGAGACCGCCACCGGAAAGTTTGTGTACCTCCACCGACACCTTTGTGTACCTTCACCGGCAAGTTTAATTCGACATTTTTCACTTTAGCCCCTGGTCGCTTTTCTTTTTGTGTATTTTTTTTGGAGAGAGAAAGAGAGATCGGAGAGAGGAGGAGACTCGGGTCTCCTCTCTCTGCCTCTCTCTACTCAGCCGTGGCCAGCAGAAGAGGTCGTGGCCTTCTCTTCCTCCTCTTGCGCAAGAAGCAGCAGCAGCGGCGGCAGCCACTGCAAGCAGCGGCGGCGGCGCGGCAAGGTGTCGGCGGCGCTGCAGTAGGGCGGCAGCGGCAGCACGGGCCAGCAATGGCGACGACAGCCTGAGGGGCACCAGCCGTAGGCAGCAGCAGGGGCGCGGTGGCCTGAGGAGCACCACCCACAGGCAGAAGCATGGGCGCAGTGGTGGAAGGCCCAGTAGGTAAGGCCTCCTCCCTTCATCTTTCCTCCTCCTTTTCTTATGCTACTCCAGAAGGGAAGGCGGACCAAAAATTTGGTGCAACAAATGCCCCCCATACGGCAGGTGGCCAGTGTCGTATCAAAAGGCAGTTGTCACGTGCATTTTTTTAAACATGTCTTGTGACCATTTGTTGCTTTATGCCATTTGCACTTCCAATCATGCTGCAACTTTTTCCTTTTTGTCTTTGTCAGTACCCAGATTGCTATGGATTCATTCCGAGGAACTCGGAGAGGCCGAGGCCATCTTGCTTATGGCCGAGGTCATGGTCATTTTGCAGTTCGTGCTACTCCATCAGAGCCTTCTTTATACCGTCGAAAGATGTCTTTTATGGAGCCCACATTGGTGTCCCCTGGACCGGGGTTATACCCGAATTGCACTATCACAACTTAACACAGCCTCTGGCGATTCAGTGCCTATCGACCCGAGCTAGATACTTTATTGTGATGGACATTTCTATTTTCAACGTCTTGTTGATTATCCTCGGCATTTTCCAACAGATGAATTTGTTATGCCATTTGTATCCTCATATGCTTGGCCGGGTGATGATGATGATGGTCCCATACCTTTGACTCACGCTCAAAGGCTTGCTCTAGGAGGCGCTATACTTTCTGATCGTGACAGTACGGAGGGTTTGTTTTCATATACATATCCAACTTTCCCTTAGCATGGTATCCATCTGAACGAATTGCCTTCAGCGAAGTAATTGGGCACATACTTTCAGTTGACGGGCGCACATAGCATTTCTCGTCCTTTACAGGCAGCTTCAGGACTGGCCTCTTTTTGACCGCAACTGATGAGCCTTCTGAGCAGACCCCTTACAGTGGCCAGTGCATTTTATAGGATATTTTACAGTGCAGGAGACCCAGCTGGTATGATAAATTGAGCGTGAGGCGGGCACATATCCCTCGCCCTGGGGCGACCGAGTGGTTGCAGTATGTGAATCAACATTACCGCCATATGCTTGATCTTGTAGGTATTCGTCATGCAGTGACAGCAGCACTTTATAGATATCCGTGTTATACTGGTTTGATACAGGCTGTGGCTGAGCGCTATAACCCGAAATGGAATACCATTTGTACTGCAGAGGGTGAGGCTGCTATAGACTTGTGGGCTTTCCATCGTATCTCAGGGCTTCCCATTGTAGGCGAACCTTATGAAGAAGTTATTCTGGATGATTTTCAAAGAGATTCCACTGATGGCCAGGGTCACTATGTGCTGGAATTTTGCTATAGATATCTGCTGAACGCCTGGCATGACTTAGCTAAGGCGCATCATTCTGCTTTTGCAACTGATGGTACTGATGATGTCAGCACTTCTTCTACCGACCCGAGGGTCAGCTTGTACACTTGGGTGGGATATTTTTATGGTGGCCCTTTTTGCTATGTGAATGAATTTACTCGAGCAGGGGGTGCCCGTCATGACATGTACGAGATTCCTCGAGAGGAGTTTCCTGCGTTTCCCCATATATTTGAGTCTCTGTGTCAGACAGAGAACCCAAAAAACTTGATGAGATTATACGTTTGGCCGCGTATTTGGCTTACTGGCTGTGCACTTTTGCTATGCCTTTTGGTGATGAGTCCCTTTTGCGTCCAGAGGTTATTTACCCAGCTTGCCGTCTAGCATGTGGGTGTTAGCTGGCTTTGGCCCCTGCTTCCTTGGCATGTATTTATCATTCTTTTGGCACATTATCCTTGCATGCTCAGCCCCAGAACAGCACTATATTGATGGCTACTCATTATGTCAGCGCCTGGGCGCATTGTTTGTTACCTAGCCGCCTCCCTGCAGGAGATATCTGTGATGTTTCAATTCCCACCATTTTCAGATTTATAGATCAGCTGGATGGAGATAGTGATAGTCTTCTTTCTTCTGCCCGAGATGCACCAGGCTTTGTTCTTGTCGGGGCGACTAGGAAGCTGAATTTTGATCATTCTTCACTTGATTTCAGGCCCTTTCCGGATTATTCACCTTCTGGGCAGCTGGGTTGGTTTGACCACTGGACACAGCAACTCAGCAAGTAGTTCATGATTTTGCTGAGAGATGCCTTTGCTTGAGTTGGATACAGTGTACCCGTCCTAGGGTATTGGCTTTTAGGCGAGGTCAGACCATTATTCTAGAGCCTTATTATCCGCACAGGTTTGCAAGGAACTTCGGTTATGATCAGAGGATTCCTTCAGACTTTGAGTTTCTAGGCTTGTCTTGTGCTTTACGCCAACGGAATGTTCACTTGAAGATCCGCATGTGGTGGAATTTGTTTCAACAGAACATTCCTTCTTTGGACGTTCAGATTTTACCCTCTTCTCAGCGAGAGGCTATGTCACTAAGATATGCTGACTGGTGGGCCAGCAATGGTGGTAGCTTCACACAGCGTTCCGTTGCCATTCGCCACATCAAGAGAGATTATTTGCGTAGACTGGATCGCCCTCATTTTCACATTAGGGAGAGATATTTGAAGAAGCATTTCCCTGACTTAGCCACTCAGGTGATAGAAGCTTTTAAAACGAGGGACAAGTTGCAGAAGCGCCCTCTAGACCAACTTGATATGGACTGGTAGGATAATTCTTGTATGGCAGCCAGAAAGCCCCTGAAGAAGAAGACTCATTCTAGTGCAGAATCATCTCAACACACCTATATGTGGTGGCCGGATTTTCTTAGGGCCTGTGGGTTTCACCGGAAGGCCCCAATGAGTTCTCTATTGCCTCCTAAATCGTTTAATGCTGATCCAGGACAGCAATGGATAAAGTTTATGAGTGAGACACTCATTTCCCTTGAGCCTCGCCGAAAGGCGTTTTGATGCGAAAGCGGGACTACAGACAACGCAAATTCGGCGATAACGATATCCTTATGGCTTGGCGAGAAGTTCTCACAATATTGATGTATTTATTTTAGTTATTTGGGTATTTGATTGTAAGAATAAAGTCCAAATGAGGTCCAATAGCACGTTTTCTATTTTCTAGTCATTTTCGGGTGCGAATTTTGCACTATTTTTAGGTCCAAGGATATTTTAGTCCAAAGAGTCAAAATAGGGTTAGGGTTAGCCTAACTCCTATAAATAAAGTGTAACGGTTGTTTGAGAGAGAATAATGAAGATTTGATGAGCTTTTAGCGCAACCGTCTTGTCTTCTCCAGCGGGGTGGAATCCCCAGGGTGGAAGTCCTTCTTCAGCGGGGTGGATTCCCCAGGGGTGGAATCCCAAACCAGGTTCTTCCTCTATCCGCGCCCTCTCTCTCTGTCTCTGTTCTCTGTTCTCCCTCCCCCACGCTGCTGTCCCGCATCAAATTTGGTATCAGAGCCGGTCGGCCTCTCTTTAGAAGCCAATCCGATCTTTCCCTCCTCCGACGTGAAACAGTCTGTCCCTGTTCGTTGATCAGCAGAGGACCCCCGTGAACCAACTCGGCGTCACCCCCCCCCCCCCCCCCCCCAGCCCGCCTCGTCACGCCATCGCCCCTCCGCCCGCGGCCCGGCGCAGGCCACTGCGGCCCCCGCGCCCTGCTGCCCCGCTCGCAGCAAGCGGGCGCGTGGCCGCCCCGCCTCCGCGACCCCGTCGACCCCACCCGCTCGCGGCACCCTGCTCGGACCGGGACGCGAGCCCCGAGTCCCCCGCGCCCCAACCTTGCTCGCGGCCTCCCCGCAGCAGCGGCGCCCTGCTCGCGGCCCCTGCACGCGCGCCCCGACTTCCCGCGTCCCAGCACCGGTCGCCCGCGACAGCCGCGGGCCCGCGTCTCAGCCCCCCCGTCCCTGCAGCGCAGAGCTGCCCCGGCGCCTGCGGCGCCCCGCACGAGCCGCCCTCGCCCGCAGGCGTTTGCCGGACGCGCCTGCATCCGTGCGCGTGGGGTCCGAGGCCGCGACCTCCCTTCTTCCTCCCGCTCTCTGGCTCCTCCTGCGCGAGGGTTGGGAGAGAAGGGGGGGAAGGGAGCCCAACTCCTCTGTCCGCCGGTGTCGCCGCCGCCGTCCGCAGGTGCCGGTGCCGTCGCCGGCAGCCGCTCCCTCCACCACCGCGGCCTTCTCCCTCCCTCCCGATCTCTGTTCTCTCGCTCTCTCTGGCTCCCCTTCCCAGGCCGAGAGAAGTGGGAGGAAGAAGGAGGAGACCCGTCCACTTAAAGTGGACCGGGTCAACCTTATTTGACCCGTGCTACAGTGCTCCGCTGCTACAGTTCTTCTCTGCTACAGTGCACGACGGTGCACTACGATTCTTATCGCACCGCCAGCGTGGAGAACCCGTCTGAGCTCGGTTTGACGTGCCGTTCGCATCGTTGCGGTCATCCCGGCGGGCCCTATTCATCTGGGGCTCGTTGACCCCGACTGGTGCTCGGATGAACCCGCACGAGGCCGGAGGCGACGCCGACACGACCACCGTGTACCTGTACGTCACGGTGTTCCCGCACGAGTTTGGTCCGACCTGGTCAACACAGACTTGCTCAGCTGCATACAACGTGCTCTAGCTACGCGGCAGCCCCACAGAGTTCCGCTCTGCCACCCAGGTTTGCACAATCAACTTATCGACCGGTCTGTAAGTCTTGCTATGTTTTGGAACGATGGATTGTGGATTGTCTGAAGCACCTACCAACTTTTGGCGCAAATGTGATCAACGTTTGGTGAGAATAGATAATCTTCTTCAACAATTATATGACGAGCTGGTCAAACGAGAGAAGATTGTCTATGAGGCTGACTCCTCAATTATTAAGGAATCTGAAAACCTACTAGTTGAAGTATCCTACGAAGCAGAAGAATCATTGATAGATGAGTATTATCAACAACTTGAGTCTGAGAATGAGTTCCTTAAGGAGAATGAGTTGACAAAGGAAGAGACAATAGGAGTTGCGGTCGAACAGCCAAATGATATACAAGCTCCTCTATCTGTACTTACTTCAATTGATGAGCCTGTTCTAGCTGATGTGCTACCTCCTTATCAGACTATTGATGTGATCGAGTGGGAGCAACCCTCAGTTGATCTGATGTGGCTGACATTTTGTGATTCGTCGATGGTGCACCCGTTCGTGACCCTTGATACGAGCGTCTGTGTGGAGTCTTATATGTGCACTCTGGTGTTCGTTTTTCTCTTGCTTCGACACTTCAAAATTCGAGGACGAATTTTTTCGAAGATGGGGAGATTGATGCGAAAGCGGGACTACAGACAACGCAAATTCGGCGATAACGATATCCTTATGGCTTGGCGAGAAGTTCTCACAATATTGATGTATTTATTTTAGTTATTTGGGTATTTGATTGTAAGAATAAAGTCCAAATGAGGTCCAATAGCACATTTTCTATTTTCTAGTCATTTTCGGGTGCGAATTTTGCACTATTTTTAGGTCCAAGGATATTTTAGTCCAAAGAGTCAAAATAGGGTTAGGGTTAGCCTAACTCCTATAAATAAAGTGTAACGGTTGTTTGAGAGAGAATAATGAAGATTTGATGAGCTTTTAGCGCAACCATCTTGTCTTCTCCAGCGGGGTGGAATCCCCAGGGTGGAAGTCCTTCTTCAGCGGGGGGATTCCCCAGGGGTGGAATCCCCAAACCCGGTTCTTCCTCTATCCGCGCCCTCTCTCTCTGTCTCTGTTCTCTGTTCTCCCTCCCCCACGCTGCTGTCCCGCATCACGTTTCTTATCGAGCGAGCCCGCTGCCTAGACAATGTGTGGACTGTCGTGTCTTCGGCTGCTAGGGAGTTGGGACTTTGTGGAAGTACCATGATCCCACGTCCTCCACAGTTTCTCCTCGAGGGTACGGGCACTAGATATTATTTGCTTTATTGCTTTCTGCTTCTTAAATTTAAATTGTTCTCATTTCTTTGATTTGGGCAATGCAGGGCCTTCTAGTCATAGCATTGAGGTTCCCACCCATGTCGAGTCGTCTGAGGCTCGTACAGCTCTTGTCTCTAAGGCGACCAGGTCCCCTGGTGGCGCAGGTAAAGACATCATCCTTCTTTTCTTTGAAACATATATATGTCACATATTCATTTCATCTCATCCTTGTCTTGTATGTAGACGGGATGGCCTTTTCTCCATATATATCTGTGCACGGGACTTCATCTGATGCAGTGCATATTGGTGACCAACAATTAGCCCCAATTTTACTCCTTTTCTTTCAGCTTGTTGGCTTCCCATTCATGCATTTGTTTATTCTTTTCCTGGCTTTTAACCGATCCTGTAGAGCCACTGTCGAGCTCCCTTCAAGCCAATGATCAAGATGTCGTGCTTTTACCCTCGGAGACAGAAACTCATAAGGAGCTTTCCAAGGATGATGACATAGATGATTGGGATTACGAGCTAGATGTGACAGATATCCCAATCCTAGATCCAAATTGGGATCCCTCGATGTAAAATCCTGATGATCCCCGTTTCAATAAGTTGTGCTTTCTTCATATCATAGGCCTATCAAACATTCTTGGATGTGATTGTATCTCGTCTTCTTTTAGGTATTCCCTTTGATGACTTGATGGAGATGATGTGAGACCCCTTGCCTGCTATCAATCAGGAGGCATCCCAAGATGCTAGTGCTGCCACTGGGCCGGTCATGGCTGGCGCTTCTGCCGCCCTTCCTACGGAAGACTCCTCGACCCCTAGTGCATGCTGTCGTGCTATTTGCTTTATGTTCTGCATTTCAGAGTTACTCGGGGTTCTCTCTTTTCCTCTTCTTTTATTTATATATCTCTTTCTTCATGTCTCGCAGCTGTGATCGGCCAGGGTGATCCACTGCCTGTGCCAGACGCTGGCGTGACTGTTGGACCTTAAAAATGTTACAGACAACATCCTGGGTACTTTCCTTCAAGGATAAACCAACAACTCTTCAGGCCACGTTAAGTTTCCAAACAAGTCGGGAGAAACTAACAACTTGTACTAAACATTGAAGTACAGATATGGCATGGAAGAAAAATCCAGCAGTATGAGGTCTATAAAGACCAAGTGACAAATACAAATACAGACATAGCACGGAACAAGTCCGGCAGCACAAGGTCTATAAAGACCAATTGTGAGATACAGATACATGGAAGAAATCCAACAATACGAGGTCCATAAAGACCGAGCATAAAGCACAAGTACAAGTACAAGCACAAGAAGAAGCCGGCGACAGAAGCTCCGAGGATGCTAATGCAACTCTTCACCGGGCAAGACTCCGAGCAAGGGGAGCAGGATTTCAGCAAACCAGTCCCCCCAAAATGAGTCCCTTATAGCCTATTTATAGGCAATCCTTCCCCCCATTTCAAAACACCCCTTAGGTCTAAGGGGAAGGGGGGAAGAGAGGGCGGTTGGAAGGCTCCAACCTGTTTAATATTAAACAGGTTGGAGGCCCCCCTCCAACTTCTTAACATAAAACCGGTTGGGGGGGTGCTCCCCTCCAACCGGTTTTATATAAAAACAGGTTGGAGGGGACCCCCTCCAACCTGTTTAATGTAAAACCGGTTGGGGGGTGCTCCCCCTCCAACCGGTTTTATATGAAAAACAGGTTGGGGGGGAACCCCCCCCCCCAACCTGTTTTATGTAAATCAGGTTGGGGGGGTGCCCACACCCCCAACCTGTTTTATATAAAACAGGTTGGAGGGGAACTCCCCCCAACCTGTTTAATGTTAAACAGGTTGGGGGGGTGTTCACACCAACCGAAATGGGGGTTCTCCCCCCCCCCCTCCATCTCCTGTTTATGCAGGGAGGGGAGGAGAAGCCAGCCCCCTATAAAAGGGGAGGCACCCCCTCTTCTGAAAAGGGGGAAAAAATTCCCAGAAAACCCCCCCCCCCCTTATGCTGAAGAAATCAGTCCCCATAGGAAGGGGAGACAAGCCCATAAGCCCCCATATGCTGGCCGGCCTCCAAGCCCCCATATCCTCCCTCAAAACCCTGCTGGTTGGCCTCCCAAAGCCTTGTAAACCAGTCCCAAAGGGAGAGGCAACAAGCCCCATAAGAGCTCCCCCTCATGCTGTGCAAGTCCCTGGAGAAATCAGTCCCCAAAGGCCTTGTAAAATCCTCCCTTTTTGTGTTCTGAAAATTAAGAAAATAGCAAGTCTCCCTTCTTCAAATCCTCTTCAGCCTGTTCTTCCAAGTGATTGGTTTGGCGTGAAGGTATTGACCCATTCTCTGGCTCAATATGGAGTGAGGAGTGCTCGATAGCGTGCAAAAGGGCAGGAGATCGCCATCGTATACGGCATCAACATCTCCTCGTCCCCTCCATGAAGGGTTTCTCCAAAGTTCTATAGTATATTTCATATCCCCACATCGAGCAAGTCTCTGTGGGGATCCAGGGGTTTAAATACCGTCCATATCGAGCAAGTCTCTATGGACATATGGTATTTAAACACCCTTTGTTCTCTCTCTCTCACCCCACATCGAGCAAGTCTCTGTGGGAGATTCAGGGGTTTAAATACTGTCCATATCGAGCAAGTCTCTATGGACATATGGTATTTAAACACCCTTTGTTCTCTCTCTCTCACCCCACATCGAGCAAGTCTCTGTGGGAGGTTCAGGGGTTTAAATACCGTCCATATCGAGCAAGTCTCTATGGACACATGGTATTTAAACACCCTTTGTTCTCTCTCTCTCACCCCACATCGAGCAAGTCTCTGTGGGAGATTCAGGGGTTTAAATACCGTCCATATCGAGCAAGTTTCTATGGACATATGGCATTTAAACACCCTTTATATCTCTCTCTCTTGGTATATTTTATACCCCACGCCGAGCAAGTCTCTGTGGTTTAAATACCCTTGAATGTTTGTGCTCTAAATGCCTCCATATCGAGCAAGACTCTATGGGTACGGACATTTAGATGCCTTGTACTCATATGTATATGTTCCTTCGAGGAGACTCTGCTCAAGCAGGGATTCTACTCAAGAGCATATCTGTATAATCATAATCTCATGCTTATATGCATATGTTTTCTTGAGGAAACTCTGTCTAAACAGAAATTCTCCTCAAGTACATACTCATATAATTGTGAGTCTATGTTCATACGGATATGAATCCTGAGTTGAACTCTGCCTGTGCAGCCGAGAACATATCCATATAAGTACAATCATATGTATATATTTCCTCAAGGACACTCCGTCAAAACGGAAATTCTATCCTAAAATTTACTCGTATGTTCATAACTATGTGTTTATATGTATACGTTTCAACTAAAATTTTGTCTCTGGGGACGAGTATATACTCAGAAGATAATTTCGCTAACACGGGCATGTTCCCGCCCATGGCAAGCTATATGACAAGTTCCACAAAGGAAATCCATACTCTTTTCAAAAAGATAACCCTATTTTTCAAACTTGGACTCATTCTGTTCAAAATAAACAAAGCAAAAATGTTGTCTTGAAATTTCTTACAGATGCATATATTCTCGCCCACGCTATGAAATGGTATTCGGGTTGAAACAGGTGTTGATACGACACCTAAGGCTTTTAACTCGATGTAAATGTAACATCGATTCCGATCGATGGAGACAGGGGTCCAGCACACGCCACCCCAATCGCCTGATGATTAAAAGGCACGGAATCAAAGAAGTTCAGATCAAAACACGGCGCACCCATCCGTTTCACGGATATATAAAAATTCTTTCTCTGCATTGCGCAGACCCTTACTTCTGCCTGGCAGGCAGGCTGGCACTCCCCGCAACACAAAGTCAAAAGATAAATGAAACAAACATCCTCCAAATAAATGAAGGAGGGAAAATTTCCCGTGTCCACAGTGACAAATAATGATGAAGGTGGTTCTTTTGTGCCCCTGCCCCCCGTATCAGACCTCCTAGTGGCTGCTAAGGAAGTAGAGACCCCTGTCAAGCCTTTTGGGCATCTTTTAGGTATGTATTTATTTTGAGCTTTTTATAAATCTTTATCGTGACAATGACATTTCCCATTCGTGCCCTTCCAAATGTGGAGGATTCAGGGGTGACTTCGCCCCTGAATGCCAGCGAGCCTGACTCTTCAGAGACTTGTGTGATTTCTGGTGACCATGGTGAGAGTATTGAGCCTCTATCGGGCGAGACCCAGCAACTTTCTATTGCCTTTGAGGTTGCTTGCGACACCGCCGAGGTGTCTTCACATCCGTCTCTAGCTGCTTCAGGTCCCTTATTGCACCCAACTCTTTCAGATTTTTTTTCTTGCACTTCATTTAGGATGAATTTAACTTCTGGGTCCCTGAACGTGCAGGATTGGACGAATCCCCACAGGCTCTCGGGGCCTTGGAGGCCCGATTGGCCACTCTACGTAGCGAGGTTGTTGGCACTGTCAGCCAAATTTCCAGGGTGCGGGACCAGCAAGCATCTCTTCTCCTTACACAGCGAGACAAATCAGCTTGTGCAACTCTTCTACGTGTGTTGGCGTCACACTTGGACCGGTCAGTTGCTGAGGACGTGCAGCACTTTGCGGCATTAGCCACTAGACTACCTTCTTTGGAGGCAGAGCAGAGCAGGATCCATGCTATCATTACTACTTTGGAGGCCGAGGTCGACCTTCTGAGGGTGAGCGACACTGGAGTGTAGGCTTGTTTGAGAGATGTTGTTCTTTCATATCAGCATGTGTTGTCCACTGTGAACACGGGAATTTTTCCCATATTATTTTGAAAGGTTCGTTTCATTTATCATGTTCTGACTTTGTATTGCGGGGCGTGCCAGACTGTCTACCAGACAGAAATAAAAGGTTTGCATGAAGCAGAGAAAGGATTTTAATGTCCGTGGAAAGGACGAGTGCGTCGTTTCTTAATCTGAACTTCTTTGATTCCGTGCCTTTAATCATCAGGCGATTAGGGTAGCGTGTGCGGGACCCCTGTCTCCATCGATTGGAATCGATGTTACATTTACATCGAGTTAAAAGCCTTAGATGCTATATTAACATCAGTTTCAACTCGAATACCATTTCATAGCAAGGGCGAGGATATATGCATTTTCTAGGAAATTCCAATACAATGTTTTCCTTTTATTCGTCATCAGATAGAATAAACTTTGATTTGAAAATGAATTTGTTCCTTTGAAAATGTATGAGCTTCCTTTTGAGGATCAGAGTTATCTTATGAGTTTATGAGGGTATCTTTTGGGCAAGATCTCTAAACAGAGTTCCCCCTTTTTTTAGAAAGCGTATTCATACGAATATATACTCGTGAAGATATGTATGTGTTTTCTTATCGGGATCTTGGTAGAAACCAAGTTTCTCCCAGAAAATATACGTATATGAGCATATTTTTGTGAGTATATGAGTATTTTCCAGGACGGAACTTCAGCTTGGGCAGTGTTCCCTTTTAGGAATTATACACATATAAGCACATAGTTATGAACATATGAGTATGTCCTCGGACAGACTCTCTGTTTGAACAGATGTTGAACCCGAAAAATATCGGGGCTTAAACAAACCCCGGGCGACAAATACGCCCTGGGGGAGCCAGGAACAAACTCCCGACCTCTCCCACTCGGACGTCAGAAACAAACGAGTCCGAGTATTTGCGTCGATCCGGGGTGACTCGAAAGCGGGATGCCCGAGAAGCTCGTCGACGGCGAAGAGTACGTACCCCGGATGCCAGAAACCCCGTGTCCGGATCAACGTTCGAAGCCGCGCCCGAAGCCGAAGGGTGCGGGGAAGTCAAATGCACGTGCCTCCAAAAAACGGAGACAAACGCACGTGGAACGGCCGAAGAAGCGCAAGCGGCGCACGTGTGCACGTGCGCGGCACGCCCGTCAACCAACGAACCAAGCACGGGAGGCCCATAGAGCTCTCTCCCGGAAGAACTGGAGGAAGTGGCCTCATCTGGTGGAGGCCCACCCTATTTATAAGGGGGGCCAAGCGGCCGCACCCCCGCCGGTTAGGCGGGGTGCGCACCCCGGCGATTCGGCAGAGGGCGCACCCCCGCCAGGCCGGGCGGGGGCCGCACCCCCGCCGGTTCGACGGGGGTGCACCCCCGCCAGTTAGGCGGGGTGCGCACCCCCCCCGGTTCGGCAGGGGGGCGCACCCCCGCCGGTTAGGCGGGGTGCGCACCCCCGCCGGTTCGGCAGAGGGACGCACCCCCGCCGGTCCGGGCGGGGGCCGCACCCCCGCCGGTTCGGCAGGGGGGCGCACCCCCGCCGGTCCAGCGGGGGCCGCACCCCCGCCGGTCCGGGCGGGGGCCGCACCCCGCCGGTCCGGGCGGGGGCCGCACCCCCCGCCAGTTCGGCAGGGGGCACACCCCCGCCGGTCCAGGCGGGGGCCGCACCCCCGCCGGTCGGGCGGGGGCCGCACCCCCCACTGGTTCGGCAGGGGGCACACCCCCGTCGGTCCGGGCGGGGGCCGCACCCCCGTCGGTCCAGCGGGGCCGCACCCCCGCCGGACTGAGGGGATGCACCCCCGCCAGTCGATGCACCCCCGCCGGTTCGTCTGCCTCGACGCTCGCGCCTAAAGACCCCCGCCGGTTCGTCTGTCTCGACGCTCGTGCCCGAAGACCCCCGCCGGGGAGGGCACCCCCGCCGGTACGCCCCCCGCAAAGGCTATAAATAGGGGGGTACACCCCCATTTGCAAGACGCGCCATTCGGCCTACCAAAGACTCCAAGCACGCCATTCGGCCTACCAAAGACTCCAAGCACGCCATTCGGCCCACGCTTCCGAGCCCACAAGTAGACGCCTGCAAACCGCTTCAGCGGATCCGTACGTGAGCTTATATAGGCCGCACGTGTCGGGAAAGGTCTTCGATACCCGTGGGTGCTTTGTCTCCGTGGCCGGGCCCTTCTGCGCCCACCCGCATAGAGACGCCACAGGTTGTTACAAGACCCCCGTTGGCCATGTTTAAGTCCTCCGGTATCATAAAACGACACACGTCGAGGCGCATATTTAAGCCCTCCGGTGTCACAAAATGACATACGTCGAGGCCCCCCCCCCCCTGTTTAAGTCCTCCGGTGTCACAAAAGACACACGTAGAGGCATGTTACCTTGTGGAGGCACAAACACCCCATTAGTAACAAAAATGTACTCTTTACCATGTAAACGTCCGACGGAGGCACAAACACCCTGTCGTCGACGTCTATGTACATGACTTGTTGTATACACGCCCAGTGGAGGTACAAAACCCCATTAAAGGCGTAAATGTAAATGTCATAAATATAAATGACATGAGCAGGCTTGAATAAAATTGTGGAAATTTATTTGTCATCTGCCTTTTCTTCTTTAAATTTCGGCATACGGTCTTTTAATAAACATTACGCATTCGAAGGTATTCGAGTGTTATACTCGATGTAAATGAAACATCGACTTCGGTCGGTGGGGAACGGTCCAGTACACGATCACTCCAATCGCCCTGAACACGAGCGCACGCGGAAAATAAATGAAATGAAATTCGAGGGTATCAGGGTTCGCACCCAATACCCCTCGCAAAATAAATTTTGTCTGTTTCCCGTAAACAGTCTGGCACGCCCAAGAAATTCTTCATTTCAGAAGAGAGATGAGAAAGACAAATCTTGAAATAAAATTCCGCGTTCCAACAATCTGGCACGCCCGGTGGGACTGTTCCTGCCTTCCATACATATGTAAAAAGACCGTATGCCGATATAGAAATACGAGATGGCTAATTTCCACACTACAGGTACAAGGAGCGAAAGTCGGCGAGAAAAAGCCCGCTTCCACCTGCAAGATTCAAGCAACCCGATGGCCGCCGTCACCTACGGTCCGCAAGTCATCGCCTGCCACGCCAAATGTGGCTACCTGACGACGCCGATCGTGTTCGGCGATTTTCCTGCAGTGGTGGGATCCCCCTACTTCCTAGGGGTGGTCCCCGCCGTCCAAGTCACTCCAAGGGCGGCGCCTAAAGCTACTGCAGCTAGGGGCACCAAACCCCGTCCGAGTCAAGGCCGGGTCTTCTCGGTGAACACCATCTCTTGCGTCGCAGTCCCTAGAAAACGGGGACAGCGCCAAGGACGCAAGGGCACCAAACCCCGCGCGGTCGTCTCCAACTCCGGGAAAACGGCGCTAGTTGGCGACATCCGCGTTAGGCTCGATGGAGGCGAGCCGATACTACCCCGGGACAGAAGCGTCCCTTCGGTGGCAACCTCCAACAAATTCGCTCCCCTCCAAGGGATGCGTCAAGAAGAGCGGGACTCCCTAAAAGGAACCCGACAGGGGCAGGCATCAAGCTCGGCGCCCCAGCCGCCTCGCAAAATGAGGCAAATGTGGGTGACCAAGCAGGAAGCCCGCCAAATCAAACAGGCTAGAGCGGATCAACCCGCCGAAAGCCCCAAGAAGGCGACAGTACCTGGGCGAGAAGAAGCTCAAGAAACTGAACCTCCTCGTCCCCGCAGACATAAACGCAGGGGCATTTATAGGAAGCCCAACTTCGTCCCCGCCCAAGCGGAAACTGCTGAGGGGGGAGACGCGAGTCAAGCCGGAGCTTCCACACCTCGAGTCTCAGTCTTTGAAAGGCTGAGCGCCTCAGTCTTCACCAGGCTGGGAGCTGCAATCCGTCCAAGCACTCAGAAGCCCAAGAAGCGGAGAGTGCAACGGACGTCTGAAGAAGGTGGAGGCATGAAAATCTTCACCTGCTATGCTTCCGGAAGGGAAGCAGCTGGGCCATCCGGCATCCCCGCAGGAGCGCTCAGGATAAATGAATCCGGACAGGACGACGAAACCGTCCTCCGGTACACCCGGAACGTTGCCAGAAGACCTCTCCAAGGGCAGCAAGGTAGCCAAGCTGGGCTCCCGAATCAGGGGCAGGGTCTCGAGCTCCCACTCGAGCACGACCAAAGGCCCCTCCCGGCACAAGTCCAGCTGGACCTCGAAGGCGGGGAGAAAGACGAAGTCGCCAGCCTCCACCTCGGAGATCAACAACTACCGGATGACGGGGAGCAAACTGAAGTGTTCCTCATGCCGCCAACCAGAGCCGCCTTCCAAGCAATGACGGACAACGCCAAGTATGATTTCATACAGCGTTGGCAGGCTGAAATGGCCAATCTCCTGACGGAGCGAGGACAACAGGCAGGGGAAAATGCGCCACGTCGCCAAGTGCCGACGGCAAACCAAAATGCTCGGACAAGACATCAACAAGGCGACCTGCTCGATGTCAATCCGCACATAGCCGCGGTCAACGACTATACCGTCGATCCGGTCCAACAGCCGCGCAGGGGCATAAACTCCCAAGCCTCCGCGGCTGAAGACATTGTGGCCCAGCGGCGAATGATTGAAAAGATCGTGGACGACCGCTTCGCTCAACGGGGCGAGGGGACCACCACTGTAGATCTCTACAGTGTGCCATATCCCGTCCACCATCAATTCAAGAAGCTGCCACCGGACTTCCCCAAGGCGCCAAAGTTGCAGAAGTTCGACGGACAGGGCACGCCAAACGAGCACCTGGCCTACTATATAACGGCCATGGGAGAGTTGGCATTCGATGAATCCTACCTCCTCCGTTACTTCGCAACGTCCCTGACGGGTACCGCCTTCCAATGGTACTCGAGGTTAAGGCCCAATTCCATTGTCGATTGGGCTGACCTCCAAAAGAAATTCATCGACCGCTTCCAAACGGCCGAGAGAAAGGTGTCGCTTGCAGAGCTCTGCTCCCTCAAGCAGACGAAAGGAGAAACGGCGCTCGACTTCATCAAGCTGTGGCGCGACTTCAGCATGAGGTGCGACAATCCCCCGACACAGGAAGATGCCATAACCATCTGTCGGCGGGGCCTGGCGGCGCAAATAAGTGAAAAGCTGCTGGGAACAAACATCAAGGGTTTTGACCAGCTCAATGCGGTCGTGGCAGAGATCGAAATGTTCTTCGCCGACAACCCGACGCAAGCTCCTCTGAGAAGCAAGCCTGGCAAGGAGCGTGCCGTGGGCAAAGAAGCCAATGTTGTGGACTTCGCCCCGCAAAGTAAGGGGAAGAAGATCATGAAGCCCGGTGCTCCAAGCAAGAAGGTGGAAGAAAAACAGCCTCCAACTTCACTGCCGCAGCGTATGAGCACGCCGTATTCCTTCAAAAGGGACCATACGAAGATGCTCTTCAAGCTGTGCATGAAGAATGACTTGCTCAAGCTTCCGGCATTGAGAAGACCAAGTGAAGCGGATAGAGTGGATGAGCCAAATTATTGTCTCTACCACCGCATGCTGGGGCACTCTATTGAAGACTGCTACGTCTTCAAAAATGAGATACAAAAGCTGATCCAGAGTCGCCTCATCACCATGCATGAACATCTGGTCGATCCCCCACAGCCCCACGCTTGGGACCCATCGAGGCAGTCGGCCAACGTCATCTATGTCAATGCGCCGCCTCCCGAGCCAGAAGACCCCGAGGCGAATCCTTGGGATGCCCATTCCACAAACGAATGGGAGGGGGATCATCCCTCAGCCTCGGAGCACAGGACATGGTCAGAGACAATGCAAAACCTGAAAAGACAGGTTCAGTCGCTGCGGCACGGTCAGCGCCAGACGTTGATGTACCTGAGGACTATGCAAGAAAGTCTGACGACCCTCCAGCAAGGACTCCAGGGGCCCGTGGGCACGCCTGCGCCCCGGACGCGCCCTCCCTGCGGGGGGTGGATCTCGGAGGAGTCTTCAAACCCGTCTGATGACGAGATCGCCGGAAGGTTATATTCCTTCCCGCGCCATCGGACACTGGCACTCTACCGTACCTGCCTGCGATCGGGACTATTGGGCTGCCAGCCGCCAACAAGCGTCCCGCCAAACTACTGCATATACCATCAAGATGCAGGGCACGCTTTAGAGGACTGCCACGTCTTTAAAGACAAGGTTGAAGTATGGGTCAACCAAGGGATTATTGACCTGGGGAACTCCCGCGTCAACCCGCCGCAGCCTCACGTTCGCGAGTGGACGGACCATTCAGCTGACGTTGTCACGCATACAGTCAACGTCATCGACCCACCAGAAATTTATACACCGGTGGCCTTCACTTTCCCGGACCCGGATATGATAGAAGGCGGCTCATCTGGTGAAGCCCCTACCTGGTGGTGCCCGGGAGGGCGAATTCCCCACCACAGTCACCTGGCGACCGGAAATGTTGGGAAGATCTTCGAAAAGCTCCTGCAACGAGGTGTAGTGATGGCCCACGCACCGCCACCGACGTACACTGAAAGGGAGTTGAATCACCCCATGTACTGTCGATATCACGCCATGCTGCTGCACCCTACGGACAGGTGCCCTGATATCCGGGATTGGATCGAGTCCCTCATCCAGAAGGGGAAAATCGACCCGGAAGGCAACTCCATGGTCCTGGTGAGAGCCAGGGAAGTAGCCCAGCGGGAGTTTGAAGAAAGCGACTATATGCGCTTCAAGAACCTCCAAGCCCCCGAAGCTGATGAACGAGGATGGCTCGTACCGCCGATGTCGTCCATGGCCGACGCTGAAGGCGCGAGCTTGGGGCAGCAATTCAGGAACATATCCCTGAAAGAGCAGCCCACCTCAAGATACAATCAAGAGGATCCGGATATGACAGAAGACGGCTCCTCTGACGAGGCCCCTGTCCTGTGGTATCCCGGATGGCGAACCTCCCGCCAAAATCCTTTCGCGACTGCGAGGACCGGGGAAATATTCGAAAAACTCTTGCAGCAAGGCTGTGTAGAGTTGCATAGGCCGCCGCCAACGTACACGGAGAGGGAAATAAACCACCCCATGTATTGTAAGTACCATGCCATGCTGCTGCACCCTACGGACATGTGTCCGATTGTCCGAGACTGGGTCAAATCCCTCATCCAGAAGGGAAAGATCGACTCAGAGGGCAACCCGATAATTCAGTCCGAGGCCAGGCAAGAAGCCCAATAACAACCTCCTCGGCGAAAAAAGGGGTCTCGACTACACCAAATCTCCCCTCCCCGCGAGCAAGCTTCGGAAGACAAGAGCATGGCGCAGCGCCCCGGAAAATCACCCCTGAGCTCAGCACACCATCAAGGGAGTGGCAGCCCACCAGGGCCGATACGGCTACTTAGGCGGCAAGATGAAGACCGCAGGGGCAAGAAGCCGGTGACAGAGCCAGCCGCCTCAGAGCCAAGCCCCTATTGGGCCGAATTCCAACAACTGCCGCCCGAGATAATCGAGCAGGCAATTGACTCCACTTTCCAGCATCAATAAGACGAAGCTGGCTGGACGACGGTGGCGTCCAGAATGCGCACTCTGTCAGCGTTCCCTAAGAGGGGAAGGTCGCACGGTCGCCTCGGCCGGGAGACTACCCCTCAAGCGACGGAACAAGCCAAGCCGCTGACGCCGCTCGAAATGGCGCGCGCGGTGCAGCAAGAAAAGAACCGGCGCAAGAACATGAAAAGGCGCCTAAAGAAGCAAGCTGAGCGAGAGGAGGCCGCGGAAGCTCCGGCGGAGCCGACTCCCCTCCAAAAGCTGCAGAAGCTCATCGATGAACTGGAGAAATATATCCCCTCCAAGCCCACTTGGGGAGTCCCTTTGGATAGATACATCCCGTGGGAAGAAATCGAGCGCAAAACAAGGCTTAAAAGCTGGCTCCACCAAATGCTACAAAGGGCGCAAGAAGGCGAGAAGCTGCCTCTGCCCGAAGAACTGTCCATCTTCTATAAGGAAGATGAAATCACCATCGAGAAGCTGGAAGAAATGCTGAAAGACTTCTCGTGCAACATGGTGTCGATACCGCCGCCAGCAAGCTTGCAATCACCGGCTGTTACGCCCCATGTGGCAACATATCGGCGCCGCAACCGAGGCAAAGGAAAGGGCCGCGGACGAGGAAAGAAATCCTCCCCGTCCCTCAGCGAGAAGACCAGCTCGCCAGACCTGGGCAAGACCATCGTCTTCCGAGGAGAAGAGCCTCAGCCGGCCCCGAAAGTAGAGGTGCGGGCGAACTCCTTCATCTTCGACCCATCTGACGAGGAAGAAGAAGAGCAGCGGGATATCGCTAGTGGACTCTCCGACCAGAGGGCCACCCGGCCAGTCCTCTTCGTCCCGTCTGACGGAGAAGAGTATGGGGGATGGGCGATCCCCAACAAACCTTTCAACCAGAAAGCTCCCGAGTCGGTCGATCAGCCCACTCCGTCCAGAAGCGGCAAAGAAGAAACTGCCGCCCCGGAGGAGGATAGCCTAGGCTCGTTGTTCGAAGAAAAGCCGGACGAGCAGCCAGTGGCAAGACGGGTCAACCAATTCGGGCAACCGATAAAGGCCCTGGAGGATACTGTCCCACCGCTGGATCAAATCCGTGCCCGGGCTGACCGCAAAATCATACAGCATATGAAGCGGTTCCCAACCAACATCACCATATGGGACGCCATTGCCTGGAGCAAAGATTTGAGAACGGCGCTCGTCAAAATCTTGCAAGAGCCCGAGGTCTACGAAGCTGACGTGACCGAACTCCAGGCACAAGCCCTAGAAGCACTGATGGCGGAGGTGACCTTCTCCGACAAGGATATGCTGTTGCCAACGCTATACCACAACCGTCCGTTGTACATGCTAGGAAAAGTCAATGGACACGAGCTCAACCGGATCCTGGTTGACCCCGGGGCGTCGATCAATATCATGCCTCTGAAGACTTTCAAGTCTTTGTATCCTACGCCCTACTTGCAAAGGGTAAATGACATCAGAATCGCTGGATTCAACCAGAATTCTGAAAACGCCTTGGGAAAGGTGGAAGTACAGCTGGCCATGGACGGCCTCACTACTAAGGTCGTGTTCTACATCATCAATGCAAACACGTCCTACAAAGCCCTCCTGGGAAGACCCTGGCTCCATGAAAATCGGGTCGTTCCCTCAACTCTCCACCAATGTATAAAATACATCAAAGAAGGAGAGCAGCATACGGTCTTTGCCAACCGGGCCCCGTTCCGCCCAAATGAATGCAACTTGGCGGACGCTCAGCTATACTTCGGCGAGCCTCCCGGCAAGCCAGCAACCGCGTCAAAAGGCAAGGAAAAACAAAACGCCGATGCAGATCAAGCAAGCCAAGATCGGGACGAGGAAGAGCTCTTTACGGTCAATAAAGACCTCCTTGAAGCTCACTGGCTCAGCCGCCTCGCCGAATCCACCACGCCCGGGCCAAGTTGCCCAGAAAGGTGTGAAATCAACTATGAAGCAAACGCCATCGGCGAGATCATCAACCGAAGCATCTCCTTGCCGCCGGCGTACATGCAGTTGCCCTTCCATAGGGAGGAACAATGGGTGGAACGACTAAAGACATTCATTGTCACCCATTACAGAAATGATAGTCTCGAGAAGGGTGAGACGCCGAAGCCGATCATCTTCTACAAAGGAGACCCGCTTCCATATGGACCCCTTGAAGACGACTTCGGCTGGAGTCAAACGACTCGAGTCGCCCCGGAGCCCGTCCAAGAAATGGACGACATGCCCGAGCACATCAAGAAATTGTGCCAAAGGCAAAAGATTGCACAAATGCAAGATCCCTCGCGACGGGAGTACTTCCACCAGCTGTGGTACCCGAAGCAACTCCGAGGGCAACCCCCCTATTGTGCAAAAGACACTCGGGGGTTGGGCTATGGTCAGGCGGCGGAGTGCGAGGCCTACTATACGGTCAACACCGTCGGGCTCGCACCCCCACCTAATCATTGCCCTTCCGACGGGCAATCTTCTGCCCCCGCTACAAAGCCGCAGCAAGGGGAGGCCGCCCTTGTCCTATCAAATGGAACGGCGTGCCAACAAGCACCTCAAGGCGAAGGGAGTCATTTCTGGCCGATCACAGAAGAAGGCTTCAAATACTATGACGTCCACGTCGCTGACTCCGATGAAGAAAAAGATTTCATTGACCTACAGCCAGCACCACGTGAACTCGAAGACGGCGGACAAGCTACTGTCGACGAATTGGTCGAACTCGACCTCGGGGAACCAAAAGAACCCCGACCAATCTTCGTCAGCGCCCTCTTGAACGAGGAAGAAAGACAGTCATACCGGCAACTCCTGCTGGAATTCAAAGACTGTTTTGCGTGGACATACAAAGAAATGCCAGGCCTGGACCCCTCCATGGCTGAGCATGAGTTGTCCATACTCCCCGCAGCGAAGCCGGTCAAGCAGGCCCAACGGCGTATGCGCCACGAGTTGGAGCTGAAAGTAAATGCCGAGGTGGACAGACTTCTCCAAGTCGACTTCACCGAGCCGTGCATCTACCCAACTTGGCTGGCCAATATAGTGCCGGTAAAAAAGAAGAACGGCGAAGTCCAGATCTGTATCGACTACAGGGACTTGAACAAAGTCTGCCCGAAGGACGACTTCCCGGTCCCGATCACGAAAACAATGATCGACATGACCACCGGGCATGAAGCACTATCCTTCATGGACGGGTCGTCGGGCTACAATCAAATCCGTATGGCTCCCAAAGATAAGGGTCATACCGCCTTCAGGTCCCCCAAAGGGATCTACAACTATAAAAGAATGCCCTTCGGCTTGAAGAACGCCGGAGCCACCTACCAACAAGCCATGACCAAGATCTTCGGAGAAATGCTCCATGACTCGGTCGAGTGCTACGTTGATGATCTGGTCGTCAAGACCAGAAGGCGGGAGGATCACCTAGGCGACTTACGCCAGGTCTTCGAAAGGCTTCGCCAACATCAACTGAAGATGAACCCGATGAAGTGCGCCTTCGGCGTGTCGAGCGGCAAATTCCTCGGCTTCGTTGTCAAATACCGCGGGATAGAAATTGATCCCGTCAAAATCAAAGCTATCAGAGAGCTGCCGCCGCCAAAAACCTTAACGGAACTGAAATCTCTCCAGGGAAGGCTGGCCTACATAAGGCGGTTCATCTCCAATCTTGCGGGCAGATACGCCCCCTTCAACAAGTTAATGAAGAAAGGAGCCCCGTTCGTATGGGACCAAGAGTGCCAAGATACCTTTGAAGACATCAAAGAGTATCTCCTTACTCCTCCCGTCTTGGGAGCCCCGGTGAAAGATAAGCCGCTCATCCTCTACATCGTGGCCATGGAAACGTCGCTGGGAGCGCTCCTGGCGCAAACAAATGAGGAAGGCAAAGAGCAACCGCTCTACTACCTCAGCAGGATGCTCGTGGGTCCGGAGCACCGATATCCCCCAGTGGAGAAAGTGTGCCTGGCATTGATATTTGCCGTCAAGAAATTACGGCACTATCTGCTAGCCCATCAAGTCAGCCTCATCTCGAGGATAGACCCGCTAAAAGCACTCCTCACCCAACCGGTGTTGTCGGGAAGGATGGGAAAATGGGCTCTTCTCCTCATGGAGTTCGATATCACCTTCGTCCCGAGAAAAGCAATCAAAGGGCAAGGTATGGCGGAGTTCCTGGCGGCGCATCCGCTCCCAGCCGGCTCTCCCCTCGAGTTCAAGCTTCCGGAGGAGGAAATGCTCTCATCCCCTCACGGGGAGGGGACCCAACAAAAAGAAGTCCCCATCCAAGAAAGTGGAAATACTCTCGCCATAGAGTTACCACACTGGGAGCTCTACTTTGATGGCGCTTCCCGGGTGCTCAAGCAAACTGACGGCGCCACAACTTATACCTCCGGAGCGGGCATTGTCCTGGTGACTCCACAAGGGGGAATATTGCATAACTCATGTGCACTCATGAAGCCGTTGACCAACAATCAAGCTGAATATGAAGCGCTGATCGTGGGACTTCAACTGGCTGCCGAAATGGGCATCAAGTGCATAAAAGTCTACGGAGACTCGCAACTGGTCATCCGTCAAGTGCTGGGGGACTACGAAGTTCGGAAAAAGGAACTGATCCCCTATCATGCCAAAGTAATGAAGCTCCGCGAGAGCTTCTACTTGTTCGAAATAGGACATGTCCCTAGAGGGCAAAACTCGTAGGCAGATGCGCTAGCCAAACTGGCATCTGCTCTAAAGCTCCCTCCTGAGGGAGAATTGGGCATAACCATCCGACATAGGAGGCTGATGCCCAGTGTTCTCAAGGACGACTCCGACCCAGAAGATACAGAGGTCAACGCCCTCGAAGAAGAAGCCGGTCAAGAAGAAGACTGGCGCCGGCCGATCATCCAAATAAAGAACGGCTGGCTACCCCCAGATCGGGCTCAAAGAGTCCAACTCCTGCGGCGGGCCACGTCGTATCAAATGATCGGGGACCAACTATATCGGCTTGTCCATGAAAAAGACAAGTCTGTCCTCCTCCGATGTCTCTCCCCCGGAGAAGCCAAAGTCATCATGCACGAAGTCCACTCTGGACTGTGCGGAGCCCACCAAGCGGGAGACAAGATGAAAATCAACATCAAGCTAAAAGGCTTCTTCTGGCCGACCATGTACACGGATTGCGTCCAATACGCCCGTACGTGTCACCAGTGCCAAGTTTTCAGTTCGGTGCCAAGAAAGCCGCCGAACGAATTGCATCCAACTGCCCCCACATGGCCCTTTGCCGAAGGGGAATGGACGTTGTGGGACCATTCCCACCATCCTCTGGCGGCCACAAGTTTATCCTGGCAGCCACCGACTATTTCTCCCGATGAGCAGAAGCAATCCCTCTCCGGGAAGTCACCGGGGTTGCCGTGGCAAAATTTGTCAAGCAACACCTGATTTACAGGTTCGGCACCCCTCATCGGATCGTATCAAATAACGGTACGCCCTTCAAAAACAAAACGATATATACGTTGGCGGCCAAATTCCAGATAGATTGGAGGACGTCAACGGTCTATAACCCTCAAGCCAATGGTCTGGCGGAAGCCTTCAACAAGACCCTTTGCAAACTGCTTGCCAAGATAGTTGGCAATCGCAAACGCGATTGGGGGGAGAAAGTGCACGAAGCGCTCTGGGCATACCGGACGGTCTACAAGACCCCTACGGGGTGTTCTCCCTTCTCTCTGGTGTACGGAGCTGAAGTCATGCTCCCCATCGAAATCGAAATGTCATCCTACAGGGTAGCCGTCTATACCGGTCTCCAACCCGAGGAGAGACAAGAAATTGAAAGAAGGTTGGAGGAATTGTCCGACCTAGAGGGCAAAATGTTGGAAACGTACAAACACCTCCAATCCTATCAAGCCCGCATGACTCGAGCCTACGACAAGCTAGTCAGGCCTCGTGTCTTCAAGAAAGGTGACCTCGTCATGGTCAAGCAAAGAGAAGTCATGGCAGGCAAATCAAGTGGCAAACTCCAGCCAAACTGGCGCGGACCGTATGTGGTCACTGGAGTGTATGAAGGCGGGGGGGATACACGCTGGCAACACATGTCGGCGATCACCCCTTTCCACCACTAAATGGCAAGCATCTCAAAATGTACTTTGCCCCTGAGCATGAATTCCCCGGGCAACCGCCCTCTGATCCCCCTACGGCCGAATCAAGCTAGGGTCGGGCATATATGCCCATGTCAAAAAAAAAAAAACAACAAGGGAAGAAACTGAAAGAAAAAATAATGACGTCCCGGCAGACTTGGTCGCTCCCCAAAAAGGGGGTGCCCAAGGGCAAAAGAGCCGAGCAAAAAAAAAAGGGGGAGAAGAAAAGAAAAGATGACGATAAAATTGTTCTCCTCGGCTAAAACCCTTTCTCGGTCAGCAAACCATCCTGGTCGACCAAGTCAAATCCTTTAGCCAATAAACCCCCAGAAGGTCGGCTAAAACTCCTCCTTGGTCAGCAAACCGTCCAGGTCGACCAAGTCAAATCCTTTAGCCAGTAAACCCCCAGAAGGTCGGCTAAAAACTCCTCCTTGGTCAGCAAACCGCCAGGTCGACCAAGTCAAACCCTTTAGCCAATAAACCCCCAGAAGGTCGGCTAAAACTCCTCCTTAGTCAGCAAACCGTCCAGGTCGACCAAGTCAAATCCTCTAGCCAATAAACCCCCAGAAGGTCGGCTAAAACTCCCCCTTGGTCAGCAAACCGCCCAGGTCGACCAAGTCAAACCCTCTAGCCAATAAACCCCAAGAAGGTCGGCTAGAACTCCTCCTTGGTCAGCAAACCATCCAGGTCGACCAAGTCAAACCCTTTAGCCAACAAACCCCCAGAAAGTCGGCTAAACTCCTCCTTGGTCAGCAAACCATCCAGGTCGACCAAGTCAAATCCCTAGCCAGTAAACCTCCATGGTAGGCTGTGCCGTCCTGGGCCCACCAATCATAATGGTGGGCTAAACCCAAAACAGTAAATACCCTAGCCACGGCTCCGCAACCTTGCTTCGGACACCAATTTCAAAAAAAAAAAAGAAAGCAAAAAAAGGGGACTAAAAATAGAGATGTCCCAGCGGACTTGGTCGCTCCCCAAAAGGAGTGCCCAAGGGTAAAAAGGCTAAAATCCAACTAAGGTGAAAACCCGAAAGGGCGCCTCAGGCAAAAATTGATAACCCCTCAACGTGAAAACTCGAAAGGACGCGTTGGAAAAAGCTAGAGGGGGCTGGCTTCTGTGAAAACCCGAAAGGGCGCAGGAGTCAGTAATGTGAAAAAAAAAAAATCAAATCATCACTTATCAAGGCATGTTTCGCGCGGCCAGTAAACAAAATGCTAGGCCGGGCCCCTATTCTGCTTGGTAGGTAAACCGAAATGGTAGATCAAGTCGTTTCCCTTTGACCAATAAACCTCTGTGGTCGGTCAAACCTAAACCTTAGCCAGCAAACCCCGAGAAGGTAGGCTAACCCTAAACCTTTAGTCAGCAAATCCCGAGAAGGTAGGCTAACCCTAAACCCTTAGCCAGAAAACCCCAAGAAGGTAGGCTATCCCCTTGACCAACAAACCTCCGTGGTCGGTCAAAACCTAAAACCTTAGCCAGAAAACCCCAAGAAGGTAGGCTATCCCTCTTTGACCAACAAACCTCCGTGGTCGGTCAAAACCTAAGCCTCAGCCAGAAAACCCCAAGAAGGTAGGCTATTCCCTTTGACCAATAAACCTCCGTGGTCGGTCAAACCAAGCCCCTCTAGCCAGCAAACCCCAAGAAGGTAGGCTATCCCTCTTTGACCAACAAACCTCCGTGGTCGGTCAGAACCTAAGCCTTAGCCAGAAAACCCCAAGAAGGTAAGCTATTCCCTTTGACCAATAAACCTCCGTGGTCGGTCAAACCAAGCCCCTCTAGCCAGCAAACCCAAGTGGTAGGCTAACCGAAATCTCCTTAGCCGGCAAACCGCAATGGTAGGCGACACCCAAGGGTCCGGCCCCGGGCCCTAAAGAAAAAAAAAAAGAAAAAAAGAAGATGGAAAGAAAAGAAAAAATGGACTAAAAATAGAGATGTCCCGGCGGACTTGATCATCTTCCAAAAAGGGATGTTCAAGGGCAAAAAGGCCTCAGACCTAGCTGAGATGAAAACCCGAAAGGGCGCCTCAGGCAAAAATGGGTAACCCTTCGGTGTGAAAACCCGAAAGGGCGCACCGGAAAAAACTAGAGGGGGCCATCCCCGGTGAAAACCCGAAAGGGCGCTTGGGATGGTAATATAAAAAAAAAAGATGAAAAAAAATCATCATCAAATCAAAGTTGGGTTGCTGGACAAAGCCTCGAGAAGGCCAGCCCCAGCACCTGAAATGTTGCATCAGATCTGGAGAAATGCCAGAAATACAACGTCCAAAAGACATCGCTCGAACTTACCGGTCCGAAAAACCGAGTGGAGCGCAGGACAAGTCAAGCCAAGAAACACGGCGTCCAAAAGGAGGAGTCCCAAATAAGACCCTCAAAAGGTTACCTGAATGCAGACGAAGGTTGCAACAATGTCAAAAGAAAGGCATTGGCAGTAACCTAAGGTTTGTCATTCCTTGAATACAAGGTGCCCGAGACAAGCCCTCGGGGTAGCTGATGAAATACATACATCGGCTGAAAGCAAAAGGGGGACGAGAGGAAATATGGAACCCCCTCCCTCTCACGAAGAGGCATGGGGTCCTCCCCGGAGATCCGCCAGACTCGCCTGAAGAGCCAATAGCCTGGTCTGGGAATCCGCAAACTCCTGTTCCAAGGCGGTCGCCGCCGCCTCGGCCTCCGCCGCCCCCTCGGTCAGCGCCTGGTATGCGGCCTGACGATCGGCAAGACGCTTCGAGGCCTCCTCAATCGCCCGCTGGAAGCCAATAATGTCAGCATGGCATTGAGCGCAACCTGCTCTCAAGGTCTCGATGCGGCTGAGCACGCTCCCTCTCTGTGAGCGAAGAGCCTCAAATCTCTGCTCTTCTAGGGTAACCTCTGCTGAGAGCTCCTGGATCTTGAGGCGGGTCGCCTCCTGGCACCGCTGCTTCACCTCGTCCCAAACAGCGTCGACGGCAGCCATCCAGGGGTCTCGTGGGAAGCCCATCAAGTGATAGGCGCGAGTATTCCTGTAAAGGAACCCTCGCACCCTTTCAAGGCATGGGGGGCTACTCTCCTCCATGGCAGACCGCGCAAGCCCCATCAGGGTCTCCAGTACGCCGCCCTTGTCCGCCATCTGGATGCTTTGAGGCTCACTCGGCCAAAGAACGCCGTGGCTCGGA
Source organism: Colocasia esculenta (assembly GCA_014218235.1). Lineage (NCBI taxonomy): Eukaryota > Viridiplantae > Streptophyta > Magnoliopsida > Alismatales > Araceae > Colocasia > Colocasia esculenta. The sequence continues at coordinate 82,718,232 of CM024757.1, forward strand.
AAAGGGGCGAGCCCCACAGGCGATGCTGCGACAAAAGGTGGCAGGAGCGCATCGCCACCAGCGGCTGTCAAAGGCAAATGAATGTCAGCACGGCACAGGAACAACGGGGCTACAACCAAAGAAAAGACAAGGGGGAGGGAAATACCTGTCAAAGACTCGCTGGGCTCCGAAAGAAGTGGAGCCGTCACGACGCCGTGAGGGGCACCCTCTGCCCCGGCCTGAGTCGCAGCCGAAGAAAAGACGGCCACTGAAGGACCCATCTCCATCATTTCCGCCACGATCTCGGCGCCGCCTGCAAAAAGGATGAACGCGCGCGTCAAGCGGGATATTCCCCTTCGCCCCAGGGAAACCTAGGATGAGCAATAAAAAGAAGTCCGCCCTCGGGCAAAAGCCCGTACCATCGTCTTCTCCAACTGTCCTCTCTAGAACTTCACCCTCCTCCCGCGGGGACCTGACGGGAAGCACAGCCGGGGAGGTGATCGTCACTGCAAGAGGAAGATGAAGTCACTTATCGCTTCCTCGAAAAAAAAAAAGAGGAGGAAGAGGTGCAAAGGCGGTGTGACGACTAAATGAAGGAACCAAGAGGTACTTACTGGCGCAATGCAAAGCCCGCGGTAAAGTTCCTCCCTCGAGCAGCCCCGGGGCAAAGTCTGAGAAACTAGGCAGCTCGCCCCCGGGGCCGGAGACCAATAAACTATGGATCTCCTAAAGCGAGGGTGCCAACACCGCCCGGTGCGAGGTACCTTCGCCAGCAGACGCCTCCCCCGGCACGTACCCTAAGGAAGGAGACGAAGCAGTCAGATGATCAGGTCCATGGCTACAACGACGAGTTCAAACAAAAAGAGAAGATGCAAAGGCACGAGGACATATACATATGTGTATATATATGTGCACTTGCCGGCCGCTCACCTGGCTCGGGCGGAGACACCTGTGGGAGCCCCGTCATGTCTGGGGACGGCGTCCCATCAAACGTGGGATTGTAATTGTCCTCGGCGAGAGGGGTAAGATCCTCGCGCGGCGTTGCCCCGGCCGCCTCTTCGCTCCCCGGAGTTTGCAAAGCTGCAGGAAGAGCGACAGCAGAATGAGTACCCCGATCAGGGAGGAAAGGAAAGAGGGGATGAAAAACTCCCCCGGCCGACGAAACAAAAGGCTAGGCTCACCTCCTCCAACCGAAGCGGAAGGCTCGGGGGTCCCCTCCTGAGCGCCCGGCTGCGAGGAGCTGGCTTCCCTGCTCGCACGTCGCTTCCGACTGCGTGAAGCGTCGGGCTTCGGCAGTGCTGCCGGAGGAACAAAACTCTCTGTTCAATCCAGAAACAAAGGGAGTCCCGTCAGCAAAAGAAAAAGAGAGAAAGAAAAAGAAGAAGAGAACGAACAGGCAACAACATACCGTTTGGCGCCTGGGAAAAGGGTGGTGGAAGCACCACCCGATCGAAAGGGACCTTCACAACCTTTCCCGCCTCAACAATAGCATCCCAGAAATGCTGCAAGGTGGTCCCGTTCTCGATCCAGCTAATAAATTCCCTCGGACCGACGCGAGCAATTGAATGGCAGAGATGTCGTTCCCAAGCTCCCGACACGTCATGAGGAATAAAGGCTGAAAGTGCCGTGTCTACTTGGTACCCACAGTCCAGCAAGAAATGGCGCCACCAAAAGTAGACAAGGGGCGGCTCTCCGCTGCCCCGAGAAGTCGCCGAACTGCCCTCGGGACGCGCCAGGGGCTCTAAAGCCTCTACACGAGCTTTGCGTTCCGCTGGATCAGTGACCTGCGCCCTCGCTCGACGGCGGCCCACAGTTGAAACTCTCCCGACAAGCTCCGGGAACTCCTGTTGGAGGAACTTCGACGCGATCGAAGAGATGGAGGCGCCTGCTCGGGACAAGTAAGCGCCCTCCGCCGCCTTCACCACATCGGCATGTTCCCGGAACGCCTTATTATGCCGGGTCCACCACCGGGCATATAGTATATCCACGCGACCATCCCGCCGCTGCTCGGGGATGAAGAACTCCTGAGATGGGTCGCGTCTGATAAAAAAGCACCACCAGCTGGAAGCCACAAGATGCCGATCCAGGCCCCTGTATGTCCTGTCAGGGAGTGCAAAATCGGCGTTGGGAGGTACAGCCTGATCGTACCCAAAATTGCGTGCGAAGCGGTGTGGGAAGTATGGCTCCATGAATAGAGATCCCCCTTTGCGGAAAAGCAAAACGCCGGGGCGAATGCACCAGAGCCACTCCCTGTGGAAAGATACGCTCGGCGCAGAACTATGAGGGAGGCGATAAGTTCGCCCCCCCCCCCTGCTCTCCTCGGCATAAGGGCGGAAATCACGTGAGCAGCAAGCGTGGTCAAGTCCCGACTGCCCCACCGATGGCACAAAGGAAAGTCGTCGGCGCGCCTCGTCTAATTGTCGCTTGTGTGCCTGTTCCGGACGATTCCGGAACATGAAGAGGAGCGGCATGGAAGGAGTCTCCAGGCTGACATTGTGGCATAGCTCGGGCAAAAGAAGACCAGCCCAGGCGCTCAAGTAGTGCGTCGGTAGGACAATACTTCTGTCACGAGGGGAAGGGCTCGCCGTCAAATCCCCCAAGCCATGGAAAATACTAGCCAGCGCCGCCGGGGCCAGGGCAAGCCGCACACCGCTAGCCAAGGAACAAGCCGGATAAATAACCTCTGGCCTGATATTCCCCTCCTCCCCAAATGGGACAACGAAGGTACTTAACCAGTACACCAGGTACGCTGCCAAATAAGTCCGGTCTGAAAGCTGCCTCGGATTCCAGCCACGACCCTGAGGCGCGTAGAGATACTTCACGTTGTCCTCTAGGGTGACTGACAACTGCGAATAGTCTGCTGGGTCATAGCTCTCGCTGGCAAATTCCTTGTGAAAGCAGAAAGGCCCGTTGTAGAAAAAGCGGAGCCAAGCATCGCAGCTCACCCTCACAGTCCCTTTGGAAGCGCTGGGACATTCATCTCTACCACACCGGGCTAGATCCCGCCAGACTTTCATCAAATAGCGGAAGCTGTGGGATAGAACGTAAGAGCCGGCGCCGGTGGACTGGTCCCAAAGGAGGTCATTCAAACACACCTCCTCATAAAACTGGCCAGAGATCAGGAGACCAGAGATTCTGTGCAAAGCCCAAAGATCGAGGCATGTCTCCCCGTCCGCTACGCAGAAGGTATTGAACCTCCGGTTGAACCGCTCCGCCAGGGCCTGCAGAAGCCCGGAATGGCACGGATAGCTGTAAAGGGCGGCGACAACAGCATGAAGAAGGCCAACCTGAGCCAGCAGTTGATGGTAATGATAAAGAATGCCCATCAACCACTCCGTTGCGCCGAACCGGAAGCGGTGAGACGAAATGACGGACCACCGGTCATACCAGCCATCGGCCTCCTTACTATGATCCGGTCCAAGAAACATGACCGATCGTAGCCCTCCGACACGAACTCGGGGCCGGAAGGTAGTGGGATATGCCCAGTGAAGGAAGGACCGGTCTTGGGCAGCCCGTGTACTTCCCATAAGCCCTGTGCAAGCATGAGCTCCCTGACCCGGTTAACGGGTTCCGCGCTAAAAAGCCCCAGTTGGCCCGCCTCTGGGAAATGCGCCTGTGCAGTGTAGTCGAAGGGAAAGCTGGGATAGTGAAAGCCACAAGTCCCCATCATACTGTCGCAGCCAACCAGAATAGCTCTCTCCAGCTGGACTCGCTCGGATAGAAGAAGTCCGTCGGGACCCTCCCAGTTGACCGGAACAAAACTCTGGATGAAAGGGAACAAATGCTCGTCCAGTGGAAAATGCCCGGGATAATCACCGCCTCTCCGATAGCGGTACCCCCGCTCGGTCCGGTCCACCCGGCGCATGTCCACGACGCCATCAGGCGACGACGACTCCTCCAAGGGCCCGAGAGCGCAAACCTTGACGCCCTTGTCGAGTCGCTCCGGGTCGTCCTCCCTCAGCGGGGAAAGGGTGAAGTACGGCATCGGATCCTCCGTTCGCTGCACATCATCCTCTGAACGACGTGATGCCCGGCTACTCTCCCCACGATGTTTGGTGGAACGAGGCATCGTCGACCCTGTTAAACAAATAGCACAACCGTCAGACGAAAGGGCGTTGCGACAGAACGGGGAAAAGCAAATGAAAGGGAAAAGAAATCAATCTCGAGGCGCCACGGGATACCCGCCGTCGCCTTCGTCTCCGACGAATATCCCGTGGGGGGCATTTGTTGAACCCGAAAAATATCGGGGCTTAAACAAACCTCGGGCGACAAATACGCCCTGGGGGAGCCGGGAACAAACTCCCGACCTCTCCCGCTCGGACGTCGGAAACAAACGAGTCCGAGTATTTGCGTCGATCTGGGGCGACTCGAAAGCGGGATGCCCGAGAAGCTCGTCGACGGCGAAGAGTACGTACCCCGGATGCCAGAAACCCCGTGTCCGGATCAACGTTCGAAGCCGCGCCCGAAGCCAAAGGGTGCGGGGAAGTCAAATGCACGTGCCTCCAAAAAACGGAGACAAACGCACGTGGAACGGCCGAAGAAGCGCAAGCAGCGCACGTGTGCACGTGCGCGGCACGCCCGTCAACCAACGAACCAAGCACGGGAGGCCCACAGAGCTCTCTCCCGGAAGAACTGGAGGAAGTGGCCTCATCTGGTGGAGGCCCACACTATTTATAGGGGGGGCCAGGCGGCCGCACCCCCGCCGGTTAGGCGGGGAGCGCACCCCCGCCGGTTCGGCAGGGGGCGCACCCCCGCCAGGCCGGGCGGGGGCCGCACCCCCGCCGGTTCGGCGGGGGGTGCACCCCCGCTAGTTAGGCGGGGTGCGCACCCCCGCCGGTTCGGCAGGGGGGCGCACCCCCACCGGACCGGCGGGGGCGCCGCCGGTCTAGCGGGGGCCGCACCCCCGCCGGTCGGGCGGGGCCGCACCCCCCACTGGTTCGGCAGGGGGCACACCCCCGCCGGTCCGGGCGGGGGCCGCACCCCCGCCGGTCCGGGCAGGGGGGCGCACCCCGCCGGACTGAGGGGATGCACCCCCGCCAGTCGATGCACCCCCGCCGGTTCGTCTGCCTCGACGCTCGCGCCTGAAGACCCCCGCCGGTTCGTCTGTCTCGACGCTCGTGCCCGAAGACCCCCGCCGAGGAGGGCACCCCCGCCGCTACGCCCCCCGCAAAGGCTATAAATAGGGGGGTACACCCCCATTTGCAAGACGCGCCATTCGGCCTACCAAAGACTCCAAGCACGCCATTCGGCCTACCAAAGACTCCAAGCATGCCATTCGGCCCACGCTTCCGAGCCCACAAGTAGACGCCTGCAAACCGCTTCAGTGGATCCGTGCGTGAGCTTATATAGGCCGCACGTGTCGAGAAAGGTCTTCGACACCCGTGGGTGCTTTGTCTCCGTGGCCGGGCCCTTCTGCGCCCACCCGCATAGAGACGCCACAGATTGTTACAAGACCCCCGTTGGCCATGTTTAAGTCCTCCGGTGTCATAAAACGACACACGTCGAGGCGCATATTTAAGCCCTCCGGTGTCACAAAATGACATACGTCGAGGCCCCCCCCCCTTGTTTAAGTCCTCCGGTGTCACAAAAGACACACGTAGAGACATGTTACCTTGTGGAGGCACAAACACCCCATTAGTAACAAAAATGTACTCTTTACCATGTAAACGTCCGACGGAGGCACAAACACCCTGTCGTCGACGTCTATGTACATGACTTGTTGTATACACGCCCAGTGGAGGTACAAAACCCCATTAAAGGCGTAAATGTAAATGTCATAAATATAAATGACATGAGCAGGCTTGAATAAAATTGTGGAAATTTATTTGTCATCTGTCTTGTCTTCTTTAAATTTCGGCATACGGTCTTTTAATAAACATTACGCATTCGAAGGTATTCGAGTGTTATACTCGATGTAAATGAAACATCGACTTCGGTCGGTGGGGAACGGTCCAGTACACGACCACTCCAATCGCCCTGAACGCGAGCGCACGCGGAAAATAAATGAAATGAAATTCGAGGGTATCAGGGTTCGCACCCAATACCCCTCGCAAAATAAATTTTTGTCTGTTTCCCGTAAACAGTCTGGCACGCCCAAAGAAAATTCTTCATTTCAGAAGAGAGATGAGAAAGACAAATCTTGAAATAAAATTCCGCGTTCCAACAACAGAGTATCTTTAAGAAAACATATGCATATGATTGTGCGTATGTTCTTGGGCAGAACCTCCACTTAGGCAGGATTCCCCCCAAGGAACATATACATATAAACATAAAATCGTGATTATATGAGTGTTTTCTCGGGCAGAATCTCCGCTTGAGCAGAGTCTCCTCAAGAAAACATATACATATAAACACAGAATTATGATTATATGGATAAGTTCTTTGGATAGAATCTCCGCTTGGGCAGAGTCTCCTCGAAGAAACATACACATATAAACACAAGAACAAATGGCATCTAAATGCGCGTACCCAAAGAGTCTTGCTCAATGGGAGGCATTTAGAGCACGAACATACAAGGGTATTTTAAATATCGGGCGTCCATAAAGTGATATGCATTATAGACGATATTTAAATCCCGTATATCTAAATGTGCATGCGCATAGAGTCATGGCTCAATAGGGAGGCATTTAGAGCACAAACATACAAGGGTATTTAAATATCAGGCGTCCATAGAGTGATTTGTAATATGGACGATATTTAAATCCCGTAGGATCCCCACGGAGTCTTGCTCGATGTGAGGATATAAACCATGCTATAAGAACTTCGAGACACCCTCTATGGAAAGGGATGAGGGGGATGTCGATGCTGTATATGAGGCGATCTCCCGCTTTCTTATATGCTATTGAACGCTCCTCACTTTGCGCCGAGCAAAGAACGGACCAATACCTTCACGCCAAGCCAGAAAGTTGGAAGAGTGATTGAAGGGGATTTGGAAGAAGGGAGCTTTTCTATTTCTAATTTTTTTAGAACAAGAGGACAGGTTTTACAAGCTTGGGGACTGGTTTTTCCAGGGATTTTGGGACTGGTTTTACAAGGCTTTGGGGGTTGCTAACCAGCAGGGTTTTAGGTAGGGCTGTACAGTATTCGGTTCAAACCGTTGAACCGAACCGAACCGAAAAAGTCGGTTCGGTTCGGTTTCAGAACAGAATAAATCGGGTCAACGGACCGAACCGAACCGAAGACCAAATTTCGGTTCGATTCGGGTTATGAAAAAAAAAAACCGAAATGAACCGTTTGACCCGATCTAATTTGCGCTTTACTTTTGCCCTAATTCCCCTGGGACTTAGTTGGGAGGTGGCCCTGGCCCCTGGGAGTCTGGGACTCTGGGAGGTTGGGAAGCTGGTAGCTGCGGCGCTGCTTCCGTGCTTCGTCTGCGTGCTGCTGGCCGCTGGGGGCCGGGGCTTCGAGCGGGAGGCTGCGGCAGGAGGGTGGAGTCGTCTGCGACTGCCAGCAAGGGGCAAACGCTGGAGGCCGTGGCTTCGAGCGGGAGGTTGCGGTAGCCGGCAGGAGGGTGGAGTCGTCTGCGAGGTGCCTTCTGGCTCTTCTCCGGGCTTCGAGCGGAAGGTTGGCTCTTCTCCAGGCTTCGAGCAAGGGCCAAACGGCGCGGCGGGAGGTGCCTTCTGGCTCTTCTCCGGGCTTCGAGCGGAAGGTCGGCCGCAGCCAGCGGGTCTGCGAGGAAGGGGCAAACGGCGCAGCGGGAGCCGGGAGGTGTCTTCTCCGGGCTTCGAGCGGGAGATCGGCGGGAGGTTTCTTCTCCGGGCTTGGAGCGGTCAGTGAGCTGTGGCGAGACCCTCTCTCACATCTCGATCTCTCTTTGTTCTGTCTCTCTCAAATCTCCCATACCCTCTCTCCCATGGCCATGGCAGGCGGCGACGACCGGCGAGCAGATCGGGGTTTGACAGCGACAGATCTGTCTGAGAGGGGGTCGGGTTCTCTGTCTCTATCTCTCTTGGTTCTGTCTCTCTCATACACTCTCTATCTAACGATTCTACTCTTTCTCAGATCCTCTCTCCCACGGCCACGACAGGCGGCGGCGCGGAAGCAGGGGTTCTGCCTCAGATCCTCTCTGTCTCAGACCCTCTATCTCTACTATGTCTGACAGGCGGCGATGAGGAAGCAGGGGTGCATCAAGGGTCAATCTTTCTCTTTCTCGTAAATGTTTACAGAACATTGGCATAATCTGAGTTTGTGATACATATTATTGGTGATGCACAATCTTTCTTTTTCTCACTTTATCCAAGTACAAGTAATTGGAAGGGGCCAAGGCCAACCCGTTAGAAATTTTGTTGAGGAACCTTGTTTCTTCCCTTCTTCCTGTTTGGTTGTCATTGCCTGCTCCCAAAAAATGTACAGACTTTTCCCATCTCTATTCTGTCTCTTTTCTCTTCATCCTTTTCTTCATGATGTATCTGTCAAGGTGAGCAAGGCAGTGATCTATTGCCATGCTTCTTCGGTAGCAACCGGAGGTGCCTACTCAAAACTTAGTTTACAATTTTGTTTTTCATGACCTGTGCGTTTGAGTATTTAGTTTCTGTATTATGAGTAGTGGTGATGCATATTAGTGCTAAGAAATGTGATAAGCCAAGTCTGAGTTGGTGATGCATATTAGTATACTTCATCTGTCCTATAAAAAGACCCACCAACAGTCATCTTAATTGTCTGGCGAGTGTATTAGTATAAAGAATTTAACTTATAGATCTGTAAAGATATATAGACATGTACTTGTAGTAGTATAAAGAATTTAACTTATATATAGACCTGTACTTGTAGTACACAACCCTTGTTTTAGTTTTATTTCATTTGTTTTGCATCCATATGTTTTGATTTCATTGTCTTTTATGCAAACAGTGTAGGAGAAATCAGTACTGACAACCCTTCTAATGTTCTGCAGCGAATATACTACTGCTGGTTTGTCTTCTTATTTGACCAATTAGGACCAGAAACACTTTTATAAAACTTTGTGATATTAGCTATAAAACTGGCATCAAGAAGTGGCTCTTGCAATGTAAGTTTTTATTCTTTTATCTCTGATTTAGTTTCCTGAATTGTTCATTATGTTTAATTTACATAAATTAATATGGAAGTGTCTATTTAGATGTCCTCTAATGACATTGTGATACTCCAACAACTGAGGGTGCAAGTTCTGGACCAAATGTCGCCACACAAACCAGTAATACAATTGGAGGTCCGAGCACTTCTAGGGGGAAGAGGAAAAATATGCATCCAAGATCAGATGTTTGAGAGCACTTCACAAGAATTGAAGGAGAGAACAAGTGTAAGTGCAATTACTGTGATCATATTTACACTTGTGACTCAATCTCATGTGACACAAGCACTTTAAGAACACATTTGAATTTGAGATGCAAGAAATATCCCTTCAGTAGAATCAATGCTTGTGAGAATAGACAAACACAGATTAACATTCAGACATCAGTGGTTAATGAAGGGATAGATGGAGAGAGCAAAACCACATTGACAAGTTGGAAATTTGATCAACAACAAATTAGAAAAGCATTGGCCTACATGATTATTATTGATGAACTTCCATTCAGATTTGTTGAAGGGCAAGGGTTTAAATATTTTTGCAATATTGCACAGCCGAAGTTTCACATTCCTTCAAAATTACAATTGCTAGAGATTGCTATGAAATATATGTTGAAGAGATGCTAAAGTTGAAAACTTTCATGAAATCTAATTGTAGAAGAGTTTGTCTTACTACGGACACTTGGACCTCCTTGCAGAGAATCAATTATATGTGTTTAACTGCACATTTTATTGATAATAATTGGAAATTGAATAAGAAAATTTTGAATTTTTGTCCAATTTCCAGCCATAAAGGTGAGGCCATTGGTAAGGCAATTGAAAAATGTTTGAATATTTGGGGTATTGAAAATGTTATGACTGTGACAGTTGACAATGCTAGCTCCAATGATGTTGCTATTGTATATCTTAAGAGAAGAATGAACATTGGCAAGGAAGTGTTTTAAAGGGAGAGTTTTTGCACATGAGGTGTCTTGCCCACATAATGAATTTGATTGTTAGTGATGGCTTAAAATTGACAACTACTTCAGTGCTTCGTGTTAGAAATGCTGTGAGGTATGTAAGACAATCTCCATCAAGATTACAAAATTTAAGATTTGTGTTGAAGAAGAAAAAATATCAAGTAAGAGTCTATTGTGTCTTGATATCCCTACAAGATGGAATTCAACATATTTGATGTTAGACACAGCACAAAAATTTCAGAAGGCATTTGAGAGGTATGAAGAACAAGATCCATTTTTCATTACTGAGCTTAATGAAAGAGATGGTTTAGGGAAGCCTCAAGAGGAGGATTGGGTGATAGCTAGAAATTTGACCAAGTTGTTGAAGACATTTTATGATACTACTATGAAGATTTCAGGTGCTTTGTATGTCACTTCCAACATTTATTTGCATGAGCTTAGCAATGTTGAGTATCTCTTAAAGGAATGGTGTAACAGTGATGATCAAGCATTTGGAGATATGGCATTTAAGATGAAACAAAAATTTGACAAATATTGGGGAAATCCTGAAAAATTGAATCTCATTATGTTTTTGTTGTTGTTCTTGACCCACGATTCAAATTGGAATATGTGGAGTTTTCAATTAGTGAAATGTTTGATGTTGAGAAGGCTATGATATTGAATGAGAAATTGAAGACATCTCTTTTTGCTATGTATGATGAGTATAAAAATATGTATGGAGCATCAAGTGGACAACAAAGGAATGTGGTTCAAGTGTCAACTATAGCTTCAAGTTCTAATGCAACCACATATGGTGATATGCCACTTTACCATAACAAGTACAAGCAACACAAAGCTGAAAAGAAACTGGAGATGTGAAATCTGAACTTGTGAAATATTTGGAAGAAGATACAGAAGAAAACATGGGGACTTTTGATATTCTATCATGGTGGAAACTCAATAGTACAAGATTTCCAATTCTTTCAGCAATGGCACGTGACATTTTGGCTATTCCTATTTCTACTGTGGCTTCTGAATCTGCATTTAGCACTGGTGGTCGTGTCCTTGATGCATTTAGGAGTTCTTTGTCTCCTAAGATAGTGGAAGCTCTCATTTGCACTCAAGATTGGATTCGAACATCGAAAGATCGGGTCAATGTTGAAGAGAAATTAGATGATATTGAACAACTAGATGAAGGTATGTACTTATTAATGTATATAAAGTGTTAACTTTTGTTTAATAATGTATGTGATTTATTTTTTCAAAATTGTCAAGTGTTACTTTGGCACCCAATGTCATTGACGTTGCATGAACATTAATGGTGGAAGCATGGTAAATTGTTTACTCTTCATCTGTAGTCTTAGTGGGTTCTTTTTCCCCAACACTTTTTGTTCTACAGTTATATCAGAAAAAACAACTTGAGGTTGGATTTCATGTCTTTGAGACAGAGTCACTAAAAGTGGCTGGGCTTTGGTGAAGGGTTTTTTGCATTTTAAATCTTACAAACTAAGTTAGTTCCAGCACTTAAAACTTCATGCTACTACGGGTGTAATCCAGGGCACAAGCCGTCCTGCTCACTACCATGTCTATGCTTTTAGTTATTGTGGTTTTTTGACGTGTAGGCTAACACTTTTTGTTCTCTGTGCAGCTATGCAAGATGCACCCGGTCTGTGTCGTAAAGCTGTTGGTCCTTGTGTGCTTGTGGGGGAGCTGTGGGGCAGCTGGTTCTTGTGTGCCCCTACTGATGCTCATAGTCATAGCCCATCTTTCCTTTTTTGTTTGTTTGTGTGTGCCCCTACTGTTTTGTAGAAAATTTCAGTAGACTATCGTCTTGTATGCAGAACAGCAGAAGTTAATGGTCATATAACTTTAATTCTTTTAATTGGGCTCCTGTGAGAATCTGAGATGTGTTTATTTGATGCTAATAAAAGTTGGAGGAGGAAGCTGCAAAAAAATTCAAGCAGGAAGCCTTGATGGGTGTCTAATCCGCTTGTTCATGGGTTTTGTATCTTTTGAAGGGGCCCAGAGATAGCCCCAGTAGTTGTAGCATTTCTTCTAGCCAAATTTTTTATTTTAAAAAAATTGCACAATGCTGACTGCTCAGACAAGCCCAACCCAAGGCCCATAAAGCCCAAACCGAACTGAACAAACCGAACCGAACCGAACTAATTCGGTTCGGTTCAAAACGGTTCATACATCTCCTTCGGTTCGGTCCGGTTCGGTTCGAAGTCTAATTCGGTTCGGTTCGGTTTTGAAAAAAAAATGTGTAAACCGGACCAAACCGGACCGTGAACAGTCCTAGTTTTAGGGAGAATATCCGAGCTTGGAGGCATGCAGGCCGGCCCCTTTTATGGAGGGGGTGCCTCCCCTTTTATAGGGGATGGCCCTCCCCCCCTTGCTGCATTGCGCAGGAGAAGGAGAGGGGGAGAACCCCCCACCTGTTGGAGGGGAAAACCCCTCCAACCGGTTTTGTGTAAAACCGGTTGGAGGGGAGGTACACCGGTTTGGTTTATATGAAACCGGTTGGAGGGTGGGAAGACCCCTCCAACTATTTTATGTGAAAACGGTTGGAGGGAATCCCCTCCCCTCCCCTTAAACCACAGGATGGTTACAAGGGGAGGGGAGAAATGTCTATAAATAGACATTACAAGCCCCATTTCAGGGGTACCCAAGTTGCTGAAATCCTACTTCTTTGCTCGGCATTTGCTTGGCGGAGATTTGAACTTGCATCCGTGGAGCTTCTATTGCGGGCTTGTTCTTGTGCTTGTACTTGTACTTGTACTCGGTCTTTATGGACCTCGTGTTGCCGGGTTTCTTCCGTGTTGTGATTTCTGCGGAATATCACTCCGTCTTGAACTCTGGCCTTCTTGGGGGGCTTAATGCCAATGATATTTATAGGCTCCCTTCTTTGGCTTGGAGAGGGAGTTTGGTTCTATCTTTTACCTTGCCTTTAAGGCATAAATTACTTTGTCTTCAAGACACTTTTTACCTTGCCCTTCAAGGTGTAAGTTACCTTGCTTTCAAGGCATTTTTAACTTACCTTTAAGGCATGAATTACCTTGCATTCAAGACATGGATTACCTTGCCTCCAAGACATCCTTTAAAGGGTCTTCAACCACTTGGACCACTGTAAATAGATCCAAGGACTTCTTCTGGTGAACATCCCTCAAGCCTTTCAGGAACATCCATCACACCTCCAAGCTCCAGAAACTTTTTCTGGTAGATATCCATCACACCTTTCAGTTCCAGGAACTCCTTTCGGTAGATGTTCATCATATCCTTCTTTTAGGGTTCAACATCCACTTATTTTGATTTCTCTTTCTTGGGCTATCCCAAGGGTCTGTCTTGGGACGATGACTATTATTTGCTATATACATTATGCTTTTGACTTTCGCCATCAGCACATGATTTTTATTAATAATAAGGGTTTTAAGGCTTCCCCCAAAAGTCGTGAGATATTTCAATTAGAGGATTAGGGCTCCTCTGGGGCCACAGCATTTTCGTGTTAAAGAATTAAGGCTTTTCTAGAGTCGTACTTTTGGTGAGGAGATTGAGGCTCCCTCGAGCACATGATTTTGATTTATTTTTTTTTACATTACCAATTCCAGCGCCCTTTCGGATTTTCGCCAAGATTAACCCCCCCTAACTGTTTTCCAACGCGCCCTTACAAGTTTTCACTTCGAGGGGTTTATCCATTTTTGCCTGAGGCGCCCTTTCGGGTTTTCACCTCAGCAAGGTTTTAGACATTTTTACCTTTGGTCCACCATAATGAAATGATAGACCAAGTCTGTCGGGCACCTCCATTTTAAGCCCCTATTTATTTTATTTATTTTCTTTTCTTCTTTCTCTTTTCTTTTGTAGGGAATTAAAGGCTTGCCATAAGGCTTTGGATACGGTAAGGAATTAAAGGCTTCCTTGACAGCCGTAGGATTTGAATTTGGATTTTAACTGGGTTGGCCGACTTTGACGATGTATTGACCAAAATCTTGGGTTTATAGTCGGTAGAGAATTAAAGGCTTTCCCGATAGCCGTTGGAATTTGAGTTTAGATTTGTGTATGGTAGGGAACTAAAGGCTTCCCTGAGAGCCATGGGTTGAGCTTAGATTTATGTATGGTAGGGAATTAGAGGCTTCCCTAGGAGCCGTAAATATGTTTAGAGGATTGAGGCTCCTCTAGGGCTCGTGATTTGACTTTTGACTGGTCTTGACGACTTGTTAGCCAAAAGACATGGGTTTTGATCTTTGGCTAGCCTTAACGGCTTGTTAGCCAAGAGATCTGGATTTGACTTTTGACTGGCCCTGCCGGCTTGTTAGCCAAAAGACATGAATTTCGACCTTTGACTAGTCTTAACGGCTTGTTAGCCAAGAGATCTAGATTTTGAGCTTTTTGGCTGGCCTTGACAGCTTGTTAGCCAAAGAAGACTGGAATTTAACTTTTGACTGGCCTCGAAGGCTTGTTAGCCAAAAAACATGAATTTCGACCTTTGACTGGCCTTGATGGCTTGTTAGCCAAGAGGTCATAGATTTGACTTTCGACTGGTCTTGTCAACTTGCTAGTCAAAAGACATGGGTTTGACTTTTTTGGCTGGCCTTGACGGCTTGTCAGCCAAAGAAGACTGGAATTTGACTTTTGATTGGCCTTGACGGCTTGTTAGCCAAAAGACATGGGTTTTGACCTTTGACTAGCCTTGACGGCTTGTTAGCCAAGAGGTTCTGAATTTGACTTTCGACTGACCTTGACGGCTTGTTAGCCAAAAGACATAGGTTTTGACTTTTTTGGCTGGCCTTAACAGCTTGTTAGCCAAAGAAGACTGGAATTTGACTTTTGACTGGCCTTGACAGCTTGTTAGCCAAAAGACATGAGTTTTGACCTTTGACTAGCCTTGACGAATTGTTAGGCAAGAAACATGGGTTTTGATTTTTTTGGCTGGCCTTAACGGCTTATTAGCCAAAGAAGACTGGAATTTGATTTTTGACTGGCCTTGACGGCTTATTAGCCAAAAGACATGAATTTTGATTTGTTTAGGAAATGAGAGTTTCCTCTGCTGTTTGGATTCTTCTTCTCTCTCTTTCTTCGAGTAGAGTTCAAGTTTCCCACATTTCTTATAAGGGCGGAAAGACACAATCATCGTTGTCTCAGTCGTAGCCCCTAAATTTGATTATTCGTTTGAATGAACTTAGAGGTTGTTTCGTTATTGACAACTCTTGTGTCTCTAATTTTATAAGGAATGTGAGATGTCTCAATCTCACTCTAAAATGGTCGAGAGAGTCCACCCCTCCCTTTTTTTTTAAACACCAATTGTGATGCCCTTCTTGGGTTTTCACCACAATTAGCCCCCTCTTGCTTTTGCCAGCACGCCCTTTAGAGTTTTCATACAGCGGGGTTTCCCATTTTTGCCTGAGGCGCCCATTCAGGTTTTCACCTCAGCCGAGTTTTAAGCATTTTTGCCCTTAGTCCACCATTATGAAGTGATAGACTAAGTCTGTCTGGGCACCTCGTTTTTAAACCCCTTTTTTCTTTTTCTTTTTTTATTCATTTAGAAATCTCGCAATGAGATCACTTCTATGTCTCCGACATGTACTAGATCCGGTTCCATCTGTTGTATTGTGAAGACGTACTCACACTCGAGAGCCTGGTATAGTTTCATGTGCCTGCCATTTAAAGGCGGAAATATAACATTTCCTTTTTGGTCCACTACTATGTAAGCACCACCTTCAAACACTTTGTCGACTACATATGGGCCAAGCCAATTGGCTATGAATTTGCTTTTGGGTCGAGAGGCCATGGCATCCTTTTGCTTAACCATGACAAGATCTCCCTTTTTAAATGTCCTTTCTTTTACCAGCTTATCAAAAGTGCGGGACATCCGTGCTTAATAATTTTGCAGACGTTGATACGCACCTAGGCACTTTTCTTCCAAATTTGACAACTCTTCAAGTCGTCGTTCAATTTCGCTTCTTTCTTCAGTAGAGAACCCATGGTGGAGAGCTACCCTATAAAATGAGAGTTCTATTTCGACAGGAATGACTGCTTCAGTCCCATAAATTAGGGAAAAGGGAGAGCATCCTGTAGGAATTTTGTAGATGGTGCGATAGGCCCATAGAGCTCCACACATCTTTTCGTCCCAATAGCGCTTTCGACTATTGTGTTGGGTGTGTATTTAATATTTTGATGATGATTTTAATGATGACTAAAATATTTGGTTGTGGATGATATCTAAACACTCATACTTTGATTTTGATGATGACATATGGTACATATTATAATGATGACTAAACAACATGTTTTTGATTCCTCATATTTCATATTTTGATGATAATGACATGTTTTGATGGTTCAAATTTCATATATACAAGTTTACACAATTTTGTCAAAGTTGTGTCGACACACATTGCAGGTCAAGTTGACACACATAGTCTACCCAGTAAGCTCCTGAAGAACAAAGTCAAAGTCGTGTCGACATACATAGTCTACCCAGTAAGCTCCTGAAGAACAAAGTCACAGTTGCGTCGACACAAGTTGTCAATCGGGTCGACATATATAGTCTGTCCAATAAGTTATATCACAGAAAAACACAGAAGGTCGACACTAATTGTTAATCAAGTCGACGCATGTTTCCTCCTAGTAAACTGGAACTGATACTTAGTCAGTTGCGTCGACACACATGCAAACTTACATCAATACACATCGGGTGAAAACTCAGAAACATAAAGGGTATGATCTCCAAAGGGTATGACATAACCATGGAGATTTTGGGAGACTCTCTTTGTAACGACCCAGAATCCGCATTACCAGTAACAACCAGTAACCCGAATTCTGACCCGCTAACCCACGAGACAAGCTCGGAAGGGTAAGAAGTGAAAGTCCGAGGAGACTATATATAAGAAGATACACACCATGCAAAGCAGTAAAATTCCACTATATGAACATATCATATACAACCTCAGAGTCTGAGACAAAGTACAGAGTACAGAAGTACAACAAAAAGGTACAACTCACTGCAGCTAGGGAGCACCAACACCGGAGTGGCTAGACTCGCCTGGAACGGGAGTCGACGAAGACCCACCTGAAAGGGAAGGGAGTGAGTCTCAAGAAAAGAGACCCAGTAGGGAAAAGTAACCCCACCGGTAACTAACTAAAGTGCGGAAAGTAAAAACTGAAAGTACACGTCGCACCACAACACAAAACTGTAAACCACGCGGCTCAGTAACACACACTCACACACACAGCAAGTAGGACTCAGCTAGGGTCTGTGGCTCGGCGTCCCGTCACCACAGAGGCTCTCAACCCCAGCCACGTGTGCACACTACAGACGCTCTCTCTCGCGTCTGGTCCACGACCGGTTTTTCCCCTACGCTTGACCCTAGCGGTAGAGAAGGGGCTCCACGGAGACCGGCTCAAAACCACCAAAAGGAGTACGCACAGGACAGAGTCGCACTCGATGTCCCGGCTCACTAGCGGAGGACAACCACACGCTAGTCGTCTAGACGGAGTCGCACCCACGCCTAGGTAACACAACAGAAACGGGTACACGGTAACGCAACGCGCGTACAACAGACGGAACACACTCAACGTCTGAAACCCGTACAGTAAGTAAACACCTCGTGCCACAAACAACTACTCCTATGCACAGGCGGAGTCACACTCTAAGCCTGGCCCACTTGTGCTATTAGGGCGGACATCACATGTCAATCGCCTCTAATCACACAACTTAAGTCTGCTGGGACACAGGATATAAACGGCCACATCGATTGCCGCCAATCAGAGATAAACGGCAGCCCTTATGCCGTCAACAATAACTAAACGGCAATCGACCTTGTCGTTTAAATCACCCCTGAAGATCTCAACGTCAACAGATGTGGACGTTGATATCTTCAGTCCCCCATACCCAGAACTGAACCGAATCAGTCCCAATGGGCAGAAACACTAAATAACATTCTGACTGATGGAGGGAAACACATCCTCTCATCAATCCACATTATCAGAACATCAAAAATAGACAATCTAACACCTAGATTATCCAAACCACCCTCAATTCCGGCATGATATAACCCAAACCCTAAACCATGATTTGCACATCAATTCAGTTAATTGGACATGCTGGTTTGCTGGGGAAGGTTATAGGGGTTAAGTCCCTACCTCAGAACGCCTTAAGAATCCCCAAACAGCCACTAATCGCGCCGGATTCCCCCGAGGACTCCGCGCGAATCGCACCAAAACCACGCGTTTCCCGCCCGATCTAGCAACGCCACACGATCCAGGGCCTTCCCACGAGCTCAAATCACTCAACAGAAGCTGCAGGAATCAAGAAGAACAAAGGTGGAAGAAAGGAGAGGAAAGAAGAAGAAGCTCTGCTCTCGGGCTGCCCTATTTCAACAGACTGGTTAGTCGACGTCAACATCTCTGGTCGCCAACTGAACCGCCTACAGACTAACGTCCAGATCTCATGTCGTTAAGTTCAAGCTCAGACGTCCACATCGCTGGACGCTGACTCTGACTCAACGGCAAGCCCTGGCCGTCAACTACACAGGACCTCTACAGACCCAATAAGGATCCACTAAAGACCCGAGACCTTACAGCTCTCCCCCCTTAAGGAATTTTGCCCTCAAAATTCAAATAACACAAGGAAAGAAGACTTACCAAAGAGGTACGGAAACTGCTCGCGCATTTCGTCCTCCCGCTCCCATGTCGACTCACCACCGGAGTGTCGCTGCCACGCAACACGAACTAAAGGGATTGCCTTGTTCCTCAACCTCTGAACTCGGCGATCCTCAATGTGCAACGGAAACTCTGGTACAGTCAACACTGAAGTCACCTCAGACCACTCTGCACTCTGCAGAACGTGAGACTCGTCAGAAAGGTACCTCCGAAGCATCGACACGTGGAACACGTCGTGCACTGCTGCCAATTCTGACGGAAGCTCAAGTCTGTACGCCAAACCTCCGACACGCTCAATAATGGTGAAAGGCCCAATAAAGCAAGGACTCAACTTTCCACGCTTACCGAACCTAACCACTCCCTTCATAGGAGACACACGAACAAACACCTGGTCTCCTACCTAAAATTCGAGCGGTCGTCTGCGCTGATCTGCATAACTCTTCGGCCGACTCTGAGCTGACTGAAGCCTCTGTCTCACAAGCTGAACTACCTCAACTGACTGCTGAACCAACTCCGGCCCCGTGACAACTCGTTCGCCAACCTCGAACCAGTCAAGAGGAGTGCGACACGGTCGTCCGTACAAAGTCTCATATGGTGCCAAACCGATACTGGAGTGATAACTATTATTATATGCGAACTCGACCAACGGCAAGTGAACTGTCCACGACCCCTGCCACTCCAGGCAACAAGCTCTAAGCATGTCCTCTAAAGTCTGGATAGTCCGCTCTGACTGACCGTCTGACTGAGGGTGGTAGGCGGAACTAAAAGCCAACTCTGTCCCCAAAGCTCTCTGGAAACTGCGCCAGAACCCAGAAGTGAAGCGAGGATCCCTGTCTGACACAATAGAGATCGGCACTCCATGCAAAGGAACAATCCGCTCTACGTACAATGCGGCCAACCTACTCACACCCCAACTAGTCCTGACAGGCAAGAATCTGGCAGTCTTCGTCAATCTGTCCACAAGAACCCAAATGCTATCAAAACCTCCAGCTGTCCTCGGCAAACCACAAACAAAGTCAGTCGTCACGTGGTCCCACTTCCACATCGGAATCTCTAACGGCTGCACAAGTCCTCCCGGACGCTGATGTTCGGCCTTCACCTGCTGACAGACCAAACACCTAGCAACAAAAGCCGCTATGTCTCTCTTCATCCCATGCCACCAAAACTGATGTCTCAACCTGTGGTACATCTTGGTCGCCCCTGGATGAATAGAGTACCTGGAACCATGTGCCTCCTGCAAAACAACTATCCTGATAGACTCCTCAACAAGAACATAGAGTCTATCTCGGAACCTAACAGTCCCGTCCTCACAAAGCTCAACCTCTGGGAGAAGCAACACACTGTGCAACTCGGGATCTGCCTGCTGAGCCTCAGCAACCTGTCTCACAACTGCGGGAGCTGCTAACAAACTGCCCAACACACACTGACGACGACTGGAAGAAACTCTGAAAGATCCCTCTGCCGCAGACTGCCACAACTGCCACTCTCTAAGCATCAGATGACTCATCTGTGCTTTCCTACTCAAGGCATCTGCAACTACATTCGCCTTTCCAGGCTTATACTCAATGCTGAAATCATAGTCCTTCAGATATTCCATCCATCGACGCTGCCTCATATTCAGATCCCTCTGAGAAAACACATATCTCAAGCTCTGGTGGTCGGTACGGACTACAAAACTCACTCCGTACAGGTAAAGACGCCAAATCCGCAAAGCAAACACCACAGCTGCAAGCTCTAGGTCGTGGGTCGGGTAACTCTCCTCGTGGGGCTTAAGCTGGCGAGACGCATAAGCCACCACTCGGCCTTGCTGCATCAAGATCGCACCCAAACCAACACCTGAAGCATCTGTGCAAACCTCAAAACCCTCCTCACCTGAAGGTAAGGCAAGAACTGGCGCCGACGTAAGCAGTCGCTTCAACTCTATGAAGCTCAGCTCACACTGATCCGACCACTCAAACGGAACTCCCTTTCTCGTCAACCGAGTCAAGGGTGCAGCAACCTGAGAAAAGTCTCGAACAAACCTGCGGTAGTAACCTGCCAAACCCAGAAAGCTACGAATCTCAGACACAGATCTGGGACTCTCCCACTGCAAAACTGCCTCAACCTTCGCTGGATCTACTGAAACTCCCTCACCTGAGATCACGTGCCCCAAGAAGTGAACCTGTTGTAGCCAAAACTCACACTTACTAAGTTTGGCATACAACTGGTGCTCTCGCAAGGTCTGCAACACGATCCTCAGGTGCTCGGCGTGCTCCTCCTCCGAAGCGGAGTACACCAGAATGTCGTCAACAAACACTACGACAAACCAGTCCAAGAACTGGTGGAACACCCGGTGCATCAGATCCATGAAGGCTGCTGGAGCATTGGTGAGCCCAAACGGCATCACCAAAAACTCAAAGTGTCCATATCTGGTCCGAAAAGCAGTCCTCTCAATGTCAGAATCTCTAATCCGCAACTGATAGTAGCCTGACCTCAAGTCAATCTTCGAGAAGACACGAGCAGACTGAAGCTGATCAAAGAGATCATCAATCCTAGGCAAAGGATACCTATTCTTGATGGTCACTTGATTTAGCTTCCTATAATCAATACACAATCTCAGGCTACCATCCTTCTTCCGGACAAACAAAACAGGTGACCCCCACGGAGAAAAGCTAGGACGAATATAGCCCTTCTCCAACAACTCCTCAAGCT
Organism: Colocasia esculenta; assembly: GCA_014218235.1. NCBI lineage: Eukaryota > Viridiplantae > Streptophyta > Magnoliopsida > Alismatales > Araceae > Colocasia > Colocasia esculenta. The sequence goes on from CM024757.1 coordinate 82,739,540, forward strand.
GCCTCTTCAACTCCCTCAACTCTGCTGGTGCCATACGGTACGGTGCCTGCGCAAAAGGTAAAGTGCCAGGAACCAACTCTACAGTAAACTCAATCTCTCTCTCTGGTGGAAGACCAGGCAACTCTTCCGGAAAAACATCCGGAAACTCACACACTACAGGAATGTCTCCCACTCCAGAGGCAATCTGGTCAAGAGTCACTGCAGAAACTAGGAAACCCTGACAACCAGAAGCAAGCAACCTCCCTGCCCTCAAAGCAGAAACTAAAAAGCGAGAAGTAAGAGGTACGATACCCTGGAAGTAGAACGCCGCTGCCCCAGGTATCCGCAAGTGCACCCTCTTCTTCTGGCAATCCATCACTGCACCATACTGCTCTAACCAGTCCATACCCAAAATCACATCATAGTCATGCAACTGCAAGGCAAAAAGACGGGCTGACAACAACTGATCCTGCAACTGCACAGGTACCTCCTCGAGACAGTAGGACGTAAGGACAAAGTCCCCTGTCGGCAACTCTACTGCCAACTCAACAGACTCTCCCGAACTCAACTCTCCAAGGGAGTCTAAAAAGTCCTCAGACACAAAAGAGTGAGAGGCACCGGAATCAAACAAGACTCTAGCTGCATAACCAAAAATTGAAACAGTACCTTCCACCAGGTGAGCTGCCTCCGCGTCTGCACGAGTCAAGTGGGTAACACGACCTCTACCTCTCGACCCACCAGAACCTCCGGTCTGCTGACGCTGCTGCACTGGTGCCTGCTGCTGCTGCTGCTGCTGCACTCGGGGCTGTGACTGGGTCTGCTGCTGCGGCACACGAGGTAACAAAGGACAATCTCGCGCCATATGACCCATCTGGTCACACCGGTAACACTGCCCAGTAAAAGTACGTTGTACCTGCTGCGAAGGCTGACCTGTCGGCTGCTGAACACTCCCAACCGACTGCTGCCTCTGCTCTGCCTGCCTCCTATCACGCCGAAACTTCCTCCGAGATCCTGACTTCGCCGACGTCCCAGTAGAAGTGGACGCGTAGGAAGTCACAGTCCTCGGGGTCGTCTGCACACTACCCTGCTGCTGGCGAGGCTGAGAAGGAACTACCTGCGTCTGAACCTCTGCACTCCGAGCACGAGTCCGCAAGGTGTCTGCCTCCAACGCTGCCGCTGTCTGATAGGCCGCATCCAAGTCTGTGACACGAGCAACTATCAGCGCCTGCCTGAGCTCTGGCCTCAAGCCTCTCACGAACTGCTGAGTCCTCAGACCCTCATCTCCCATAATCTGCGGAGCATAACGCCCTAGCTCCACAAATCTGGCCCTGTACTGCACCACAGTAGAGTCCCTCTGCTGCAAATCCAAAAACTGGTACAACCTCTCCGTCCGGACGTAAGTAGGACAGAAGGCTCTCTCAAAAGAAACAACAAACTCCTGCCACGGAATCTGCCTAAGTGGGCGAGACTGAAAAGTAGTCTCCCACTCAGCGGACCACCAAGTCAACGCCTGCGCCTGCAACTGGTAACTAGCTAACAGCACTCGCTCCTCTGGAACACACTCCATGGAACGAAAAGTCCGCTCCACTGCATCTAACCATGCTCGCGCTACATCTGGATCAGGCTGGCCCAAAAACTGAGAAGGCTGAAACTGCAAGAACTCCCTCAACACCCTCCCAGTACCACCCTGGGGTACCGGCGCGTCACGGTGCTGAGCAACAAACTGAGCCATCCCCTCAAGAAATCGAGTCATGTCCAATCCCTGAGCTACCTGAGGTGGAGGTGGCGGCGGCGGAACAATACCACTATGTGCGTCCTGTGGCAAAGGCTGCGTCTGCTGAGGTGGCGGAGCATCTCCAACCTCCTGACGAGTCGCCTGCTCAGCTACTCCCTCTCTAGGACGTCGCCTAGGCGCCATAGAACTATACACAGAACAAAAATACACACATAAATACACTAACTAACTCCGGGCTACATAGCTGCACTGTACTCTTTAGACTCTGAGTTAACATGATGGGTATTTTCTTATATATATCTCATCAGACCAGGCTCTGATACCAAACTGTAACGACCCAGAATCCGCATTACCAGTAACAACCAGTAACCCGAATTCTGACCCGCTAACCCACGAGACAAGCTCGGAAGGGTAGGAAGTGAAAGTCCGAGGAGACTATATGTAAGAAGATACACACCATGCAAAGCAGTAAAATTCCACTATATGAACATATCATATACAACCTCAGAGTCTGAGACAAAGTACAGAGTACAGAAGTACAACAAAAAGGTACAACTCACTGCAGCTAGGGAGCACCAACACCGGAGTGGCTAGACTCGCCTGGAACGGGAGTCGACGAAGACCCACCTGAAAGGGAAGGGAGTGAGTCTCAAGAAAAGAGACCCAGTAGGGAAAAGTAACCCCACCGGTAACTAACTAAAGTGCGGAAAGTAAAAACTGAAAGTACACGTCGCACCACAACACAAAACTGTAAACCACGCGGCTCAGTAACACACACTCACACACACAGCAAGTAGGACTCAGCTAGGGTCTGTGGCTCGGCGTCCCGTCACCACAGAGGCTCTCAACCCCAGCCACGTGTGCACACTACAGACGCTCTCTCTCGCGTCTGGTCCACGACCGGTTTTTCCCCTACGCTTGACCCTAGCGGTAGAGAAGGGGCTCCACGGAGACCGGCTCAAAACCACCAAAAGGAGTACGCACAGGACAGAGTCGCACTCGATGTCCCGGCTCACTAGCGGAGGACAACTACACGCTAGTCGTCTAGACGGAGTCGCACCCACGCCTAGGTAACACAACAGAAACGGGTACACGGTAACGCAACGCGCGTACAACAGACGAACACACTCAACGTCTGAAACCCTGTACAGTAAGTAAACACCTCGTGCCACAAACAACTACTCCTATGCACAGGCGGAGTCACACTCTAAGCCTGGCCCACTTGTGCTATTAGGGCGGACATCACATGTCAATCGCCTCTAATCACACAACTTAAGTCTGCAAGGACACAGGATATAAACGGCCACATCGATTGCCGCCAATCAGAGATAAACGGCAGCCCTTATGCCGTCAACAATAACTAAACGGCAATCGACCTTGTCGTTTAAATCACCCCTGAAGATCTCAACGTCAACAGATGTGGACGTTGATATCTTCAGTCCCCCATACCCAGAACTGAACCGAATCAGTCCCAATGGGCAGAAACACTAAATAACATTCTGACTGATGGAGGGAAACACATCCTCTCATCAATCCACATTATCAGAACATCAAAAATAGACAATCTAACACCTAGATTATCCAAACCACCCTCAATTCCGGCATGATATAACCCAAACCCTAAACCATGATTTGCACATCAATTCAGTTAATTGGACATGCTGGTTTGCTGGGGAGGGTTATAGGGGTTAAGTCCCTACCTCAGAACGCCTTAAGAATCCCCAAACAGCCACTAATCGCGCCGGATTCCCCCGAGGACTCCTCGCGAATCGCACCAAAACCACGCGTTTCCCGCCCGATCTAGCAACGCCACACGATCCAGGGCCTTCCCACGAGCTCAAATCACTCAACAGAAGCTGCAGGAATCAAGAAGAACAAAGGTGGAAGAAAGGAGAGGAAAGGAGAAGAAGAAGCTCTGCTCTCGGGCTGCCCTATTTCAACAGAACTGGTTAGTCGACGTCAACATCTCTGGCCGCCAACTGAACCGCCTACAGACTAACGTCCAGATCTCATGTCGTTAAGTTCAAGCTCAGACGTCCACATCGCTGGACGCTGACTCTGACTCAACGGCAAGCCCTGGCCGTCAACTACACAGGACCTCTACAGACCCAATAAGGATCCACTAAAGACCCGAGACCTTACACTCTTATTATCAAAATACTATTTCATCCAAGTGGCAACGAGGAGGACTTTTGGATACGTGGCAACCTTGGGTGAACCCTACGTTTCTGTGCACATGTTTCCCACGTAAAAGGGATTGCACCAAGGCTATAAAAGCTCTTGTCTCATCTAGAGCAGCCATCCATCACAGAGGACGTAGGGAACAAGGCCAAGAATAGAGAGAGAGTGTTAGAGTGTTGAAAGAGGAGCAGATCAAGGAGAATAGCAGCAGAGGAAGAAGAAGCAATCGGAAGAAGCAACAGATCTGAAACAGAGCATCGTGAATTGAAAGAGTACTCCATTTGATTTTCTCAAGGGCCTTCAATTCAAGTTTTCTGCAGATCGTCTTCAACAAGGAACATCCAATTCATCTCTCTTTTACTCATTTCTATTGGAGTGTTCATTTTAATTTGTTTTGAGTCAAGGATGGCAGAGTCGGGTCGGCTGGCTGAGTCGGACCCAGCCGACCCCGACCCGGGTCGGGTCGGATCCGTGGATCCGGCCGACTCCAATGGAGTCTGGCCGACCCTGGGTCGACCAGGTTTAAAAATTGTTAAAAAAATGGAAAAAAATCAGGAAAAATCTCTAAAAATTGCAGAAAATTATGAAGACACATACAACATTCATTATATGAATGACCTAAAATCCCTAATTTTTAAACCCTAATTAGGGTCATTTGGGGATTTTGAGGAAAAACAGACCATGTAATACAATTAAGTCTACCAACAAACTCTAATCAACTAAAAAAATTCTATTAGACACTCAATTGCACATTAATTTCATTCATGGACACAAAATCCCTAATTTTTAAACCCTAATTAGGGCTCAATTTGGGGATTTAGGAGAATGAGAGTCATAAACATGTTAAATATGCTATAGATCTATAGCATATTTAACATTTCCTATTTTTCAAATTTTTTAAAAAAAATTAAAAAAACTCACCTCAAAGAAGAGAGAGAAGAGAACAGAGAGAGAGGAAGGAGCAGCGGCAGCGGCGTGCAGTGGCGCCGGCGGCGGTGGCTGGCGGCGACCCTCCTCGGAGTTCCGGCGGCGGCAACAGCAGGGGAGAGCAGCTCCAACGGGGGGAGGGGGGCAGAGGGCTAGGAACTAGGAAGGGGGGCTAGGAGGGGGGGGCTCGGGATCCCGCTTCCAATTGAAGCGGCCAGGACTGAGTGGACTCGGGCCGAGTCGGGGTGAGTCGCGACGAGTCGGGACGAGTCGGCCCGACCTACCCCCGATTCCACCTAGCCCCATGGGTGGGTGGGTGTCCCCCCCCCCAAGTCGGGTCGCCAGGGGCCGACCCGACTCAGAGTCGGCCAACTCTGCTCCGAGTCAGCCGACTTTGCCATCCATGTTTTGAGTGCTCGTGAGATCTGTACATGTGTTCTGTGCAGATTTCAGTGTGCACGTAAGTGTGTGAATCAGATCAATGCTAGAGGATATGATTTCTTGTGAACTTGATCTAGCTTGTGTGTTGTTTAAGCTGTCGTGCTCAAGTGTGGTTTGAGTCATCGTGCTCAAGGGTGTTTGAGTCGCCGTGCTCAAGTGTGTGTGTGGTTTGAGCCGTCGAGCTCAAGTGTGTGTGTTGTACTCGAGTTTTTAAGTAGTGTGTCCTCACTGTGTGAGAGGTGGATGTAGGAATCACTTGTGTGATTTCCGAACCACCTAAAAAATCTCCTATGCAGTAGTTTGATCTGTTTTTTTCTGCGCTAGATGCATACATAGGACTTCGATCTCACATTAGTCATTCACATACATTGTTTGTCTAATTGTCTCACACATCAACTACACACACCCACACATCAGATCAGTGAGATTTTCTATCTGAATGGATCTATAATTTGAAGTAATTTTTAAATTGCTTAAACTTCCGTTGTAATTGGTGTTAAATTTATTCAACCCCCCCTTCTAGATCTATTCAAACCTATCTGTTCGATCCTACATCGACCATTTACCAATGTGACCATGAGTTTTGCATAGAGTTTTGTTGAAGGCTTCGGCTAACCCGTTGCCTTGGGGGTAATAAACCGTTGATGTCCTCCAATCAATATGAAATTTTGCTATCAACTTGTATATTGTCTGATTTTTTAATGGAGTATCATTATCAGATATGATCTGACTCAGAACATCGAATCAATATATGATGTGATACCGGACAAAGCGAGCCACCGCTTCTCCGGTAGTTTCTTTCAATGGTATGGTCTCAACCCATCTTGAGAAATAATCTGTGGCAGCAAGTATGTATTTGAATCCTTTGGAAGATGTTGGGAGGGGACCCACTATGTCCATTCCCCATTCAGCAAACGGCCATGTCGGCGTTGTTGGGTGGAGCTTGCTTGGAGGGTTTTCTTGGTATAGGCCCATAGGCCTGGCATTGGGGGCAGGTTCGCGCAAACCACTCACAATCTGCAAACATTGTTGGCCAATAGAAGCCTTTGCTTTTTATGTTGATTTTCATTTTCGAGCCAGATTGATAGGCTCCACACAGTCCTAGATGTACCTCTTGCATGACTATCTTGGCTTCTTTTAGGGACAGGCATCTCAGCAGTACCGACTTGTCCTTTTCAGGTGTGAACTTATATAATGTGTCATTTATCAACTTGTAGGAAGCAGCTCTTCGCAACAATTGCACTCGCTCCCCCCTTTTGTTTGGTAGCCAACCATTTTTTATTTTGATGATAGGAACACGCCAATCATCTTCTTCTTAGCTTTCATTTTCATATAGTGCATTTGCCTCGAAGGTTGTCAAACCATCATGGCGATTTAGGATGCTTGGAAGCAATCTTCTATTTTTTATGGTGATTCCCAATTCTCCTTCTGAGGGAAGTTTAAGGGCAGATGCCAATTTGACAAGCGCATCGGCCTACGAGTTTTGACTTCTCCTGACATGTTCTATTTTGAAGTAGTAGAACTTGTCGCTGAGTCTTGTAACTGCCCCAAAATAAGCCTTCAATTCTTCTTTTCGGACTTCAAAAATCCCTAACATTTGTCTGACGACCAGCAATGAGTCGCCAAATACTTCGATACATCTTATGCCTATTTCGAGGGCGATTTCCAAGCCAACTATGAGGGCTTCATATTCTGCTTCATTATTTGTGAGGGATTCCATGAGAGCACATGAATAATATAATATCCCTTCTTCTGGGGTCACGAAGACAATTCCCACCCCAGCCATGTTTGTTGATGTGCCATCAGCCTTCAAAAAAGCCAGTGCAACCCCATCGAAATATAGTTGCCAACATTTAAGTTGGGTTTCTTGTGCTTCATAAGTTTCTTGAGCGGGGAGCACCTCCTCGTCGATCAATTCCATATTCAGAGGGGAGTCTTCTGCCACTAGATGGGCTGCTAAGAACTCTGCCATACCCTGACCTTTAATTGCCTTTTACGGCACATAGGAGATATCAAACTCCATGAGAAGTAATGCCCACTTTCCCAGCCTCCCTGACAAGACTGGTTGCTTGAGTAAGAATTTGAGAGGGTCACATCGAGAGATGAGTTGAACCTCATGTGCCAATAAATAATGCCTTAATTTCTTAACGGCAAAAACCAATGCCAAACATAATTTCTTCATTGGTGCATATCAGTGTCCTAGTCCGACGAGCATCTGACTGAGATAATAGAGGGGTTGTTCTTTGCCCTCATCATTTTCCTGAGCAAGCAATGCCCCAGTGAAGCATTCATGGCTGCAATATAGAGAATTAAAGGTTTCCCTTTAATAGGTGCCCCCAGCATAGGCGGATTAAGCATATATTCTTTGATTTTGTTCAAAGCAGTTTGGCATTCTTCATCCCAAATGAACGGGACTCCTTTCTTTGTCAATTTGCTGAAAGGTTGGCATCTTCCTGACAAATTGGATATGAATCGCCTGATATAAGCCAGACGACCTTGGAGGGAGCGAAGCTCAGTAAGTGTCTTAGGGGGAGGCAATTCCCTAATGGCTTTGATTTTGTCGGGGTCATTTCAATTCCCCGGTAGCGAACAATGAATCTAAGAAACTTTCCACTTGACACGCCAACGGCGCATTTCATGGGGTTCATTCCTAGCTTATACTGGCGTAGCCTTTCAAAGACCTTGCGTAAGTCCTCCACATGATTTTCCTTTTTCTCTATCTTGACAACCAAGTTGTCTACATAGCATTCGACCAATTTGTGAAGCATTTCATCAAATATTTTGGTCATAACCCTTTGATAAGTGGCACCTGCATTCTTCAAGCCAAAAGACATTCTTTTGTAATTGAATGTGCCTTTTGGTGATCGAAAGGCCGTGTGATTTTTGTCTTTGTCGGCCATTCGAATTTGGTTGTACCCTGAGCTTCCATCCATAAAGGATAAGATTTCATGCCCCGTGGTAACATCCACCATTGTTTCAGTTATAGGCAAAGGAAAGTCATCCTTTGGACATGCTTTGTTTAAGTCTCGGAAGTCAATGCAGTCCCGGACTTGCCCATTCTTCCTCTTCACTGGCACAATATTGGCTAGCCATATTGGGTACATGTAGGTTTCGATGAAGTCGACATCTAGAATCTTGTTGACTTCATCCACCACTTTCTTTTCCAATTCTGGGTGCATTCTTCTTTGAGTTTGTTTCATAGGCCTGGCCTCTGGCAGAATGGCCAATTCATGTTCAAGCACTGATGGGTCTAAACCTGGCATTTCTTTATATGACCAAGCAAAGCAATCTTTGAACTCTGAGAGTAGTTGTTTATATGTTTGTCTTTCTTCTTCATTCAGCAAAGCGCTGATAAATACTAGATGAGGGTCATCTGATGCCCCCAGATTTACTTCCAGAAGTTCATCAACAGTGGCATGCCCACCATCTTCTAGTTCTTAGGGTGCAGGCTCCAAGTCGACAAAGTCTTGTTCGTCATCTGTGCTAGCCATATATACTTCCCATTCTTGTTCTTGACAGAGGGAATTTTCATTTCCATTTTTCATGGGGCTCTGACCCTTTTGCTTTCAATTTCCATGACCCTTTTGCTTTTCAATTTCCATTCTCATGTGGGCAGGGTTTATGCTGATCATGTTCACCGCATAGTGCATTATAGGGCCTTCACGTGTCTCCCATCCGAGACCTCTTCTATCATTGTGAGGAAATAGTGGTTGCCCCCTGACATTTGTAGGATACCACAATTCTTGAAAAATCTTACCCCTCAGACTACTTTGAGTCTAGGGGATGTTTTGTTTTCGACACATCTCTTTGATGTACTGTGGCATGTCTTTAAGTTCTCCAACTATTTCTTGAGACCCAGACATGGTATGCTCCAGACCGAAGTCATCTTTTGGGGGTTGTTTGGGAGTTGGCTCCCCTTTGTAGAACACTATTGGTCTACCATCTTTATGTCGAGCCACAAAGAACTTTATTGGCTCAACTATATGGACTTCATGACTGGTTGTCATTTGTATATGATCTTGTGGTAGCAATATTTCGGCCCCTATCAGCCGACTGATGGCATTACTTTCCAATTTAACAACTGGTCTTTCCAACTTGAGAGGTTTTCGATTTGGATCTTCCGGCTGTTGGATTTGTTTGAGTGCTGCTGCCCTCTCTTTGTTGACTTTTATCTTGCCGCAGCTTTTCGAAAAAGCCCCATAATTTCTTTGCCTTTGTCTTGTTTCATAGGGGGATCGACTGCCCCCTCGAATTATAATCTAACATCAGCTAGGTGGCATTCATACACCTTAAATGGTTCTAGGTTTGCAAAGACCCGATGTTGCTCACCCTCTTTTGTGTATTTTAGGCATTGATGGAGAGTAGATGGCACCACCAAATTTTTATGTAGCCAAGGTCGCCCCAGGAGGGCTTTGAAGGAGGTATTGGTGTCAACCACATAGAAGACAACTTATGTTACAAAATCACCTAGGGCTAGGTCCACATCCACACGCCCCAGGGCTTCTTTGGAGTCTTGATTGAATCCAGCTATCTTGACTCCTTCCACCTTATGTAAATAAGGGGTGAGGAACATATTGTGAAATATTTTTAGTGGGATAATGTTTACTGCTGAACCAGCATCGACCAGAATACGGTCTAATTCCAGCCCATTTATCTGACCCCTCATGTATAGAGGCCTATTATGACAGGGAGAGGGTAGTAGCATGCCTTCTTCTGTGAAGGTCACAGAGGCCACTAATGCTTCATAGTTCATATATTTCTTCTTTCATTTCGGTCACATGAGCCTCATAGGCCTCTGACTCCTGCAAGGTTGTAATCAATGCCACACGCAGTTCTTTGCTTAATGCCAAAGCATCCTAAACACTAAGGTTGGTCGAGAATCTCTTCAATGTTTGGAGAACTTTGCAATTAGCTCTTTCTTTGGCCTTCTCGAAAGGGGGCATCATTCCTGCCAATCCCCTGTATGCCTGTGGTGGAAGAGGAATTGTGACATTGCCGCCCATCTCCTCTTCTTGCTCTTTTTTCTAGAAGTAGTTTTTCAGCTATGAGAGGTACCAACTCTTCTACATTTTGTTTGACTGGTGCCTGAGAGGCTCCTTCATTTATCACCACTGCAGGCATTGGAGTGTTTGTTTCAACAACAGGCTCTTCCTCTTCCTCGTCGGACGGCGGGAAGACATATTCATCACCTCTTGTTTGGCGCAGGGACGGGCTTTGGTTTTTCCCCTCTGAAATATATGACCTTCTGAGGTGGCTTACCCCTTTGGTAAGTTTTAAACAATTTTCTAGCTTTGGGAGGTACACAGCTGATCCCCGATTTGGATTGCCCCCCTGCTTGAGAGGTAAACACATAGGTCATATTGTATGAGAATGTCTGCACTTTTTCGATTAAGTCTTCAACGGTGCAGCTAGTTCTCCAGAACATTTAAGTTTCACTGACGGAGGAAAGAACATCCTCGTCCTTTAGCATACGCTCTTGCAGCTCCATGAGCCATTTCTTCAAGTGCATTTTACGCTCCAGTTCCTCCCATGGTATGTATTTTTCCAGGGGGGTTGCCTTGGTTGGCGGCATGGTTTGCAATCTCTCAAGAATCTCTCGAGTTCTCTCGAGATTCTCTGCCTCTCCAGCTTACCGATATCCGAGATGTACGAGACACCTTATGCCAAGATCTCTTCAGATCCTTTGTCTCATTTAAGCTTGTTGAAATCTATCACTTCCTTCCCCGACCACCAGACCAATGTGGTTGCAGTTTATGAGGAAGGCTCCTAGCCATGGCTAATCTATTCACTGCAAGCCTTATAGGCAACTTTTTTCTTGAGTCTTCTTACATTGTTTTCTCATGTTGAGTGGTTAACTAGATAAGATTACAAATAGTCCCTCCAAAATATATGATTAATATAATTTTTGTTAGTGCTTCTAGTCTCTTGAGATTAATATGAGATTTCCCCAATGTCTCTTTTCTACGATCCTCTCGAGATAAAATCGAGATCTGAATAACATCTTTCATTTCTAATTTTTTTAATTCTTGCTAATGTTTTAGGTTTTTTTGCATAATCTACTTAATTCTTGCTTTATTTTGGAAATATTTCTCATTCATGTTAATTCTTTCTTATTTGTTGTTAATTCTTGTTTAAAATTATGATATGAACTTATTAAAATTCCTACTAGATTGTTGCTATTAATTCTTGTGACATTTAATTGTAACAGGCACTAATGATAGCTATTAATGTATCCAATTATTTCTTTTGCTTAAAAATAATATTTTTGTTATCACATGCGATGCATATATGTATATATCATTTTTTGTATCCCAATATCTTGATATTTGATCTCCTGAGATTTTACCGAGATCTCTTCTCTCTAAACCCTCTGAGATGAAGTCGAGATCCGATATGGCAAACCTTGGTTTGCGGTGTTTGTTGATATTCTTCGAGTTCATCAATCAAACCCTGGAGCCTTTTGAGAGGGTCATTGACCTTATTTGTTGTGGAAGTCTCACAGACCGTGGCTTCCCTCTTCATTTTCTTTTTCTCATTCCTCTTTTGATTCTTGATTTTCTTTCGCAAGACTGCCAATTCTTGGATAGTCTTTTCTTTTGTCATTTCCTTAGGCGAGGCGGCGCCACCAGGATATAATTTCCTGGGTTGTTGCTTTCTTTGGAGCTTCTTAGGGGGCTAACCCCTTGCTTGTGTTTACTTGGGTCCAGCCAGCTTCCTCTTGCTTGCTGCAAAATGTTGCATTAATGGCCTTTTCCACCATATCATATGGGAGCTATTGATATGCGGCAAATCCGAGGAGCTATAGTCGGCTGCCCTACTTGTGCCTTTTATGTTTGAGTTGTAGCATGGATCACATTTGCAGTGAATGTAAGCTTTGGTTGTTGATGTGGTTGAGATGGATTCACCAAATACTCACCCATGTCAATGACCTACTTGAATCAGTTTTTCTACCCGATTCTTGAACATGTAGCAAGTTTCTAAAGTATGGCCCAACATACGATGGTACGTGCAATAATTGGGTTTGTCCACCATTGCTTCTTCTAGGTGCTTAAGCTTCAGAAGAGTAATGAGATTCTCCTAAAGACATATGTCCAGCAACTCTTTAGTATGCTCCCTAGTGAATGAGTAGGAAGCACTGAGTCTCTCACCCAACGAAAGTGTTGGTTTTTTTTTTCTTTCTTAGTATTCGAGGAAGTGGGTGCCTCACCCTTGCCCCCTTTTTTTCCAAGAGCTGTTGAGAAGTTCATAGTATTACTTCTCGTGATCCCGAGCCTTTATCTTTGGACAGTTTGCCTTTTCCAAACACCGTAGTTGGATTTTCTGCAAAAAAGATTTCAATCTCTACCACTGTGTTGTTGAGATGTTCAAATGTCCGGATATTAGCCTCTAGGAGCTTTTCCTTGATTTCTGGCTTCAGACTTCTTTGGCATAGTTTCACCGCATCTTCATGTGTTGGTGGTTGTTCACACTTCATGCTCATGTCACGTCACCTTTTAATGAAGTCTAGAGTAGACTCATTTTTATTTTGCTTTAGGGATATGAGTCCTGCTAGGGTGAATCTTCTTTCTGTCACTCGGAAGCATTCGAAGAATTTTCTTTGCATGTCTTCCCATCCAACTATTGAATTGGGCTTCAATCAGGCATGTCATTGAAAGGTTGGCCCTGTAAGGGATGTTGAAAAATATCTTAAAAGGTATGCTTCTTCAGTTGTTGCCAACTCTCCCATGATGCTCATGTAATGAGCTATATGTTCATGAGGTGACCTGTCCCCATTGAACTTTGAGAATTCGGGCACCTTTGGGTGTTCTGCTGAGAGCTTTTTAAAGAGATAGTGTAAAGGGTATGGTACCCTATATAGGTCATAGGTGGTGGACCCTTCACCCTGCCCAGCAATCTTTGCCTCAATTATTTGTTCAATCATGGCCCTTTGGGAGACCATTATTCCTTCAAATGAAGTATTCATTTGTGGTGCATCATGCCTTTGTTCTGTGACATGCACCTCTTGAGTTTCCTCGTAGCTTGAATTTGGATTTTCAACTGGCTGTCTGGCCATAGGCTCTGCGCGAGGAGCATTTAGTGGCATATTTTCTAGAGGTAATGCCATTGTGGGCAATGTAGTATGTTGCTGCTGCAGCAACTGTGGTGATGGTTGCGGCTACTGTGGTTGTGGGGGTAGGGTCATTCCCGACTATTGTATGAGGCTTTCAAGCATCGCCCTCAGCCTTTGATTTTCTTGCATTACCATTTTCAGGGTTTGAGATGAGGTTGCCCACATATTTGGGCCTTCAGTAGTTCGACCTTGAGCCAGAGGGACCGGGTGATTTGATGTAGTGGCAATGTTGGCAGCCGCCATGCCTCCTTCATTCTGAGGTGGTAAGTCCACCTCCACGTTTACCTTGTCAAGCCAGGCTCGAGCTTGCTCCCTTCTGCGATTGGTCATCGTGGGATGCTACTCTATATTTGAGGTTTCTGCTTGGTCAGTTGTTGTAGGCAGATTTTGGGTGTTAATGTTAGAGGCATAGCATGTGTATATACGCATGCCCTCTTCAGTGATCTGCACTATTCTTCTTTTCTTCTGCCTAGGGCGTACAGTGGCACCCAAGCATTGGAAAACCGACCTTTTAGGGATATCATCGTCCCTCTTGTGTTCTTTAGACTTGAAATTTGCCCTGTCTCCAGGCTAGCTTATCTTCTTTCTTAATATACCCATTTCATATCCTCTTTGCAGATTAACAGGCAGGGAAGGGGTGCATTCTTTGGTCTGAGACTCTTGGGAAGGCTCCCTTTGTCTTTTTGGGACCCATCTTCTTCTGGAAGTTTGCCACTTCGCTGGGTCTTGTTTTATAATAGCTCTTGCGTTCTTTCGCCCTACTAGGAACTCTAGGGCCCTAGTCCTTCAGAATTCTTGGGCTTCTTCTTTGGTGACCCAAACCCGTTTAACACAAGGCGAGTTGTACGCCTCATCCTTTTCAACATTGGCTGTATATTTCTTGAAGCTAACTTTGTCAAACTTGTTGTTTTTGGTTTCAGCCTTCGTCCATTGCTTCTTCATATTTTTCAGCTTGAAGTTTGACTTGTCTTGCCGCACTTTAGGGAGTATGCCGAATCTGTTCTTTACCGGTACAGTTGCCACATGCCGTTCCGGTACTATTAGGGTCTCACTCCCGTCCAGACGGATCCGGAGATCACCAACCAAGACAGTCTTGCCAGAGCTTGAGATGCCACGTGTCGTGGGCTTGGCTCTAGGCTTGCGTCTTCTGTTCTTCCCATTAGTTGGAGTGTTGGTGAAATTAATAGCATATGTTGTGAACATTTGTATTAAGTCAGTCTCATGAGCTTGAGGCTCTTCTTTTACTTTGCTTGCTTCATAGGTTTTAACAGCAGTAGGTTGCACAGCTGGTATCACGCCAAGTATGGAGACTCCACCACTGGAAGGAAGTCTCCAAACCTGGTTGGCGTAGTGAGGTAGACATTCCTTATGTGGTCCTGGACCACAAGTGGCCCGGAGTATGGGTTGCACTCGCCATTGCAGAGCTTTGACCACACAAAACAATTATAATGTAAGTACATATTATTGTTAGGGTGTTGTCTGATGGAGAGATGAAGGGAAGGGAGGTCCCCAGTGGAGTCGACATCTCTGTGAGAACCTTTTTTATCTTTTTAATTTTATTTTTTGGTTTTGAAAATATCTTTGGATTATTGGTCTTTTATTTGTCTTTATTTATTTACATTGACATGTTTTTTATAAGTTCGTTTGACTTCTCCCCACTGGCAAAGATCAGTGTTAATTACATTAGTACAAAGACTAAATACCCTTGATTAACCATCAAACAGCCCCTTTGAAATAAGAGAATGTAACTCACAATTAAAGGAAATGGATTGCATACGAAGACAATAAGATGGCAAACACACATCTATTTTTTTTAATTTTCTGATATTTATTTTATTTTTATTTATTTTAAATTATTTTCTCTTTTTTGTTTATTTTAAAATCATTTATTTAATTATTTTCGTCATTTATTTATCAAAATTACGATCATGTGAATTAAATTAATATTTTCACTTATTTATTTGATTTAAAGAGAGATTATCTTAAGGTGGATCAAAAATGATATGAAACATGACTTGTTTGTTGTTTTTAAGTTATTGTAAATTAACGTTTATGAAATATTTTATTAAAGTTTGTCGAAAAATTAGTTGATCTTAATTAAGAAATTAATTGATAAATAACATGACACAAATGTTACATAACATGTAATTACACATGTTGCACATGATTAAAGAAGTGAGATTAGCCTAATAGGCCCATTAAGCCTTAAGCAACATGAATATGGTCATTTAATAAGTCATAGCATAAAATGCACAGGTCTGGCCCAATAAGGAGGTTCGGTCCCATAAGGAAGTTTGCCCAATAAGGAGGCCAAGTTCAATGGATCTTTTAAATTTTGAGAAAAATCAACATTGTGCCTTACACAATGTTCCTTAAGGCTGCCTTGCAGACCCTTCTTCCTTAGACTGTCTTGCAGTCTTTTCCGGAGCCTTGCTCTGTTTTCAAACTTCAGAAATCCTCCTTTGGCCTAGGGCGCCCCCCTCTCCTTTTATAGTGGAAGGAGGACAGACCACCACCGGCAAGTTTGTGTACCTCCATCGACAACTTTGTGTACCTCCACCGGCAATTTTAATTCGACATTTTTCACTTTAGCCCTTGGCCGCTTTTCTTTTTGTGTATTTTTTTGGAGAGAGAAAGAGAGACCGAAGAGAGGAGGAGACTTGGGTCTCCTCTCTTTGCCTCTCTCTGCTTAGCCGCGGCCAGCAGAGGAGGTTGTGGCCTTCTCTTCCTCCTCCTCTTACGCAAGAAGCAGCGGCGGCGGCGGCAGCCAGGGCAAGCAGCGATGGCGGCACGGCAAGGTGTCAGCGGCGATGTAGCAGGCCAGCGGCGGCGACAACAGGGGCCAGCAGCGGCGACGGCGGCCTGAGGGGCACCAATCGCAGGCAACAGCAGGGGCGCGGTGGCCTGAGGGCCACCAGCCACAGGCAAAAGCAGGGGCGCGGTGGTGGAAGCCCCAACAGGTAAGGCCTCCTCCCTTCATCTTTTCTTCTTCTTTTCTTATGCTACTCCAAAAGGGAAGGCGGACCAAAAATTTGGTGCAACAACGGATTAAAAGGGGGAAAGAGGGGTGCGCATAGTTCCCCCCCCCCCCCCTCTTCTTCTACTTGTTTAACTGCCTCCTATTTTTTTCTCATTTTTTAATGACTTTTATTGATCTTTTCTTAAAAAAACTTCCATTGGATCGGTTGATCCAACAGATCTGATCCAAATTGGGATCAAGTTCGGCCCATGGTGATTCTTGGACCAATCTAAACTTTTTTCCAGTGGGCATCGGAAGCTTGCACCCATGATACAAGCCTCCATATGGCTCAACAAGGATCCACTGGATATTTGATTTGTCAAGTATTGGCCCATAAGTCTTCCGAGTCATTATTTGGCCCATTTAGAGTCCATTAAGTCTCTTATATTTTCATATATTTTTTTTGCGAATTTGGATGTTTAAAGTCTTTTAGAGATTACGTAATTTTATTTTGATGTTTATCTTACTTAGGGAGTTTATTTGTGTTTATCTTAGTTGGAAATACTACTAGGGTTGGGACTAATGTCACTAGCCTAACATCTATAAATATGATGTAAGCTTCATTTTTCCGATTAATGAATAATGATTATTACTTGCAAATTTTAGTGAGATTGACACTTCTTTGGGATGGAGATCTTTGGTTCCTGGGACAAGAAAGGGTTGGGATGCCTAGTTGTGTTGATTCCTTGGGACAAGGAAGGGTGGGTGTGGACACGGGATTTTTTCTCTCTTTCCTCCCCCATTATGTATGGGGAAGTTCGTTTCATTTATCATGTTTTGACTTTGTGTTGCGGGCGTGCCAGCCTGCCAGACAGAAGTAAGGGTCTGGGCGATGCAGAGAAAGAATTTTTGTATATCCGTGAAACGGATGAGTGTGCCGTGTTTTGATCTGAACTTCTTTGATTCCGTGCCTTTTAATCATCAGGCGAATGGGGTGGCGTGTGCACCCCTGTCTCCATCGATCGAAATCGATGTTACATTTACATCGAGTTAAAAGCCTTTGGTGTCGTTGTTGACACGGGAAAGATATCACTTTAACATATCTGTTGGTTTTGTTTGCTTATTTGATTTTATCTGGTTCATGTATTCATTTCACATGCTTTGGATTTTCTGTTGGGATTTGCGGGGCGTGCCAGTCTGTCTAACAGACAAAAGAAAGAGTCCGCACAATGCGGAGAAAGTATTTTTGGGTGTCCATAGAACGGACGGGTGTGGTGTCCGAGGAACGGACGGGTGCGCCGTATTTTAATCTGAACTCCTTGAGTTCCGTATCTATACTCATCAGATGATTGAGGTAGCGTGTGCTGGACCTCTGTCTCCATCGACCGAAGTCGATGTTACATTTACATCGAGTTAAGACTCTTGGTGTTATTTAACATCAATTTTAACCCGAATACCATTCATAGCAAAGGGGATGAGAAAATACACACTCTTTTAGAAAATCCTGGTCATGATGTATCATTTTTCTTTTAGTTATTTTTGAAATGCTTTTGCTTTGAGTGTTTCATTTTGAAAAGACTGCCCTTTGTGGAGTCCGAGATATGACTTTTAAGAAGGGAACGGATATATTTCCGTGAACCCATTTGGGGTCTCCCTCCTCTCCTTTTTGGAGAAAGATCATTTTAGGTTGTTTGAAGATTTTATTTTGGAAAACCTGAGGATTATTATTGCAGACGGATGTATACCCGTGCATTTGATTCTGAACTTGGGGGAAGTTATGATTAGAAGTAGCATTTTTGTATTAGAAGAGTTGCTACTTCAACTTCTTCTTTTTTTTTATGACGTGATATTCTTTTTATAACATTCCCTTTTTTTTTAAATGAAATCCAAATTCATTCATCATTCATTTTTCTTTACTTGTATGAGTATGATTTTCAAAGAACGTATGCACATATCTCTATGGATGTTCTTGTCAATTTGAAGTTCCTTTCTAGAAACTGTCCATGTGAACGCAGTTCTTGTGAGTATGCATTCATGCTGCTCTTTGGAGTATCTGAGCACAGTTCGGGTCTTGTCCCCTTTTTCTTTGGATGTGTGTATATCAACACAATTTTCATAAATTTATTTTGGCAGAGTTTCTGCCTATACGGAATACCCTCACGGAGATATATTCATATGAACATGTACTTATATCCATGTGTCCTTAGAGAATCTTTGCCCGGAGGGACTTTGCCCTTAAGAAAGTATGTATGTATGAACATAAATTTGCAGTTTACGCATATTTTCTCATCAATATCTCCGTTTGAGTGGAGTATCTGGCAAAAGGTACCATCTGCATATGCAGAATCCCTTTTGAGAGGCATGCGCATATATTTGCGAATTTATGATTATATAGACATGTCTATGGGTGGAGACTCCATTTGGGCAGTTTCCTCTTGAAAACACATGTATATGAATACAAAGTTTGTGACTACATTGATATGTTTTTAGAAGGAAAACTTTGACATGGGCAGAGCTTCCTTTCAAGAAACACATATGTATAGGCACAAATTTGAGTTTTATAGATATGTTCTTAGACGGAATCTCCACTTGGGCAGAGTTTCCTCTAGGAAACATGCATATAAAAATACAAATTTGTGAATATACAAACATATTCTTGGGCAGAATCTCCCCTTGGGCAGAATCTCCTCTAAGAAACATATAAATATAAACACAGATTTGAAATTTATAGATATGTTCTTAGGTTGAATCTCCACTTGGGCAGAGTTTCCTCTAAGAAACATATATATAAAAATACGAATCTGTGAATATATGAATATGTCCTCGAGCAGAATCTCCACTTGGGCAGAGTCTCCTCTAAGAAACATATGCATATAGCACAAACACACCATCCCGGAGAGTTAAAACTCGATGGGAGGTGGAATGAATTACAAAGGTATCTAAAATACCATATGTCCGGAATGGACGGTATTTAGAACCTATAGCCCGTGAGGGCTGGTGCCGCTATTGCAGACTTTTAGCCGATGAAGTTTGCCGATGCCGTATGAAGACGATCTCAGGCTTCTCGCTTTGCTCCGAACGAGAAAAGGGGGCTGGTACCTTCACACACAAGAGGGGAGCTTGAGGAGGAGATCGGGAAACTTTGGGAATTTGGAATTTTTCTATTCTTTGGGGATTTCAGAAAATAGGGGACAGCACTTTGGGGAGAGGGCTGTAGCTCCTTCTCGGGCCGGCCCCTTCAAATGGGGGGGATGGGGGGCCTTTTATAGGGGAAGGCCCCCCCTTACATGCGTGGGAGTGGGGGCTCCCTTTAACCGATGGGAGTCCCATCGGTTAAAGGGAAAATTCCCTTTAACCGATGGGGGTACCATCGGTTAGAGGGACAAAACCCCTCAACCGATGGTAGTCCCATCGGTTGGGGGTTTTAAAAGGGGAATCCCCCTTAACCGATGGTACTTCCATCGGTTAAAGGGGAATTTCCCCTCAACCGATGGTACTCCCATCGGTTGAAGGGAAAAATCCCCTTAACCGATGGTAGTCCCATCGGTTAGGGGATTTAAAGGGGAGATCCCCCTTAACCGATGGTACTCCCATCGGTTAAAGGGGGAGCTCCCCTCAACCGATGGTACTACCATCGGTTGGGGGAAAATTCCTCTCAACCGATGGGACTCCCATCGGTTGGGGAGATCAATCCCCCTAACCGATGGTAGCCCCATCGGTTAGGGGGAAAATTTTCCTTAATCGATGGTACTCCTATCAGTTAAGGGAAGAGGGGATTTCTGGGGATGGGGAATTAATGTGGGACTGGCACAACATTTTTTTTTGTGTCAACAAATGCCCCCCATGGGAAGTGCGCCGACGCCGAAGGCAGAGGAGGACGTCCCGTGCAATCTTCAAGCTCTGCTTCTGATCTTCATGACTTGACAATAAACTGGGATCGGAAAGTTGTAGCCGCAGTTGATGCGTTTCAGCACTTGCACTGTGAAGTCAACAACCTCGGGCAACGATCGACTTTGTCATGTTTCTTGTGCTGAGTGATCAGCTCCGCTTCCTTGGATTTACTCAGTACTGACTTTGGCTTTCTTTGCCTGGGTCTTTGCCTTCTGGATTTCATCTCAGGGATTTTCTTTAGATCTGCCTTTCTGGCTTTGTTATGGATTTGAATTGATTGAGGACTCAATTGGTGAGACTCGTCTTTCTGACTTTGCTCAACAACTTGATTTGAGAAATTTTTTTTTTGACTTGTGATTTTGACTTGATTCGCAGTTGAATCTGATATCACCTTCCTAAGCTTTGCCTTTTTGGCATTTGCTTGGATTGGATTTGACATCTTTTTCTTGAATCTTGTCTTCTCGGCTTTGTCCGAGATTTGACATGGTATTCGGCTACTGAGGCTGACCTTCTTGGTTTCGCGGCTATCTTTTCTCTTTTTTTTTTCTTCTGCTTTATTCATCATTTTTTTTATCTGTTTTGAGTTCTCAACCATCCTTGCTCCGGAAGTTGTTGGAGACAGGTGTGTTGAAGCTCATTTGAATATTTTGTCTTCTTCCAAACCCAAGAGAGCTAGAAAAGGAGGGTGGCGGATCCCACCACATCTGGCGGTGACTTTCTTTTTCCTTTCTTTTCTTCTCTCATCATTGTCATTCATGACTCTTCTTCTTGATTCACCACTTATCCTTTTTTCCCTTTTTGACTTATCTACCTCAGATGACGAGACATGTGAGGAAAGGTGCCGTTCCGATTGCTTCGGGCGGCAATGCCTCTTTACCTGGAGGTTCTTCTCTCCTTTGTGAAGTGGAGCGTAAGAGTTCCTCACGGGCAGCTGCTGACTTTATAATGAACCATCATTCGACTGTCTGTTTTTTTCGAGATAACCGTGACGGATGATGATGCCTCTGCATTTGCTGAATTGGGAGTCTCGACGGAACAGTATTCTTTTGCTCCTGTCGGGGCTTATATCCCGATGCCTGCCAAGGAATATTCTGCCATGGAATCAACTCCTGCAGGTGACTTCCTTTACTGAGCTCATATACAGTCTTTAAAAATGATGTTTTCTTTTCTGATATTGACTTTCCTTCCTTGTATTCAGGTGACCAAGTCTTCTGTGATCAGCTCTTCTCTGGGGATGATGGATTCATATTTGGTATCTGTGGCCAATCCTTCCTTTCCACTTTGGGGAAATGCAGGGGGCCGTTTTTTTTTTTGAATCTCAAATTTATTCTGCCTTTCAAGTAGGCGATGCTGCGAGTGACGATGGTGTTGAGCATGGTTGTCAGGAAGGAGAACATTGTCCGGCTAGAACGCGAGCTTGACGAAGAGAGGTCTTCTTTGAATCAGGAGGCTAAAGATGAGGCCAAAGATTCTGAAGAAGAAGCTTCCTGCCTTTGCTTTTCAGTATGACATTTACATGCCGAGCTCATTGTCTTGTTCTTTTTCTTTGTTTGACCTTTACATAGCAATCGCCACTCTTTGTATATTTGTACAGAGAGTGACTTGTGACTTTGTAAATACAAGGTGAAGGATAATGGAGGTCCTCCTTGTCATTTTCTCCCTTTTTTTTTTTCTTCTTTTCTTTCCTTTTTTTTTTTTTTACATTACCAATCCCAGTGCCCTTTCGGGTTTTCACCAAGACTGGCCCCCTTTAGCTTTTTCCAACGTGCCTTTTCGGGTTTTCACGTTGAGGGGTTATCTATTTTTGCCTGAAGCGCCCTTTCGGGTTTTCACCTCAGCCGGATTTTTTTGATCTTTTTACCCTCAAGCATACAGTGAGCCGTATACTTAAGTCCATCGGGGTATCTCTATTTTTTAACCCCTTTTCTTTCTTTCTTTCTTTTTTTTTTTGACCTGACTGGTGAGTACTCGACTGGTTTGGGTAGTTGAATGGATGAGGGTTTAATTGTGGAATGGGTGGTGGTCTGGCTGTGGAATGGGTGGTAGTCTGGTTGTGGAATGGGTGGTGGTGGATTTAGGTTTGAGCGTGAGTATGTTGACTTACCTTTGTGGTATTTTGAGGTTGAATTTGGATATAGGTATGAAATTTGAGTTTGTTTTGGCTTCAAGTTTTTAGTTTTGGTTA
Source organism: Colocasia esculenta (assembly GCA_014218235.1). Classification (NCBI taxonomy): domain Eukaryota; kingdom Viridiplantae; phylum Streptophyta; class Magnoliopsida; order Alismatales; family Araceae; genus Colocasia; species Colocasia esculenta. The sequence continues at coordinate 82,761,948 of CM024757.1, forward strand.
TTGGTATGAACTTTGGCATGAAGTTTATGTTTGGATTTGGGGTTTTAGGTTTGAATTCCGCCCATCCTTGATGGCTTAGGGCAGGGATAAGGGATTTACATTTGAATTTGTATTGGAGTTGAGATTGGGTTTGTTTTTGGATTTGGATATGGACATGTCAGTTTATCTTTGTGATATTCTGGATGGGATATGAGATTTTGATTTTGCTTTTGATTTTGGATTTGGATTTGGGATGTAGGATTTAGGTTGATTTGGCTCTGAACTTGGTTTTGGTTTTGATTTTGGCTTTATTTTGGTTTTGGTTTTGTTTTGATTTTGGTTTTGGTTTTGGTTTTGGTTTTGGTTTTGGTTTTGGTTTTGGTTTTGGTTTTGATTTTGATTTTGATTTAGCCTACCTTGGTGGCTTATGGCTAAGATATGGAATTTCGGGCTTCTATTTGGTTCAGCTTACCTTGATGGTTTGTGGCTACATTTGGTATTCTGGGTTTGATTTATTTTGGCATTTATAGTTTGGTGCATGTGGTTTTGGATCAAATCTGGATATGATCTGCCTTGATGGTTTGCTGACTATGAATTTGGGATTGTATTTGAATATGAGTTGCCTTGATGGCCTTAGGATATGAACTTGGAATTTAAACTTGATATCACCTACCATGGTGGTTTGCTGGTGGGACTTTGGGTTTTGAATTGGCTTTGGATATGACTTAATGGCTGGTATGATATAGCCTTATGATTTGCTGGCTATGATTTTGGATTGGATTTGGTATAGCCTGCCTTGATGGCTTTTGGCTATGGATTGAAATTTAGATTTGATATAACCTACCTTTTTGGTTTGCTGACTATGTTTTGGGATTTGAATTTCAGATATAGCCTGCCTTGGTGGCTTACTGGCTATATTTTTTGGATTGAATTTTAGATATGGCCTGCCTTGATGGCTTGCTGACTATGAATTTGGATTTGAATTTCAGATATAGCCTGCCTTGGTGGCTTGCTGGCTATATTTTGGGATTTGAATTTCAGATATAGCCTGCCTTGGTGGCTTGCTGGCTATATTTTGGGATTTGAATTTCAGATATAGCCGGCCTTGGTGGCTTGCTGGCTATGACTGGATTTTAATATAGCCTACCTTTGTGGTTTGCTGACTATAGAATTGGAATTGCATTTGGAATTGTATTTGGATAAGGCCTGCCTTGGTGGCTTGTCGGCTATGACTGGAGTATGGGTTTGATATAGCCTACTTTTGTGGTTTGCTGGCTATAGTTTTGGAATTTGGATTTGGAATTGTATTTGGATATCTGATTTGGCCTGCCTTGGTGGCTTGCTGGCTATGATTTGGATTGGATTTTGGATATGGCCTGCCTTGGTGGCTTGCTGGCTATATTTGGGATTTGAATATGATGGTGCCTATCTTTGTGGTTTGCTGGCTATGGTTTTGAAATATGAGTTTGGTGAAGAGTGGAATATGCAGGATGGAGTACCTTTGGCTTCATGCTCGTACAGGGATTGGAGGACTGTATGATGGACATGTGGGTATTTGATTCTTTTGTCTTCATTTATGGTAAGCTTCCATTTCAGCATGGATCCTCAAAGAGGGCCTCTTTCATTCCTTTCTAGCTTTCTGCCTATCTGGGTGATTGATTTTTTTTTTTTTTTTTTTTGATGATTGGCCGAGGAACTCATGTTCTAGGGCATGGTATAGTTTCAGGTGTTTTCCATTGAGTGGAGGAAAGGGCACAGTACCTTTATGGTCAACCGGACGATATGCACCTTTTTCATATGCCAAAGTGACGATGCATGGGCCAAGCCAAGTAGGCTGCAATTTGTAGTACGACCTTTTTTTGCCATTGCATCTCTGCATTTGACTATGACGAGGTTTCCTTGTTTGAATGCTCTTGGTCTTTGCCAATTTTGTCAAAAGCGCAGATCATTCTAACTTGATATACTTGGAGGGATTTGTATGCTTCGAGTCGCCTTCCTTCCAGGTTGGAGAGCTTCTCAAGTCTTCTTTCTATCTGACTTTGATTTTGGCTTTGAAATTCATTTTGGATTGCCACTCAACAGGATGCCATTTCAATTTCGATGGGTATCATTGCTTTAGCTCCATATACCAAAGAGAAGGGCCAACATCCGGTAGGGGTATTATGTACCGTTTAGTAAGCCCATAAAGCCTCATGAACCTTTTCTCCCCATTCCCGTTTTCTGTTGCCGATTATCTTGGCAAGCAGCTTGCAGAGGATTTTGTTGAAGGCTTCTGCCAACCCATTTGCCTGTGGATTATATACTGAAGATGTTCTCCAGTCAATATGAAATTTTGCTGCCAAAGCATATATTGTTTTGTTTCTGAATTGTGACCCATTATCAGATATGATCCTGTGAGGGGTCCCAAATCTGTATATTATGTTTTACTCGACAAATTTGGCGACTGATTCTCCAGTTACCTCCTTAATGGGATAGCTTCAGCCCACCGAGAGAAATAATCTATAGCAGCCAATATGAATTTGTGGCCTTGAGATGAGGGTGGGAATGGTCCCACAATATCCATCCCCCATTCGGTAAAGAGCCAGGTTGGTGCTGTGGGATGTAATATACTTGGTGATTTCCTCGGTACAGGGCCAAATGCTTAACATTGATGACATGTACGGGCATACTGAATGTAGTTCCAGTAGAAGCCTTTTAGCTTGATACTGACTTTCATTTTCCCTCCTGCCTGGTGTGCTCCACACAGTCCGGAGTGAACTTCTTTCATGATAGTTTTGGCTTATTTGAAAGATAGGCATCTGAGGAGGACTGGCCCTTTCTTTTCACGGACCAGCCTATATAGTTGTTCTGCTATTAATTGATATGAGGTGGCCCTGCGTAAGAGCTGAATTTTCTGTGCTTGATCAGGTGGCAACCAACCTTTCTTGATTTTGATGAGCGGCTTGCGCCAATCTTCAGATTCATTTGTTGCATCTAGCTCTGTATTATATACTTCCTCAACTGTGATATTAGACTCAGTATCAAGGATACTGGGCATGAGTCTTCTGCGACGGACACTTATGTCCAATTCCCCTTCGGGAGGCAATTTTATGGTAGAAGCCAGTTTGGCTAGAACATCAGCCTGAGAATTTTCACTTCTCGGCCCATGGGATATGTCGAAGAAGTTGAATTTTTCTTTGAGCTTAATGACTGTGGTATAGTACATACTGGCCCAATACCCGTCGAATGACCAGTTGCGAGTCACCATAAACTTGTATACTTTTGACCCCTATTTCGAGAGCCAGCTGGAGCCCAATAATTAGAGCTTCATATTCAGCTTCATTATTTGTGAGCGGCTTCATGAGAGCACAAGAGTTATATAATATTCCTTCTTGAGAAATGACCAGGACAATACCTGCTCCAGTAGAGGGGCTAGTAGAGCCATCTGTATAGTGGAGAGTTCGAGAAGCTCTATCAAAATATAATTCCCAAGAGGGTAGCTCAATTGTGGCAACCTCTTCGAGAATTGAATTTTCACTTGTACGAGAAAGAGTTTCTTTTCTGGGAAGTTTACTGGATGTGCGGCCAAAAATTCGGCCAAGCCTTGCCCTTTGATTGCCCTTTGTGGGATGTATGTGATATCAAACTCCATGAGGAGCAGAGCCCATTTCGCGAGTCTTCCTGATAATATGGGTTGCCTTAGCAGATATTTGATTGGATCATACTTGTAGACGAGCCAGAAGATAATGCCTCAATTTCTTTACGGTAAATATCAGTGCTAGGCACACTTTTTCCATTGGAGCATATCGGAGTTCTGGATCAATTAGCTTTCTGCTAAGATAATATAAAGCTTGCTCTTTATCTTCTTCATTTGTTTGTGCCAATAGAGCTCCCAGAGAAGCATCCATAGTTGAAATATAGAGTATAGGAGGCTTCCCAGCAACTGGTGCCCCCAGGACTGGCGGAGTGAGAAGATATTCTTTGATTTGTTCAAAAATATCCTGACATTCTTGGTCCCAGATGAAGGGAACATTCTTCTTCATTAGTTTGCCGAACGGCATGCATCTTCCTGAAAGATTTGAGATAAAATGTCTAATATAGGCTAGTTTCCCTTGAAATGACCTTAGATCAGTCAGATTTTGAGGAAGTGGCGATTGCTAGATCGCCTTGATTCTGTCGGGGTCTATTTCCATTCCCGATATTTGACGACGAATGTTTTTTCAATCGTCGAACACTTTGATCTTGCCCTGGAGAGTAAACTTGCATGCAACTGGGAGATAGAGGAATACTCCCTTATGAGATCAGCTTCATAGTTGACACTCCGCCGCTCTGGGCGAGTTATTTTGCTTTGAGAATTCTTTGCAGGTGATTTGGCAAAACATTTGTTTACCACAAAAAGCTTGCCAGTCTCACTGTCTTCATCTAAACATTTAATTTGTTTATCCTTCCCTTTAGACTGGGCAAGGGGTTGAGGAATTGGCCCTCTAAGATATAAAAGGGCATCAGTCAAATAGCATTCATCTTCCCGAAACGGGGCTTGATCGGCAAAGACTGTATACTGCTTCCCTTCTTTTGCATATTTGATGCATTGATGGAGAGTTGACGGGATGACCCCATTTTCATGCAGCCAGGGTCTCCCAAGCAATATTCTGTATATTGTATCAGCATCAATAATGTAGAAGGCTACCTTGGTGGTGAAGCTTCCCAGTGATTCGTACATCTTTTACTTGTTGCATATGAGGCATGAGATGTAGAGATTCAATGGCTTTATAGGGCATTACATTGGTAGATGCCCCCGGATCGACCAGGATCCGATTTAATTGAATATTGTTGACCTGTCCCTTCATATATGAGGGACGATTGTGATATGGAGAGGATAGCAACATGTGCTTATCTTGTGAAAGTGACATTTGTTGGCAGTGCTTCATATATTTGAGCTTGGAAATCAGCTATATGAGCTTCATATATTTTTGATTCTTGGAGTACTTTGACAAGAGTTTCTCTCAGGTCTTGGCTCCAAGCAATTACCTCCCAGACAGTGATGTTGACGGGGAGTGATTTGAGTTGCCGAAAGATTTTGTCATCAGCCTTGATGCGTATCTGGTCCGATAAGGGAGATCCCTTTATGGAGGACTCAGATGGCTTCTTTGGCTTGACAGATTTCTTTTGAGAGAGAGGATTCAACATCCTTCCATTTGAAAAGAGAGGAGCGTTGTCTGGCTCATTTGATGAGGCATGGGGACTTTGGCTCTTTTCTTTTGTATGAGAAGGCATATTAGGCAGTTCTTCTTCTTCATCTGAGGGATTGAAGACATAAGATCCTTCCTGTATTTCATCTTCAGGAAGAGGCTTTGATTCTTTGCCATGAAAAAGTATGACTTTGCTTGATTTTGTAATGTCAGGCTTCTTGGAAGTGGTAGCTGCAGCTTTTTGCTCCTTACCAGGCCCTTTCTTGTGATGATGATTATTTACCGGCCAACGCTGGTATGTTAGCATGATCGTGCTGAGAGATGATGCTTCTCCTTCTCTAGAGCTTTCTCCTGTAATTGATAGAGCCAGTCCCAGAGCCGGATTTTTTCATTCTAGCTCATCCCATAGGTACATCGACCGAGGGTAGCTTTATCAGAAGACCTATAAGGAGTATATTCTTCCAAATAAACCCTGAGCCCTAAGTCCTAGGCCCTAAGGCCCTATGTCCTAGGCCCTAAGGCCCTAAGTCCTAAGTCCTAAGCCATTTTTTTTTTAAATCATGTTGAGAAATGATGCTCCCCCTTTTCTGGAGAGTTTTTTTTTTTTTAAATTGATATTTGAGGTACCTCAGCAGCAGCATCACGCTACATTTGTTCTTTTTCTTTTTCATTCTTCTTTTATTATTATTATTATTATTCTTTGTTTGTTTTTTTTTTTTTTTGGTTGTTTGTTGTTTGTTGTTTTTTTTTTTGTTTTGTTTATATATATATATATATATATATATATGTATATATTTTTATTTCATACCTGAAGAGCTTTAAGTAAGCTTATGACTTCCTGCTCTGAAGCTGATTTGGAGATGCTTCTCTTGTTGGAGCCGCCTCTTAATATAGAGTTGTTGACTCTTTTGGAACTGGCTGATTTTGAGGGCCGACAGTGACCCATTGACAAAGATTGCATTAATTGCTTCTTCAATAATGGAAGATGGGAGTTGGTGATAATGATCCACGAACTCCTCTGCTTACTGGGAGATTGGCTTTGTCGCAGCTTCTTTTGATATTCTAATTATGTATTGAAAAAGATCAATTTTAAATTGCTCTATTTCGGCTTTGACTTTGTATCGTCCATAGCTCAGTGGATGATGATAATATTCACATATCTTGGGATTCTGGACTTGAACCATAGGCTCGTTGGACACCTTATTTCCTGGCGCCAAAGAATTCCCATATTGATCAATTTTTCCTTCCCAGATATGAGTTTCGACCAAATCATGGAGATCCAAACAATAGTCATACATCTCCTTTCACTCTGAAAGATATATGATGCTGGTTCAAGTATGGAAACCAGACTTTGCCTTCTGAGATTGTCAAGTATAAACATGGTGCTCTTTGTTGCAAATGAGAAGCTTATTGTAGAAGATGCACATTTGTATACGATTGACTGGATAAATATGGATTTGAATGCTCCCCCACTGATGACCGAGGAAGACCAAAAGATGATGATGCATTAATGACATTCACCTAATAGGATCCAGGTTGGCTGGTCCATTTGGTGGTTGTTGAGTATGAGGCTGGTTGACCCGATGAATACCCAGGTCAATTAGCTTTTGAACATCATTTTTGAATCTTATGCAATCTTTGATATATGACCCATCATTTGATGATACGGGCAGTAATTGGCTAATATGTCTGCCGGAGCTCGGTAATCCATCAATCCGGATTGAAGGCATAGCCGGAAAAGTGAGAAAGTTTGATGTCGAGGGAAAGAATATAACATTGCTGGCTCGACGGGAGTTGAAGGATCTTCGGATAGCCACCCAATTGAGTCTGCATATGGCAACATAGGAGGCGGTTCTGAATATATTTGAGTATGCATAAGAGTATATTTGCCTTTGGACTTTCCTCATTATTTTATGTGGATCATGCCTTGATCTTGGTAGAGAATGAGCTCCTGAATTATCTTGAAGAGGATCACATGAATGACCGTTCTCGGGATGATTTGAATTTGTTGGAAGTCTCGTCATATAAATGACATTGACAGATTGCTCTGGTCGATCCCAAGCATGAAGTTGAGGAGGGTTAGCCATAGCATTTTGCATAGATATGAGGCCATTTGAATGATCTTCTGGGCCTCATTTTTGAAGATGTAGCAATCTTCAATTACATGCCCCACCATACGGTGATACGGGCAAATTAAGCTGATTGGTTTGCTGACATCTGCCGGCTTCTTTGGTGTGGCAGTGATATTAATTGGTTGTCGAGGCAGAGATCAAAGAGCCTCTTTAATATGCTTCTTGTTTTTTGAAAGAATAAGGAGTCTTCATGGCAGTGGAGCTTTAGCTTCTGATTTCTTCTTTGGGGCAGGAGAGATTGTTGCCCCCTTTGCTTCATCATCAGGTGAGGAGTCAATGATGTTGACTTCTTTTGCTAACTTATTGCGCTCTTTGAGGAGCTTGCCTTTATGAGATGTATGTGTCATTTGCTCGGCTAGAAACATCTCAATGTTTGCCACTATGGAATTCAATTGATCGAAGCTCTTGATATTTGCTCCCAAGAGTTTCTCATTGATTGTTGATATGAGGCCTTTTTGGCAGATAGGGATTGTATCTTCTTGAACAGGAGGGTTATTGCATTTCATGCTAAACTCTCTCCACCCCTTGATGAAGTAGATTGCCGACTCCCCTTTCTGTTGTTTGAGGGAACATAATTTGGCGAGAGAGATACCTTCCCTTTAGCCGTTTAGAGATGGTCTAGAAATTTCTTTTGCAGATCCGCCTAATCAGCAACTGAGTCAGGCTTGAGTTCTGAATACCTTTGAAATGCAACTTCAATCAAGGAAGTTGCAAAATATCTGAGATAAGATTTGCCGATGGCGAGCTTGCCCAAGGCAATAACATAATGTGCCATATATTCCAGTGGTGACCCATGTCCATTAAACTTTGATAGTTTTGGGACTTTAGGGCATGTTTCTGGCAGCTTCGTGAATTGATGATATACTTGAATTGTTTCTGTTTGAGGAGGCATAATACTAGACGAGTCAATGATATCCTGACTCGTAGTTTGAGGAAGAAGACCAGTTGTAGAAACTGCCGGACGGTTTGCCGGGGCAGACCCATCTGGATGTTAAATTTGTCGATTTTCAGTAGAGACTGGCTCTGTAGAATGCTGGAGGCTTGAAGTTGCCAATTGCCTCATTTCATTTAGAAGCGCAACCACTTGAGATTGACATTTTGCATCACTTGGCATTTGTCATCACCTGACATTACTTGGAAATTTTCCTTTGCAGGAAAATCAGTGACGGCGTTGATATTTGAAGTAGGAGGCCCATCTTCTTTGATTTGAACATTTGTCTCTTTGAAGAAGGGGATTTGAATTCCTTCATGTTGAAAGCCAACACGAGGGGGAGCTTGACTAGATGTTCCGGCTTGTCAGTCGGGCTGGCGGTTTCTTGTGGCAAATTGCTTGATGGCCTAAGTAGGAATATTTGGATTGGCTTCTGCAATTTGTTCCGCCATTTCGCAAGAGTCATTCCCAGAGGCATATTATGAGGAGATTGTAAGCTTGGGTTTTTCCTCAGCTGCCCAAGTAACACGTCGTCTTATTGACGGACGGGTTCTGGCATTGGAATTGCCCCCAGCCTATCAAGTACTGAGATTCGTTGTATACGATCAAGGATCGATACGCGAGATTTGAATTACTGATTTGGATTTTCTTTGACTACTCGGATATTCTCCGAGCCTTGAAGAGTATACCTTGATTTCTTGTATATTCCTTTTCTCTTTTTTGTCCATGATAGTGTTTGGATTCAGCATGTTGGAAGGGAGCATTTTTGATGTTGCCTCTCTTGCTGAACATTGTTGGTGTATTTGCTTGGATCTCTTTTGAGCTTCTGAGCTTCCTTTATGGGATCCCAGATTTGTTTGAACTCGGCAGAGTGCCGAGTCTTTTGCTTGACATCGGCTTCCTTCTTGGAATCTCTTGATTCCCCTTGAAACCACCGCAAAATTCAGAAGCGGTTTGAGGTTGGGATTGTAGAAATATACCTATCCCGTGGGTGATAGGTTGGCTTTCGTCGAGCTGTACCTGCAGACCTCTGATCATGATGGATTTGCCAGATCTTGAGGTGGCAGCTGATAGCCTTTTACTTTCATAATTTTATTTTGTCCTTGTTGTAGAGACAAAAACTATGATTTCGAAGGAAATTGTCTGGACTGAAAAAGTCCAGATTTGGGTTGACTTAGTCTTGCTAAATGGCTACCCCTTCTTTTTTGTTTTTTTTTTTTTTTTGGGTCAAAGATATGGTATGAAAATTTGGTGGAGCCTACCATTGAGGTTTGGTGGCTACGATTTTGGAATTTCAATTTGGATTTTGGTTTCGGATTCAGCCTACCCTGATGGTTTGTGGCTATATTTGATGCATGGTTTTAATGTATTTTGGGATTGCATATGGTTTGGAATTTGAATTTGAGATTGGACATGATCTGCCTTGATGGCTTGCTGGTCATGAGCTTGAATTTGGATATGGTTTTGAATTTGGATTGGACATGACCTGTCTTGATGGCTTGCTGGTCATGAGCTTGAGTTTGGATATGGTTTTGAATTTGGATTGGACATGACCTGCCTTGATGGCTTGCTGGTCATAAACTTGAGTTTGGATATGGTTTTGAATTTGGATTGGACATGACCTGCCTAGGCTTATAGCCAATAAATGTTGTTGGCCAGAGTTAGGCTGATCCCCTTTATTAGTATTACCTTTGGAGAGCATTCGGATGCCCCCTGCTGATAATAACAGGACGAGCTTTGGCTTGCCCACAGCTCTCGTGGATCTTCCTTGTTAACTTGTTGAAGAGAGGCTTTTGAGCAGCATCTTCTTCATAGGCCGGAAGGGATCCGACAATTGTTGGAAAAATCCCCAAATATGATCGGAGTCGCCTGGTAACCGAACCTGGCATGATTGTTGATGGCGAGTGGTCCATAAGTGACGACCATCTTCAACAGCTTATGATTTGCCTTTTTGTTTGTACCTTCAAGGGAAAATATCAGTATTAGGACTTTCATGAAAGATATACGTATGTCTCATCCTTTGCTATGAATGGTGAGAAGAGGTCCCACCGGGCGTGCCAGTTGTTGACACGGGAAAGATATCACTTTAACATATCTGTTGGTTTTGTTTGCTTATTTGATTTTATCTGGTTCATGTATTCATTTCACATGCTTTGGATTTTCTGTTGGGATTTGCGAGGCGTGCCAGTCTGTCTAACAGACAAAAGAAAGAGTCCGCACAATGCGGAGAAAGTATTTTTGGGTGTCCATGGAACGGACGGGTGTGGTGTCCGAGGAACGGACGGGTGCGCCGTATTTTAATCTGAACTCCTTGAGTCCCGTATCCATACTCATCAGGTGATTGAGGTAGCGTGTGCTGGACCTCTGTCTCCATCGACCGAAGTCGATGTTACATTTACATCGAGTTAAGACTCTTGGTGTTATTTAACATCAATTTTAACCCGAATACCATTCATAGCAAAGGGGATGAGAAAATACACACTCTTTTAGAAAATCCTGGTCATGATGTATCATTTTTCTTTTAGTTATTTTTGAAATGCTTTTGCTTTGAGTGTTTCATTTTGAAAAGACTGCCCTTTGTGGAGTCCGAGATATGACTTTTAAGAAGGGAACGGATATATTTCCGTGAACCCATTTGGGGTCTCCCTCCTCTCCTTTTTGGAGAAAGATCATTTTAGGTTGTTTGAAGATTTTATTTTGGAAAACCTGAGGATTATTATTGCAGACGGATGTATACCCGTGCATTTGATTCTGAACTTGGGGGAAGTTATGATTAGAAGTAGCATTTTTGTATTAGAAGAGTTGCTACTTCAACTTCTTCTTTTTTTTTATGACGTGATATTCTTTTTATAACATTCCCTTTTTTTTAAAATGAAATCCAAATTCATTCATCATTCATTTTTCTTTACTTGTATGAGTATGATTTTCAAAGAACGTATGCACATATCTCTATGGATGTTCTTGTCAATTTGAAGTTCCTTTCTAGAAACTGTCCATGTGAACGCAGTTCTTGTGAGTATGCATTCATACTGCTCTTTGGAGTATCTGAGCACAGTTCGGGTCTTGTCCCCTTTTTCTTTGGATGTGTGTATATCAACACAATTTTCATAAATTTATTTTGGCAGAGTTTCTGCCTATACGGAATACCCTCACAGAGATATATTCATATGAACATGTACTTATATCCATGTGTCCTTAGAGAATCTTTGCCCGGAGGGACTTTGCCCTTAAGAAAGTATGTATGTATGAACATAAATTTGCAGTTTACGCATATTTTCTCATCAATATCTCCGTTTGAGTGGAGTATCTGGCAAAAGGTACCATCTGCATATGCAGAATCCCTTTTGAGAGGCATGCGCATATATTTGCGAATTTATGATTATATAGACATGTCTATGGGTGGAGACTCCATTTGGGCAGAGTTTCCTCTTGAAAACACATGTATATGAATACAAAGTTTGTGACTACATTGATATGTTTTTAGAAGGAAAACTTTGACATGGGCAGAGCTTCCTTTCAAGAAACACATATGTATAGGCACAAATTTGAGTTTTATAGATATGTTCTTAGACGGAATCTCCACTTGGGCAGAATTTCCTCTAGGAAACATGCATATAAAAATACAAATTTGTGAATATACAAACATATTCTTGGGCAGAATCTCCCCTTGGGCAGAATCTCCTCTAAGAAACATATAAATATAAACACAGATTTGAAATTTATAGATATGTTCTTAGGTTGAATCTCCACTTGGCAGAGTTTCCTCTAAGAAACATATATATAAAAATACGAATCTGTGAATATATGAATATGTCCTCGAGCAGAATCTCCACTTGGGCAGAGTCTCCTCTAAGAAACATATGCATATAGCACAAACACACCATCCCGGAGAGTTAAAACTCGATGGGAGGTGGAATGAATTACAAAGGTATCTAAAATACCATATGTCCGGAATGGACGGTATTTAGAACCTATAGCCCGTGAGGGCTGGTGCCGCTATTGCGGACTTTTAGCCGATGAAGTTTGCCGATGCCGTATGAAGACGATCTCAGGCTTCTCGCTTTGCTCCGAACGAGAAAAGGGGGCTGGTACCTTCACACACAAGAGGGGAGCTTGAGGAGGGGATCGGGAAACTTTGGGAATTTGGAATTTTTCTATTCTTTGGGATTTCAGAAAATAGGGGACAGCACTTTGGGGAGAGGGTTGTAGCTCCTTCTCGGGCCGGCCCCTTCAAATGGGGGGGATGGGGGGCCTTTTATAGGGGAAGGCCCCCCCTTACATGCGTAGGAGTGGGGGCTCCCTTTAACCGATGGGAGTCCCATCGGTTAAAGGGAAAATTCCCTTTAACCGATGGGGGTACCATCGGTTAGAGGGTTAACCGATGGTAGTCCCATCGGTTGGGGGTTTTAAAAGGGGAATCCCCCTTAACCGATGGTACTTCCATCGGTTAAAGGGGAATTTCCCCTCAACCGATGGTACTCCCATCGGTTGAAGGGAAAAATCCCCTTAACCGATGGTAGTCCCATCGGTTAGGGGATTTAAAGGGGAGATCCCCCTTAACCGATGGTACTCCCATCGGTTAAAGGGGGAGCTCCCCTCAACCGATGGTACTACCACCGATTGGGGGGAAAATTCCTCTCAACCGATGGGACTCCCATCGGTTGGGGAGATCAGTCCCCCTAACCGATGGTAGCCCCATCGGTTAGGGGGAAAATTCCCTTAACCGATGGTACTCCTATCAGTTAAGGAAAGAGGGGATTTCTGGGGATGGGGAATTAATGTGGGACTGGCACAACATTTTTTTTGTGTCAACAGTCGTATTAACACCTATTTCAACCCGAATACCATTTCATAGCATGGGCGAGAATATATGCATCTGTAAGAAATTTCAAGACAACATTTTTGCTTTGTTTATTTTGAACAGAATGAGTCCAAGTTTGAAAAATAGGGTTCTCTTTTTGAAAAGAGTATGAGTTTCCTTTGTGGAACTTGTCATGTAGCTTGCCATGGGCAGGAACATGCCCGTGTTAGCGAAATTATCTTCTGAGTATATACCCGTCTCCAGGGACAAGATCTCAGTTGAAATGTATACATATAAACACATAGTTATGAACATACGAGTAAATTTTAGGACGAAATTTCCGTTTAGACGTAGTGTCCTTAAGGAAATATATACATATGATTGTACTTACATGGATATGTTCTCGGGTAGAACCCCTGCGTGGGCAGAGTTCGACTCAGGATTCATATCTGTATGAACATAGACTCATGATTATATGAGTATGTATTCGAGGAGAATTTCTGTTTAGACAGAGTTTCCTCAAGAAAACATATGCATATAAGCACGAGATTATGATCATATAGATATGCTCTTGAGCAGAATCCCTGCTTGAGCAGAGTCTCCTCGAAGAAACATATATATGTGAGTACAAAGGCATCTAAATATCCGTACCCATAGAGTCTTGCTCAATATGGAGGCATTTAGAGCACAACATACAAGGGTATTTAAATACCATATGTCCATAGAGACTTGCTCGATATGAACAGTATTATACCGAGATACAAACATACAAGAGCATTGTGCTTGTATGGATATGTTCTCGGGCAGAACCCCTGCGTGAGCAGAGTTCATCCTAAGAATCATATACATATGATCATAAGGTCATGATTATATGGATATGTATTTGAGCAGAACGTCTGTTTATACAGAGTTTTCTCAAGAAAACATATGCATATAAGTACGAGATTAGGATCATATGAATATCTTCTTGGGCAGAACTTCTGCTTGGGCAGAGTCTCCTCGAAGAAACATATACATACAAGAACAACGGCATCTAAATGCACATGCCCATAGAGACTTGCTCGATATGGAGGCATTTAGAGCACAAACATACAAGGGTATTTAAATACCATACGCTTATAGAGACTTGCTCGATATGAACAGTATTTAAATCCCGGAAAATCCCCACAGAGACTTGCTCGATGTGGAGATATGAAATATACAGACATACAAGGGTACTTAAATACCATGTGTCCATAGAGACTTGCTCGATATGGACGGTATTTAAGTCCCGAAAAATCCTCACAGAGACTTGCTCGATGTGGGGATATGAAATATACAAACATACAAGGGCATTTAAATACCATGTGTCCATAGAGACTTACTCGATATGGACGGTATTTAAACCCCAGAAACCTCACAGAGACTTGCTCAATGTGGGGTATAAAATATACCAGGATATAGACATACAAAGGGTGTTTAAATACCATATGTCCATAGAGACTTGCTCGATATGGACGGTATTTAAACCCCAGAAACCTCACAAAGACTTGCTCGATGTGGGGTATAAAATATACCAAGATATAGACATACAAAAGGTGTTTAAATACCATATGTCCATAGAGACTTGCTCGATATGGACGGTATTTAAACCCCAAAATCCCCACAGAGACTTGCTCGATGTGGGGATGTGATGCGAGGGAGATGTCGGAGCCGTATACGATGGCGATCTCCCGCTCTTTTCCACGTTATCGAGCACTCCTCACTCCATATTGAACAAGAAATGAACCAATACCTTCACGCCAAACCAAAGAATTGGAAGAACGGACTGAAGGAGATTGGAAAAAGGAGACTTTTCTATTTCTGAAATTTCCAGAACCAGGGGGCTTTTACAAGGCTTGGGGAATTGGTTTTCAAGGTGACAGCATTTAGGGGCTTGGTGCCTTGGCTGGCCTCCCCTTGAGATGGAGGTTTGAGGGACTGGTTTTTTTACAAGGCTTGGGGGATTGCCAACCAGCAGGGAGTATGGAGGCTTGGAGCTTGAAGCTGGCCAGCATATGGGGGGATTTTTGGGGCTTCATCCACCACTTCAGATGGAGGGGGTGCCTCCCCTTTTATAGGGGAGGGCCTCCTCTCCCCCTGCTGCATGGCAGCAGAAGAATGAGAGGGGGAGAGGCCCCTGTCCGGTTGGGGGGGAGTTCCCCCTCAACCGGTTTAATGTTAAACTGGTTGGGGGGGAGCACCCCCCAACCTGTTTAATATTAAACAGGTTGGGGGGGTTTCCCCCCAACCGGTTTAACATTAATCCGGTTGGGGGTATGAGCACCCCCCAACCTGTTTAACATTAAACAGGTTGGGGGGGTTCCCCTCCAACCTGTTTTATATAAAACCGGTTGGAGGGGGAGCACCCCCCAACCGGTTTTACATTAAAAGGTTGGAAGGGGCCTCCCCTCCAACCTGATTTATATAAAACCGGTTGGAGGGGGAGCACCCCCTGTTGACACGGGAAAAATATCATCGATCGTTCATTTGATTTTGTTTGCTCATTTCATTTTATCTGGTTCATATATTCATTTCATTTGGGTATTCATTTATTTCACATGCTTTGATTTGTGTATTATGATTTGCGGGGCGTGCCAGTCTGTCTAACAGACAGAAGAAAGAGTCCGCGTAATGCGGAGAAAGTATTTTTGGGTGTCCATGGAACGGACGGGTGTGGTGTCCGTGAACGAACTGGTATGGTGTCCGTGAACGGACGGGTATGATGTCCGTGGGACGGACGGGTATGATGTCCGTGGGACGGACGGGTATTATGTCCGTGGGACGGACGGGTATGATGTCCGTGGAACGGACGGGTGCGCCGTATTTTAATCTGAACTCCTTGAGTCCCGTATCTATACTCATCAGGTGATTGAGATAACATGTGCTGGACCTTTGTCTCCATCGACCGGAGTCGATGTTACATTTACATCGAGTTAAGACTCTTGGTGTTATTTAACACCAGTTTTAACCCGAATACCATTCATAGCAAAGGGGATGAGAAAATACACATTCTTTTAGAAAATCCTGGTCGTGATGTATCATTTTTCTTTTGGTTATTTTTGAAATGCTTTTGCTTTGAGTGTTTCATTTTGAAAAGACTGCCCTTTGTGGAGTCCGAGATATGACTTTTAAGAAGGGAACAGATATGTTTTCGTGAACCCATTTGGGGTCTCCCTCCTCTCCTTTTTGGAGAAAGATCATTTTAGGTTGTTTGAAGGTTTTATTTTGAAAAACCTGAGGATTATTATTGCATACGGGCGTATACCCGTGCATTTGATTCTGAGCTTGGGGGAAGTCATGATTCGAAGTAGCATTTCTGTATTAGAAGAGTTGCTACATCAATTTTTTTTATGACGTGATATTCTTTTACAACATCCTTCTTTTAAATGAAGTCTGAATTGAGGCAGAATTTCCCTTCTCCTCGTTCATTGTTTCATTCATTCATCATTCATTTTTTTTTACTTGTATGAGTATGATTTTCGGAGATCGTATGCACATATCTCCATGGACGTTCTTGTCAACTTGAAGTTCCTTTCTGGAAATTGTCCATATGAACACAATTCTTGTGAGTATGCATTCATGCTGCTCTTTGGAGTATCTGAGCACAGTTCGGGTCTTGTCCCTTTTTCTTTGGATGTGTATATATCAACACAATTTTCATAAATTTAGTTTGGCAGAGTTTCTGCTTATGCGGAATGCCTTCATGGAGATATATTCATATGAACATGTACTTATGTCCATGTGTCCTCAGAGAATCTTTGCTCGGAGGGATTTTGCCCTTAAGAAAGTATGTATGTATGAACACAAACTTGCAGTTTATGCATATTTTCTCACCGGTATCTCTGTTTGAGTGGAGTATCCAGCAAAAGGTACCATCTGCATATGCAGAATTCCTTTTGAGAGACATACGCATATAATTGCGAATTTATGATTATATAGACATGTTCGTGAGCGGAGACTCCATTTGGGCAGAGTTTCCACTAAGAAACACATGTATATGAGTACAAAGTTTGTGATTATATGAATATGTTTTTAGAAGGAAAACTTTGACATGGGCAGAGCTTCCTTTCAAGAAACACATATGTATAGACACAAATTTGAGCTTTATAGACATGCTTTTAGACGGAATCTCCACTTGGGCAGAGTTTCCTCTAGGAAACATATATATAAAAGTACAAATTTGTGAATATATGAACATGTTCTTGGACAGAATCTCCACTTGGGCAGAGTCTCCTCTAAGAAACATATGCATATAGCACAAACACACCATCCCGGAGAGTTAAAACTCGATGGGAGGTGGGACGAATTACAAAGGTATCTAAAATACCATATGTCCAGAATGGACGGTATTTAGAACCTATAGCCCATGGGGGCCGGTGCCGCTATTGCGGACTTTTAGCCGAAGAAGTTTGCCGATGCCGCATACGGACAACCTCTCCACACTCGGGGGAAGAAGATTTGGTACCTTCACTCACACAAGAAATGAGGTTGAGAGAGAGGGGGACTTTGGAAATCAAAATTTTCTATTGTTTGGGATTTCACGGGAAGGGGGACAGCAATTTCTCAAAGGGGCTGTGGCATCTCCCGGGGGCCGGCCTCCTTCAAATGGGGGATGGGGGTGCCTTTTATAGAGGAAGGCCCCCCTTACATGCGTGGGGAGTGGGGATCCCTTTAACCGATGGGAGTCCCATCGGTTAGAGGGAAAATTCCCTTTAACCGATGGGGGTACCATCGGTTAGAGGGAAAAAACCCCTCAACCGATGGTAGTCCCATCGGTTAGGGGGAAAATCCCCTTAACCGATGGTAGTCCCATCGGTTGGGGGTTTTAAAAGGGGAATCCCCCTTAACCGATGGTACTTCCATCGGTTGAAGGGGAATTTCCCCTCAACCGATGGAACTCCCATCGGTTGAAGGGAAAAATCCCCTTAACCGATGATAGTCCCATCGGTTAGGGGATTTAAAGGGGAGGTCCCCTTTAACCGATGGTACTTCCATCGGTTAAAGGGGGATTTCCCCTCAACCGATGGTACTTCCATCGGTTGGAGGGATTTATCCCTCCAACCGATGGTGCTCCCATCGGTTTGGGGAAATAATCCCCTTAACCGATGGTAGCCCCATCGGTTAAGGGGTTAAAATTTTTCGTGTCCACACCCCCCAACCGGTTTTATGTTAAAAAGTTGGAGGGGGCCTCCCCTCCAACCGGTTTAATATTAAACCGGTTGGAGGGGGGGCCTCCAATTAAACAGGTTGGAGCCCTCCAACCGCCCTCTCTTCTCCCATTCCCCTTAGACCTAAGGGGTGTTTTGAAATGGGGGGAAGGATTGCCTATAAATAGGCCATAAGGGCCTCATTTGTGGGGTACTGAAATCCCGCTTCTTTGCTCGGAGTTCTGCTTGGCGGAGAGTTGCATTTGCACCCTTGGAGCTAGGGGTGTAAACGAGCCGATACGTTCGACGAGTAGTTCGAAACTCGACTCGATAAAAACTCGGTTCGACTCGTTTATTTAATTAACGAACCAAGCTTGAACAAAAAAAAAAGCTCGATTCATAAACGAGCCGAGTCTGAACACATATGAGCTCGGCTCGATTATACTCGTGAACAGCTCGTTTAAGAGCTCGATTAAATACTCGTTAAGAGCTTGTCTAAGTACTCGCTAACACTTCGTTTAAATATTTCTTTAAATATAATAAGTATATATTGATATAAAAATATTTATTTGTTTTTATACAATTATTATTACAATATAAAATATGTATGAGGGCTTAAATGTCATAGACTAAATTCACAGTGTATATACACAAATTATGTAAATGAGGGTATATGCACAAATTATGTAAATGAGGGTATATACACAAATCATGTAAATAGGGGTATGAACACAAAATTTAGTGTTGCAAGGTCCCCCAGCATATCAAGCATCTTCTTCCTCCCGAGACCGACCTACGCAGTAGGTGAGCCCTCCGGTGGGGCCGAGGGGCGCGTTGTCGGCCACTAGCATCTCCGACGACCACTAAAGATCATCCGTCAGTGGTAAACGGTGCTCTCGGAGACCGCAGTACAGTCACCGGCGGTACAGAAAGGGGGCTCTGGGCGGCGTGCGAAGGAGAGTTGCAGCACCGCCCCTACCTTTTCACGCACCAACCCCATATCTTGCGGTGTCTATCTATTAATTTCATATTGCCTGTGATAAATTATGAATATATTTCAAACATTATATTAAAATAGTTAAATTAAATAACTTATCAAAACTATTGAGATATGAGCTTAAAATAAGATAAATTTAGGTCTTATGAACAATCAGTTTTTTACTTGTAAATTAGATTGGATTTACTTATATATACGAACTTGCAAATTCAATTAAGCTCGTTAAGATACTCGTTAAGGACTCGAGCTCGAGAATATTTAAACGAGCCGAGTTTGAATAGGCATTTTCAATACTCGAGCTCGGCTCGAACTCGATTCAAAATTAACGAACAGAGTTTGAGCAGCATACTACTCGGCTCGACTCGGCTCGTTTACACCCCTACTTGGAGCTTTTGTCGCCAACTTGTTCTTGTGCTTGTACTTGTACTTGTACTTCATACTTGGTCTTTATGGACCTCGTACTGTCGGATTTCTTCCGTGTATTTGTATCTCACAATTGGTCTTTATGGACCTTGTGCTGCCGGACTTGTTCCGTGCTGTATCTGTATTTGTATTTGTCACTTGGTCTTTATAGACCTCATGCTGCTGGATTTTTCTTCCATGCCATATTTGTACTTCAATGTTTAGTACAAGGCGTTAATTTCTTCCGACTTGTTCGGAGACTTAACGCGGCCTGAAGAGTTGTTGGTTTATCCTTGAAGGGAAGTACCCAGGATGTTGTCTGTAACTTTTTGGGGTTCAACAGTGGGACACCCCAACTATATGTTCGCTGCCGTCTCTCTTCTTTATCAACTGTTCTCCCTCCCTTTTTCTCTTCCACATTGTTGGCCCACAAATTCCCCAGCCAAATTGTCAGACACCACTGCCCTTCATTGTCATATATCTGCAGCACCTAGGAGTAGTCAACTCCCCAACACCCGCATGAGGGGACCAGCCCAAATGCATCACTATGTGGCCCTTGCATGCGCGCCACACATGCTCTCCACCTGTGTGGCCTACTGCCACCCCCATGTGGCCTCCCCCTCGGTCCACAGTCTGCGGATCCGTATGCGCTGATTCATGGCTGGATTGGAGGGGAGGGCAGGTACTGCCTGGGCTTGCCCGATTCAATCTGGAAAGGACCAATCCAGAAAGTGCATCTTTTTACACTCCAGATTGGACTGCATTGGGCCAAATTGGCCAGTATCATGCTGGAACGACCAACACGGACATGGATCAGGCTGATACAAGTCGATCTGCCCCAAAACTGAGCGATCCAAATGTCCAGCGGATTGAAGAGATCAGATCAGGATCAGCCTAGGGCAATCCCTAGGCTGATCTGATACACAATTTCATGCCCCTCCACACTGCATGAGCCCACAGTTGGTCCAACCACCATGGAATTTGGGATTGGATCCTGGACCCCGTCGATCCCGATCCGACGCAGATCAGATCGGCTGATCCGGCCGATCTGCTTGGAATCTGGCCAATCCAGATTGGCCAGATTAAAAAAATCGTTAAAAAAAGGTGGGAAAATCAGGGGGGAATCAGAAAAATGACACAAAAAAGTTAGAAAAAACACGTACAATTTTTGTTCAATATAAACACAATGAAATCAATTCTTATCATGTATATCTATCATAAACAACAATAAAGATGATTAAGACACTAATATTTATATTCATACACTGATTAAAAAAGATATATTTAGAAGTTTGTAACATGAAATAAATAAAATACCTTTTCCAGGTCACATTTGAGACCCTTCATCCTCAGGCTCGTAATTCTAAGCAGGTGGCCCATAGTTTGACTATACACTAGGTATATCCATAGCCAAACAATGAATTGGCAAGATCTTGGAATCCCCTTTGGATGTCTCAAGGTACCATTATTGTTGGCTTGAACTTTCTCTTGATTGTACTGGAGGGAAGAAACTACCATACGCAATATTCAAAATATGACCAAAAACCTTGTCCCAGTACTGGTACTGATATCTGACTGAATATGGTAGGGTAGGGGGATGAAAAATGGGTGGAATAGTGGATAAGAAAGCCCATATCCCCAATCATCCCCTGCTTGCCTTTGTTGGCCTTCATATCCTCCATGTTGTTCTTGTGCTTCCCCTTGGCTTCCTTCTTGTTGACTCGGTGGTACTGAATAATCTTCATATCCTGAAAGAATAGGCCCAAGCCCATAACCTCCCGAGGCTCCAGTACCAGCAGCAGCAGCAACACCACCACCACCATCATCATCAGGTGTATAAGTGGGGTCATCACTCCAATCCAGCCCGATTTTAAAAAAAGGATCACGGGAATGGATCCAAGGGGATCAGGGGAGATAGGCCGACCCCCCCCCCCCCCGGATCGGCAATCCAGATCAGTCAATTTTGCATTCCATGGCCAGCCACCCCTCCGGTTCACAAGCAGCCTTCCTCCCCTGCATGCACAAAGCATGCATTGCGGAGAACCCACACCAGCAATACCTGCGAAGCCCAGCCAACTACATACTGTGCATGCAGCTGCTCTGTCAGCACCTCACCGCATCATGCTGCTTCACCCCCAGACCTGAGGAAGAAGGCAGATAGAAGAATGGCATGGGATCGAAGAAGATCTGAAGATTCCTTCCCAAGGAGCCACATAGGGCAGAGGCAATAGGAAGAGCTCAAAGAGGTGACTTTGTCAATAGGGCATCCACTGATCCACATGGGCCAGGCGGAGGGGTCTTAGGGCACTGGAGGCATGCTTGATGCACACTAAGGCAACCAGCTTGGCATGCCTGATGCTTCTGGTGAACACCTAGACAACAAATGGCAGAGGGAGGCAATTTGTGATCGCCATGCATAGCCTCATCACCCGGGCAAGCACCTCAAGGGCCTTCGATGACAGATGTGAACTGAAATCTTAACACCTTTCCTTCTTATGACATTAATGAAAAGAAGGTCTTAGATTTCATGTCCATAAGACATGAAATGATAAAAATAGCCCCAGTGCAACAAAGTGACAAACATCATGAAACTCAATGAAAGAAATCAGTAAAAATCAGCAAAGGTGGGCAGTAGTCTTTCCATAATATGTACTTTCCCTTTGGTTGGGTCATACATGAAAAGATGAATAAAATTGTACCCAATGTGATATAGAAACGAAAGCAATGAACAGATGACCTTATTTTGGCACGAACTCAGATCTGCACATCGATGCTTCTACTTAATCTCATGAACCCTAAGGCTCACCAGAATGATGTGCCATGTCCTTGGTATTTTATGCCCACTAAGTTCACTTAATCCTGATCCAGAACTAATCAAGAAAAAACCCACCTCCAAATCACCAATAGACCAATATGGAGCATGGTATACCTTTTAGGTTCAAATTCTACTATATGACCTCACCTACACTTGTCTATTGACTCTATTCTTCATTTCTTTGCGAGGAGTTTTGTTTATAGGACATTATCAGATGGTTAATCAAGCATTTTTTAACACTAGATGGTTAATAAAGCGTTTTTGAACACTTAATGATGTTATTAACACCAGTGAAGACTGGTGGAGAGAGCTCCAACACACAGGATGAACAACACAAGCACTCACTCCAAGTCCCTGGGAAGAATAAGAATAATATCTAAGTTCCAAGTGATGTTGGATTGCTCCAAATCTAAATCATAACCACCATATCTAAAATTAAAATGAATCATTCCTGCACAAGGACACAATGTTAAAAATCTGTTAGTAATTTTGGAAGCTGTAAGAGTAACATGTCTGACAATTAGTTTTGCAAGGTTAGAAATGGTCAGGGTCCAGATGGGACATGATAGAGCAAAGAGAGAAACTGAATTCTTTGGCTGCAAAAGAAAACACTTTACTTCTGGATTTTTCTCCCACAGTGGACAGAGAAGATGCATGGTGGTGGAGATGGGAGAGGGAAAGATGGTTTTCAGTCAGATCTGCTTACTCTATTATCTCAGAGGGTGGTGTGCGTCACCTTGGGTACCCCAGATTTAGGCTCCCAAGAGCCCGCTGCAGGAGAAGTTGGTTTGGAGGATATCGCATGGTCGGCTTCCCACGGGCGATAGGGTGGCTCTTTTCCTCCAGAATATTTCTACTTCTTGCTGAATGTGTTGAGAGGACAAGGAGGACCTGAATCACCTGTTTACAAGCTGCACATTCGCGAGGGAGGTTTGGGTGAAGATTGGTCAGAAACTCCAGCAGCCACTCAGCAGCTTTCAAGGGGTGAATCATCTTTTCTCCACTTGGTGCAGGAGATGGAGTCTGCTGGGGGACGATCATTTGGTGGCTTGTCCTCCACGCCACTCTTTGGGCAATATGGTCTAAGCGGAAAAATAGAATTTTCAACTTGGAAGCAAGGACGGTCGGTAGAATCATATCTTTTGTTTGTGAAAGAGTCGCTTTTTGGGCTAAAGAGTCCTTCAGGGTGAGGAATCATAGCTCCCCTCTCTTTTTGTTATTAGGGAGCTACTTGGATCCTTCCTCTTCTCAAGGGGGGCACTTTGTACAGGGGTTTTTTGAGAGCTCATTGCTTACACTTGTACATACCTTTTCGTTTAATATATACTAGTGATACTATCCACTTCTCAAAAAAAAAAACACACACTTTCCAATCAAATTTATTGGTTTGCCAGTATCAGACAGAACCATCAGAATGAAGGATTGGAATCCAATTATTCAGAACTTTGACTTGAGATTGAAGGTCTGAGAGTCCAAACTTCTGTCAACAGGAGGCAGAATGGTGATGGTGAATTTTGTTTTACGCATGTCTTGCTATTTAGTTTATGTCAGCCTTTCAGATTTGAAAAACAAGAGAAGAGATGATGTTTCAGCAAGGCACTTTATAATATCTTACAAACAGATAGACAGCTGCAAAATGTAAATTCATAAGAATCATGAGGAAAATGCAGCAACTGGATCAAAATAAAAAGGACATCTACATAACACGATACATATATGAATTTTTCATGCATCAAGAAATGATACAAGTGAGTCGTTCTTGAAAATGGATCACCAGATGTTAGACAGGAAGAATACAAGTAGTTCTTTGTTGAAAATTATGTTGACCAAAATTGAAACAACTTACTCTCTATGAATAGGCAAAAAGATATATGCTTTATCAAATATGTTGATGCCTTTCCACCATCTTCTCAACTTTGTAAGGTGTTTGTCAGTTTCCTCCTACACATTTTGAAGAGAACGGCCTCAAGAATCTTAATGGACAGCAGAGAAGAAGACAAAATGAGTTCAATAGCTTAGGCAAACCGCAACCATAAGTCAAAAACCCATTAATGAGGAAATTATGTTGTCCAAAGAAAAATACAATAGACAGTAGGAAGGGAGAGATAGCATAAAAAAATGATACATAAAAAAAATGAAGATGCCATCAAGGAAAGAAACAAGGTGGGAAAAATAGGCTATTCTTACAAGGAAGAGAGAAGGTTGTAGTCAAAAGATTGCATTATTTCTGGCCGAATCCGCCAGAATCGCCCTGGATCAGACCAGATCGACTGATCACTGGCCAATCAAAATTCAATTTAAAAAAAAAAAGTCCGGATCAGACTGTATCGAGCTGAATCATCCTGTATCATGTCAGATTGGCCAATTTCAGCCAGGATCAGGCTCAATACGTGCTGACTTGGTGCAGTTGAAGACCCTGGCTATGTGAAGCTGGAGATGGAATATCACAGCCAAGACAAGCAATGGGCACCCATTCAACTAAACATGTCCATTAGTTCATTTCTAAAATGAGAGAGCACATGTTTAGTATAAGTAGAAGAACAATATCAAAGTGCTGTCGGCTGAAACGAAAACATCATGAAATGACTTTAAAATGAAAAGTTTATAGAGACTGGTGAACAAGCTAAAGTGCTCAAAGAGAAAGCACCATGAATATGGAGTACTAAGGGAAACACACCTTGTGAGACATTGCCTCTTCAAGTTTACAATAGAAATATGTATTGCAGAAATGGTATTCGCCTTTTGGCCTTCCAGAGGAAGCAATTGAATTTTGAAGATATCTGGTGGCATAAATGAATAAGATATTAAAAGCCAAGCATTCATCTCAGAACTACTTCCAACAGGTCCACACTAATCCATTAAACAAAGTAGAAAGATATCACCTCCCTCCAATATGAGGGCTAGACTGAATGATTTATGCACAAACAATAACACAAACCAAGATAGTCTACTTACTGAATATAGAAGTTCATGATTGTTGATGACAAGTATGATTCAGGTTCCAAGCATTTTATATCTGATTGAAAAAGTTCAACACATTCTGGATGATTCCTGCTCAGGGAAAATTAAAGATATCAACTGATTGCATTTCAATTCTGTAAGATACATGAATAAAAATCAGTAATAATTAGCAATTCCATGAGTATCCTTCATTCAAAGTTGCACCTTGATGGGTAGTAGATCTTAGCCTCTTTGTTGGATGATGGCAACCTGTATTTAAAAAGCAGCCATGCATCAAATAAGCAAATAATACTAAGCTATAATGTCTGGAAGAAGAATTGATATAGTCCATTTCTAGATAAGTAAAAAGAAAAGATTTCTTCGAACCGTTCAACAGGCTCATCTTCTTCTTGTATTTGCTCGATGGTCTGTACATCTTCATCTAAAAGAACAACATCCTGCACCTGTTCAACATGCTGCATGCAAGAAGAAAGTATATAAGATTGTAAATCCATGTGTTATTTTCAAAAAAATGACATACTCAAATATTAGTATGCATAATGATCAATAACCATGAATAGATGATGGGAAGGGTGAGAATGCAAACAACACAACTATTAGTATTAAGTATCAACATGAAGACAAATGTAGATCCAAACCTCATTTCAACCTTTTTCTCCATTTAATAATTCATAAAAATGATACAGAAGAGAGAGGGAGTAGGGAGAGTCCAAGGGAGAAGCAAAGGAAGCAAACAAGGTGAAAGTGAGAGGAGAAAGAATGGAACAGATAGAAAGGAAAGAGAGAGATGAAGAAGGGGAGAGGAAGAAGGCGAAGAGGAAAAGGGGAGGACATCTCCTACACTTCTACATGAATAAACTTAGCAATCATTTTGGTAGAAGACAGAAACCCATGAGGAAGTCAGATCATCCAGAGGTAGCTGTGATAGCCGACAATAAAGTGGTGGCAGTGATAGTAGTGGCAGCCATCAGAACCAAGCAGCATGCAAGATGCAGACAGATAGGAAAATGGCAATTGGCACAGGGAGTGGCAAGAGGAGAACAAAGCAGTAGAAACGAAAACAGAGGACTGGCAAGAAGATCCGGAGTAGCAACCAGGTTACTATACCTGCAGTAAACTCCTCTTTTCTTCTCACTTCTTTCCTTTTTTCTTCTCAGAAATAGCAATCAACAGCAATCAATTGCCAATCAATAAAAGAGTAGAAAGAGGTTAACCATTCGGCAAAATGTTATAAAGTTATAAAATTCTTGTTTCCACTAGTTATTCTCTAAAGTAGCCGATCAAAACAGTTTGGTGATAGAAGATATGGGGAAAACAGGCTCCCTTGGCTTGCCAAACTAGCCAACCAATCCCCCAAAATAAATTACACAAATTTGAACCCATCCCAACTGATTTTTTGGGATTGCACAATTTTGCCCATCTATATGGACAATTGCCTTATCCTGCCATAACCGTAGCACAGGCAAAGATGGAACCTCCACCTCATATCTTCCATCTCTTTTAGCCTTCTTCTATGTCAGTTTACATTTCTTCATGAAGAAGAATTCCCAACTAAATTAGGTCAGGCTGGTTCCTAATTCTCACAGTTAATTCCATGGTGATCTAAATGCTTTATACATTTGGTTCAGGTTCTCTAGTTGACAACAGTTTGTTAATCCAATAATGCCACGTGGAAAGCACATTCAGGTGTTTTTTGGGAGAAGGGGGGGGGAGGGATTGCCAAGTAAAATGCTGACAAGCAAAACGTGTAAGGACAGTTTTTTATGACAAAGCCGAGTTTCACTCTCCACCCTCTTTTTATGAGACAGCTGAACGTTGGATAAAATTAAACTGATGTTAGAGACATGTATAATCCACATAAAGACATCTAAGATAGACGGTATATGTTAGACCTAGTACCAAATTAGTTCTCTGTTTAAGATGGCAAGCAGAGTTTCAGCATCAATGGTTTCAATTCTCACCACCAGTCATGCTAAAAATATATTTATGCACAACCCGAGACATGCCTGTTGGCATGAAAAAATGGTCAAAACCCCCATTTCCTAAAATCCCAAAAGTACCCAAAGGGCCCTTAACTGATGGAAGGCCCCATCGGTTAAGGGAAAACACCCCTTAACCGATGGGACTGTCCATCGGTTAAGGGAGAAGGCCTTAACCGATGGGACCTCCCATCTGTTAAGGGGAATCCCCCCTAACCGATGGGACCTCCCATCTGTTAAGGAGAATCACCCCTTAACAGATGGGACTGCCCATCTGTTAAGGGGAGAATCTCCCCTTAACAGATGGGCAGTCCCATCTGTTAAGGGGGATTTCCCCTTTAACCGATGGGACTGTCCATCGGTTAAGGGGATCAATCCCCCTCAACCGATGGGAGTGTCCATCGGTTGGTCCCTTGATCTCTCTCATGTAAAGGGGCTGAAACCCCTATAAAAATGCATGTAGCCCCATAGGGGCAAAGGATCTTCTCCCCCCCCAAAAAAAGGAGAGGATCCTTCTTTTGGAAGGAAATTCTGAAAAAAGGCAAAAAGCAAAAAGCTCTTTCCCCAAAATCCTAGCTTGCTCTCAAAAGGCTCTTCCGCTCGGTGTGAAGGTATCCGCCCTCCCTCCGCTCGGTGTGAAGCATCCGCCCTCGGCAAGAGCAAAAGAAAGGGGAGATCTTCTCCATCCGGCATCGACATCTCCTCAATCCCCCTCCATGCCGAGCTAGTCTCAATGGAGGGCTTCTCAAAAAACATTATAACGCAACCCATACCCCCACATCGAGCAAGACTCTGTGGGGGTAATAATTAAATCGTATTCTTCGGGGTTTAAATACCTTCCATATCGAGCAAGACTCTATGGATATACGGTATTTAAACACCCTTGTTCTCGTGCTCTAAATGCCTCCATATTGAGCAAGACTCTATGGGTATGGGCATTTAGATGCATATGTTCTTCCCGCCCGTCGAGCAAGACTCCGGGATGGGTGAGTGTTTGTGCTCATATGTATATGTTTTCTAAAGGAAACTCTGCCCAAGCGGAGGTTCTGCCCGAAAACATACCCATGTGTTCGCAAATATTGTGCTCATATGTATATGTTTTCTAAAGGAAACTCTGCCCATGGTTTGGCGTGGAGGATCGAATCGGTCCGATTTGGCCGAATCGGATCGAATCAGGAAAAACCCGATTCTCCCGATTCTCATCGAATCAGACCGATTCTCATCCGATTCCCATGCGAATCGGCCCGATTCAGGCGAATCGTGGCGGATCAGGAAAAACCCGATTCGCCTCGATTCCCCGATGCGGCGAACCTTAGCCCAAGCGAAGGTTCTACCCGAAAACATACTCATGTGTTCACAAATATTGTGCTCATATGTATATGTTTTCTAAAGGAAACACTGCCCAAGCAGAGGTTCTGCCCAAAAACATATCCATATGTCCATAAATATATATGTACATATGTGCGTATTTCATGGGAAACTCTGTCCATACAGGGACTCTCCCCTAAAACAATACAATCATATGCCCATTGAGTTCATACTCATATATTCGTACGGTTAGGGCTGTTCATTATTTGGTCCAACCCGAAAAACCGAACCGAACCGACCGGTTCGGTTCGGTTCGGTTTGAAGATTTCATGGGTTCAGTTCGGTTTGGTGTTAAGAAACCGAAATGAACCAAATATATATATATAATTAAATAATACCACATATTTTCACAAGGCGCTTTGTAGCCCAGTTGGTATCGTGGGGCGCGCGACCTCCGACCTTCTTTAAGGTCGCGGATTCGAAACCTACAACCTGATGTTCCCTGTTTTTTATTTTGAAATTTCAGTTCAAACAGAATATATATATAAATTTAAATAATACCATATGATATCACAAAAGACTTTGTAGCCCAGTTGGTTGGCCCGGGGGGCGTGACCTCCTTTGGCGCGGGTACAAAACCTGCAACGCGCGTTTACTATTTTTTTTTTTAATTTCGGTTCAAACCGAACCGAACCAGTTCGGTTCGGTTCGGTTTGCTACAGTATTTCGGTTCGGTTCGGTTTGTTAAAAAATAAGGGGTGAACCGAACCGGACCGTGTTCACCCCTACGTACAGTAACTCTGCCTATGCGGGAGCGCTGCCCAAATTCACAATATATTCAAATGCCAAATAAACTCACGGGCATACACCCACTCATTTCCCAAATCATGCCAAATAAACTCACGGGCATACACCCGCTCATTTCCCAAATCATATGTCAAATCTTCAAAAGGAACTCATACTCCTTTTCAAAAATAAAATTCTTTTCATATCTAAAGCAAATCAATATATTCAAATATCAAATGAATTCACGGGTATACACCCGCTCATTTCCCAAATTATATTTCAAATCCCCAAAAGAAATCCATACTCCTTTTCAAAATGAAATCCTTTCCTCAAAACAAATGTCCTACTTTTCAAAAATGAAATACCTTCTTCAAGAACAAATCCTCTCTCTCAAATCAAAATCCATTTTGTCCGATAAAAAAGGGAAAACACCACATTACAATTTTCTAGAAAATGCATAATCTCTCAACTTTGCTATCAATGGTATTCGGGTTAAAACTGATGTAAAAATGACATCAAAGGCTTTTAACCCGATGTAAACAAAACATCGATTCCGATCGATGGAGACGGGGGTCCAACACATGCTACCCTAATCGCCTGATGAATAAAATCGCAGAACCAATAAGTTCAAATTAAAAGTGCCGCACTTGTCCATTCCATGGACATAAAATCTTCTCTCTGCACTGCGCGGATTCTAATTTCTGTCTGTTAGACAGGCTGGCACGCCCCGCAAGGCAAAATAAATGAATAAAAATCAACTCAAATTCTAACACCATACAAAATACAAAGCCCGAAAATTTCCGCATCCGACAATGCCTTAATCAATCACATTGATAGTGGATTTCCTGAGTGAGGAAGACGCCCACAGTAATGCAGTATACAACCTTTTAACTTACCATATGAAGTTAATGAAAACAAAAAACAGTTCAATGGATTACTTAGGTAACAGCAACTTAATGGAATGAGTAGGCTATACTTCTTGGTAGTGGCGATGTCTGTTCTTCCTTTGCTCGCCTTTTGCAGCATTCAGAGCAAGCTTTTAATAACCATTTCTGAAACTGGAACCGGTTGAAGCTGGTTCCAGTTCAAAGGCCAGTTTTGGCCTGTTTCTGGCCATGGGAACCAGTTTAAGCCTGATTCACCTGGTTCTGGTCCAAACCAGTTTCAAAATCTGTGGTCAAGGTTCGCACTAGCCAGGTGTACCTAGCAAGAGAAACTGAGAAAGTATGCTTCTTGGAGAGCTTTCTTTTCTCTCATCAGTAGGGATGCGTCCTCTTAGTGAGTTCAGATGGCCAACACAGTTACACAGCCCTAATTCCCACCTTTGAGGTATTGCATGGGGAAGTTTTTTGTGGCTACTCCCTCTGTACATGTACATCTTTTCCACTTTTGTAAACACAATGGAGAATGGTGCAATTCACATTCAAAAAAGCAGTAACTTGCAGAAAGTGAAGGCTTGTGCAAAATTCCATCCTATATTGTCGACGCAGGACAAACAAGAGAAATCAAATGATAACTATCAGTGCATCAATAAATGGCAATTAGGAGTTTACAAAATGGTTTCTCTGGGGGTTATCTAAACATATAGGGCTGCATGCTGACTGGGACAACAATGGGCCTTGCCCCAGTTTAGTCACAGCTGTGTGGACACTGTGGAGGGAGAATTGTGAGTGGTTAGGCCAGGCAGGAAGGCCACATGGCTTGCAGTGCTAGCACTTCAAATGGCAGAGCAGGTGTACCACGTGGGGCTCCCAGCAAGTGTTCAGTGCATGTGCATGGTGCATGGATGTGATGGGCCTTGCAATGGGGTTGTGCAGTGGTAGTCAATGCATGGGAAAAGGAGATGAAGATGCAGAGATCTCGTCCCTCAACGAGGACCATCGGATGACCTGAGGATGATGAGGGAAAATCTCCCACAGGCAGCCTGTGATCAAAGCATGATTCACGGAATCGGCCAATCCAGATTGGGATCAGTTGATTCCATATCAGGCTGATCCGATTCCAGGGGGTAGCCCCATGGATAATATAAATTCAGGCCAAATCGGATGGAATCAGAGTGAATAGGTCCAAATCGGCCCAGATCAGCCATTCCCAGGCCAATCCAGCCAATTCTGCCAAACAAATTTTTATCTTGCATATATTAATTAATACATGCATTAAACCATCATTTCATATATATAAATTAATACATATGCATATATAGAATATGATTGTGAATGTTAATTATCATATTTATGTATATAAGTACACAAACACATATAGATGTGTATGACATATAATATACGCATTATGATCATATTTAACATACATACATATATATATAATTATATATTCAAATATATATATATATATATATTTATATATATATATATAATTATATATTTAAATATATATATATTACATATACGTATGCATTTATTGTCATATAAAGAAAATAATGTACATGTACAGCTAATGTGTATTACTATATATATATATATATATATATATATTTTTTTTTTTTACATTGACATGATTTTATGTATATTAACAGACATGTATAAATATGATTTTATGTTACATTTTGTCTAGGATGGGGTGAAGGAGTGGGCAACCACTTCTTCCCATGGAAAGCAGGATCGGATCGGACCCCTGAATCGGCCAGGGCCGATCTCAATCCGATCAGGTAGATTCCCGATCAGAATCGGAGGAATCAGCCTGGATCGACCATGGTTGATCCAATTCAGAATCAGCCGATCCCGATCCAAATCGGTCGATTCTGCCTTCCATGCTCCTTCCAACGTCAATTCATTTATATCTCCTTTTTTTGGCTGTTAGAGGGTTGAATATCTAGAGTTGTGTGTCGACATGTGAGTTACATGTGTCGACACATCAGTGTAGTGATTTGACATGTGAATAATACACTTATGTTCATCAACATGGCAATTACATAAGAATTATGCCATCATCAAAACACATAAAAAACAATGGTTATGGATGTTCACACAATCATAACTCAACATTCTCCCCCTTTTTGATGATGACAAAACTAACATTCATATTTCTCCCCCTTTTCGACAACATCAAAAAGATGGAATTGAAGTACAGAGGGAGAATTCAAATGCAAAAAAGAACAGATAATAGGATTGAATCCTCCAAGCCCTTTTGTCCAGATCTTATAACTTCGAGTATGTAGAAATCAGAAGGATGCAGATGGGCGAGAAGAATATATGCCCCAGTATTAAGTATTTGCAAAGCTCGACTGAAAAGGTTTGGGGTGAGCTGGAATGTGATGCCTCTTACCGTGGAGTAGAAATCTTTTTGTTCAGACATACCCAGGTTGTTGAAAAACTTTGTGACTGCTATGCGTGAGTACTTCTTTTCTAATTTCATGAAATGAAGCCACCCTTGTTGTTCAAAGAGAACGTGCAGACCTTCAAACATGTCCTCCAGGGAAGCAAAATCAACATATCTTGGCTGCAATATCTTCTTGAAGACTCCACGAACTCTGCACAAATCAATACTCTATGGCACGTTCAGTTCTGGAGTTCTATCCATGGAAGGCAGGATCGGAATCGAGATCGGGATCGACTAGGCTCGATCCGATCCTGGATCGGATCGCAAGATCCCATGGATCCAAGGGAAGTCTGGCCGATCTTGGATCGGCCAGTCTATAAAATGGTTTTTTTTTTGGAAAAAATTCAGGAAAATTCAGAAAAATTCAGAAAAAAAAACAGCAAAAATGAGGGAAAATCTGATAAATTGAAAGAACTAATATTTGCATAAAAAACCAATCATACATGCATTCATAATATATGAAACATAAGATTTTGTATTATTACTACTATAATAATACAAGAAAAGTATAAAATATTAAAGACTTAGTGTATTATTGACCTGAATACTATTTAAGTAAATGTTAAAATTTGTAGTTTCATTTATTTAAGATATTACATGTAAATAAGGAAATATCCCCCATTTGAATCCAATAAAAATATTTAAAAAAATCACATCTCTTACTAATAAAAAGTCAACTCTCCCATCCAAGAAAATCGTAATTTTTATAATTTTATCAAAATAGCGACATTCTAATCTCTTATAATTTGACATATTTAAAATTTTATAATTCAAATAAGTCCAATAAAATACTAAAAATCTAAAGTCCAATAAAAAAAATTAATCAAACGTGCATATGACTTCTCCAAGAAAGCCGCTCTCCTACTGACAGCACTAAGTCTACTTGAGACCTCTTAGGATTTGGTCAAACTAAGCTATCATCACCTAAACTCATGAGTCTCATGAGTTGGGTGATGGTAGCTTAATTTGACCAAATTCTGAGAGGTTTGGATGATGATAACTTAAGTTTGACCAAATCCTGAGAGGTCTCAAGCAGACTAAGTGCTGTCAGTAGGAGAGTGGCTCCCTTGGAGAAGTCACATGCACGTTTGACTTTTTTTACCGGACTTTAAATTTTTAGTGTTCCATGTGGTTTATTTGAATTATCAAATTTTTAGATAAGCTAAATTACGAGAGATTAGAAAGTTAACATTTCGCTAAAATCACCAAAATCGTGATTTTCTTCTTTGATGGAGAGTTGACTTTTTATTGGTAAGAGATATGATTTTTTTGATATTTTTATTAGATTCAAATGGGGGTACTTTCTTATTTACATGTAATATCTTAAGTAAATGAAACTACAAATACTAGCATTTACTTAAATGATATTCAGGTAAATAAGTAAGAGAATCGACCTGGATCAGTCTGGATCGGCCTGGATCAGTCTGGAATCGGTCGATCCCTGCTTGATCCAGCCGATCTAACTCGATTCTGGTCGATCCAGCTGGAAGTTTGCCGATTCAGGGACTTCCCCTCCATAATCGGATCCATAGCCGCCGATCCGATCCAGGATCGACCGATTCTGGGTCGATCCTGGCGATTTTGCCTTCCATGAACTGCCCAATGCTTGCTTCTTTGCTCTGTAGGCACCCTAGAGCTTTCACCTTCATTCTGAGAAAACCTCTGTTGACGAGAGGAAACCATCTTTTGCCCAGGTGCCATGATGAAGATGGAGCAGAGGGAGGAATGATGCAAAGAGATGAGAAAGAAGAAAGGTTGCAGCAGATGAATGCTCTGGTGATTTCTCCCTGGAGAAAGGATAAGAGGGTTTATAGAAAGGAAGGGCAGCAATTGCTGAAATGTGAAGGGGTGAAAGGGTGTGTGTCGACAGCTAGGGTTATTTAAAACCCTTGGGAAGTGAACCGACACAAGAGAATCGGACAGAATGTGAACCGGTTCAGACTTTGATTCGGAACTAGGTTCCGATTGTCGACAACTACATGGTCGTCTGTCGACAACCAATGAGAAAAATGCAAAATATTGACTTCTGATTAACACAAGATGAAGATGAGTGTTTCATGACATATTTGAGAGAGAGAATAGTAGGATACACTCATTACAAAGTGTCATAAGCAATAATATTATTGCATTTCATCTTTCCACAATGGTTTAAAGATAATATTCGAGGAGCTTTAGTTAATGTAGCAAGTAGAATTCACCTTATAAACTAGATTTAATTAAAACAGCTCATTGAATAATATCTTTGGTAAAGATTCACTTATGTCTTTATGACTTGAGGTTAGAATTCACCTTATAAACTAGATTTAATTAAAACAGCTCATTGAATAATATTTTTGGTAAAGATTCACTTATGTCTTTATGACTTGAGGTTCAGATGAAACTTGAAATGAATATTCAGATTAGCATTGACAAGAAACATTAAGAATGAGCTTGATTGAGAGGAGGCTACACTCTATTTCATTTTTCAGAAAATTTTCATGTTTATAGAGGGTAGGTGGTAATTCAGTTTTGTGTACACCTTTTGACGTGAAGGAAGATATTTGTGATGTCAATGCCCCTAGTTACTCAGTATATTTAACCATTATACCATTAACAGAGGTGATATTTTTTACTTTTTGACGCAAAGACAGACATTTGTGATGCCACTGTCTCCGGTTACTCAGCATATCAACCATCATTGCTCTGCCTTTTTCCCCCTTTTTTTGAGTTAATTATGAGAAATAGGTAGCTTTTCTCCTTTTTTTTAATTTATCAAATCAAGTATTCAACAAATGTTTGAGATCAACAACTATTTCAAAATATTGAAGTCAAGAGCCTTCTTACTTCTCAAAATATTTAAGACATAAGATCATCCACAAAGGATTACTCAATAGAGTTATTTTAAGGAAATTAGTTTTGTTCAGTGTTTTCTAAATGATACATCACTTGACTCATTCAACAGATTATTATTTCAAAACCATTGGAATTAAGACAATGCCTTTTCTATTATTTAGTTATGAAAAGTTGTAAAGGAGTGTAAGTCTTCAATTCTCCCCCTTAAAAATGTAATGAATGATCTCATTCAAGATAGAAATCAGTCGAAGAATGTCCACATGCTGTTTTTGATACTCCATACAAAAACTAGCAATTCAAATACTTGCAGATCTGATGAGGATGAAGGAGAAATATCTGAAGAGGAAACTAATAAGAACATGTCGACAGATCAAACAGAGAATGTCGATAGACCGCAAGCAACTCATCAGTATGAAACAACAATAACAAATATCAGGTATTCAAGAGATCACCCACTTGAGAATGTGATTGGAAATGTGCATGATAAAGTTCAAACTAGATCTCACTTTAGAAACATTGTTGAACAAGATCAATTAGCCTTCATTTCTCAAATGGAACCCAAAAAAAATAGTAAAGGCCTTAAAAGACATTTCATGGATAGATGCAATGCATGAGGAATTGAATCAATTTCAGAGAAATAACGTTTGGAGCATAGTCTCAAAAACCCCAGAAAACTCAATAATTGGAACTAGGTGGGTTTTCATAAATAAATTAAATGAAGAAGGAAAAGTTGTTAGGAATAAAACTCGTTTAGTTGCAAAAAAATACAATCAAGAATTTGGGGTAGATTTTGAAGAATCCTTTGCACCAGTAGCTAGGCTAGAAGCTGTATGAATCTTGTTAGCATATGTTTGTTCAAACAAAATTGTTTCAAATAGATGTTAAAATTGCTTTTCTGAATGGTTACAATAAGGAAGAGGTCTTTGTTGAACAGTCACCAGGCTTTGAAATTCCTGATAAGCCTAACCATATATATAAATTGCACAAAGTTCTTTATGGTTTGAAGCAGGCATCAAGAGCATGGTATGACAGATTGAGCAACTTCTTAGTTAGTAAAAACTATTCCAGAGGAAAAATGGATCAAATTTTTTTCACAAAATGTGTTCACCATCATATCATTGTAGTTCAAGTATATGTGGTTGATATTATTTTTTGTTCCACTAATCCTTCACTGTGTGAAGAATTTTTTAAACATATACACAGTGAATTTGAAATGAGTCTTATGGGAGAGTTGTAATTTTTTCCTTAGCGTGCAAATTAAACAATTTGAAGATGAATTTTTCATCAATCAGGAGAAATATGTCAAGGAGTTAATGAAGAGATTTTAGTTTGAGCAAGTCAAGCCAGCATCTACACTGATGAGCACAAGTATTAAAATGGAAAGTGATGAGAAAGGTAAATGGTAGATACAAAATAATACAGAGGTATGATCGGCTCTCTCCTATATCTCACTGTAAGTAGACCTGACATACAATTCAGTGTTTATCTTTGTGCTAGATTTCAATCCAGTCCTAGAGAAAGTCATTTACTTGTAATCATGAGAATCTTTAGATATCTTTCTGGTTCATTTGATTTGGGTTTATGGTATCCAGCTGGTTGCAACATTGACTTAATTTCTTACTTAGATGCTGATTATGTTGAATCTAAAATTGATAGGAAGAGCACTAGTGGTTTTTGTCAATTTCTAGGAGGGTGCATGGTCTCA
This sequence comes from Colocasia esculenta, assembly GCA_014218235.1. NCBI lineage: Eukaryota > Viridiplantae > Streptophyta > Magnoliopsida > Alismatales > Araceae > Colocasia > Colocasia esculenta. Next base: position 82,799,248 of record CM024757.1, read on the forward strand.
TGGGCATCCAAGAAGCAACACTCAATTGCACTTTCCACTGCAGAGACAGAATATGTTGCTGCAGGGAGCTGTGCAGCTCAAGTGTTGTGGATCAAAAGTCAATTGTTTGATTACAATATTGATATTGGAGGCACACCTATCCCATGTGACGACACAAGTGCTATAAATCTTTCTAAGAACCCAATTCAACACTCAAGAACTAAACACATTGAAATAAGACATCATTTTTTAAGAGATGAAGTTGCCAACAAAAATATTGAATTAAATTTCATACCAACGGAAAAACAAGTGGTTGACATCTTTACAAAACATTTGGCTGAAGATAGATTCACATCTTTGAGAAGAGAACTTGGCATATGCAAAATGCAATGAACTTTGTTTTGAAAATAATCATTTTTCCTCAAATCACAACACTTCCTTTTGATAACTTCTTTAAATAAATTGTCTATTTATGCATGTTTTTTCATGCCCATAATTTTCTGTGCATATTACTCGGCATAAACACATTTGAATTGCTTAAAAATCATTTCATATCATGCACATGCTTAGGGGGAGTGACTTTGATGTAAGTCAAAAAGGGGTCTTTGAATGAAGTGCTCGACAAACAACTTTTTCTGTCTACCTTGTCGACAAATTCCATTTGGTTTGTCGACAGACAATCTTTTTCTGAAAGCATCGATTCTGTTACTTCAGTAGTTGTCGACAAGCTTGAACCTTGTTGTCGACAGATCTTCATTCCCAAACCCACTGCTTCTGTGGTCTCAGTACTTGTCGACACATGTGTTCTGTTTGTCGACAGATACCTTGCAAATTCATGTCCTCGATCAGTTCTAATCTAACATCTCTTGAACATTCTTCAATTGATTGTAACCTTGTGTTCATATGATGCCACCAAGGCCATCGCCAGAATGAACACCAATACATTTTCACCTCTTCACAGGATGATCCATCACATGTTCACCACAATTATTGTTCCAAAAGATGGCAGTCAAGAACTTGTGAGTAAGGTTCATAAAGTCCTCTTCTACTACTTTCTCCAAGGTCAACAAATCAACCTTCCAACTCTCATGTTTGACCTTATAAAACAGTGCTAAAACAATCTCAAACGCTCTATGCCTTATGCTTGTCCCATTACCTCTATTTTATCCTTTGTTAGGGTAACCATTACTTCAGGTGAGACTGTCACTATCAGAAGCAGAAGCACATATGACATCACAACTGCGCATAGGATGGGTGACAAAATGGTTCAAGACAGAGTCATCAAGACTTTAAAAAGTCAAGAAGCTGAAGAAGAGCAGGATACTGAAGTAGAAGACTACAATGAAGATGAACCACAACATGAGCAGATGGAGATCACTCAGAGTAGTGATGAATCACCAGATATTCCTGTTCAAAATGCACCTCAAGTTCCAATGTGTGGACATCTCAAAGAATTTTTTGCTGATCAGTTGCTTCAACTTCAGACAAATCTCACGCGACAAATCAACACCCAATTTGATCAGTTGAGGCTGCACATGAACACCAAGATGGATGCCATTGAAGAAAGAAAAACTTAACTTCAAAAACATCTAGATGGCATGGACTATGACATGATGATTATCAGAAACTTCAAAACTTCTACAATCCTCCAAATCCTCAAGATGATAATTTCTCCACCTTGTCATCTTATGGTGCTCAAGGTCCTAGTCGTCCTACTCCTCTTGGAGATGACAATCCTCAAAAAATGTCAAGCGGGAGATTTCTTTTAGTTTCTAATTTGAGAGGAATAGGTTGGGTAGTAGAAACTGAGTTACATTTGTAAGGTTCTGAAATGCATGTGTATGCCTTTATGCATCAAAGGTAATGATTGAAAATATCATGAATGAAAACAATCCATATTGCCTCTACGATGTTGAACATAATCATTGTGTTTTATTGTCATTTATATTTCATTTCCATCTTTTTGATGTTGTCAAAAGGGGGAGAAATATGAATGTAAGTTTTGTCATCATCAAAAAGGGGGAGAATGTTGAGTTATGATTGTGTGAACATCCATAACCATTGTTTTTGATGTGTTTTAATTCTTATGTAATTGCCATGTTGATGAACATAAGTGTATTATTCACATGTCAAATCACTGCACTGATGTGTCGACACATGTAACTCACATGTCGACACACAACTCTGGATATTCAGTCTTGTTCCTTGTCAATCAAAGAATATCCTATTTTGATTCATGAAATTCTAATAATGATATGTATTTTAATGATAACATTAAACATATTGGTATTTCATACAGGCACACTTTAACCAGTCAGTCGAAGTGCTTAAACTTAAGTCGAAGTTCAAGACAGTCGAAGTTCAAAGCAGTCGAAGTGCTTGAACTAAAGTCGAAGTTCACTAAAGTCGAAGTCCTGCCCTTATAATGTGTGTGTATATATATATATATATATATATATATATATATATAATTATGTCTGTACATATGATATATACATATATTCATATGATTATATGTATGATTACATATTTACATATATCATATATATATATATAGAATACGTTTTTTCCTGCCCTTTTCTGATTCTTCCTGATTTTTTCCTGAAGTTTTATGATTTTTCAAAAAAGAAAATTAATCTGGTCGATCCAGGATCGCCCAGACATCCGGTGGATCAGCCAATTCGTTTCTTTTTTTCCATGGATTAAAAGGAGAGTATCAGGGGGGGCTAGGATTGTCTCCCATGGGAAAACCCTCCGATGTCTAAGTCGGAGGTGGTATAGTGGAGAGTAGGAAGCCTAGGGCTCTGAGTATATGAGTCTCTCTTACCTTTTGTCTAACGAGGGTTTCCCTTATTTATCAATGGAGATTCTTGACATAGATCATAGAATCTATGGCCTTTATGGGGCCGTTTCCTGCAATCATAAGAATTAAGGACCTTTACAGGCCCTTACCCGCAATCAGGGAGATGTGGACACTACCACAGATCGCGGTCTTAAATGCAACTGCCCAGTACTCGAGGAACCATTGGGCATTGATGTGGAGAAGAGAGAACTCCTTCCGCTCTATTTAAAGGACTGGATAGGCCGACCCAGATGATTTTGGCCAAACTACGGAAGGGTAGCCGAGCTATGGAAGGCTGGCCAAGTTAATACTCTTCCATCCATCCATCCATTTCCAAGGCTAACACTTGGGGTCCTTCGCTGTCTCCATATAGCTTCCGTCACCACCTAAAACCTAAAGAAAGGGCCCGCATGACATGTGGATAGCGCAGGAGCTAATAGCTTTTACTAGGCCCTCTGAGTGAATAGCTTCTACGAGAGTAGGCTGGCTGTCATTGGGCTTATTAGGCCTAACTGAATTTTATTGGGCTTTCTAGAAGAGCAGAAAAATCTCCTCACCAGAAGATGAGGAGAAGAAGACAAAACAAGATAAGATAAGGGGAAGGTGGAGGGGGACGATAGTTTTGCACAGGAAAGAAGAAAGAAAAGAAAAAGAGGGGGTGCGGAGAGAAGATAAGAGGATGTAGGAAGAAGTATGGTGATGGTTTTGGGCCTTGGCACTCTGACTCTGAGAGCCTATCTCCCTGTCCCAGATCACACACTTAAAAGGTAAGAATTTTCTATTCTCCTTAACTTTACAAGATTACTAGGGCAACAGGCAACTATTTACAAAGGAAAAAGTAAAGCAAATAACAAAATTACCTTGAACAACTAAAATACCCTACAATAAGTAAAATTAGCAAAATATCCTATGACACTAATAGCATTCAAGCAAAAACAAATAAATACATATATAATAAAAGCCAAAAAAAGACTCCAATGCATCTGAAGATCATCCCCTAGCCAGATCATTATCATGAAGCACATTGAGAAGGTTCATTTGTCAGCATAGTCAATCTTGCTCCCACATCAAGTATATTTATTAATGGAAACGCATATTCATATAGATACAATTGTAGATAGTCAGAAAGTAAAAGTACCTTTTTTGACATCAACCCTAATGAACCATGACATTCGAGAGATTTTCTTCTGCACAGATATATAAAATATGTCAGAAATGTATCAACACAAAAAAAATTGATTAAGCATTCTAACAGAAATGTCATGGTACATGCCTACACGGCCAAAAAAAAATCAAAAGGAAATGAGATTATGTGAAAGTATGTGACCATGTACACAAGGAGTGGCTCAGTGGTTAAGGCCCTCCAACGTACACCTTAAGACCAAGGTTCAAATCCCCGCCCCCCACTTACCTACCAAAAAAAAGTATATGATCATAAAAATCAAATCTTATTGATTTAAGGGGAACATGGAAAGTGCCCACTTGCAGTGAGATATTTAGTTTCTTGCTATGAGTTTCAGTTTAAAGTTTAAACTACCATAAGATCAGAGGTTTCCAAACATATCAAAGTATTTTTCTGTCCAAAACTAGTGAAGTACTTTAACAAATTATGCTCATTGAACAAACTCCATGTAGAAAAACCACAACTCCTGGCTCAATTTGGAGTAATTGGGAAAATGGTTAGCTCATTGCAGTTCAAGACAACACATGGACAGGCATAAGAAGTTACTTTCAACACTATAAGACTAGATGGGCATTTCAATCAGAAGGTGATGAGGGACAACCACAATAAAACAGAAATTTAAGCATAGCTAGTATATGGGGTTGCTGTGGGAATTCAGCAGAGCAAAAGAAATGGAGATGTAGATGGTTGCTGCTTCGTGCTGGTTACCGGTGTAGCAGGGAAGAACATAAACACAGCAGACAGATGGGAGGAAGAGAAGTGAACTGGAAGAAGAGAGAAGAAAGAAGAAGAAAAGGTCAGGAGTCAGGCAGTGGTTGCAGGGGGGGGGGGCCACTCACCCTCCCCCCTCTAGGAGTGCTGAAAAGAACACATGAACTCCCTCTTGAAGATTCAATTTCTGCAGAATTTCAAGCTTCTATTAATTCATTAATTCTGAATTACAGTAGGTATAGACTCAAACTTTACAAAATTTAATCCTATTCCTATTATTACTAAGACTTAAAAATAAGCAAAAGGCTATTTTAAATTCTAACCACTCTTACCTTCTATAAAGTTGGACTACACTAAAACACAGCAGGAATGACTACGAAAATACAATAAAATTGGAAACTTAATTCTGACTCAAAGTATGACTCCTAATTGGACTGCTAGAATAAGACTTCAAGACCTAATAGGACTCCAGAAACAAAGATAGAAATCTAACTTTTCTTAGGACTCTAAAAATAGGAAGCATACTCTCTAGACTTTTCTAGAGAGAGAAGATCTGTGATTGGAAGCTTCATCCCATCCGATCATGGATTGCAGAATTGCCCGATCTAGATCAAAATCGGACATAATTGATCCGATTCTGCTCCAAATAGGCCGATCTGGATCTCCCCCATGATTTTGAATTGAAATGGCAGTAATTACATGTGATTATACAAATCTCGGCCAATCCCCCCCAATCCATTCCCGCGACACCGGCCGATCAAATCTGATTCCGGATCGGGATCAAGGGGTGCGATCCCAGACCCCAATCCGATCAGGGGGATTGTGTGTGTGTTTTGGGGGGGGCTGTTCAGCACCCTGCTGGCACCTTCTTGCCAACATGCTTCTTGTGTGGTCAAAAGGGGTCACATCCAGCATTTGCTGTGTTTCTGACTGAAGTCCCCTCTGCCACTAGCAGTGCAGGGAAGATCGTTTGCCTCGGTGATTAAGGGGAATGACCTTCGCGAGCGGCTTTGGATGGGGGACAAGAGTTGGGAGGATGGAGGGGTTTTTCCGGCGGAGCAGTTGCAGACTAGATTGAGGAGGCTAGCGAGGAGCCTGGCAATGACCATTCTGGAAGGCTTGGTGCCAGTAGAAGTCCTTCAGCAGCAGCTTGTGGAAGTGGCTGGAGGTGGGTGGGTGGTCAATCAGCCGGCAGGAGGATGCTTCTTAGCGTTGGCTTAGGTGAGGCCAGAGCCCGGGAGCTAGGGGTGCTGCACGCTGGGGATGCGGTCTTCAAATTGTAGAGGTGGAAAATCCACCATAGAACATTTCCGTGCCTAGGTCGTTGTTGGACCCAAAAAATTATCCCATTTAGAAGAACTGAAATGTTTTTGAAGGAAAATCATTATTCTTTGGTGGCCCAACTGAAATAAGGGCTGAGAAAAAAGAGAGGGAACGCAAGCAGTCCTCTATGAAGCCACACCTCCAAAGATCTTGATGGGTCTAGGTGTTGTTGCACTGAAGTCCCCTGGACTGCTCAAAAGAGACAAGAAGGGGACGCAATGAAGAAGTCTTCAGCAGGGCCAAAGGTAAAAGTACAGAAGAGGAATACCCCCTTTTTACAGGGGGTCAAAAGCTGAAGCAAAGAGAGTGACCCTCACCCTCCTGATACCTCACATGGAAGTGAGGTTGTGCCACTCACCTTAAAAAAGAGGAGGCAGTAAGGGGCAGCTGCCACCTCACACTGAAAGAGGAGGGGCAGTAGAGGACAAAAACCCTGCCACCTCACCTTAAAAAGAGGGGCAGTAGGGAGCTGTTGAACCCGAAAAATATCGGGGCTCAAACAAACCCCGGGCGACAAACACGCCCTGGGGGAACCGGGAATAAACTCCCGATCCCCCGCTCGGACATCGGAAACAAACGAGCCCGAGTGCTTGCGTCAATCCGAAATGGCCCGGAAGCTAGATGCCCGAGAAGCTCGTCGACGGCGAAGAGTACGTACCCCGGATGCCAGAAACCCTGTGTCCGGATAAACGTTCGAAACCGCGTCCGAAGCCGAAAGGTTCGGGGAAGTCAAATGCACGTGCCTCCAAAAAACGGGGACAAACGCACGTGGGACGGCCGAAGAAGCACAAGCGGCGCACGTGTGCACGAGCGCGGCACGTCCGTCAACCAACAAACCGGGCACGGGAGGCCCACAGAGCTCTCTCCTGGGAAATACGCAGGAAAATACGAAGAGAAGAAGGCCCCACTCTATTATATATAGGTGGTGGGTCAAAGGGAGGCCCCAGGAGGGCCGCCGATCAGCCCCCCCCCGCCAGTGAGGGCGGGCCACCGGTTCGCTCCCCCCACAAGGGGCGCCGGTTGGCGTCGGTCAGCCCCCCCGCCAGCAAGGGGGGCCGCCGGTTCGCCCCCCAGCAGGGCCGCCGGTTCGGCCCCCCGCGCCAGCCAGAAGGGGGCGCCGGTTCGGCCCCCCGCCAGCAAGGGGGGGGGCCGCCGGTTCGCCCCCCTAGCAGGGCCGCCGGTTCGGGCCCCCCCGCGCCAGCCAAGAGGGGGCGCCGGTTCGGCCCCCCACTAGCAGGGGGGGGGGCCGCCGGTTCGGCCCCAAAGAGGGCCGCCGGTCAGCCCCCCGCCAGCCAGGGGGGCCGCCAGCAGGAGGGGGCGCCGGTCAGGGGCTCTGACTGGCGGGCACCCCCGCCAGTCCGGCTTCTCGCGCACTCGTCTCTGCCGGTTCGCTCCGCCTCGACGCTCGTGCCGTCCGAGCCTCCGCCGGGCGGGTACCCCCGCCGGTATGCCCCCCACAAAACCTATAAATAGGGGGGCATACCCCCATTGCAAAACCACCCCCCACCCCCCCGGTCGTGTGCAAAAAATTGCAAAGACACACCACAGTACAGTCACTAGCCCACTGCTGAAAAGGGTTGTCCGTGCGCGAGCTTAAATAGGCCGCACGTGCTGGGGAGAAAGTCCTTGGCGTCCTTTGGTGATCTGTCCTCCGCGTTCGGGCCATCCTGCGCCTCGTTCGTCCGTGAGAAGACACCACAGGTTGTCATATGACTCCTAGCATTTATGTTTAAGTCCTCCGATGTCATGAAACGACACACGTAGAGGCACATGTTTAAGTCCTCAGGTGTCATGAAACGACACACGTAAAGGCACATGTTTAAGTCCTCCGGTGTCATGAAACGACATACGTAGAGGCATATGTTTAAGTCCTCCAGTGTCATGAAACGACACACGTAGAGGCACATGTTTAAGTCCTCTGGTGTCATGAAACGACACACATAGAGGCATATGTTTAAGTCCTCCGGTGTCATGAAACGACACACGTAGAGGTACATGTTTAAGTCCTCCAGTGTCATAAAACGACACACGTAGAGGCATGTTACTCTGTGGAGGCACAAACACCCCATTGGTAACACAAATGTACTCATTACCATGTAAACGTCCGACGGAGGCACAAACACCCTGTCGTCGACGCCCATGTACTTGACTTGTTATATACACGCCCAGTGGAGGCACAAAACCCCATTAAAGGCGTAAATGTAAATGTCATAAATATAAATGACATGAGCACGCTTGAATAAAATTGTGAAAATTTACTTGTCATCTGTTTCCTTTAAAATTTCGGCATATGGTCTTTTAACAAACATTACGCATCGAAGGTATTCGAGTCTCGTACTCGATGTAAATGAAACATCGACTTCGGTCGGTGGGGAACGGTCCAGTACACGACCACTCCAATCGCCTTGAAAACGCGAGCGCACGCGGAAAAAATGAAATGAAATATTCGAGGGTGCCGGGCCTTTACCTGGTACCCCTCATAAAATAAATCTCTTTGTCTGTTTCTCGTAAACAGTCTGGCACGCCCGCAAGAAAGCGAAAAAAGAACAAATGAACGGGAACCCTTCCGGGGCGAAAATTCATTTAGAAATCGAAATTGAAATTGAAATGAAAAAAAAAAGAAAAGAGAGAAAATCTGCATTCCAACAATCTGGCACGCCCGGTGGGACTGTTCCTGCCTTCCATGCATATGTAAAAAGACCTTATGCCGATATAGAAAATATAAGATGACTAATTTCCACACCACAGGTACAAGGAGCTAAAGTCGGCACCAAACGCCCGTTCCCACCTGTAAGTTCGTGCAACCTGATGGCCGCAGTCACCTACGGTCCGCTAGTCGTCGCCTGCCACGTCAAATGTGGCTACTTGACTACGCCGATCGTGTTTGGTGACTTTCCTGCTGTGGTGGGATCCCCCTACTTCCTAGGGGTGGTCCCCGCCGCTCAAGCAACACCGGCGACGACCCCAAAGGCAGCAACTAGGGGCACCAAACCCCGTTCAAGCCAAGGCCGAGTCTTCTCGGTAAACACCATCTCTTGCGTCGTGGTCCCTAGAAAACGGGGACAGCGCCAGGGACGCAGGGGCAGCAAGCCCCACGCAGTCGTCTCCAACTCCGGTAAAACCGTACTTATCGGAGACATCCGCGTCAGGCTCGATGGAGGCGAGCCGATATTGCCCCGGGACAAAAGCGTCCCCACGGTGGCAACCTCCAACAAATTCGCTCCCCTCCAAGGGATGCGTCAAGAAGATCGGGACTCCCCAAAAGGAGCCCGACAGGGGCAGGCATCAAGCTCGGCGCCCCAGCCGCCTCGCAAAATGAGGCAAATGTGGGTGACCAAGCAGGAAGCCCGCCAAATCAAGCAAGCCAGAGCGGGCCAACCAGCCGAAGGCCCCAGGAAGGCAACTCCTGAGCGAGAAAAAGCTCAGGACCCCGAACTTCCTCGTCCCGCGGACACAAACGCAGGGACGGGGCGAATTTCTTTCCTCGTCCACGGCCCTTCCCTTTGCCTCGGTTGCGGCGCCGATATGTTGCCACAGGGGGCACATCAGCCGGCGACTGCAAACTTGCAGGCGTATCGACACCATGTTGCACGAGAAGTCTGTCAACATTTCTTCCAACTTCTCGATAGTGATTTCATCTTCCTTATAGAAGATGGCCAGTTCTTCGGGCAGAGGCAGCTTCTCGCCTTCTTGAGCCCTTTGTAGCATTTGGTGGAGCCAGCTTTTGAGTCTTGTTTTGCGCTCCATTTCTTCCCACGGGATGTATATGTCCAAAGGGACTCCCCAAGTGGGCTTGGAGGGGATATACTCCTCCAACTCATCAATGAGCTTTTGCAGCTTCTGGAGTGGAGTGAGCTCTGCTGGGGTCGTTGCGGCCTCTGCTTGCTCGGCTCGCTCCTTCAGGCGTCTTTTTATGTTCTTTTGCATGTTCTTCTCTTGTTTCAGCGCCCGCGCTATTTCAAGCGGCGTGAGCTCCTTTGCTGGTTTGGACGCTCGAGAGGCGTCCTCTCGGGCGGGGCGGCTTTGCAACCCTCCTCTTTTTGGGGATGCCAGTGAGGGGCGCATTCTGGAGGACACGGTGGTCCAGCCAGCTTCATCTTGCTGGTATTGGAAAGCGGAATCGATTGCCTGCTCGATAATTTCGGGCGGCAATTCTGGAATTCGGCCCAATAGGGACTTACCTCTTAGGCGGTCGGCTCCATCACCGACTTCTTGCCCCTGCGGTCTTTATCTTGCGCTTGAGTATTTGCGGAGGCAAATTTTCGAAGCGCTGCCCCCTACTCCTATTTTCCGGAGTTTGTTCATGGGGAGGGGAGACTTGGTGTTGTCGAGACCCCTTCTTTCGCCGAGGAGGTTGCTGCTGGGCGTCTTGCCTGGCCTCGGACTGGATTATCGGATTGCCTTCCGAGTCGATCTTTCCCTTCTGGATGAGGGACTTGACCCAGTCTCGGATAATCAGACACATATCCGTAGGGTGCAGCAACATGGCATGGTATTTGCAATACATGGGGTGGTTTATTTCCCTCTCCGTGTATGTTGGTGGCGGCCTATGCGCCTTTACACAGCCTTGCTGCAAGAGTCTTTCGAAGATCTCCCCGGTCTTTGTGGTCGCAAAGGGATTCGGGGAGACTCGCCATCCGGGGTACCATAGGGCAGGGGCCTCGTCAGAGCAGCCGACTTCTGTCATATCCGGACCCCCTTGATTGTATACTGAGCTGGGCTCCTCCTTTAGGGATATGTTCCCAAAGTGTTGCCACAGGCTCGAGCCTTCAATATTGGCTGTGGACCGCATCGGCGGTATGAGCCACCCTTGTTCATCAACTTCGGGGGCTTTGAGGTTCTTGAAGCGCATGTAATCGCTTTCCTCCATTTCCCGCTGGGCTGCTTCCCTGGCTCTCACTAGGACCATAGAATTGCCTTCCGGGTCGATCTTCCCTTTTCGGATAAGGGACTCGATCCAATCCCAGACATCAGGACACCTGTCCGTAGGGTGCAGCAGCATGGCATGGTACCGACAGTACATGGGGTGATTCAACTCCCTTTCAGTGTACATCGGTGGCGGTGCGTGGGCCATCACGACACCTTGTTGTAGGAGCTTTTCGAAGATCTCCCCAATATTTCCAGTCGCCAAGCGACTGTGGTGGGGAATTCGCCCTCCCGGGCACCACCAGGTAGGGGCTTCGCCAGATGAGCCGCCTTCTATCATATCCGGGTCCGGGAAAGTGAAAGCCACCGGTGTATAAATTTCCGGTGGGTTGATGACGTTGACTGTATGCGTGACAACGTCAGCTGAATGGTCTGTCCATTCGCGAATGTGAGGCTGCGGCGGGTTGACACGGGAGTTGCCCAGGTCGATGATCCCTTGGTTGACCCATGCTTCAACCTTGTCTTTAAAGACGTAGCAGTCCTCTAGAGCATGCCCTGCATCTTGATGGTATATGCAGTAGTTTGGCGGGACGCTTGTTGGCGGCTGGCAGCCCAATAGTCCTGCTCGCAGGCAGGTACGGTAGAGTGCCAGTGTCCGATGGCGCGGGAAGGAATATAATCTTCCGGCGATTTCGTCATCAGACGGGTTTGAAGACTCCTCCGAGATCCACCCCCCGCAGGGAGGGCGCGTCCGGGGCGTAGGTGTGCCTACAGGCCCCTGGAGTCCTTGCTGGAGGGTCGTCAGACTTTCTTGCATGGTCCTTAGGTACATCAGCGTCTGGCGTTGACCGTGCCGCAGCGATTGAACCTGTCTTTCCAGGTTTTGCACTGTCTCCGACTATGTCCTGCGCTCCGAAGCTGATGGATGATCCCCTTCCCATCCGTTTGTGGAATGAGCGTCCCAAGGATTTGCCTCGGGGTCTTCTGGTTCAGGAGGCGGCGCATTGATATGAATGACGTTGGCCGACTGCCTCGATTGGTCCCAAGCATGGGGCTGTGGGGGGTCGACCAAATGTTCATGCATGGTGACGAGGCGACTCTGGATCAGCTTCTATACTTCATTTTTGAAGACGTAGCAGTCCTTAATAGAGTGCCCCAGCATGCGGTGGTAGAGACAGTAATTCGGCTCATCCACTCTATCTGCTTCACTTGGTCTTCTCATTGCCGGAAGCGTGAGCAAGTCATTCTTCATGCACAGCTTGAAGAGCATCTTCGTATGGTCCCTTTTGAAGGAATACACCGTACTCATACGTTGTGGCAGTGAAGTTGGAGGCGGTTTTTCTTCCACCTTCTTGCTTGGAGCGCCGGAGGCCATGATCTTCTTCCCCTTACTTTGTGGGGCGAAGTCCACAGCATTGGCTTCTTTGCCAACGGCGCGCTCCTTGCCCGGCTTGATTTTCGGAGGAGCTTGCATCGGGTTATCGGCGAAGAACATTTCGATCTCTGCCACGACCGCATTGAGCTGGTCAAAACCCTTGATGTTTGTTCCCAGCAGCTTTTCGCTTATCTGCGCCGCCAGGCCCCGTCGACAGATAATTATGGCATCTTCTTGCGTCGGGGGGTTGTCGCACCTCGTGCTGAAGTCACGCCACCGCTTGATGAAGTCAAGTGCCGTTTCTCCTTTCCTTTGCTTGAGGGAGCATAGCTCTGCGAGCGACACCTTTCTCTCGGCCGTCTGGAAGCGGTCGATGAATTTCTTTTGGAGGTCAGCCCAATCGACAATGGAGTTGGGCCTTAACCTTGAGTACCATTGGAAGGCGGTACCCGTCAGGGACGTTGCGAAGTAACGGAGGAGATAGGATTCGTCGAATGCCAACTCTCCCATAGCCGTTATATAGTAGGCCAGGTGCTCGTTTGGCGAGCCCTGTCCATCGAACTTCTGCAACTTTGGCGCCTTGGGGCAGTCCGGTGGCAGTTTCTTGAATTGATGGTGGACGGGATATGGCACACTGTAGAGATCTACAGTGGCAGTTCCCTCGCCCCGTTGAGCGAAGCGGTCGTCCACGATCTTTTCAATCATTCGCCGCTGGGCCACAATATCTTCGGCCGCGGAGGCTTGGGAGTTTATGCCCCTGCGCGGCTGTTGGACCGGATCGACGGTATAGTCGTTAACCGCGGCCGTGCGTGGATTGACATCGGGCAGGTCGCCTTGTTGATGTCTTGTCCGAGCATTTTGGTTTGCCGTCGGCACTTAGCGGCACGGCGCGTTTCCCCTGCCTGTTGCCCTCGCTCTACCAGAAGATTGGCCATTTCAGCCTGCCAACGCTGTATGAAATCATACTTGGCATCGTCCGTCATCGCTTGGAAGGTAGCTCTGGTTGGCAGCATGAGGAACACTTCAGCTTGCTCCCCCGTCAGCCGGCAGTTGTTGATCTCCGAGGTGGAGGCTGGCGACTTCGTCTTCTTCCCCTCCTTCGAGGTCCAGCTGGACCTGCCCCGGGAGGGGTCTTTGATCGTGCTCGAGTGGAAGCTCGAGACCTTGCCCCTGATTCAGGGGCCCAGCTTGACTGCCTTGCTGCCCTTGGGGAAGTCTTCTGGCAGGGTTCCGGGTATACCGGGCAATGACTTCGCCCTCCTGGCCGGGTTCATCTATCCTGAATGCCCCGAGAGGGACGCCGGATGGCCCAGCCGCTTCTCTTCCAGAAGCGTAGCAGGTGAAGATTTTCATGCCTCCACCTTCTTCAGATGTCCGCTGCACCCTTCGCTTCTTGGGCCTCTGGGTGTTTGGACGGAGTGCCGCTCCAAGTCTGCTAAAGACTGAGGTGCTCAGCCTTTCAAAGACTGAGACCCTAGGCGCGGAAGCTTCAGCGCGACTCGCGTCTCCTTCTTCAGCAGGTTCTGCTTGGGTGGAGACGAAGTTGGGCTTCCGGTAGACACCCCTCCTTTTCTGTCCGCGAGGACGAGGAAGTTCGGGGTCCTGAGCTTTTGCTCGCTCAGGTGTAGCCTTCTTGGGGCGTTCGGCGGGTTGATCCGCTCTAGCTTGTTTAATTTGGCGGGCTTTCTGCTTGGTCACCCACATCTGCCTCATTTTGCGAGGCGGCTGGGGCGCCGAGCTTGATGCCTGCCCCTGTCGGGCTCCTTTTGGGGAGTCCCGATCTTCTTGCCGCGTCCCCTGGAGGGGAGCAAATTTGTTGGAGGTTGCCACCGTGGGGACGCTTCTGTACCGGGACAATATCGGCTCACCTCCATCGAGCCTGACGCGGATGTCTCCCACGAGCACGATCTTGCCGAAGTTGGAGACGACCGCGTGGGGCTTGCTGCCCCTGCGTCCCTAGCGCTGTCCCCGTTTTCTAGGGACTGCGACGCAAGAAATGGTATTTACCGAGAAGACTCGGCCTTGACTTGGGCGGGGTTTGGTGCCCCTGGTTGCAGTAGCTTTGGGCGCCGCCTTTGGAGTAGCATGGACGGCGGGGACCACGCCTAGGAAGTAGGGGGATCCCACCACAGCGGGAAAGTCGCCGAACACGATCGGCGTAGTCAAGTAGCCACATTTGGCGTGGCAGGCGACGACCAGCGAACCGTAGGTGACTGCGGCCATCAGGTTGCTTGAACTTACAGGTGGGAACGGGCGTTTGGTGCCGACTTTAGCTCCTTGTACCTGTGGCGTGGAAATTAGTCATCTCTTATTTCTATATCGGCATAAGGTCTTTTTACATATGCATGGAAGGCAGGAACAGTCCCACCGGGCGTGCCAGATTGTTGGAACGCGGATTTTCTCTCTTTCTTTCTTTTTTTAAATGAATTTCGCCCCGGAGGGTTCCTGTTCATTATTCTTTTTTTTTTCGCTTTCTTTTGCGGGCGTGCCAGACTGTTTACGAGAAACAGACAAAGAGATTTATTTTACGAGGGATATTGGGTGCGAACCCTGATACCCTCGAATTTCATTTCATTTATTTATTTTTTCCGCGTGCGCTCGCATTTTCAAGGCGATTGGAGTGGTCGTGTACTGGACCGTTCCCCACCGACCGAAGTCGATGTTTCATTTACATCGAGTACAAGACTCGAATACCTTCGATGCGTAATGTTTGTTAAAAGACCATATGCCGAAATTTTAAAGGAAACAGATGACAAGTAAATTTCCACAATTTCATTCAAGCGTGCTCATGTCATTTATATTTATGACATTTACATTTACGCCTTTAATGGGATTTTGTACCTCCATTGGGCGTGTATACAACAAGTCATGCACATGGGCGTCGACGACAGGGTGTTTGTGCCTCCGTCGGACGTCTACATGGTAATGAGTACATTTGTGTTACCAATGGGGTGTTTGTGCCTCCATCGGACAACATGCCTCTACGTGTGTCGTTTTATAACACCGGAGGACTTAAACATGTGCCTCAACGTGTGTCGTTTTAGGACACCTGCGCCTCTACATGTGTCGTTTTAGGACACCGGAGGACTTAAACATGTGCCTCTACATGTGTCGTTTTATGACACCGGAGGACTTAAACATGTGCCTCTACGTGTGTCGTTTTAGGACACCGGAGGACTTAAACATATGCCTCTACATGTGTCATTGTTTCATGACACCGGAGGACTTAAACATAGCCAACGGGGGTCCTGTAACAACCTGTGGCGTCTCTGTGCGGGCGAGCGCAGGAGGGCCCGAACGCTGAGGACAGAGCACCGACAGATGTCGAGAACCTTTCCCGACCCGTGCTGCCTATCTAAGCTCGCGCACGGACCAGCTGAAGTGTTTGCAGGTGTTTTTGTGCAAACGTGTAGGCCTTTGGGCATGTCTTTGCGCTTAATGCCTGCGGCGGGGCGTTTGTGCCTCCGCCAGGCATACGCCGACAATTCACTTCTTGAAGTTCCCGACAGGGTGTTTGTGCCACCGTCGAATAGCATTGCCTCTACGTACGTCATTTGGTGACAACGGAGGACTTAAATGAAAACGCCGGGGTCATATGACAACCTGTGGTGTCTTCTCACGGACGAGCGCAGGAGGGCCCGAACGCAGAGGACAGAACACCGACAGACGCCAAGGACTTTCTCCCCAGCACGTGCGGCCTATTTAAGCTCGCGCACGTAAGGCTCTCAGCGAGACCTTGAGTGGCATGCGATTTGTTCGCTGTGGTCCCCTTTTGCAAATGGGGGTATGCCCCCCTATTTATAGGATTTGGGGGGGGCATACCGGCGGGGGTACCCACCCGGCGGAGGCTTGGACGGCACGAGCGTCGAGGCAGGCGAACCGCCGGAGACGCGTCGCGAGGAGTCGGACTGGCGGGGGTGGCCGCCAGTCAGGGGCCCTGACCGGCGCCCCCTCCTACTGGCGGGGGGCTGACTGGCGGCCCTCCCCCCTTCTGGCGGGGGCTGACCGGCGGGGGTGCGTGCTGGTGCGCCCCCCTGCTGGCGGGGTGGCGAGCCGGCGGCCCTCTCCCTGCTGGCAGGGGGCGAACCGGCGGCCCTCCCCTGCTGGCGGTGGGGCCGACCGGTGCCCCCCTTGCTGGCGGGGGGGCTGACCGGCGGCCCCCTGTTGGGGGGCCGAACCGGCGGCCCCCCCCCTCTGCCAGTGGGGGCCGAACCAGCGCCCCCTGCTGGGGGGCGAACCGGCCGCCCCCCTTGCTGGCTGGGGGGGGGGGGCTAACCGGCGCCCCTCTTAGAGGGGTTCAGCCTTGGCCCACCTCTATATAAGAGGGTGGGGCCTTCTTCTCTTCCGCGTTTTCTACGTATTTTTCGGGAGAGAGCTCTGTGGGCCTCCCGAGCTTTGTGTGTTGGTTGACGGTCGTGCCGCGCGCGTGAACACGTGCACCGCTTGTGTTTCTTCGGCCGTCCCACGTGCGTTTGTCCCTGTTTTCTGGAGGCACGTGCATTTGACTTCCCCGAACCCTTCGGCTTCGGGTGCGGCTTCGAACGTTGATCCGGATGCGGGGTTTCTGGCACCCGGGGTACGTACTCTTCGTCGTCGATGGACTTCTCGGGCATCTCGCTTTCGAATCACCCCGAGTTGATGCGAGCACTCGGACTCGCTTGTCTTCGATGTCTGAGCGAGGGATCGAGAGTTTATTCCCGGTTCCCCCAGGGCGTGTTTGTCGCCCGGGGTTTGTTTAAGCCCCAATATTTTTGGGTTCAACAGCATTCCACCTTCTTCTCTCTTTTTTCTTCTTTAGTAAGGTGGAAACTGGAAAGTACCACAAATTCATAAATCAAAATTGATAAAAGCTTATCAATGAAAAACCTTCAAAAAAATTGTAAAGATGTGAATTTTTTTTCCTTTCAGGCAAGGCAAGCGTCCATAAATGGCCCAGCCATGGACCAACTCCTGAATTCACCGTCCACATTTCCCAAAAAAAAAAAAACCTCCTGGATTCACAATTTTCAAGAAAATTCTGTTTAGAACAGGAAATGAAAGGAAAACCAAAGAGGAATTCCTCAACTTGCAGCCAACAGTTGAAAGAAGAAGCAAAGAATAATAGACAGTAAATTACA
This sequence comes from Colocasia esculenta, assembly GCA_014218235.1. Taxonomy (NCBI): domain Eukaryota; kingdom Viridiplantae; phylum Streptophyta; class Magnoliopsida; order Alismatales; family Araceae; genus Colocasia; species Colocasia esculenta. Next base: position 82,816,644 of record CM024757.1, read on the forward strand.
GTAACCAAAGCACATACTTCTTAGGAAAATTGTTGACCCACCTTTTTCCCAGCTGAAGAGAAGAAATACCCAATGATGCAACACGCTTGCGATGGCCGTTGCAACATTTCTGTTTATCTTTGCTGATAACACTCTTAGGACCCTGGAAAGGTGATGCTCTTGATGATATTCTCTGACTATTCCTTTTTTCACCAAGTTCACTCAAATCCTTGGAATGGTCTTTGCGCATAATAGTTAATTCCTCACTGTATGCATCTCTATTAGCAACATCTGCCTGATGAAAATAAGGTTAAAAGAATTCCAGAAAGGTTGGTAAAACAGATCTTAAAACTCTTAATCAAGATCTTTTTCTTACCTTGGCATCTAATAATTTAGAAAAATGGTGAGCAAAAGATTTGGAGTTAGATGATCTTGCATTTGAGCTGATATTTTGTAACGAATCTGACACATTGGAAGACATTAGCAAGTTCCAGAGTATGAAAGAAATAGCCAAAATGAATTCTATATCAACTATGAAGAACATATTGGCACTAAAGCTGAAGTTGGTCCAAGTAAATGATAATTAAAAAAAAAATAAGCTGACAAAGGCAATCAAGGAATAGAAGAAGATCCCTTTCTGAGAGTACTGTACTCTTACTGCAGTATCAGGTACAAGATTTAAGCATCAGATGGTAAAACATCAGGTCCATGGTGTTCAGAATATTGAAGCAAACTAAAGATAATCAACCACTAATTCAACAAATACCAATAAGAAATTAACAAACAGATAATGAAACTACTTTCAGAAGGTGGGCATTTTAGTGGGTGGCACATGAAAATTGATTGCTTCAGATTTCAATAGGGTCTGGGGGAATGCGTTCACAAAGAGAGAGTATGAACAAGAATCAATTATTTATATTAATTCTATTGCATAACTCACTAAAGTTATACATTTTTATTACTTATATTAATTATATGAAATTAGTTTTCGGTCTCTGAAATCTCCCTTAAATAGCTTTTTAGTTCCTGAACCTAAGAAACTTAATCTTCCTTAGTAGCAGGTCTTTTGTTTAGCAACCTTATGAAGACCAAGGATGTATGTGGAATATTCTGCTAGAAACAAAAAAGAAAAGGTTAAATGGTGAAACCACCCTCGATTAAAAACAAATAAGCCTCTCTCTCCCATTCACACTCTCTCTCCTCTAAAAGTGATTAGTCTTTTCTAGTAAAGTAACCAAAGTTAATATTAAACTATGATTACAATCACAGAAAATTATAAGAAAGGTTAAGTTCCTTAGGTTCATCGCTAAATAGTCAAGTTACAAGGATTAGAAGTTAATTGTAAAAGATTATGGAAATCCATGGGAGTTTCACTGCTATATATGTAGAGGATTCTCTCAACTAAATGCCTAGGCTTTGGGTTAGAGTTTGGGCCTTTAACATGGTATCAAAGCAGGTTTACCCATTAGATCCTCTCTCCATAAGTGGACACTTGTCCCTACCCGTGTTGCACCCAAACTGGTTGGTTTAGCATGAGGGTTTCACAGCTATATATATGTAGAGGATTCCCTCAAGTCAATGCCTAGCCTTTGGGTTAGAGTTTGGGCCTTTAACAGTTTGATTATATACAAAGTAATGTAAATAAATGTATGTGGCAAAATAATATAGTATATACTAATAGTTTCTGCTTTATCAAACTACTCTGTCATAAATCATCTACTAATCTTAGCAAAGAAGAACAAACAACCAGGTATAAACAGCAGTAATCTGCTTAAAGTATACTGGTAAGTCTAGAGATTTCATTCAACAAGTTCAACAACAACAAAAAACATTATATATAGGACCGGAAGAGGGGTAAATTTTGGTTTTTTGGCAAGTGGGTAAGGGAAGCGGGTCTGCCAATGATCTGATATCTTTTCAGCTCTCTCTCCAAGGATCCCAAGATGAAATCTCTATAGACAGCAAGAATAAGGCAAGGGAGGAGGGGGAGGAGTAGGAAGAATATAAACAAAGAGAAGGATGAGGATTGAGGAGGAGAAAAGGAGATAGAGGTAAAAAAGATGAGGAAATGAGAATGATGGTAGAAGAAAAAGGAGGAGGATCTCTTGTTATCTTAGAGATCTACTTAAGATCTCACATGGATCTCCTCCAATGTGCCAAGATGGCATTGAGATACAAGAAGGTAATCTTTGGATCTATCCATAGTTGTCAAGGTGCCCCAAGGTGTTCTTCAGGTCCTTGGAAGCCCATGCAGGCGCTTAGGAACTTGCCTAGGCGGCACCAAGGCACCTAAGGTGCTGCCCAGTGTGGTATCTCCCCCATGTGGAATTTATGTATATGAAGGTATATAATGAACCAATGATCATAAAAATGCAATAAAATGTTAATGTGACATTACAATAAGAACTATAACATTATATTCACTACAAAAAAATGCTAAAAGCATAACAAATTTAGATGGTTCTTAAACAATTAGGATTTTTCTTTTACATTTAATGACTACACACTCTTCACAGTCAATACATTATGTAAACAATCACAGTCTAATGTCTATGAACAATCATAGTCTAATGATTGTAACACTATTCACAATCTAATGATTGCGAATACTTTTAGAATGAGAAGTCTGAACTCTCCAACGTGAGGTTTTGCATACGCAGATTGACCTGAACTAATGAGTTATTGGCATGAAATTCCAATTGTGACTTAGGATTTGTAATTGGACAAGTCCTGAAACATGGTATGCAGAACCGACCAAACTGGACCGGAACTAGCTGAACTAGAACCAGAACCAGCTGGAACTGGGTCGAACCAACCTTGGAACTGGGACAGGATCAAAAGCATTCCCTAACACCCTGCTGACTGGGGTGCCGGTTCTAGTTCTGCAAACCTTGGTTGAACTTTAAGAAAACTAAATAAAATCTAATCAGCAACAAAAACATTAAAAGAAATAATTTGGGTATTGATGGGTCAGCATCTTGGCCCAAGAGATCCAGTCCATTAAGCCTGGGCGGCCCAAAACGACGGCACAATGCGTATCTGACAGGACCAAGATCTGACTAGGACACCCGTGATCCGACCATGATCTCGACGCCAAGATGATTCCAAGCCCATAGAGGGCATGCCCTCTAAAGCAGATCCAGCTGTGGCTTTCCTTCTAAGGGCTCTGCATCCCAAGGAAAGTTTTCAACCTTGCACAGCGAGGAGAATATGAAGCCAAAGACCCCATCATGGTGAAATACCTCTCAGTCATCAGGAAATTCATATCCCAGCTCCGACATTTCGATATTCTCTGAGTACCGAGGTCCGAAAACACCAAGGCAAACGCCCTCGTGCACTTAGCCTCGTCCTCAGAGCTGGGACAACGACGAGCTGTGTTGGTCAAAGACATCGCCTTGCCCAGTTTTGAGGGGCGAGAGGTCCTCACTGGAAGCAGTGAAGAAATATTGGCATGGAAGACCCCCCTTGAAGATTTCTCGCAGCATGGGAATCTCCCCGAAGATGACAAGGCAGCCTGAGAAGTCAAAAGACAAGCCATCAAGTTCACCATGATCCAAAGAACCATACACGAGGTCATATGGCCTCCCCTATCTCAAGTGTCTCAGTCCGACCGAGGCCGACTAAGCCCTTAGGGAGGTCCACAAAGGCAAATGTGGGAGCCATGTCAACGGGAGAACCATGGCCCAAAAGCTCATCCGCCATGGGTACTTGTGGCCGACAATGATTCAAGATGTGATCGACCTGACCAAGAAGTGTTAAAAATTCCAGGCCTTCCCTAGGCTTCACCACGTCCTAGCCACCGAGCTCATCACCACCGTCGAGCTATGCCCCTTCACCTGATGGGGGATTGACCTCCTTGGCCCATTCCACCCAGCCACGGGCAACAGAGATTCCTGATCGTGGTCGTAGACTATTTCACCAAGTGGGTGGAGGCTGAGCTGTTGCCATGCATCACTGAGAAGGCAGCCTGGGACTTTGTCTGGGAGTCCATCTTGAATTAGAGTTATAGATGAATTATAGGAGGAGCCCTCATTGAGCTCTTGTTTTATACTCGGGATTAGAGGCAGTGAGAATGAGCTATTGACTTCGATCACCTGATTCGGGCTACCCCGGATCCTCGTCAGCGATAACGGCACATAGTTCACCAGTAAGGTTTTCAAAGCTCAGTGCGCAGATCACGGGATCACACAACACTTCACCTCTGTTTCTAACCCGCAAGCAAATAGGTTAGTTGAGGCCACTAACAGGAACATACTGTAGGGGCTAAAAAACTATCTCGGTCAAGCAAAAGGTCGATGGGTTGATGAGCTCCCTTTAGTCCTATGGTTGTACAAGACAACTACTAGGCCGGCAACAGGAGAAACGTCGTTCAACCTCGCCTTCGGAGTCGAACCCATCTTGCTAGTGGAGATCGGCAAACCTTCACCTTGGGTCAAGGCTTACAAGCCCGACCTCAATGATGAACAAATGTTAAGGAACATAGAGCTCATCAATAAGATCCGAAACTGTGCCTTGATATGCATGGAAGCCATCTAGCAGGCTGCAGCAAGAGCGTACAACTAGGGGATCCGAGGAAGGAAGTTCCACGTCAAAGACCTTGTCTTGGACTCTTGAGAAAGGCCGAAGCCTTAGACCCAACCGGCCCCGTCGGCAAGCTCTTGCCGACTTGGGAAGGCTCATACAAGGTTATCGAAGTTCTACAACATGGAGCTTACAAACTCGAAACCACCTTCGGAAAGGCAATCCCGAGGACATGGAATGTCAGTAACCTGAGAAGGTATTACATGTAAATGCATCTTCCTTAATAAAATCACAACCCTTCATCCTCAAAATTGTACACTTGTGATCCAATTTAAAACTTTGAGTTTATGTGACTTGAAAGCTACCCCCCAAGGTTAGGCATAATCAAGTAAGCTAAACGATGCCCCAAGAATGTCAAAGCCTTAAGGTTGGGTGGGCTAAAAGCTACCCCCCCCCCCCCAGGTTAGGCATAGCCAGGGCAAACTAAGTGTTGTTCCAAGAATTTCAAAGCCTTGAGGTCAGGTAAGGCTGAAACCTACCCCCGAGGTTAGGCATAGCCAGGGCAAGCTAAGTGCTGCCCAAAGAATTTCAAAGCCTTGCAGTCAAGTGAGCTGAAAGCTACCCCCCAAGGTTAGGCATGGCCAGGGCAAGCTAAGCACTATCCCAAGAATTTCAAAGCCTTGAAGTCGGGTAAGCTGAAAACTACCCCCCGAGGTTAGGCATGGCCATGGCAAGCTAAGCACTGCCCTAAGAAGCCTTAAAGTCAGGTGAGCTAAAAACTACCCCCCCCCCCAAGAGGTTAGGCATGAGCATGGCAAGGTAAGCGTTGCCCTAAGTTGGGCGAGCCGATGGCCACCCCCAAGGTTAGGCATGGCCAAGTTAAGCTAACCGTTATCCTAAAATTCCTTAAACTCTAAGGTCAAGAGAGCGGAAAGCTACCCCCCAGGGTTAGGACTGCTAAACGCTACCCAAAAAGTTCAAAGCCCAGAAGTCAGGCAAAACAAACGCTGCTAACCCTAGGATTATGCACGTTACAAGCTTAAGGGCACAGTCGTAGTACTGCCCCTGGTGCTCAAGCCTCAAGGTCGAATGTTAACAAGCCTAGAGTCAGATCTAAATGCACGGCAATCTCAAGTTCCGGTTTGAAATGTAGAACAAGTCGAGATAAGAAAGGCAAAGCATATATTTATAAGCCACATAAGTTTTACAAGGATAAGGGTTGGCCTTACAAAACAAAAGGAAGTCGACCACAAAAAAGTAAAAGACAGAACATAAGGAAGGAGCCTAGGACTGCTTGGCCTCATCTGTGACGATCACCTCGATCTCGGTGCCTCCAACTACAGCTGAGGACTCTCCCACGCTGCCAGCAGGCTCCTTGACTGGGACAACTCCGCCGCTCTCCACTATCGATAGGTCCGGAAGTTCAACGAAACTAAGGTCGATGTCGGGGAGGCCATCATGGATCTCCGCAAGGCACTGCTTGTACCCACCAAGAATCCCGACTTGGTATGACCAGACGCAGTCTCGGGTGACCCGATCTTGGAACTCTTTGCTCCCAAGATAGGCCAGCACAACGTCCTTGTAGGCCGACTCGATCTAACGAGTGTGGCCTTCCTTCAGCTTCTCGACTTCCTCCTTAGCGGCTCGGCAAGCGTCTTTAGCCTCCTTACGGGCTCTCTCATCCCGTTCCTTACCCATCCAGAGACAGAAGATTGTGATGTTGAGCTGGTGTTCACGCTAACGAGACTAGAGTCTAGCCTCACCCACTCTTGCAGGCAGAGCATCATGCCCTCAATGAGCTTCGTGACCTCAACCAATCCGCACAACACTGCCCGCACTATGGCCGAGGTGGGAGACACCACCATGGCGTCCCGATGGCCGAGCAAGAGGCAAGCATCTCCCAATGCCTCGTCACACCACGGTCATCCAGGTTGTGGGATCTCGTGACCTTCCAAGTCGGAGGCCACGGTCGAGGACCCCCCTCAACACGCTCTTATCGTTGCTTGACGGGAGGTGGGTTGGCTCGCGAGAGTGGGCCTTCTAGGCCTTACATTTCTTGGGCCGAGGCAAGGCCTTCACGGAAGCAACCTTTGAGGTCTTCTTGAATGCCTCCCCTGAAGGACCCTAAATCTTCTTCTTCTTCCTCTCGAGGGCACCCATAGCACGCAGCACCGTGATGTCCATCTTACTAGGAAGGAGACGAAAGAGTCAACAACGGAAGTCGGCAATCCAACAATTAGTATAGAGGACAAGGTTGCACATACCCAACTCCCGAGCAGGCTCAGGCCGACCGCCATCAGGTTGCCCTCCATCAAAAGACATCAGGCCAACCTCTCTTCTTTAAAGCGGCCCTCCACCTGCGAAGGAAGAGGGTCGGCAAACGAAGATCCTGACAACTGACTCTTCAGCACCCTCAGGGGCCCAATGAATTGAAAAATTGAAGCTTTACCCCTTTGGCGGTTTAACAAAAAAGAACGACCTTTCCACCCATGAACAGAGGAGGGAAGGCTAGAGACTAGACCTCGGCGAGCCCTGACAGAAGTATAAAGCCACTCCTTATGTGTCAGGCTATGCCTAAAGGAGTAAGAAGAACTCTACTGGCAGCAAGGTCACCCCCACCCTACGACAGTTAACCAAGAAACTAGAAACAGCACACCAACTATTTGGTGTGCGCCACCCCAAGGTGGGAAAGCAACCCACCGACGAAGGATGGTACCGAAAAGCGGAAGCCGGCGCGAACAACCTCCTCGTACACACACACATAGCCATTCTAACCTACATCAGCATGTTCCTCAGCTCGAGAAGTTGCAAGCTCGAAGATGTTCAAGATCTGGAACTCAGATTGGAGTTTCTCGAGCTCTTCCCTGGTAACATTTGAGGCGCTTTGTCCCACAGACTGGGTATCCCGACGGGACGACTCCACTGTAGCGCCATCCTCCTCAGCGTCGGCCGAGCCCGTGGACTTTACCTCCTCGACCTCTTGGGTAGGGGGGCAGGCTGGGAAGATCGGTCTGCCTTAAGGACCGACGACCAAAGGTAGACGACTCCGACCTCAAAGACAACCAGACACCAGAGGGATCCCTACCAGACCTAAGTTCAGAAGACGATGTGCTCTCCCAAAAGCCGCAGGATGAACCACCTGACGACATCTCTTGAAAGACAAAGAGAAAAGGTGGAGGGACTAACTTAGACCGAGAAGACGACGACTGCCCGCCTAGATGACGTATGCGTGAGAGCGACTGTCGAGGTCTCCCGAGGTGCCCTGGTTCATAAAAGGTAACCCTACTTCCACCATGGCTCCTATTTATAGTTAAACAGGGGGCGAAGCCCAAGTGTCGGGTAGGGAATAGCTATCCCCACCAACACTATCCCATTTTAAAATGCCTCGGGGCGACCCCTCGCCTTCCAAAGCCACGTGGCGCCATCCATGGCGACCATCATTTGGCACGCGATGGGGCGCCATCATTGCTATTCTGATGTGCAGTGAAGTACGAACACCCCTTTGATGTAACGGTCCAATGCAATGTGCCCCTGCAATTCGCGAAACTCGCATCTCGGCCAAAGTAGCAGCTCCGACAAAGGCAGACCCTGACTAGTGAGTAATTACTCCCGAACGAGATCCCAACACAGAGATCTAGACTTGGAGTGGGGGGCTAATGATGGGTCACCATCTTGGCCCAAGAGATCCGGCCCATTAAGCCTCGGTGGCCCAGAGCGATAGCACAACGCACATCTGACACAGACTGAGATCTGACTAGGATGCCTATGGTCCGACCACGATCCCGACACCAAGATGATTCCTAGCCCACAAACGGCCTGCCCTCTAAAGCAGGTTCAGCTGTGGCTTTCCTTCTGAGGGCCGTACATCCCAAGGATCCTTCTGAGATCTGCCCGACGAGGCCTTTGTTGGCTTGGACCGGCTTCATCTAGTATATACTTCATAGGTAAATGATATTTAGATTGTTTATTAAAATATGTCAATAAAACATCAGGATGGAGAGATTTACAAGGATACTAACCACATCCCATAATCTGCATTTCTGTATGTTACATCATCAGATTATGACCAAGCTGAAAAATTCAGTCCGTAGAATCATGGGGGGGACAAGTTGCTCCACAAGGGAAACAAAATTGGATATTAAGAAACAGAGGGGTTGATAAAGTAAAGGTTTTGATGGGGATGTTGTGAACAAGGTTTGTCGTGTCAGGTGACTCGGCCGTGCCATGTTCACCCCGGCATGGAATGAATCGAACCGTGGCGCACCGGCACGGACGGTTCGATCTGGATTCCGGAGATTCCGAACAATACAATAATAAAAAATAATAAAATAATAAACAAAGAATAAAAAGGAGGGGATCGAATCGACCGTGCCAGGGGCTCGCCAATCCCCTGAGACGGTACGGTACGGTCGTGCCGCTGCATATACCTTAGCTATGAGTGGAGAGTTCTGTGACAAAGGAAAATATGGATAAATGAGATTCGTGTTGACTGTGGGGGAAAAAAAAGACAACAGGTATAAGTAGTTAAATATAGAGATTAGGTTGATTGTCTGATTCCCCAAGATTATGGTTTCTCATTGGATTAAAATAGCTTTCACTTCAGGTCTAAAGAAAGAAGAGGTAATGGCATTTGCTTTAACAAGCAGTGTTTGAGAAAATATAACCTCTCATTAAACACAAGAGGCACATTATGCGGGAAAAAAGGCTACCCGGTGAAGATCTGCTAGCCGATCGTTTAATCTTCCTGCATTCTTTTTCATCCTGAAAACAAAATACATTGATTTACTAGGTGAACATGCCAGATCAAACATTATACAATGGTTGAACATCAATTTTCTCAAATTTCAATATCCCAAAGGCATATTAGGCAAAACTTTCTAGTTCAAAGCTACTTTTGGTTTCCACTTTGAACATGAAAAATATGCACTAAGAGACAGCATGAGTAGATATGTGTTACAAAGCTGAAGCTTTAACCCCCATTTTACCCCATTTAGAAATCTACTATTCGGAGCTTCTGATTGGAAGCTAAAATTTTCCCAAAGTTGCATGAACGGCTTCCAAGACCTATCATCTTCTCCTTGAGTTAACCTGATTACGGATCTGTTTAGAGAATTTTTTAGTCAGATGTCACTTTTGGCTTCCACTTTCAACAATAAAATAACATTTATGAGTTCTTATAATTTAGAACTGATTTGGATGGTTAGAGAAGTTTACCCTTATCTAATAACCCTATTTTGAGGTTAAGACAACTCCCAGCACTGCATAAATAACTTTGAAGGAATACCTTCCTTTCCTCAGACTAATATGGGTAAGAGCTTATGAAACTCCAAAGTATACAAAACATAACCCGAAGGGCTTGCAGAAGCGTACAAGAGCTTCGAATTGGGGTTACCCCGAATAGGGACCAAGTCTTCCTAGTCGAGTTTCTCATACCCCTTTTCTCGTTTATCAAAAGTAAAGCACTTATTTCCATTACAATTAGTTTCACCCCATCTTCATTTGAGCTCCAAACTTTGTATACAGATTTCTTAAAAGCTCCAGATTGAGGTAGCACCCTTGGTAAATGGACTTGCAGTTGATCTTTTTTCAACCCCATGTTGCAACGTATGGGAAATCTTATAGCCTAAATTTTACTTGTTTTACGATGCCAGGCCTCCCAGAGAAGAAACTCCAAGCGATTCCGTAAGTGAAACAGTCTCCTAAGCGCTAAACAAATCTCCCGCCACCAGATTCCTCGCCCATATACCTTGTCCTTGCCGGCACATGGAAGATTCCTCCGCCGCTCCAGTTCCTCCTGGAGCCCTCGGAGGTTCGCGTGGAGCTTCGCTCCCTTGTCTGACAGCTTTGCCTGGAAGCCAGAGGCAATGTACTGCCGAACCCGCTCGATCTTCTCCATCAGCTCGTGATCGGTAAGCCCTCCCAGCGAAAACGTGTCCCCCGAGAGAATTCCGCCTCGACCGGCGGGGTCGGCGCCGGTAGCAGCAGCGCCGCCGCTGGGAACTACCTCCACCATCGGCGCGGGGCCCTCCGTGTCAGGCATCAGCACATTCCACGGGATGTCGAGGGGCTTCCTCGCCATCCCCCTCGGGACCCTTCGATGACGGGTGAAGAAGGAACGGAAGAAAGCGGAAACTGTAAAGGGCGCTGAGGTGCCAAAAAGAAGAGAGGGGTGGGGTGCATCGACGCGCGATCAGTGACTCTCTCTCTGCTTCCGCCGCAGTCTGTATCTATCGTTTTTTTTTTTTTTTGAACTTTTGCGTACTTTAATTAATTTTATGATTTTATCATTTTAAATTGCATTACTTTTCATTTTTTAAAGGTTACTTATACAATTTATAAGAGATTAATTCAATGGGAGCTAAGATCGGTATGGTTATATTTATTATTTAACACTTGCAGTTTTTTTTTTTTTTCGGGGGGGGGGGTAACTCAATCATCAATCATACGTACTATTACTCGCTATTAGTTTTTCAGAAACTCGATTTCAAATACTTCTTAGGGTTTTTAAATAAATAATCTTATTTAATTATTTAAATAATTAAAAAATATTTCTCAAAATAGTCACCAAGTTGCCACGTAGGCAATTTGGTGACCGGCTGGAAACCGGTGTGCCTTTGGAGCCGGCATTGGCAATGCCGACTCCAAAGCCGGCGTTGCCAACGCCAACACTGAAGTCGGCATTGACAATGCCGACTTCAGTGTCGATATTGAGAATGCCGACTTCAGTGTCGGCATTCTCAATGCCGACACCGCCTTTAAAACCCCCCCCCAACCCCGAAACCCTCACACTGCTCGCAAACCCACCTGAAGCCCTCGCAAACCCACCCGAAGCCCCCTGCTCGCCGCCGGCCTCACCTGCCCACCCCCCAGCCCGCGCCGCCTTCCCTCTCCTTCACCCCCCCCCCCCGCTGCGCCGCCCTCCCTCCTCCTCCTCCTCCTCCTCCCCACGGTCTCCTCCTCCTCCCCACGGTCTCCTCCTCCCTCCTCCTCTCACATCCACCCTCCCCCCCCCCAGCCCGCGCCGCCCTCACTCTCCATCACCCCCCTCCTCCTCCTCCTCCTCCTCCTCCCTTCCCCCCACCACTCAGCCATCCGGCCGGAAGAACACCAACATGTATTTTTTTAATAATTTAATATTTATATTATAATATGTGATGTTAATTGTATAAATATTAGATATATATGAAATTAATGTTTAAATTATTAATGTTTGACACAAATGTGATTTGTTTAATAATTCATATTTGAAAAATGTGATTTGTTTAAATAAATTTGTTTGACAAATGTGATTTATTAATGATTGTTGTTTGACAAATAAAATGTGTTTAAATTATTATTATTTGACAAATGTGATTTGTTTGGATATTATTATTTGATTTATGTAATTTCTTTATCTTATAAATGGCAGATATGCATATGGATACGACTAAAGAAGGGTCATCTCATAATCATTGTAGTCTTATGCTCATCTCATGTATATCATGTCTTGTTTACACATGTTGGTTATATACTTATCATTCTTTTTATATGCATGCTTTGCAGAGATGGAGCAGTTACCAGGTCCTGTAGATACTTATGTATTATATGCACAGAGTTCTCATAGATCACAGTTGGTTCACACTGGCCAGGTATTGTTATTGTTTTGATATTGTTGTTGTTACTTGTGCATAAATTTAATGTTAATATATTCAAGTTTTTTTACCAGGAAACAGATGTTCTAAAATGTTGGGAGCACCACAGGACATTAGGTGCATGGACAGTTGACCCACGCATTGTAGAATATGTACATAGATCTGGTTTATTTCATTTGACTCAGGTTCAGTGGATTAGGTTAGATTGGGCATTGATCACTGCCCTTGTTAGATTTTTGCAGTTGTGGTCTTGGGAGCGACTTCATGTGGGACGTCCTGACATTCCGATGCATCCTTTGACACAAGACATGCCTTTGGGACACAGGTACATTTAAAATTTTGTGTGACTATTTATTTATATGAATGTTACTAAGTCACAAATAAATTGTAGGTGGAATGTTCGAAGAGTAGAGATAAATAATCCTCATCATGTTTTGAGATTGTACAGATCAGAGTTTGATCATCAGGAGGACTACCAGGTAAACATAATGAAACCTATTATATTGTACACAGAGGATACGATACTTACACTTACTAATTGTATTTTCAATACAGATTAGGTGGGAGCCATACACTGCTGATATATTGGAGATGTTACCAGCTGTTTCTAGGCAGGCATCTCATCTTTGGTTGTCTCGAGTTCCTCTCCTTTGTTTTTCTATTGTTGAGATGCATGTTCCAGATAGAGTACTTAGACAGTTTGGTAGAGTACAACATATTCCTGGTCCTGTTGATGCATTAGATCGTGTCACCCGAAAGGGACGTGGGCATATTGATTGGGCTAGATATTTTGCACATTTTGTACAGATGTGGCATCATCGGGCAGATTACATTATACCACCGGATGAGGAGACTGTTGGTATTGGTAGAGGGGAGTATATGGCTTGGTATTGGTCTATCACTAGGCGGTACATTGCTCGGCCAGGTTTCAATTATGATGTGCGTTATGAGCCGCGAGATCACATAGAGAGGAGTCTGGTAGACGGTATGAAGCATTTACATATGATGGCTAGTGTTGGCCTTCATGATGATATATCGGATAGTGCACAGTCTACATTTATATCCATGCAGATGTATATTGATAGTGTGTTATCTTAGGTTCAGCGGACAGATTCATCTACATCACATGCAGGACCTTCAGAGCCATATGCAGGCACACCACAGGAGCCAGATGATGCAGGACCATCTCACTATTCTCCAGATGTTATGACAGTTTCACAGTATGGTCTATATGATGTAGGAGCTTCACAGATACTGACAGATGAGGGCATGACAGATACACAGCCACCACAGTCTACGGTATGTACATATCGTCGTCAGCGACGTCACAGAGGTTCGAGTAGCACACTAGCACAGCAGAGTCAGTCTGACCTACTTGGAGAGACATTAGGCAGTATATCAGAAGACATGGATTCTGAGACAGAACGGGCAGAGTCATGTGATGCTATCTTAGTGCATGAGACACAGCCACAGTCGGAGACAGAGGTTGATGCACAGGAGCAGTGTCACAGCCGTGGTCGTGGTCGAGGTCGAACATCTAGAAAGGGAAAGAAGAGATGGTTTCCACAGCTTTTTTGAGATGATTTATGTACTTGATGTTTTTTAGTTGTGTTCTCGTGTACATATGTAACTTTGATGTATTTGTGATTTTGACATGATATATATGTGACTTAGACATGATGTATGTGTGACTTAGACATTTACAAATATTTTGACATGTTATTCGTGATTATCCTTGACATATATTGAAATGCTATCATACAGGAACATGTACAAATAATGAAAATATAAGTGGAACAGGAGAGGTGTTGTCCATTTTTTTTAAAATAAATAGATGTATATTTACAACCATACAGTTTGTTATGAATAATCTATTTTACTATCATTTTAAAAGATTCAAATTCTAATCTAAAATTTAAAAATTGAGTTAAAATTTTTTTGTATATGTTCTTCAAAAACATTTCATTATCTACATTTCCTATCTTTTGTTCAAAAATTAAGTCAAAAATATATGTATGTGTTTTACCGAGACACTTGCCTGTCTCGGTTCACCTCATCGAGACACAGGCATATTGCCTGTGTCTCGGTGAAGGTTTCACCGAGACACAGGCAATATGCCTGGTCTCGGTGAAACACAGGCCGCGCCCTGTGTTTTCACAGGGCGCGGCCTGATGGTTTTTTTTTTTTTTTAAAGCTTGGAGTCGGCATTGCCAATGCCGACTCCAAAGCCGGCATTGCCAATGCCGACTTCAGTGTCGGCATTGGCAACGCCGGCTTTGGATCCGGCATTGCCAATGCCGGCTCCAAACACGGCATTGGCGTCCCCACCCGGTCACCAAGTTGCCTGCGTGGCAACTTGGTGACTATTTTGGAAAATTTTTTTAATTATTTAAATAATTAAATAAATAAATATGATTATTTATTTAAAAAACCCTACTTCTTATTGAGCACTCAAAATTCTCAATTTTGGTGTCCATTTATAAGTGGAGTCTGAAAGTTCCGTTTTTTGAAGAGGGCCTAGGTTTTTGAGATTGGATAAAAAAAAGTATATTAAAAAAATAAATATTTTCAGAAACAAATGAGGAGTCTAAATTTTATTTTCCTCGTGACTTAATTAGTTGGAATAACTTCTTGGTCCAAGTATATCTTAAGTTATATCAAATGGATCATACGTCAGAACAAAGGCCTAGTTGCCCTAGCTCATCCAGAGTCTAGATCACCAAAATCAAACCAATGTTAAAATGTGATATGGCTGATCTAACAGGATTTCTAATATCTTTCATTAAATATAAACATTTGTCGCTTCCAAATATTCCCCCTCTCCTAAGTCTAACCACGTTTTCAAATACAAAATACAAAACATGATAGAAAAATAAAGAGGGTGGAGATTGTCAAATGAGATAAGATGGACGCACCAATTGTATTAGCTAAAACTCAGGCCCTTCTCTAGCGTGGAGCCTAATTCTTATGAAATCAACCTTTAACCAGTTGGCCTTCTTAATGGGTCCAATATGTTGATCCCTCTAACAATTAACAATTTATTAGAAGTAAGTAATCTTTGTTAGCTAATGTGGAATGCCTACCAATTACCCATTGAACCAAGTGGGAGCCTACATGGGGGAATCATGAGTCTATTTGCATTAGAAAACTGTTGCCCAAAAGGATAATTATGGTTTATGAGTATAAAGAGATATATTTAATGTACATATTTTGGTGTGTACTAACTAGACATATTAATGAAGGTGTACCATTTCATTTTTTAAAAAATAAAAAATATAGTATTATAATAATATCTCATATTATGAGTTAGCATGAATCTATGAGATGTGCCAACTTTTTTGCACACTATTAATAAATTTAATATACACTAAGCATTTTTCTTTTGTCAATATGAAAATCTTCCAAAACTATCCTCTGTGCCATCCATCCTCAAGTTGCAGTCCATCTCTCCTTTCCAACGTGTCCTCTCTCCTCCCCCCCCCCCCCATCTCTCCTTCCTTCACTTGATAGAGAGAAACAGACACGTGTAGGGAAGAGAATATGTGGTCCACTTCTCTCCTTTGTAGCCACCTTTTGCCCACATGCCATGAGAATGAAAGAAAGCGGGAAAAAAAGTCTATCTTTTATAAGTCCACCTTAAGTAGAGGAAAGGTTACCGATTTAGAGGGGAGGAAAAATAAAGAAAGACCAAAGCTTGCCTAAGCGGGAGAATACTAATTAATTCTATTTATAGGTCCATCTAGCTTCTTGAGGAAGGAGACACACAAATGATCTCTAAAATCATTCACTACAAATCTCTCTTGTTCATGACGAATGTGCCTAGGGTTCAGGTTTAGGAGAGGACCTCGGTTGGGTCGATCGGTTAGAACTCTTGCTTAAAAGTAAGAGGTCCCGAGTTCGATTCCTGGGGGGGGATTTACCTGATTTACATGCAATCTTCGAGGTGTGTAAATTCGGGGTTTTTCTGGTCAAGTGAGGTAAGGGCAATACGGGTATACGAAAAGTAGGAGCTGCCAAGTCCTGACCTTGGAGTTCACGAACACCAATCTTTGAGTCCACAAAGCCACACGGGACGGGATTTCCTCGTTATCAAAAAAAAAAACCTTAAGTAGAGGAAAGGTTACCGATTTAGAGGGGAGGAAAAATAAAGAAAGACCAAAGCTTGCCTAAGCGGGAGAATACTAATTAATTCTATTTATAGGTCCATCTAGCTTCTTGAGGAAGGAGACACACAAATGATCTCTAAAATCATTCACTACAAATCTCTCTTGTTCATGACGAATGTGCCTAGGGTTCAAGTTTAGGGTTTGGGATATGAGTTTAAGGTTCATCTCCTAAAGGAAATTTAATATTTCCTTCAAAAAAATCTTTAAGTAATTAATCTTTTAAATCTATTTATGCATCGTTGTTGTGGCGGGTATTACATTCTTTGTTTGCATCGTCATAGAGTATAAAGGCAATTTGTCAAAGATACATCCTTGTTTCTCTAATATATTAAAATGTTTTTTATTGATGGTCATTAAAGATGAAAGGAGATAATTGTCTTGTTTTGTTCGAGGAGTTCAATCATGTCATTTTGTTTTAATTTGCATTGGTGACCTTCATGCAACGATAGAAATCTGATATATTAACAAAACCAAGATGAACTAGATGTGTCAACGTTGCAATCCTCATTCTGAGGATATTGATCACTTGTTCATCAGAAGTGATATTGCGGCTTCCTTATGGCGCTGGTTTATCCCCTTTCTATCACCTCCAAATCCCAGCAGCAACCACTTTACTTCTTGGTGTTGGAGAACCATTCAGAACTCTAACCTTCAGTCTCCCTTTGGTTTCGCTTCCTTATATGGCATGATACTCATAACTTGGGAAGTCTGGAAGGAGAGATGCAAGAGACGCTTTGAACAGAAGCTCACTTCTAGCAATATCATTATTGAGAATATTAAAACACAAATTTCTCATGTTATCCATGAGGTTATTTTCAAAACAGCTCCTTCTGCGAATCAGCACAACACCTTATCTTCCTTTGGTTATACGCCCCCAGTTAGAAGCTGTAATATGAAGCTTGTTCGTTGGATCCCTCCCATAAATGGGCTTTGTCTGAATGTAGATGGTGCATCTAAAGAAAATCCTGGTTTGAGTGGTGGTGGTGGCTATATTAGAAATCCTAAAGGTGATATTCTTCTGGCTTTTGCTTTCCATTATGGTTTTGGTAACAGTCTCCAGACTGAGGTTAGAGCTCTTCATGATGGCCTAAAGATAGCTGAAGAATTTGGTCTTCGGATTACTTTGATTTACTCAGATTCTGCTACACTGGTTCAATCATTCTTTAATAATTCCCCTCCAAGCTGGGAGTGCTCCAGATGGTGGCGATCTGCTATTGCCAGTTTCCATACACTTGGGATCAACATCTGCCATGTTTTTCGGGAAGCGAACAGGGTTGCTGATGCACTTGCTTCTCTTGCGTGTTCCCTTACTGACAATAAAATCTTTACTTCTTTTTCATCGCTGCCTCTGGCCTGTAGGGGTTCAACTACTTTAGATAAACCTGGCCTACCTTATGTTCGGTTAGGCTAATTCTTGATCTGTAGGGGCTTGCCCCGGTTTCTGTATTTTCTTTCCATTATATATATATACACCTGCCCAGGTACTTGTTGGTGGAGTGGGAACATTCTCCCCTTCTGGGGGAGGGTGCACTCTCCTAGTCTTTGTCATATGAGGACCTTTTTTATTAAAAAAAAAACACTAGACGTGTCAACATACATAAGGTATAGATTTTAATAAAAAATTTGTATTAAAATATAATTACTGCTTGAATCATGGACTATTCTTTTATGATTAGCTGAAAGAAATGTAAACACATAATTTTCTAATTTTGTGAAATGTTATTTTCATGTTAACTTTGGATTTACGTGTTACTGCTTGCTTGCTTGGGCAAGCAACATAGGCAAGGTGGACCATTTCATAATGAGAAATGCTTACTACCCATTCAATTGGGTATAAATGATGTGCTGGAGTGGCTGACCGACAACAGATTGTGCCGCATGGAAAGCTTTCCACGTCAACTTAGGCGATGTCATGGTGCCTCCGCTCTCGTGTTTTCGAGGCAAAACCAACATGACCATGCCGGATTTTACAAAGGTAAATTTTTATATTCCAATATTACCCTTTCTGTTGTGCATGTCTCTGTCATCCTAACACCGCATATTTTTCAAATCAAAAAAATTTATTAATTCCAAGTTTCCCTTTCCCGCCATCCACTCAACTCTCACACATGAAATGCTATGAAAACGGAAAGTCAGCTTGCACTGTATATTTTCTCCTTCCACCTCTGCATCTCATCTTCCTCGAGCCATCATCCATTTATAGAAGAAGGGAAGCTAGATGCCATGCAAGAGTCGGCATCTACAACTATCGCAATGGACAAAGGGAAAACTTTGAATGTAATCTTGTGGCCATGTAGTTTTCGTCTCTAGGTAATGTGTCAGAGGTTGTGTCGTCGTATACCATGTTTCAGATGCCTTCACCTAGAATTGCACCTCCATTTATGCCACCATCATAGAAAAGTAGGTCATTCTTTTACCCCTTCATGATGTCATGCACACTGTTCTTGCTGCCTTATATGACGATGTATGTTCAACTGCATGCAAACCCTAAACCACAAACAAAAGATAGCATAATAGAGCCCTAAAATACCTCCTAAACAAGCAAGCATATCTGGTGACTATGAAAGAAATCACGATGTGGAAGAAACTATAGTTGAGCCTTAGAGGCATGAAGTAGAAGCTATTGATGCTACAAATACTCTCATCGACTATTGTAAGTGGACATATAGCATTTCCATATTCATAATGATCCATATGAATGCATTCTTCTGTATTTGTCACTAATGCTCTATCATTTCTCACCCTTTTTCATTTATTTGACACCCTTGATCAATTATTTGCCACTCATGTTCTATCATTTGTCACCCTCCTTTAATTATTTGTCACCATCGATGAGCTATTTGTCACTCATAATCTACCATTTGTTACCATCAATTAGTTATTTGTCTATCATTGTTGAACCCCATAAAGTTACAATGGGCATTTATATAGGAATGTTGGAAAATATTCATATTGATCCAATGTTTACTTGTGTATTATTGGGTCTCGGTCTTTTATTAAGTCAAAAGAAGGGTTTATTACGAAGGCCGACTTCAAATCCTTCGACGGAGTACAAGTTCAACAAGAACAATTCTTCGAAGAAGAATACAACTTCAAAATCCTTCGACAGAGTACAAGTTCAACAAGAACAAAAGCTTCGAAGAAGAAAGCAATTTTAAGTTCTTCGATGGTATAAGGTCAACAAGACTGATGTTTTGAAGAAGAACACAACTCCAACTCTATGAAGGGAAGACAAAGTCCAACACTTCTATTCACTTGCAAGAGGAAGCACTAAGCACTTGCAAGATAATACGATGCACTCTTCGTCTTTGTCAGAAGGACATGAAAGGAGAAAGCTTCAAGTGTTCCCCATCACAAGAAGATCCAAAATCAACCCCTGATGAAACACCCGGGGTTATATGTATAGCCCAAGGAGGGGAAGGCCCCTCCAGGTAGGAAATCCCTATCCGGATGGGCACCCCATCCGAGTAGGGGGGAGCTCCCCTACACAGATGGACCGATCCTCCATCTGAGTAGGTATCTACCTCCATCTGGGTAGATCTCTCTCCTCCCTCTTTCTAAAAACCATATGTATACCCCCCTCCGAATAACGGAAAGGGGGATTTGAAAAAAGAGAACTTTGTCGATGATCATTTGTCAGTCAAACATTTGAAGGGTTCATGGGATCGAGAAGGTTCAAGCAGAATCTGAAAGATCAAAAGACATGTAGTGCCCATGCTCGCAATCCAAGGTTGACCTCAAATGTGAAACTTGTTGTGAAATGGTTTTGCAAATCTTTTACTTAAATGTTTTTGAATATGACAAAATCATATCTTATTTAGGTATTATACAAATTCATCTAATTATAATGTAATTGTGTTTTCATATTATCAAAGGCATGTGTATATTATATTGTACAATCAATTATAGATAGTAGATGTCGACACTAGCATCACTTGTGAAAAATATTCCAAGTCCATAGCTAATACAAATATCGTGGAACTCTGACTCTTGTGTAGTCGAAGTGAGACTCCGACTTATGAACAAATCACAACAGTCGAAGTCTGACTCCGACTCATGGGAGTCGAAGTGAGACTCTGACTTATGAATAAAGCACAACAGTCCAACTCCGACTTTCAACAGTCGAAGTGAGACTCTGATTGACCAAATCACAATAGTCGAAGTTCCACTCTGACTTTAGTATAGTCGAAGTTTGCACTTAACATAATATTTTCTAGTTTCACATCTGCTAATGCTATTTCTTAGCGATTAACTTTGCAATATCTTTTTTGTAAAGTTATTTATTAATAAATGAAGAAACTGTATTATTTCAAACATTTGCTCATCAAATCTAACATTATTCAATCATTTAAACTCTCGATTGATATTTCACTCTTCTATTTAATGAACCATGAAAAGTATTTTCAAGAATCTTTACGGATAAATCTTTACACCTCTCATTAAGATTGTTGTAAGCTGAAGTACATTCTTCAGTGTACTTATAATTTTCGGACTCTAGAAAGTCATATTGCATATTTTGTTCTTTATGTTCTCAACATTCGAATTATTATTATTAATTAATATCATACCTGGAGTATTGTATTTTAGAATGTTCCTTGATAGTTGTATACCTTACACGTCCTTTGTCAGTGTCCTTTAAACTGACAAGTTTCCATATTTTAAGGTTAGACTTTTGCAGACACACTGCGTGCCAAGTAGGCGTCCAGTTCTCCTTTATTGCTCACCTACCCTCATATACTTTAAGGACAATACTTTTCTCTGAAACAGATAAATATCTTTTAGATGATCTACTTTTTATTTTCACTGTCTAATACTTTATTCAATTTAAGACTAACCGTGAAAAGGAGAAAAGACTTTGCATGAATATGGTGCTTGCAGACATTTATTACGGCCATCAATAGGAGCATCTAGCTATCTAAAAAATAGTCAAGAAGTCGTTGAGAAGAAGAAGTGGTTGTAATACCTCTCTTTGAAAAGAAGACCAAGTTTTGTTTGTGGTTAGTGAAAATTCGAAGGGGTGCTTGGGGACTGGACGTAGGACTCCTAATTGAGATGAGGTCATGATAAATCTCTTGTGTATTATTTTTGAATGTTTTCCGTCAAGTTACACTGATTTCATACACAACACACAAAGTACTAACATATATATTAAGTGTTCTTTCATATCCAAATATTTTAATTTACAAAAAGTCCTATTCACCCCCCTCTAGGACATCTATAACTCCATCTAGATCCAACAAGCAGTATTAGAGTTCGGTCTTCTCAAAAGAATCAAACGATTTGAGAAGATATGACAGCAGAAATGCACAACTTTGAAGGTCAGTCCGTGACAAGACCACCATTATTTGATGGTTAAGATAGCCAGTATTGTAAGATGCGAATGGAATGCTTCATTTGCGGCACAGACTTTGATCTATGGCAGGTATTTGAAAAAGGTGAATATGTCATTCTTACTGAAAGCTCATCTCAGTTGTCCTTAGCTGACAAGAGACATTGTTGAACCACTCTCATATTTTATCCTTTTATTTTGGTGATAACAAAACTCATGATTAACTTAAATATCTTGAATATATTTAATATCATGTTTTTCTTCATAAATATAACATATTATGGCACTATCGCTTCATGATTTGCACTAGGAAGCTCTATCGATTGTTGTTCAATGCATATCGATTACTGACTAAATGCCACATCGATTGGAGAACAAAGGCTCCATCGATTACTGATATAATAACACATCGATTACTGTTGCACTTCATTAATCGATGTTTTAGTGAAACATCGATTGCCTTATCACATCGATTGCTTTAAAACATCGATTGTCTTAAAACATCGATTGTCTTAAACATCAATTGTCTCTAAAACATCGATTGGTGTTATGACTTACACCGATTGATTTTTAAACTTTTCAAAATATCTTTGGAGCCCAAATGAAATTTCAAATGTACTTCATGTGTTTAACTTATTATTTCTCTTCAATCGTCTGAATGGTTCTTTCAGTTTGTCCATCAGTTTGTGAGTCAAGGATACACAAGGGTTCATTCAAAGTTTACACACAAGAGTGAAGGGACTCTGTTTCCTTACTGATTTTAGAAATTGATAATCCTTCAAGGTCAATTTTGTTCGAAACTTTTGGAGAAATGATTCATGGTACAAAGAAAGGTAGCATGACTGGTTTTAGTAGGTGTTTAAGGGTTAAAAACCACAAGACTTAGGTGGACTATTAGTTGGAACAATTGGGTAAGATTGGCACCAAGGAATGAAACAAAATAGGTGCTGGAAACATGACCCTGTCAGTACCTGTCGACAGGCAGAAGCTTGCTGTCGACAGGGGCTGGTTTCCAGAGACAGAACTTCAGTTCTGTATGCATCTGTCGACAGCCAGTAATGGGGCTGTCGACAGCCACACACAGGTGGTGATTTTCTGGGTTCTGGAATGAGGATCCTGTCGACAGGCAGAAGCTTGTCTGTCGACAGGTTCAGTGTAAACTTTCAAAAATCGATTCAAACCGACTAGAAATTGTACTAACAAGCTCTTCTATCATTCCTAACATGATTAGGACTTTGAACAAGTATGATTTCAGTTTTATAACTCAATGTAACATGACAAGAAGATGGAAGAAAGATCATGGAATATAAATCACATGGATGATTAGCAAAAAAATTAAGCTAAAGGGAAATTGAATGGGAAAGCACTTCTCTTAGAACTCTCTTCTCTTTTTCCATTAATCACTTATCAAGTACACTCACTTGAGACCTCCATGTCCTCTCAATGAATCAATCTCACGAAGGAGAAAGAACCGTTATGGTTCCGTCTACACTACACAGGAAAATTGATATGATTTCAGATTTGAGACATGTTGGGAATGAAAAAGAAATGATGGGTGATCTCCTATAATCAAACACAAATTTAGTCATGATGATGGTTCAATTCTTGGCAGGGAACTACTTTCCAAGTCTGGAAAATAGCACACACGTGGTAAAGGATCAC
Organism: Colocasia esculenta; assembly: GCA_014218235.1. NCBI lineage: Eukaryota > Viridiplantae > Streptophyta > Magnoliopsida > Alismatales > Araceae > Colocasia > Colocasia esculenta. The sequence continues at coordinate 82,839,932 of CM024757.1, forward strand.
TTTACATTACCTAAACTATGTTGAAATGTAAGATGAATAGGTGAAGAGTAGGAAGATAATCCTACCTAGCTTGAAGGAGATGAAGAAAATAACCACAAGTAGATGAATAAGCAGGTGTAGCTTGGTATAGTAATAGAAATAGCCTCCAAGATGGCTCTACAGTCACTCCTCAGCAACAGCTCCAGCCAGAGCTCGAACAGGGACAAGATGTACGAAGGAGAGAAAGATAGCAATTCCCCCGTAGTAGCTTCTTCACATAGTTTGGCACTCAGAAACCTCTCAACATGAGATTACCTAGTGCAATGGCAACAACATAACAGTGGAACAGGTAGAGGAAGTTAGCTACGATGGCCATTGGGGTATATTTATAACCCAAGGTTCCTCCCATGCACGATGACACGATACTTCCTAATGTGTCGCAGTAAAAGCTATGGACTTTTACCATTTGACACGAGTTACATGCACAACTCACATGTTACATCTGTGGGTTAACGTGGTAATCCCTTCCCCATGTGCGCTGGCCTTCCCAGAGCCACCCACGTAAGCCTCCGGAAATTCCAGAAAAACCAAACCGTAAATACACCATAATTCGGCTGGTCCAATAAACTTGATGTAAAACATGTCCAAATGGTATCCATTTGTCATGAAATTTTAACCATAGACTAATATAATGGTTTTTATAATTATGGTGATTTTTATTTAATTTTTAGATTTTATTTTACACTAGGTGAAAAATCACCCAAAAAATAGTCGCGTCGACTTATCCTCGAAGTCCGCATGTCGAAAAATTCGAATATTTATATTTCTGAGATCTCCACATTTTTTTTGGAAATTATGGTGTTCTCGGATTTTTATTTTGTTGTCGTTTTCTGGTGTCGCCCTGTGGAAGTGCGCACCTCTGTGTACGACATTGGGATAACGTTCGTTACCACTAATCATACCTAAATATCAATTATTTCAATTTAAGACTAATGCTTAAGTCTAATAACTTTATTATTCTTGTTTTCCAATAAAAAAAAATTTGGGGTATTACAACTCTCCCCCACTAAAAGAAATTTGGTCCTCCAAATTTAATAACACAAGGAGATGGTTACTAACTTGTAAACAGTTCCGGGTACTTGATCTTGATAGTATCTTCTAGTTCCCATGTTGCCTCTTCTAGTCCACGCTTACTCCATTGAATCTTCAACAAAGGAACTTCTTTGTTTCGTAGTTGCTTGATTTTTCGATCAAGAATCTGTACAGGTCTTTCTTCATATGCTAAGTTTTCTTGTATCTTTAGATCTTGATATCCAATGATGTGTTCCGCGTCATAAACATATTTTCTCAACATTGATACATGAAAAATATCATGTACATTACATAATTGCGGTGGAAGTGCTAGTTGGTATGTCACTTCTCCAATTCTTTTTAATATCTCAAATGGTCTAATGTACCTTAGACTCAACTTTCCCTTGATTCCAAATCTTCTAATTCCGCGTCGAGGAGATACTTTAAGGAATACATGTTCTCCTTGCTGGAACTCCAATTCCCTACTTCGACGATCAGCATAGCTTTTCTGTCGGTCTTGGGCAGCTTTCATTATGTCTTGCACTAATTTGATAATTTCTGTGGTTTCTTGAATCATTTCAGGTCCAAGAATATGGGATTCTTTTAGTTCCACCCAACACAGTGGGGATCTACACTGACGACCGTATAAGGCTTCAAATGGTGCCATTTGAATAGTAGACTGGTAACTATTATTATAGGCAAATTCCATAATTGCTAAATGAGTGTTCCAGTCATTTCCAAACTCCAATATACAAGCACGGCACATATCTTCGATAACTTGGTTTACCCGCTCAGTTTGTCCGTCAGTCTGAGGATGAAATGGTGTAAGACCCTCGAATTTCCATCGCATTATTTGTATTTATGTGTGTATATTGTGCTTGTGTATGTATGTACATATCTACGTACGCATTAATTAGTATAATTACGTGTGCATGTGTTTATATTAAGTATAAATAATGTATGTATTGCATGATGATAGTATGGATACGATACCATATGTATATTGCATGTATATATGCATGGTATGCATGGTTTTCTGCATATTTTAGACTTCTGGCCGAAGGCCATCTTGGCGTCAACCCCAGGCCGTTTAGGTGGTGTCAGCGTCCAGACATGGACGCCAACACTCATCCTGGCGTCCAGCGATATGGACGCCAATTTCTCTGACCTGCATGCGCAGCAGAGCTGCAAGCTTCTGAAACAAGGTATGGCCACCCATTGGGGGATGTCCCCCAACGGCTCTGAGGGTGTCCTATCACCCTAGTGAGTGGGAGAGAGACTCTCCTTAAGTCTAAACCCGAAATGGCCTCTCCCCACTCTTCCCTTCACCCTTGCAAGAGGAGAAAAGAGAGAGGAAAAACCCTAGAGAGAAAACTGTGAGAAAACCCCACCTTGGCACCCAAAAATCCGACCCCTTGGAGGTTGATCCGGCCATCTTCCCCGACAAGAAGGAAGCTGGAGCAAAGGAGAAGGCTTCCCCATCGTCCCCTTGCTGTGGAGCTCATCCAAGAACCCGGAGGAAGGTGATCTTGGAGGCCTTTCTGCAACTTTCTTGGGACTGCCCAAGGAGGTCTTCACCGAGCCCTAGATCCCTTGGAGAAATTTTTGAAAGGCAAGTGACCTACCCATGATGTCCCCTTATGAGTCTAGGTCGGTTTTATGATTTTTAAGCATTTTTCCTCGAGTCCTAGACCCTCCCATTCACCCAAGTTTCAGAGCTCGGGTCTGTGTTTCTGCACAGACCTGATTCGACGGCAAGGTCCCTGGACGCCCAGATCATGCTTGGCGTCCATCGACCATGCCGCTGACCCTGAGTCAGCGGCCAGAGACCGCCGCCAAGTTCCTCAGGACAGAACAGTGAACTGTTCTGCCCTTCTTCTACATTAATTTCGATATGGTTTCCGTGATGAGGATATATGGTAAACCTTATACTCTATGTATAGTGTTAATTGTGGTGTGTGAATGAATGTGGGGTGTGATGGTGAATGTGGGAAATGGTATCCCTTAAACTTGTGAGCATGAATTGTCGAAATTCTTGCAAATCCATGTTTCATGATTAGGAATTAGTATGAATGCCTTGGTTTTGGTCTGATCATGAAGGTTAGTGGGTCAGTATATGTGTTTGCAATTTTGGTAATTTATCCATGCTTGTGTAATTTGCTAATAAATCCGGCTTGGTAAAATAAAAGCATGCAAGAATGGTTGTGATGAAATCCATAGATGTATGCTTTAGGGAAATTTCGTATTCTCAAATCATGTAAATATATTAGTAGCCTCTGTTTAAAACAGTAAGTGGTAAATTGCAAGATGTGTTAAACCCCATGTTAAATTAAATTGTGAATGGCATGCTAATTAGGTGTTTTATTTACTGTAAATTCCATGTAGCTCAGAAAAATCTGAAAAATTGAGGGTATAATCTTGAACCCGAAAACAGCATGTGGTTAAAATTTCAGGTCGTTTGGATCAGTAAATAAAAAGTTATGTATTTTTCATGTGAATGTGATAATTTATGCATATTATCGTAATGTGATTAGTTATGGTCTAAAACCAACATGATTAGTGTGTTTACTGTGTGTTAAACTCTTGAAATTCTGTAGTACCATGTTAGGAAAAACAGAGATATTCATGTGAGTGAGAAAGTGAATGTGATGAAAAGTGTAAAATGTAAAACCATGTGTAAAACGGTAAATGTGTAAATGTGTAACTGTGCCAATGTGACACTGCTTCCGTAGAGGGCAGTGGAGCTGTATCAGGGAAAAGTCCCCCTGAGAAAGTTCAGTGTGTTAAGTGACCCTAAGGGCATTAGGGGGAAATCCTGGAGGTGGACAAGTACCACTGGTTAGGGTGGAGACTTGTTCTCCCGGTCTGCGCAGTCCAAGAGTCGCCATTGGAATGCCTAGATGGCGTCTATGTGTAATGTGATGTGTATATGTCCTTCTTTGGTGGTTTGGACTATGTGTCACGGCACCTAAAATGTGTAATGTGAAATGTGTAATGTGTATGTGTCCATGTGTAAATGTGTAAGTGACAATGTGAATGTGTATGTGTAAAGTGAACCATGTGAAAGAGGAATTGTGTAAAGAAAATGTGAAACTAAAGATGTGAAATGTGTTATTGAAACCTATGTGAGACAAATCTGAAACCATGTGAATTCAGTAAATTCATGTTATTATCATCATGTTTAATGTGCAAAGATGTCTAGAATCCATGTTAGGGATAATTAGTGAACACGGGCACAAGATAGCATGAATGGTTGTTAACATGATATGTTTTATGCATTATTGTAGCTCTCATGCATAGGTTTTCAGCCATGAAACCATATGAAATCAGCAACCTAAAGCATGTGAAAAGGTCTATGTATGTGTTTAAAAATATGTAAAATCCATGCTAGTTGTGTTCCCTTTCATGTATGTAAAATGTTCATGTTGTAGCTCTCATGTTTTAGCTCTTTAAAGATTAAAGTTTCATGAGTAAATTGAATAGAGAGCATGTGATAGGTGAATTTTATTCTTAGAAATCTGAAAGCATGATTCATGTATAAAATTGTAAAACTTTCATGATAGGTTGAAACTTGAATTGACTAGCATGCTATGTGTTGCAAATTGTAAATGTGCATGTAGAAACCACTAGGACTTGTAAGTGTATATCATGAGTAGTGTTGCTTGCTGAGTCCTTGGACTCACTCCTTGCTTCGGCGTACAGGTGTAGTTGGTGACGTGGCACCTTTGGAGGAGGCAGCAGAGACGGACTCCGAGCGCGGAGATTAGCTAGCGTTGGAGTTTCTTTGAGATTGTGTATTTCATAAGTATGTAATTGAACATTGTATTAGAGTACTATGAAAAGAATGTAAAAGTGTGGACATTGTATTTCCATTTCAGCAATTTAATTATGTGAACTTTAGTTCCTTTTATGTTAATTGCGAATTGCATGTATGTTTAATGTGGATGATGAATGAATGGAGACTGTTGTCTTTTACTTCCGCTACTCTGTTGTATATTCGCGTGTATCTCAGCTGTACGTATCGTTTGGGTAAATGTCCCACTGTGAGGACTCTCGCTATACCGACGTGGGTTGGTATAACCGTACCGGTATAATGAGGGCCATCACAGAGATTGGTATCAGAGCGACCGGTTGAGATTGCACATGAATATACCTAAGTCATCATCCCCATTGCATGCTAAGTATGTCCACATGTGTAGAAAACACTAATAGGAAATGAAAGATAGATAAGAAAATGGTTAGAGAACTTAGTAACCTAGCTCTAATGGTGGCTGAAATTTTATTACAGCCATGGCTTCCCGTGGACGACGTGGAGGTGTGCCAGCTCGCGACGACGAGCAGAGGCGTGAGGAGCGGGCGGAGCAGCAGGCCCCGGCCCCACAGGGTCCTGTGCTTCCCCCACCACCGCCAGTGGACTATGGAGTATTCATGCAAGGTCTGGTGCAAGCCATGCAGACGCAGGCCCACACCCAGGCAGCACTCCAGGCCCAGTTGGAGGCCCAGGTAGAATAATGAAACAACCTAGTAGTTTGCTATTTAAATTGTGTGATATTGTGTTTATTGTATATTGTTATTGTTTAATGTAGCAGGCTCAGGCCCCAGCTCAGGACCATGGTGGACCTTCCATCATGGAGCGATTCAAGAGGATGACCCCACCCTCTTTTAAGGGGGAGAGTGATCCGCTAATGGCAGAAAGCTGGATGAGGGAGACGGAGAAAATCTTCCGAGCTATCAGGTGTCCTGATGAGGACAAGGTGACATTAGCCACCTACATGCTACAGGTATGTTTTAGTTTATGCTTGTATGTTGTTTGTCAAGTTAGAATTTGTTAGTTAGTGCTTATGAAGGTGTATTGCAGGAGAGAGCTGATGTATGGTGGTCCTCCCTACTACGTACACGCTTGAGGACGGAGCAGTAGACGTGGCGTGGGATGCGTTCGTGAGGCTCTTCCGAGCCAAGTTCGTCCCAGAGCATATCCAGGACAAGATGGAGCAAGAATTCCTTTCCCTGACGCAAGGATCAATGACCGTCCTGGAATACGAGGCAAGGTTTTCTGAACTTTCTAAATATGCACCGCATATAGTAGAGGATGAGCGCAGGAAGACCAAGAAGTTTGTGATGGGTCTCAAACCATCACTGAGGACGAGACTCGTGGCGTTCGACCACCGCACGCTAGACGAGGCCCTCAGCGCAGCCTGCAGACAGGAGGGAGAAATGGAGCAATATCTGGAGGAGAAGAAGGCTTCGCAGAAGAGGCCGGCAGCGACATTCCAGCGGCAGGATAAGAAGAAAACGGTGTACCAGACACCGCAGAAATCAGTGGCAGTCAGCAACTCTCAGGTACCTTCTGTACGTTCCCCCGGTGCGAAGAAAGAGTGTCCCCATTGTGGGAAGACCCATGGAGGTTCCGAGTGCTGGTTAGTAGCGGGTAGATGCTAAAGTGTGGGAGCAGCGACCACAAGATCAAAGATTGCCCAAGACTTCAGCAGGGAGCTCAGCGTGGAGCGCCAGTACCAGCAGTAGCGGCAGCCGCGCCAGCTACAGGACGACCAGGAAGGCCTCGAGCCCCAGCTCGAGTGTTTGCGTTAGCTCGTGAGGACGCCGAGCAGGCGGAGCATGTCACCGAAGGTACAGTTTTACTTTTCGGTGTGCACGCTCGGGTTTTGTTTGATACGGGTGCTACTCACTCGTTCATTTCCGAGCGGTTCGCTAGGCAGTTAGCCCTAGAGTCAGGCATAGAGTCTGAGGAGTTAGAGGTCCCTTTGTCTGTGCACACCCCTGCGGGTACGGTATCGACTAGGAAGTGCATTCCGTCGTTACCTGTGTGCATTGAGGATAGATTCCTAGATGGGTGTTTCTTCTTGCTAAAGATGAAGGACTATGATTGTATCCTTGGTCTGGATTGGCTAGAGGAGCACTATGCGTTAGTGGATTGTCGTAGGAAGAAGATTGTTTTCCGCATTCCTGGTGAGGATGAGTTCTCTCATCCCTTGCCAAAGAACTTAGCGGGAAAGTTAGTTATCTCTGCCATGAAGGCGATGCGCATGGTGAACAAGGGTTGTGACGCATTTCTTGCCAGCGTTATGCTAGTACCCGATGCTGGTTCGTCACTGACTCTTGCAGAGATCGATGTGGTGCAGGACTTTCCAGATGTCTTTCCCGATGACTTGTCTGGATTGCCACCGGATAGGGAGATAGAGTTCACTATAGAGTTGCTTCCAGGCACCTCTCCTATCTCGAAGGCCCCATATCGGATGGCCCCTGCAGAATTAGCCGAGTTGAGGAAGCAATTGCAAGAATTGCTCGATAAGGGATTTATTCGCCCTAGTGTTTCCCCTTGGGGCGCACCTGTATTATTCGTCAAGAAGAAAGACGGGTCACTTCGGTTGTGTATTGATTATAGGAAGTTGAACCAGGTGACTGTGAAGAACAGGTATCCCTTACCTCGGATTGATGATCTGTTTGACCAGTTGCGAGAGGCATCAGTCTTTTCCAAGATTGACTTGCGATCTGGTTATCATCAGTTGAGGATTAGGAGTGAGGATGTGTCCAAGACGGCATTTAGAACCCGTTATGGACATTATGAGTTTTTGGTCCTTCCTTTCGGATTGACCAACGCCCCTGCAGCGTTCATGGATCTCATGAACCGGGTGTTTAGTCCGTATTTAGATAGCTTTGTTGTTGTGTTTATTGATGACGTGTTGGTCTATTCTCCGGATGAGGCCACACACCGTCAGCATTTGAGGTTAGTCTTAGAGGTTCTCCGTGAGCACAAGCTGTATGCGAAGTTCAGCAAGTGCGAGTTCTGGTTGCGCGAGGTTCATTTTCTCGGGCATGTTATCTCCGGCGCTGGTGTAGCTGTTGATCCAGCAAAGGTCCAGGCAGTTATGGATTGGGAGATTCCCAGGACCCCTTCGGAGATTCGTAGTTTCCTTGGGTTAGCTGGTTATTATCGGCGATTCATTGAGGGTTTCTCATCCATCGCCGCCCCTTTGACAAAGCTGACCAGAAAGGGTGAGAAGTTCGTATGGTCTGAGGCATGTGAGCGTAGCTTTCAGCTATTGAAGGCTAAGCTTACTTCTGCTCCGGTATTGGTATTGCCTAGTGGTCTAGAGGGCTTTGCCATTTATACGGATGCATCTCAGATTGGTTTAGGCTGTGTGCTCATGCAGCAAGAGAGGGTAGTGGCTTATGCTTCTCGTCAGTTGAAGGAGCATGAGAGGAACTATCCGACTCATGATTTGGAGCTCGCAGCTGTGGTTCATGCACTAAAGATCTGGAGGCACTATCTTTATGGTGTCAGATTTGAGGTGTTTACCGACCACAAGAGCTTGAAGTATCTTTTCTCCCAAAAGGAATTAAACCTGAGGCAGAGAAGATGGATTGAGTTCTTGAAGGACTATGACTTCGACCTTCAGTATCATCCTGGAAAGGCGAACGTCGTAGCGGATGCTCTTAGTAGAAGAGGTCTTCGCTCCAGCAGGATTGGAAGATGTTGGAGGATGCAGCGTGCTCTATGACCGAGTTAGAGCCATCGTTGTGTCAGGCTTTTGTAGCTCAGCTATCCCTTAGATCCTCAGTCTTGGATGAGGTGATTGAGCAGCAGAAAGCCGATCCTAGATTGTTAGAGTTAGTGGGTAAGGCGGGCATTGCTCGTGATGAGGACGGTGTGATTAGATTTCAGCACCGTGTTTGTGTCCCCGATGTGGTAGATGTCCGTGAGCATGTGTTAGCGGAGGCTCATAGATCGCGATTCTCTATTCATCCGGGTAACACTAAGATGTATCAAGACCTGAAGAGATCATTTTGGTGGTCCGGCATGAAGAAGGATGTTGCGGATTATGTGTCTAGATGTCTAGTATGTCAGCAAGTGAAAGCCGAGCGGCAGCGACCATCCGGCCTTATGCAGAGGATGGATATCCCCGTATGGAAGTGGGAAGCTGTCACTATGGACTTCGTTTCGGGTTTGCCTCGATCTAGAAGGGGCAATGACTCGATTTGGGTAGTTGTAGATAGATTCTCGAAGACTGCTCATTTCTTGCCTATGAAGAAGAAGCAGTCAGTAGAGAGTTTAGCTAGATTGTATGTTAGCGGTATCATTAGATTGCATGGTGTGCCGAAGTCGATCATTTCGGATCGAGATCCGAGATTTACTTCGAGATTGTGGAAGGGTCTTCAGGATGCGTTAGGTTCGGAGCTTAAGCTCAGTTCGGCGTTTCATCCCCAGACCGATGGACAGTCCGAGAGGACTATCCAGACGCTCGAGGATATGTTGAGAGCGTGTGTTCTGGATTGGAAGGATGATTGGGAGCGTCATTTACCTCTTGTGGAGTTCGCATACAACAACAGCTTTCATGCTAGTATTGGTATGGCTCCATTCGAGGCGTTGTATGGTAGGCCCTGCAGATCTCCTTTATGTTGGGAGGAGACTGGTGATAGGCAGTTGATCGGACCGGAGTTAGTTCAGGAAACTTCGGATAAGATTCAGCTTATCAGGAAAAGGCTTGTTGCGGCACAGGATAGGCAGAAGAGTTATGCCGACAACAGGAGAAAGGATTTGGAGTTCGAGGTTGGCGATCATGTCTTCTTGAAGATATCGCCTACTCGAGGTGTTGTCAGATTTGGCAGGCATAGCAAGCTAAGCCCTAGATTCATTGGCCCATATGAGATTCTCAGACGTTTGGGCAGCGTGGCGTACGAGCTAGCATTACCCCCAGCTTTGGCTAGCGTTCACCCGGTATTCCACGTATCTATGCTCAGGAAGTATGTCCGAGATCCGTCTCATGTGATTAGTCATGAGCCCGTGGAGATCCAGCCAGATCTTTCGTATGTCGAGCAACCCGTAGCCATTCTTGACCGGAAGGTTCAACATCTCCGGAACAAGAGTATTGCGTCGGTGAAAGTTCTATGGCGGAACTTCTCACGTGAGGAGGCTACGTGGGAGCTTGAGGATGTGATGAAGAAGAAGTATCCCCTTTTGTTTGAGTAGTGTCGTTCTAACTTCGAGGACGAAGTTTCTTTAAGGGGGAGAGGGTGTAAGGCCCTCGAATTTCCGTTCGCATTATTTGTATTTATGTGTGTATATTGTGCTTGTGTATGTATGTACATATTTACGTACGCATTAATTAGTATAATTACGTGTGCATGTGTTTATATTAAGTATAAATAATGTATGTATTGCATGATGATAGTATGGATATAATACCATATGTATATTGCATGTATATATGCATGGTATGCATGGTTTTCTGCATAATTTAGAGTTCTGGCCGAAGGCCATCTTGGCGTCAACCCCAGGCCGTTTAGGTGGTGTCAGCGTCCAGACATGGACGCCAACACTCATCCTGGCGTCCAGCGATATGGACGCCAATTTCTCTGACCTGCATGCGCAGCAGAGCTGCAAGCTTCTGAAACAAGGTATGGCCACCCATTGGGGGATGTCCCCCAACGGCTCTGAGGGTGTCCTATCACCCTAGTGAGTGGGAGAGAGACTCTCCTTAAGTCTAAACCCGAAATGGCCTCTCCCCACTCTTCCCTTCACCCTTGCAAGAGGAGAAAAGAGAGAGGAAAAACCCTAGAGAGAAAACTGTGAGAAAACCCCACCTTGGCACCCAAAAATCCGACCCCTTGGAGGTTGATCCGGCCATCTTCCCCGACAAGAAGGAAGCTGGAGCAAAGGAGAAGGCTTCCCCATCGTCCCCTTGCTGTGGAGCTCATCCAAGAACCCGGAGGAAGGTGATCTTGGAGGCCTTTCTGCAACTTTCTTGGGACTGCCCAAGGAGGTCTTCACCGAGCCCTAGATCCCTTGGAGAAATTTTTGAAAGGCAAGTGACCTACCCATGATGTCCCCTTATGAGTCTAGGTCGGTTTTATGATTTTTAAGCATTTTTCCTCGAGTCCTAGACCCTCCCATTCACCCAAGTTTCAGAGCTCGGGTCTGTGTTTCTGCACAGACCTGATTCGACGGCAAGGTCCCTGGACGCCCAGATCATGCTTGGCGTCCATCGACCATGCCGCTGACCCTGAGTCAGCGGCCAGAGACCGCCGCCAAGTTCCTCAGGACAGAACAGTGAACTGTTCTGCCCTTCTTCTACATTAATTTCGATATGGTTTCCGTGATGAGGATATATGGTAAACCTTATACTCTATGTATAGTGTTAATTGTGGTGTGTGAATGAATGTGGGGTGTGATGGTGAATGTGGGAAATGGTATCCCTTAAACTTGTGAGCATGATTGTGAAATTCTTGCAAATCCATGTTTCATGATTAGGATTAGTATGAATGCCTTGGTTTTGGTCTGATCATGAAGGTTAGTGGGTCAGTATATGTGTTTGCAATTTTGGTAATTATCCATGCTTGTGTAATTTGCTAATAAATCCGGCTTGGTAAAATAAAAGCATGCAAGAATGGTTGTGATGAAATCCATAGATGTATGCTTTAGGGAAATTTCGTATTCTCAAATCATGTAAATATATTAGTAGCCTCTGTTTAAAACAGTAAGTGGTAAATTGCAAGATGTGTTAAACCCCATGTTAAATTAAATTGTGAATGGCATGCTAATTAGGTGTTTTATTTACTGTAAATTCCATGTAGCTCAGAAAAATCTGAAAAATTGAGGGTATAATCTTGAACCCGAAAACAGCATGTGGTTAAAATTTCAGGTCGTTTGGATCAGTAAATAAAAAGTTATGTATTTTTCATGTGAATGTGATAATTTATGCATATTATCGTAATGTGATTAGTTATGGTCTAAAACCAACATGATTAGTGTGTTTACTGTGTGTTAAACTCTTGAAATTCTGTAGTACCATGTTAGGAAAAACAGAGATATTCATGTGAGTGAGAAAGTGAATGTGATGAAAAGTGTAAAATGTAAAACCATGTGTAAAACGGTAAATGTGTAAATGTGTAACTGTGCCAATGTGACACTGCTTCCGTAGAGGGCAGTGGAGCTGTATCAGGGAAAAGTCCCCCTGAGAAAGTTCAGTGTGTTAAGTGACCCTAAGGGCATTAGGGGGAAATCCTGGAGGTGGACAAGTACCACTGGTTAGGGTGGAGACTTGTTCTCCCGGTCTGCGCAGTCCAAGAGTCGCCATTGGAATGCCTAGATGGCGTCTATGTGTAATGTGATGTGTATATGTCCTTCTTTGGTGGTTTGGACTATGTGTCACGGCACCTAAAATGTGTAATGTGAAATGTGTAATGTGTATGTGTCCATGTGTAAATGTGTAAGTGACAATGTGAATGTGTATGTGTAAAGTGAACCATGTGAAAGAGGAATTGTGTAAAGAAAATGTGAAACTAAAGATGTGAAATATGTTATTGAAACCTATGTGAGACAAATCTGAAACCATGTGAATTCAGTAAATTCATGTTATTATCATCATGTTTAATGTGCAAAGATGTCTAGAATCCATGTTAGGGATAATTAGTGAACACGGGCACAAGATAGCATGAATGGTTGTTAACATGATATGTTTTATGCATTATTGTAGCTCTCATGCATAGGTTTTCAGCCATGAAACCATATGAAATCAGCAACCTAAAGCATGTGAAAAGGTCTATGTATGTGTTTAAAAATATGTAAAATCCATGCTAGTTGTGTTCCCTTTCATGTATGTAAAATGTTCATGTTGGTAGCTCTCATGTTTAGCTCTTTAAAGATTAAAGTTTCATGAGTAAATTGAATAGAGAGCATGTGATAGGTGAATTTTATTCTTAGAAATCTGAAAGCATGATCATGTATAAAATTGTAAACTTTCATGATAGGTTGAAACTTGAATTGACTAGCATGCATGTGTTGCAAATTGTAAATGTGCATGTAGAAACCACTAGGACTTGTAAGTGTATATCATGAGTAGTGTTGCTTGCTGAGTCCTTGGACTCACTCCTTGCTTCGGCGTACAGGTGTAGTTGGTGACGTGGCACCTTTGGAGGAGGCAGCAGAGACGGACTCCGAGCGCGGAGATTAGCTAGCGTTGGGAGTTTCTTTGAGATTGTGTATTTCATAAGTATGTAATTGAACATTGTATTAGAGTACTATGAAAAGAATGTAAAAGTGTGGACAATTGTATTTCCATTTCAGCAATTTAATTTATGTGAACTTTAGTTCCTTTTTATGTTAATTGCGAATTGCATGTATGTTTAATGTGGATGATGAATGAATGGAGACTGTTGTCTTTTACTTCCGCTACTCTGTTGTATATTCGCGTGTATCTCAGCTGTACGTATCGTTTGGGTAAATGTCCCACTGTGAGGACTCTCTCTATACCGACGTGGGTTGGTATAACCGTACCGGTATAATGAGGGCCGTCACAAATGTTGTGCTAAATTTTAATTTAGTCCCCAATGCGTCTTGTAGTTCTTTCCAAAAATGTGAAGTAAATCTTGCATCCCTATCTGACACTATATCCTTCGGAACTCCATGTAATAAGACAATTTCTTTCATATATAGTGCTGCTAAGACACCCACAGACCATCTTGTCTTGATTGCTAAGAAATGAGCCGAATCAGTAAGTCGGTCAATGATTACCCATATGACATCAAATCCACCTCGCGTCCTAGGTAATCCCACAATAAAATCCATACCGATACTGTCTCATTTCCACTCTGGCACTTTGAGTGGTTTTAACTTTTCGGCCGGTTTTTGATGCTCGGCTTTAACTTTTTGACATGTAAGACATCTTGCTATAAAGTCCACAATGTCTTTCTTCATGTTGCACCACCAGAAATGCTTCTTTAAATTTTGATACATTTTGACAGCTCTAGGATGAATGGTGTAACGTGACCGGTGAGCTTCTTCTAAAATTTGCTTTTTTTAATCTCACGATTATCCGGCACACACAACCTGTCTCGGAATCGAAGATTTCCATGAGAATCTTCATTAAAACCAGGTCTGAAAGTTAACTTTTCTTGGATCTCTGCCAATGTAGGATCATTTTCTGCTGCTCTCCAATTTGTTTTATCAAATCTGATTGGACTGTCAAGTTATCAATTATAACCTTTCCTTCATGTGGCTTAACCTTCAAGCTTAAGGTAGATAATTCCTCTAACAATTTCCATTCTTCACTTGTAATTGAAATACCATTGCTATAGGATTTCTACTAAGTGCATCAGCCACAGTATTTCCTTTCCCTGGATGGTATTCAATTTTGAAATCATAATCTTTAATATACTCCATCCACCTTCTCTGTCTCATATTCAATTCTTTCTGTGAAAACAAATACTTAAGACTCTTATGATCAGAGTATACTATAAATTTGTTGTCATACAAGTAATGTCTCCAAAGTTTAAGAGCAAAGACTACCGCGGCTAATTCCAAATCATGTACTGGATAATATCACCATATAAGTTGTGTCCTTCAAATAGGATCTGACTATCAGGGTAATACTCCCTAAGCTTTTTACCTTCACTCAAAGGAGTTGCCACTTCCAGTTGTATAGGCAGTGGGACGGGTTGTATTTCCAAAGATTTAGCAAAATCATAACTAATAAAGGAGTGCATAGCTCCTGAATCAAACAATACATGTGCAGGCTTTGAGTTTATTATTAGTGTACCTTCAATCAGTCCACCTTTAACGGAGATTCATGCTCTACCTCTTGAATTGCTTGTATTCTCCCTTGCCTTGGTTGCCTTGCTTGGGAATTTGGTTTGGCTGACATATTCTTGATCATCGGACATTATGAAATTCGATGTTGAGTACTTCCACATTTGAGACATGCTCCCAACCTACGCCAACAAACCTCTGCCTTATGTCCACTAACATGACAATGCTTACACACGTCCTTATTTCCACTCGGAGTCTTCCCTGTCTTCTTTCTAGATTGTTGAACTTTCGAGGCATTTACTGATTCAAACTTTCTCTTCCGATCCGAAGATCCTTCTCCTGATCTTCCCTTAATTTTATCCACCATATCATTTGCGGCTTCCAATGCCAAAGCTCTTTTGACCATATCTGAATATGTAGTAATCAGGTGTGGAGTTAACTGCATAATATAGATAGGGCGTAGTCCATTCATGAACCTCTTGGCTTTTAGCTTATCCGTGGCTATGAGATGTGGGGCATATTTGGATAGTCGAGCAAATTGGGCCTCGTATTCTGATACTGACATCCTAAGTTGTTTCAGATTAGCAAATTCATTTGCTTTCTTTTCCTGGATCACTTCAGAGAAATACTGGTCGTTAAACAACTCTACAAATTCATCCCAACTAATTTGAGTTGGATCTTCCAATGTGGATGTCACGGTGTCCCACCACGCTCTAGCATCTCGTTCCAACTGGAAAGTTACCAACCGGATCTTCTCTTCCTCAGTACATTTAATTACTCCAAATATCCTTTCAATATCTCTTAACCAATTTTCCGCCTCGTCTGGGTCTGTACTTCATGCAAATCTTGGAGGATCTAAACTTCGGAAATCCCTAAATAGACTTGTCCCATTATGGCTGTTATTCTTAGCTACAGTCCTCATTACTCTGGTCAAGTCATGCATCGAACTTTCCATTTTTCTCCAATTGGCGTCACTTCCTTCCATAATTAAGTTGGAAATATATCTGAAACATACAATAGGACATACATTAATTCCACAATCCACCCAAACTTGCATTCATTACATATACACATTTCAAATCCTCATAACACTCCATTTCCATTCAAAAGTCAAATATTTACATTAAAACATGCTATCACAAACCAGTAACTAAGTTGCTACAGTCCTCTCATTCCAACTTTCCCATTTTACAAACATACTTTCACTAACCTCTCACTCCCCACACACCTGGGAGTTACATATATACAACTAACATTTACACAAAAGGAGAGGTTTACAAAAAAAGGACAAGTTGCCTAAGTCCTCTCTAATTCTGGGTCAGGTCTATAACAGATTCTGCAGGTGGTGGCTGCTGTGCTTCTCTGGCTCCGTGGTGTAATTCCCTGGCCGCATCGGTTGGAGCTTCCCAATTCCCTTGCCCCAGCCTGAGATTGCCTAGCCTACACATGACTTGAGTCATTACTTCCAATGAAGCACCATGATTGCCGGCAAAGAAAGCTCCCACAGTCAAATTATGTACTTCTTCCTTAATTTGCATATGAGCTTCCTGCTGGGCTTGGGCATATAACTCGATGTCTTGGCGTAGCATTTCTAATACTGCTACCATCCTTTCCTGGGCATTCATATCCATACTGAAACAAATATCATGTTAAACATGTATATACTTACAGATATCATGATAACTAATCCCATGTTTCTACCCTAACTCATTGGTTATCCCTAGGTTTATCGTACTAATACTCTGATACCAATTTAATCTGTCACGTTCTAGCAAAATTACATTTACTGAATATGACAGACATTAAACACGACAAGTAACATAAGGTTTGCTCATAACCAACTAGATTTGCAGAAATTATTACATGATACTCCTCATTATAGTCTAAATGAGGAGCAAGCAAAAGTAAACTGTAGCATATTACATTCTCATTTCTATTTATTAAGAACATCAAAAGATGACAACACTCCTTGGCATAAGATGGTCCTCTCAGCACTCAATTCCCCCCCTTAAGCAACATCTCCATCTTGTTCACTGAAAATGTTAAATTGAATGAGCTAACTAGCCCAGTAGGATTCAACTCCTTTAAATCAAAAGGATTTAGTTACATATACACAAGGTAAAAACCAGTAAAGATTTCTGACACTGAGTGTTCAAGATAATGAGCAACGAGACAATTCGATAACACATAATGAACAAGAACAGTTTAGAAGCAAGATCAATCAGAATAATTAATTTAGAATGACTTTTTGAATTCAGAGTCAAACACATGGTTACACACACAAGAATGATGTGATGACTAATCAACACGAGCATAGGACTTCTATTTAGAAGGTCCAAACCAGGATAAATCTTTGTGTCTTGTGTGTGTTTGCTTCCTCGCCTTTAATTTCCATTGCACACACTTATTTATACTAACCAAACATTTTCAAGTCGTAATATTTGTTTCAGTTTTTAGATTACCTATTCACCCCCCCTTCTAGGTTAGTCTTGCTGCCATGTCAAGTGGGCCAACAAGTGGTATCAAAGCATTGGTCTTTGAAAATCAAGAAGATATAGCGATCCTAAAGCAAAGATCAAATGGCAGCTTAAGATTTTGCAGAGGGCCAATCCATCTTCTGACTTCCTCTATTTGATGGAGAAGACTACCCTTACTGGAAGACCAGAATGTAATTCTTTCTACAAGGCTACGACTACCAACTCTGAAGCATCATAGAAGATGATGACCTCCAAATCTCCAAGCCCAAGGAAGAATGGACATCTGAAGATAAGAAGAAGATATCCTTGAATAGCAAGGCCAAAAGCTTCATGTGTGTGCGCTGACTTGGAAAGAATTCAATAGGAACTCAATGTGCAAAACAGCTAAAGACATGTGGGACAAGCTAAAACTTACCCATGAAGGAACAGACAAAGTGAAGGAGACAATGATTGATATCTTTATCACACAATATGAGAAGTTCTAAATGGAACAAGGTGAGTCCTTATCTCAGATATACGTTGATTTCACTAGAATTATCAATGGACTCGCAGGTTTAGGAAAGAAATACAGCCAAGGAGAGATGATTAGGAAGATTATAAGATCTCTTCCAACACAATGAACTCCAAAGGTCCTCGAACTCTGTAAGGCCCTCGAACTTTGTTCTTTTATTCGAACCTTGTCATGATATGCGTATTTGATTTTGTGTATTCTATAATTATTTATGTACTTATGTGCATATGTACATACATGTTTAATTATGTACATATTGTTTTTATTTAAGTTGTACATATTGTATTTAAATAATATGGTGTATAGTGTATGTACTTAATATGTGAATGCATATTTATTTGATGGATTCTGTGTTCTGGCCGAAATGCCAGTTAATGTCAATATCCCTTGACGTTGAGGGCAGGTTGACGGCAACCAGTGTGCCGTTGACTCAAAGTCGGTGTCCAGATCGATGGACGTTTATTTCCTATTGACGGCAGAGAAGTGGCCTTTTACTTCTCCATTTTTGCTGCGATTCCAGATCTGGAAATGGCCGCGTTTTCCCCGGTTCTGGATTAGGAAACTACCCTCCAACGGTAGGATCCCGATCAAATGCGTACCCAAACCCCTTTAGCCTATAAAATACATAACTTTCGCTGAAATTAGGTCTTTTGGACTCTTGGAGAAAACTAGGGCTTTTTGTGAGAAAACTGAACTTTGCAAGGCTTGATATGGCGATTTGGGAGTTGCTTCTGGCGATCTACATCGACTGGGAGGTGTTCCTAGCATTGGTGAAGCTTCCCCGACCCCGGTGATCGATCTACATCGACAGAAAGATCGAATCTGGGAGGAATTTGGACACTTTCTTGGCTTGGTCGAGGAGGGCTTCTTCGGCTTGATTAAACCATCAGACAATTTTTTAGAGGCAAGTAATCGAGGGATTTCATCCCTGCACATGTCCTTTAGGTCATAGGATTTTTATGGATTTTTCCTCGTGTCCTGGAACCCCCAATTCTCCTGTATTTATGCGTTCAGCCTGTGTTTCTGCAGATAGGAACTTGATGGCAAGCTTTCTGCCATCAAGATCTTGAGTTGGCGGCAACATCATGTGCCGTTAACCTCGGTTGGTGGCAACCCCTTTGCCGCCAAGTTCGTCTGTTTTTCACAAAACCTTGATTTCCATGTCTGTGTGATGAAATTCGGATTTCTGGAGGACTATACATGCTGTGAAAATTATGTGTGGTCGAGTATAGTTAGTAGGTTATATCATGAGGATTTGTTAATTTTCGAGCATGATAGAGATTAGGGTAATTTTTGCAATCAGAAAATAAGCATGATCTACCTGTGTTAATTCTAAATAAATTGATTCGCTGTAAGTTAGGATTTTAGAAATTTTATATGATCTTATGTTGACTGTTTTCAAGTTTAAGAACTGTTAGAATCGACTATATTGATGTGAACCATGTTTTAATGAATTTCTTGTTAAATCTGCATGAGATCTGTTTAATTGTTAAAATTTGTTTACTATTCCAAAAAATCTGAAAATTTAGATATGTGATATACAACCTGTGTGAAACCTATGATAAAAATTTCACGTTGTATTGACAACAGTAGGTACTGTTATTAGTTTAACAAGGGAAATTGACCATGGTAAGCATGTTAATTTTAATTATGTGGAATTCAGTTATTAGCAGCATGATTAGGACTTTGCTATGAGTTAATTATCACTGTGAAACAGAAGTATCATGTTCTATAAACTGAAGCATGTGTAATTATTTAAAAGTGTATGTAAATATGTTAAACAGTGCATATGAATCATGTAAACAATGCGATAAAATGTGATAACGTGTAAAATTGTGCCGATATTGACATTGCTACCATAGAGGGCTGTGGAGCCATACTGTAGTAAAGTCCATACGGAAAGGCTCAATGTGTGTGATGTCCTATGGGCATTAGGATGAAATCCTGGAGGTGGACAAGTACCACTGGTTAGGGTGGAGAGGGCTTCTCCCAGTTCTGCGCAGTTAACCAAGATTCGTCACTGTGTTGCCTAGGTGACGGGTATATGTATGTGATGTGTGTCCTTCTTATGGTGGTTTGGACTATGTGTCATGGCAATTAAGTGTAAAAATGTGACAATGTGATTATGTGAAATGTGAAAATGTGCAAATGTGAAAAATGAACATGTGATAGTGTAATGTGAAGATGTTAGTATGTGAAAAGATGTGAATTCATGAAAATGTGATTTATTTATATTAAAACAGCAAGCTAAACATGTGGATAAGTGTTATAATAGCATGTGAAAATAATTAGATGTCATGCTAGGTGTGTTATTTACCTTGTACATATTTCCATGTTCTAAATTTGTAGAATTGTGCAATGATCTGAATAAAGTTGAACCATGAATCATGTTACATGTATGTGTAGAAAGCATGTGTAGGTTGTTTTATGGTTAATCGTGAATTGTTATAAAACAAGTACCATGTATTTTTCTTTATTGTCAAAATATAGCTTGTGTATGTGATATGTGTAAGGGTGTATCTTTGGATTGCATGCTGGGTCTTTTAGAAGACTCATTCTTGCTTTGGCGTACAGGTGAGGCAGGTGTCCCCGCTCTTGAGGAGGACATAGTGAGGAGCGACTATGAGCGCGAGGAGTAGCTTCACTTGTGGACTTGCTATCTAGTTCCTTTTCTTTCATAGTATGTAATCAAATGTGATGGACAATGTATTTTATTTGGAGTTGTAAAAGGATGGACATTATTATTTTCTCTTATTGCTATATAGATTGTGGATTATGTGATGATGATGGAATGCGAATGAGAATCTTTATTTATTTCCGCTGTTCTTTTTTGATATTTATGTACATCTCAATCTATCGTTTAGTGTTGGGTAAATGTCCCACTGTGACGACTGTTGCCCAGGTAGCAAGCCTAGAGGGGGGGTGAATGGGATTTTTAAAAATATTAAGAACTTTCAACCTATTCACAAAACAGTCGCACAAAACACACTTCGCAGATTGTTAGTGTTGGTGAAGGAAAAATCAAACACACAAAGGCAATCACATGACACAGAGAATTATCCTGGTTTGGATCTCCTCTCCTTAGGAGTCCCATGTCCAGTCCCTGAGCAATATCTCATGATTTCACTAACAAGGGTACAGTCCCCCTTAAGGACACTACAACACACAGCACCCCAGCTGGTCTTCCTTCACACGAAGGGAACAACACCCTGGAACCCACCAGGTCTTCCTTCTACACGAAGGGAACAACACCCTGGAACCCACCAGGTCTTCCTTCTACACGAAGGGAACAACACCCTGGAACCCACCAGGTCTTCCTTCTACACTGAAGGGAACAACATAAGAAAAGTGTTCAGAGATGAAGCCCCTAGATCAAGCTTATAGATCACTGCTTGATCTGAAGCTAAGAACTGAGAAGGAAAAGATCTACAACAAAGGACTCTTCTCAGAACTAAAGGCTCTCTCACAGATCTACACTTAGCACAGAGAGCAAGAGCTAGAGTAGATGAGAATTTTTGCTTGGCTCTGGGGAAGCTTGCAGAAGGTTGTATGCGTTGATCACCTGTTTCTCTAACCATTGCTCGTTAACCACGCTCAGTTCTTTTGGAGCTTCATTCTTCTATATATATCACTCTTTTGAAATTTGAACGTTGAAGTGTCTGTTGTCTCTAAGTTCTGGTTTACGTTAGACTGCATGGTACTGAAGAAGTTCAACAGTCTTTTGGCTTTCCATTCACGCAAAGAGAGAAGATCTTCTGTGTATCCTTTGGCTTCTATTTTGTCCAACGTTGTATGATGAATGTTGTCAGAGACCTGCACACATTAAATGCTGAACAATAGACAGCTAGACTGTCTCTTGTTGTCACTCAATCGTTAGATTGATTTTATACAGAAGTAGAAGTTCCAATCTATTCTTCTAAAAAGATGTTTATAGAATAAGCAGGAGAATAGAAGATATTGTCTGCATGCACGCAGTGATACGTTCAGTTTCCATAAATGCACGGTTGACAGAAGGATATGTGTGAAGACTTTGACTTTTCAACGTTATTCAAAAATTAACTCGAAAATCAAATCGTTATTAGTCCATGAAATCGTTATATGCATGACTTATGAAATCATTATGCATTTGAGTTGATATTCATGTAAATCGTTGCGTACTCATAAGCAAATCGTTATGCACACGTTGTTATAATAAAATTGTAAAAGACAATGTGAATGAGTCGTTATTTGCTGTATCGAATCGTTACAGTGACCATGTCGTTATGTAACTTGATGAATCGTTACAGTGACAAAGTCGTTATGTAACTTAGCGAATCGTTATGAGAGCAAATCGTTGTGATCACTTAACAAATCGTTATGATCACTTAAGAAATCGATGTGAGACCAAATCGTTATGATCACTTAACGAATCGTTGCGAGAGCAAGTTGTTGTGATCACTTAACAAATCGTTATAATCACTTAAGAAATCAATGTGAGACCAAATCGTTATGATCACTTAAGAAATCGATGTGAGACCAAATCGTTATGATCACTTAAGAAATCGATGTGAGACCAAATCGTTATGATCACTTAAGAAATCGATGTGAGACCAAATCGTTATGATCACTTAAGAAATCGATGTGAGACCAAATCGTTATGATCGCTTAAGAAATCAATTTGAGACCAAATCGTTATGATCACTTAACGAATCGTTGCGAGAACAAGTCGTTATGAATACTTAGTAAATCGTTACGAAAGCAAATCGTTGCAATCACTTAACGAATCGTTGTGAGGGCAAATCGTTGCGATCACTTATCGAATCGTTATGGAAGCAAATCGTTATGAATACTTAGCAAATCGTTACGAAAGTAAATCGTTGCAATCACTTAATGAATCGTTGTGAGGGCAAATCGTTGCGATCACTTACCGAATCGTTATGGAAGCAAATCGTTACAACTTTACTGAAATCGATGTAGCATAAAGAAAATCGATGTGGACTTAGATAGATTTCATGCTTTGAAACAAAATTGCTACAGTATGAATAATGCTTACCATTTGGCGTGATTTTCTTTGTTTTATTTCTGTGCTCAAGACTTGTAGAAAATTCGTTAGATTAAACTTTATATAGTTTTGTTAATCACCAAAATAGATATGTAATTTATTTAAATTACATGGGGATAAACTGATCATCAATCTCCCCTATTTTGGTGATGACAAAACTTAACAATTGGCAAAGATGATCTGAAATAAGTCTAAGCATAATTGCAAAAGAAGAAAGAAAATATAAGGGATGTATTTTGGAAATGCTATTTTTCTCCCCCTTTTTGTCATGAAGCAAAAAGATACAAAAGTGAGACAAAGAAGAGAGAAAAGGGCACAAAGAGAGAAACAAAAGAGATTTATTGAGCATTGGAGGGTTCAGAGAGATAGAAGGCAGGAGATAAGAGAGATGCAAAGCGCCTAATGACAGGTAGCGCTTGGCGTTCCTGCTCTTCAAAATAGGCTTGAAATGCGCCAAGCTCAATGCAATAGGAGTGTCCCATGGTGGGAGCCATCATCTTGATGTGAAGTTACCTCTGATCCGATATGAAATCCCAATATCTGTCGTTGCCAAGAGCTACCTTGTAGGTGGTGAAGCAACCAAAACAGGCAAACTGAAGAAACTGAGTAATTTTAAAGGGATAGAAGATCTGATGCTGCCGAAGTTCCTTCTTTAATTCCAGAAATACCCAATACTGCTCTTCCCATTTCATGAAGGAGTCCCGGACAAGGTGAAGAGAATTGGCATCCAAAAAGTCAGCGGGAGTTAGAAGAGGTTGATTGGAACGAGCCTGAGAAGCATTCAGCTCTTTAAGCTGTTGAGCAGATAGAGTGTAGAGCTTTTCCCAATCAGCAGGCGACAACCTCTCACACTCAGATAGAATAGGGGCAAGGATATCTGCCTTGAGGTACCCCTGAAGACATTGCTTGAAGACAAATCTATGAAAAGCAAGGTTACGACCTTCTTGCACAGAGAGCCTGGCCATAACCTGAGCAGCTCTCTCAAACATGAGTGTGCCCACAGATGAGTCCATGATCAGGGAGTGAAGTGGAGGAAGGAACACCACATCAGGAATTACCAAGGTGGCAAAATCAACTCAGAGAGGTTCGGTGTGAGCAACCCTGGAACTGAGATCACGGATGGCTTGCCTAAACTGGCCTAGCTGCACCTCTGAAATGTTATTAAGATAGCAGTAATCGCAGTACATTTTGTACTGCTGGATGAACTTGATTTCCTTTTGAATGAAAGGTCAAAAAAGATTTTTATGATGAATCTGAAACCATTCAGAGAGAGAGAGAGAGGAGCTTCTCTTGGTGGATATCTGGCGGCTTGAGTCCGACGGAATTGATTGTACAGATCTCTGTTGCTCCGAGCCCACTGCTCTTCAGTTTTGGCTTCAGTCATGGAAAATTTTTTTGACTGTTGAGCCTTGGAAAAAAAGGCATAAGGGAAAATGGTATTGAGATGGGCCGAAAGATTTTGGAAGGGAAGGCCAAAGAGGTGAGCAAACACTACCTTTTGAAGAAATTCCTCATAGATAGATCGTTGCTTATTGGTGATAGAGAGAGAAAACTAAAGTGGAGGATAACAAGGTTCAGAAGAGACAAGATGGGTGGAAGTGAGTCTCCTCTTCTTAGGAACAGGACTGGAGGAGCCTGTCTTATGAGAATGGGTCCCAACAGCTAGGATTGAACGAAGTATTGCTACTTCAAATTCATCCTTGATGCCCTGGATTTCTGTGTGAGCTAATTGGGCACCCTCAGGAATAATAGTAATGAAGGAAGGAGGTGTTTGTGGATGGAAGAGGGATGCAGGGGTGATGGAAGGGAGATCAGATGGTCCTGAAGAAGAAGGACCACTAGAAGAGACTCCAGCTGAAGAAGATGCAGGAGGAACCTCAACAGAAGATAAGGGTGGAGGAATGATGGTGGAGGAAGTAGGAGATGAATGAGTTTGGGAAGAGAAAGGTGTAGGTGATGAAATGGTTCTAGATCGGGGTCGTTTGAAGGTGAGAGGAGCTAGAGGAGCAGTGGATGAGGTGGGTGGAGAAGGAGGGGCTGGAGTTGGAAGGGTAGGAAGAATAGAGGGCTCTGGAGCTACAGCCTGATCTTCTTCTCTTACAGCCATAGATTCCACTGGAGGTGAAGCATCCTCTGCCGGCCCTGCTGGCCCAGATTCCTTAGCAACAACCACTTCTTCAATGTGCTCATTCTCAACATGAATTGGCCCTGGTGGCCCTGCTGGATTTTCAGACAAAGGCCCTGATGGCCCTGCACTACAGGAAGGAAGGGCGAGAGATGGTAAGTGCTCCCTCACAAACGCTGACAAATCCACAAGCACCTTCCTCATACTGTCATAATCTTTTCTGAGGCTTGCAAGTTCAGAGGACAGTGCCCCTAATTCACGGCCAGATGAGCTTTGAGTGATAAAAATGGAGTCCATATCTGACCTCACGGAACACAAAATTTTGCCTTGCTCATCCAGACGCTCAACAATAGGTTTCAAATTGACTTTCAATTTCTTTTTCCCAGACCTTCTGTGTGGCTTACTGGTGAGGAGATGAACTTCTTTAGCCACACCTTTTCCTTTGCCTTCTCTTGCCCTAACCACGGGCTCTTCATGATCAACATTTTCATTTTCTTCTTCTGAGGCACTTTCCACAATGCCTTCTCTAAACTGATCATCAATGGGGGCATTGGCATTTTGCTCCCCCTGACTTGCTGCTTGCTCATCAACATGATGCTCCCCCTCAATGAGAATATCTTCTACAACTAAGTCTTCACGAGCAACTACTTGATCCCCCTGACTGGGAGCTTCTTCCATAACAATCTCATCAATGTGTCCTGATGCCACAGCTTCTGCAATTTGAACTTCACTAACTACTGGATCCCTTAAAGAGCTTTGGAGGGATTCTAGTACATCTCTGAGTACTGAGCCTACTCGGGAAGAGGGAAGAGGATCCTCTGAACTATGCCCAACGGGCTCAATATCCTCTGGAGGTATATCCTCAATCCTGCTGCTAGATTCTGCTGCTGCTGCTGCTGCTTCAACAGATGGTGCTGCTGCTGACTCTTCTTGAGCTACGACTGCTGCTGCTACTTCTGGTTCTGCTGCTGCTGACTCTTCTTGAGCTACGACTGCTGCTGCTACTTCTGGTTCTGCTGCTACCTGAACTGCTTCTACCTCTGGAAACACAGGAACTGCGCCAGCTGCTTCCTGACCTTCTTGGGCTTCGCCAATGATGGCTTCACCCTCAGCCACATAAGTCTTTGTCCAGACCCCATTGACAACCGAAAAACCACTTTTTTCTCAAATTTTGGACCGGATATCTTGGCCTATCTTTTCAGACACATCTCCCACCACACTAATGCCATAGTGTTGAAATATCTTGGTGAGCAGATGAGCATAAGGTAGAGAAACGTTTAGCTTTCTCTTTGTGTCCCATACCTGTGCGCTTGCAAACTTCATCCTTTCAATCATAATCTCTATAGTGTTGATTTCTTGGTTCTGGACAGCCCAGAACATTAGGTCGGAGTCCGCCTTTGTGCAAGTGGAGAAGGTGGCACTCCTTAGAACTATTATTTAACACACAATGAAATGCAATAAGCGATTAAACGCATTCAACTGGTTGATGTCTAGTTTTCCATCCTTCAATCTGAATTCGGGACCAACAATCCCTAAACCTTTCACCTGGATATCCACAGTGTGAACTCCACTGTGTTCGGAGATAGTCACACCAAAGAGAGATGCCAATAGGTCTCGTGTGACCCTAATCTGAGTTCCCTTGACCATGGAAGTCAGGGTTCCGTCTTCCTCTGTCTTCAGACATACATAGAAAGCTTTCACAAGGTCCAGATAACTTACTTCTGATAGGGTGGCTATCTTTGTCCACTTCAATCTGCCCATAGCTGCGACGATACTGCCCATTCCGTTCTTTTGCAAGTCAGCCACATCTACTGCTTTGTGGCCGCAAAGCTTGGTCTTTACTGAAGCATATCTTTCCTGCTGCTCGATGGTAAGAAATGCAGCTCCATAGCCCCCGACGCTGCCGGAGACACCAGAAGAGGCCATGGTTTTGGATGGGAAGAGTTTCTGGATGATCTAAATGGAGAAAGGAGTCGAACCCCTCAAGAAATTTCTTGCAGGAAAGAGGTGGAAGCTTGAAGTCACAGGGAGTCGATGCCGGAGTCGATAGGGTATCACCTCAGGCAGAAGGAGGAAGATGATGAAGGGATGCGAATCGTTGCCGCACATATTTCGGGATATAAAGGAAAATTAAAGGAATGACCTTTAGAATTTGGAGGCGACATGATGGCAGAAAACGACAAGCTGACTAGTGCAATGGAATAAATTCTTATAGAATAACGAACCGACATGACAAACTTAAAAGGATAGACAATAATTGGAATTTTGCTCAATTTTTGGGAGGAAAAATAATTTTAAATTTTGAAAATTAATATTTCAGTTTTAAACAGATAAATCTTTCATAATTTACACATGCCTAATTCCCTTCAAAGAGAAGTAAATCTCTCTTCGGGTAAGGCCTTTGTGAAGATATCTACTAACTGATTGTTTGTATCAATAAATGAAATATCAATGTTGCCATTTGCTACATGATCACGAATGAAATGATATCTAACCTCAATGTGTTTAGTCCTTGAGTGTTGTACTGGATTCTTGGTTAAATTTATAGCACTGGTGTTGTCGCATAACGGTGTAATTGTCTTGATGTGTAGCCCATAGTCCTCAAGTTGTTGCTTGATCCATAGGAGTTGTGTACAACAACTTCCAGCAGCCACGTACTCAGCTTCAGGTGTTGACAGTGCTACTGAATTCTGTTTCTTGGAGGACCATGATATCAGACATCCTGCAAGAAAATGACAACAACCACTGGTGCTCTTTCTATCTATTTTACATCCAGCGTAGTCAGCATTAGAGTATCCTACTAAATTAATTTCACATGATTTTGGATACCAAAGACCTAAATCATGAGTTCTAGCTAAGTACCTAAAAATTCTTTTAACACTAATTAAATGGGACTCTTTAGGATTTGCCAGATACCTAGCACACATACATACACCAAACAATATATCAGGTCTACTAGCAGTTAAGTACAGTAAAGATCCTATCATACCTCTGAAGATTTTTTGATCTACATTCTTACCATCTTTGTCATTGTCCATTCTTGTTGATGTGCTCATGGGTGTTGATAATGGCTTGGCATTTTCGAATCCAAACTTCTTTAAGAGTTCCTTGGTATATTTGGCTTGACATATGTGGGTGCCTTCTTTTCCTTGCTTAATTTGCAGTCCAAGGAAGTAGTTGAGCTCCCCCATCATGCCCATCTCGAATTCTCCCTGCATAATCTTCTCAAAATACTTGCAAAGAGATTCATCAGTAGAACCAAATATTATATCATCAACATATATTTGAACAATCAAAATATGGTTGACCTTAGATTTGACAAATAATATACTGTCTACTTGACCTCTAGAGAAACCATGATATAATAGAAATGCACTTAGCCGTTCATACCATGCTCTTGGTGCTTGTTTTAATCCATATAGAGCTTTGTGCAATTTAAATACGTGATTTGGAAAATCAATGTCATCAAAACCTGGAGGTTGTTCCACATAAACCTCCTATTTTATGATCCCGTTTAGAAAAGCAGACTTTACATCCATTTGAAATAATTTTACATCTAATGCAGATGCATATGCAAGTAATATTCTAATAGCCTCAAGTCTAGCTACTGGTGCATAGGTTTCATAGAAATCTATGCCTTCCTCTTGGTAATAGCCTTGAGCTACCGATCTGGCCTTGTTTCTTATGATCACACCAGCTTCATCCAATTTATTTCTGAACACCCATTTGGTGCCGATCACTGGATGATCTGATGGTATAGGGACAAGTGACCAAACCTGGTTTCTCTTGAACTGATTCAGTTCATCTTGCATAGCTAAAATCCAAGATTCATCAGTGATAGCTTCATTGACTGTCCTAAGCTCTATTTGAGAAACAAAAGCTAAATAATCACATGGAATTATGTTACTTCTTGTTCTTACCCCTACAGATGGATCGCCAATAATATTTTCAGGAGGGTGATCTCTCTTGTATCTCCATTCCTTTGGAAGATTCTCATGTACTATATCCTTTTGTTGCAGGTCTTCCAGAGGTGGATTTTCTTTGTCCTCAATTGATGAGTTCTTTAACTTCTTGGACAATTCATATGCATCATCATTATCACTATCTTCTTCCTTGCTCAAGGAAGGGTTAGTTTCATCAAAGATAATGTGTACTGATTGCTCAATTAATAAAGTACACCTATTAAATACCCTAAAGTCGTTAGGTTTAGATGCATACCCCATGAAGATGCCTTCATCTGATTTGGCATCTAACTTACCAATATCTCTTTTGCCGTTGTTGTGATGAAGCATGGACATCTGAATGTCCTAAAGTGACTGATCTTCGGCTTCTTTCCCTTGTACAACTCATACGCAGTCTTCTTCAAAATCGGCCTGATCATTACTCTATTTATGATATAACTTGTTGTGTTGACTACTTCAGCCCAAACATATCTTGGCAGATCATATTCTGACAACATTGTTCTTGCCATGTCCAATAAGGTTCTATTCTTTCTCTCAGCAACTCCATTTTGCTGTGGTGTCCTTGGTGCTGAGAAATTATGTTCAATCCCTTGGTCATCACAGAATTTTGCGAATTTTTCATTTTGGAATTCTCCTCCATGATCTGACCGGATTCCAACAATGCAGAACTTCTTATTTTTCTGAATCTTTTTACTGAAGCTCACAAAGCTTTCAAATGTATCATCTTTGTGTTCCAGAAAGGATACCCATGTGAATCTTGAATAGTCATCTACTATAACGAATCCAAAATTCTTTCCTCCAAGACTTGTGGTCCTCATTGGCCCAAATAAGTCCATATGAAGGAGTTATAAGGGTTTGGAGGTTGTTACCACAGTCTTTGACCTGAAGGATGACTTGATGTGCTTTCCTTTTGCACATGGTCCACAGACACCATCCATTCTTGTGCTGACCTTTGTCAGACCTTCCACCAGGTTTCTCTTGATCAGCTTTCTCATGCCATCCAAGCTACAGTGACCCAATCTTCTGTGTCACAGCTTAGTTGACTGCTCCTTACTAGCTGCTAAACAGATATCTTGATCTTTCAGATCTTCAAGGTAAAGTACGTACAGATTCTTTACTCTGTTAGCTTCGAAGATAACTGCTCTGTCCTTCATGATGCTGCATCTAGATTCTTGGAACTTAATTTGATGTCCTCTGTCACATAGCTGGCTTATGCTGATGAGATTATGCTTCAAACCTTTTACGCATAGAACATCTTCAATAAATATTTTCTCTTTATTGCCAACAGATCCACATCCTATCACTATTCCCTTTCCATTGTCTCCATATGTCACTGTGCCTTCTTCAGCTTCGAGGTGAGAGAATAGCTTTCTATTACCTGACATATGCCTTGAGCATCCACTATCCAAATAGCATTTAATGTGTGTAGGTCTCTGACAGCACGACTCTATACAACGTTGGATAAAGTAGAAGCTGGAGGATATCAAGAAGGATTTTCTTCTTACGTGCATGGAATGCAAAGAACCGTTGACTGCAAAGGAAAGCCATGTAGTCTAACGTTGTCTGAACATAGAGACAACGGATACTTCAACGGCTATATTTTTCAAAGAAGAAATAAATAGAAAACTAGTGCCTACGTGAAGATACAGATCTTGAGAATTCAAATCAGAAAGCACCATAGAAAGAGCTCAAGCCTTACTCTATAGCTGTCATAGCTCTTGCTCTCTGTGTGTAGTGTAAAAACCTTGAGAGAGCTTTCAAGTACTGAGAGTAGTATGAGTTGTAGATCTTTTTCCCTCTCAGTATTCGCTTTGGATCAAGCATTGTGCTATTAGCTTGGTTCAGGGGCGTATCATCTCTTGTACACTCTGTTGTGTTTATTCCCTTCATGTGAAGGAAGACCTGGGGGTTCCAGGGTGTTTATTCCCCTTCGTGTTGAAGGAAGACCTGATGGGATCCAGGGTGTTGTTTTCCTCTTCAGATTGTGAAGAGAAGACTTGCTGCGGCTGGGTGTGTAAGTGTCCTTGAGGGGGGCTGTATCCTTGGGTAGTAGAATCCTGAGTTGTAGCTCAGGGACTGGACGTAGGACTCCTGTGGAGAGGAGGTCCGAACCAGGAAAAAATCTTGTGTAGTGTGATTGCTTGCTTTGTGTTTGTTGTTTACTTTTCACTAACGCTAACAATCATCGAAGTGCTTGTTGTGTGAACGTTTTTGTGGACAGGTTTAGGTATTCAAATTTTAAAGAATCCCATTCACCCCCCCCCCCTCTGGGCTTGCTAGCTGGGCAACAAGTGATATCAGAGCTAGTCTCTTCGACAAAGAAGAAGATCCAACGATCTGAAGAGAAAAGATCAAATGGCAGCCCAAGGTCACTTCGAAGGTCAGTCAGTAAACAGGCCACCGCTGTTCGATGGTGAAGACTACACATATTGGAAAACAAGGATGTAATTCTTTCTACAAGGTCTTGACTATCAAATCTGGTCGATAGTTGAAGAAGGAGATCTTTTGGTCACGAATGAAAATGATAAATGGACGGAAGATGACAAGAAGAAGATTTCTCTGAATTGCAAGGCCAAGAGTATCCTATGTTGTGCTCTTAGCAAGAAAGAGTTCAACCGCATAACAACCTACAAATCTACTATGGAAATGTGGGAAAAGTTAAGGATCACTTATGAAGGTACTAAAAAGGTAAAAGAAACCAGAATAGATATTCTGGTAACTCAATATGAAAGATTTCAGATGCAACCCGGTGAAACAATTACACAGATGTACAGTAGGTTCACCGACATCACTAATGGATTGGCTGGTCTTGGTAAGATCTATCAGATGGGAGACATGGTTAGGAAAATTCTCAGATCCTTACCTGCCTCGTGGACTCCAAAAGTAACAACAATAGAAGAGGCTAACGACTTGAAGATAATGTCGTTAGAGAAACTCATTGGGTTCCTTATGGCCCATGAGATTAACATGGAAAGGTTGGGAGAATCATCTAGCAGAAAGAAGCATTCCAACGCACTCAAGGCAGAAGAAGACACATCAAAAGAAAATATAGCCAAGAAAGCATGAACAACAGTGAAGATGAAGAAGCAATGCTATCCAGAAGGTTACAACGCATCTTGGCTAAGAAAAAGAAGAATCAGTCCGGAAGAAGATACTTCAAGAAGGGAAAAGACTTCAAAAGGTCAGAAGTCAAAGATGCAAAGAAGACTGAACCGATTTGCTATGAATGTAAGAAGCCCAGATATATCAAGACAGAATGTCTGAAGCTCAAGAAAACTGAGTTCAGAAAGAAAGACAGCACCAGAAGACCCAGAAGATTTAAGAAGAAAGCCATTGCAGCAGCATGGGACAACAGTAGTGACTCGGACAGCGAGTCAAGCTCAAGCAATGAAGAAGAAGAAGAAGCCAACCTGATTCATGGCCAACATCGAAGACAAGGTAACATCAGACTCATCTTTCTCTTTGTGCAATGAATCTGATTCTGACAACTTAGAAGAAGCTTTTAATGAACTATATTGTAAATATAAAGAAGTATGTAAATTACTAAAAGCCAATAAGAAAAATTTTGCATGCTTAGAAAATACTAATTCAGACTTAAAATCTGAAAATGAGCAAATGGAAAAACAAATTACTGAACTAAAAAGGAGAAATGAATTGTTATGTGAAGACTTGAAAAATAAAAATGAACAATTAGAGAGTTTGGAAAACCAAGAGACTGTAAATAAATTAAAACAAGAAGTTAACACCTTAACAACATAAAATGAAAAATTATCAAGCACACTAGAAAAATTTACTAATGGTAAAACAACATTAATATTAAAAGATGCTAGACGGTCAGGTAAAAAGAAACATGGATTAGGTTATACTCCTCCCGATAATGAGGAAACAGTAGTATATCCTAAAACATATCCAACTCCTAAATTTGTACCTGAACAAGACACAACATATAAATCAAACTTTAAATACATTCCAACTGAAAAGATAACTAAAATGTCTTGTTGTAGCCATTACAATAAGTTAGGACACATTAAAATATCATGTCCAACTAAACATAAAATATGGATAATTAAAAGAAAAATTGATGATACTAACCAACCAGGACCCAAAAGAACTTGGGTACCTAAAGCTTAATGTTTTTAATGCGGGGAAACCTTCGAGCATCCAAATGGTACTTGGATAGCAGATGCTCAAGGCACATGTCAGGGAACAGAAAGTTATTCTCACATCTTGAAGCTGAAGAAGGAACAGTCACGTATGGAGACAATGGAAAAGGGACAGTGATAGGCAGTGGATCAGTAGGCAGTAAAGATAAAATTGTTATCGAAGATGTGCTATGCGTCAAAGGACTAAAGCACAACCTTATTAGTATCAACCAGCTGTGCGATAAAGGGCATCATATCAAATTTCAAGAGTCAAAGTGCAGTATTATAATGGATGGTGCAGTTATTTTTGAAGCTAACAGAGAAAAGAATATATATATGTGCTTTATTTGGAAGAACTAAAGGATCAGGACATATGTCTGGCAGCAAATAAAGAGCAGTCAACAGATCTTTGGCACTAAAGACTGGGCCACTGCAGCTTGGATGGCATGAGAAAGTTGATCAAGAGAAGCTTGGTGGAAGGCCTACCCAAAGTAAGTACAAAAATGATTGGTGTCTGTGGACCGTGTGCAAAAGGTAAGCACACCAAGTCATCCTTCAAGTCAAAGGCTGTGGTAACAACCTCTAAACCCTTAGAACTTCTACATATGGATTTATTTGGGCCAATGAGGACCACAAGTCTCGGGGGAAAGAACTTTGGATTTGTTATAGTAGATGACTACTCCAGGTTTACATGGGTTTCTTTCCTAGAACACAAGGATGATACTTTTGAGAGTTTTGTTAGTTTCAGCAAGAAAGTTCAAAAGGATAAGAAGTATAGCATCATTAGTATCCGATCAGATCACAGAGGAGAATTTCAGAATGAGAGCTTTGCAAAATTTTGTGATAGCCAAGGAATAGAACACAACTTCTCAACATCAAGGACACCACAGCAAAATGGAGTTGCTGAAAGAAAGAATAGAACCCTATTGGATATGGCAAGGACAATGCTATCAGAATATGATTTGCCAAGGTACTTTTGGGCCGAAGCCATCAACACAGCTTGTTACATAATCAACAGGGTAATGATCAGGCCAATTCTGAAGAAGACTTCATATGAATGATACAAGCAGAAGAGGCCAAAAATCAGCCATTTTAGAATCTTTGGATGTCCATGCTTCATCCACAACAACGGTAAAAGAGATATTGGTAAGTTAGATTCCAAATCAGATGAAGGTATTTTCATGGGGTATGCTTCTAAACCCAAAGGGTATAGAGTATTCAATAAACGTAGTTTATTAATTGAACAGACGGTACATGTTATTTTTGATGAGACTAACCCTTCCTTGAGAAAGGAAGTAGATAGTGATGTTGATGATACAGATGAACTGTCCAAGAAGCTAAAGAACACATCTATTGAGGATAAGGAAGATCCACCCTTGGAAGATCTACAACAAAAGGATACATCACACGACAATCTTCCAAAGGAATGGAGGTATAAGAAGGATCACCCACTGGACAACATAATTGGAGATCCATCTGTTGGGGTAAGAACAAGAGGTAATGTAATTCCATGTGATTATTTAGCTTTTGTATCTCAAATAGAGCCTAAGACGGTCAATGAGGCACTGACTGAGGAATCTTGGATATTAGCCATGCAAGATGAACTAAATCAGTTCAAGAGAAACCAAATATGGTCCCTTGTTCCGAGACCATCAGATCATCCTGTGATTGGCACCAAATGGGTGTTCATGAACAAATTGGATGAAGCTGGTGTGATCATAAGAAACAAGGCCAGATTGGTAGCTCAAGGCTATTCCCAAGAGGAAGGCATAGATTTCGATGAAACCTATGCACCAGTGGCTAGACTTAAGGCAATTAAGATTTTACTTGCATATGCTTCTGCATTAAACTTAAAACTCTTTCAAATGGATGTAAAATCTGCTTTTCTGAATGGTTTTATAAAGGAAGAGGTATATGTAGAACAATCGCCTGGTTTTGATGACATGGATTTTCCAAATCATGTTTTTAAGTTGCATAAAGCCTTGTATGGATTAAAGCAAGCACCTAGAGCTTGGTATGAAAGGCTTAGTTCATTTTTGTTAAATCATGGTTTCATTAGAGGAAAAGTAGATAGCACATTATTCATTAAGTCTAAACTTAAAAATGTGTTACTCGTTCAAATATATGTTGATGATATAATATTTGGCTTTACCGATGAATCTCTTTGCAAGTATTTTGAAAAGCTTATGCAGTGAGAATTTGAAATGAGCATGATGGGGGAGCTCAACTACTTCCTCAGATTGCAAATCAAACAAGGAAAGGAATGATCTCACATCTGTCAAGCCAAGTACACCAAAGAATTACTAAAGAAGTTTGGATTTGAAAATGCCAAGCCACTGTCAACACCCATGAGCACATCAATAAGGCTAGACAGTGACAAAAATGGTAAGAAAGTAGATCAGAAACTTTACAGAGGTATGATAGGTTCATTACTCTATTTAACAGCAAGTAGACTTGATATATTGTTTAGCGTATGTATGTGTGTTAGGTACCAGGCAGATCCTAAAGAGTCTCATTTAATTTGTGTTAAAAGGATTTTTAGATACTTAGCCAAAACTCATGATATAGGATTATGGTACCCAAATTCATGTGAAATTAATTTAGTAGGATATTCTGATGCTGACTATACTGGATGCAAGGTAGATAGGAAAAGCACCAGTGGATGTTGTCAATTTCTTGCAGGATGTCTGATTTCGTGGTCCTCAAAGAAGCAAAATTCAGTAGCACTGTCTACAGCTGAAGCTGAGTACGTGGCTGCTGGAAGCTGTTGTATACAACTATTATGAATGAAACAGCAACTTGAGGATTATGGACTACATATCAAGACAATTCTATTGTTGTGCGACAACACCAGTGCAATAAATCTCACTAAGAATCCAGTTCAGCACTCAAGGACAAAGCATATAGAGGTTAGGTATCATTTTATTCGTGATCATGTAGCCAATGGTAACATAGATATTTCTTTTATTGATACGCAAAATCAGTTAGCAGATATCTTCACAAAAGCCTTACCTGAAGAGAGATTTACTTCTCTTAGAAGGGAACTAGACATGTGTAAATTGTGAAAGATTTATCTGTATAAAATTGAAATATCAATTATTTCAGAATAATCAAATATTCTCTCCCCTGTAGTTAAGTAAAATTTCCTTAAAATATTGCTTGTCTATTATTTATCTGAGACGGTTTGATTAATTTTAAAGTATTTATTCCTCTCAAACTGGTCACTTTGTCATTTTCTGCCTTTATGGTGTCAGCATCTCAAAAGTCACCTTATCTTTATCTTATATATCCCGAAATCTGTGTTGCAACGATTCACCTCCCGCTCTCATCTCTTTCGTCTTGCTGGAACGAAAACCCTATCGTCCCCAGCATCGATTCTTTGCGATTTCAAAGCTTTCATCCCTTCCCGCGAAAAATCTCCTTGGGGCTTTTACTCCAATCCTCTTCACGACCATCCATAATCACTTCCAGTTCAGAACCATGGCCGTTTCTGAAGTTTCCGACAGCGTCGGGGGCTATGGAGCTGCGTTTCTCACCGCAGAGTAGCAGGAGAGATTTACATCAGTGAAGACCAAGTTGTGCGGGAACAAGGCAGTGGATGTAGCGGACCTGAAAAAGCATGGAATGCATAGCATCATAACAGCCATGGACAGAATGAAGTGGACGAAGATGGCAACTCTGTCAGAGGTGAGTTATCTAGACCTAGTGAAGGCATTTTGCATTTGTTTGAAGACTGAGGAGGACGGGTCCTTGACATCCACTGTCAAAGGAACCTAGATTAGTATTTCATATGAGTTATTGGAGCCTCTATTTGGAGTTTGCACCACCGATCACAGTGGACTTCACACTGTCAACATCCAGGCGAAGGGTCTCGGGATTGTTGGACCCGAGTTCAGATTGAAGGATGGGAAGATAGACATCAACCAGCTGAATGCATTCAACCGGATTCTGCATTTCATTGTGTGCCAGATTCTGGTCCCTAGGAGTGCCACCTAGTCGACTTGTACTAAGGCGGACTCTGATATGATGTTCTGGGCTATCCAGAACCAGAGCATAAACATGGTTGAGGTTATAATAGAAAGGATGAAGTTTGCATCCGCTCAGGTTTGGGACAAGAAGAGCAAGCTAAATGTGTCCCTACCATATGCACATCTGCTCACCAAGGTATTTCAACATTTTGGCATTAGTTTGTCTGGAGCAGTGTCAGAAAAGATGGGGCAGGCTATTCGCAGCAGAAACTTGAAGAAGAGTGGATTCTCACTGGTTAATGGTGTGTGGACCAAGACCTCAGTGGCTGAGGGTGAAGCCATTATTGGAGAAGCCCAAGAAGTTCAAGAAGAGGTAGGAGAAGCAGCAGTAGCAACAGAAGTACCAGCAGGACCAGAAGTTCAAGAGCAACATCAAGAAGTTATCAGTTCAGAAATTGCAGTGGAACAAGCAGTAGCAGCAGAGGTCAGAGCAGAAGAATCAGTGATCATTGGAAGCCAGATTGAGGATATTCCTCAAGAGAATATTGAGCCAGTTGAGCGAGCTTAAGAGGCTATCAACCCCACCTCAATTGTGGCATCTATTCTTAGAAGTGTGCTGGAATCCATTCCAAGCACTCAGGGGGAGCCTAATCAGTCCAGTGAACCAGCAGCAGATGTTGTGGCATCTGGCCACATTCAAGAAGCTGTCATGGAGGATGCTCCTATTCAAAGGGAGCAAGAAGAAGAAAATGTTCCAGAGGTTGTGGCATCAGGCCACATTGCAGACGTTCCTATGGAAGATGCTCCTATTCAGGAGGAGCAATCTGTTGAAAAGGAAGCACCAACCTAGGGGGAGCACACTGCTAGTGTTCCCGTTGATGATCAGTTCAGAGAAGGCATTGTGGAAAGTGCCTCAGATGAAGAAGATATTGATGAAAATGTGGAGCCCGTTGCAAGGGCAAGCAACAAAGGGAAAGAAGCAGCTTCTGGGATTCCCCTCTTGACCAGGAGGCCTCATCAGAGGCAGAGGAAGAAGAAATTGAAGGTCAATCTGAAGCCCTTAGTTGCTAGAATGGATGAACAAGGGAAAATTCTCTGCTCTGTGCAATCTGATATAGCATCAATATTCATAAGCCAGATCAGTCAGCTAATTCAGTTGGAGCTTTGGGTGCTGAGCTCCACAGTGTAAAGGAAGAAACGAGAATTAACAAAGATGTTTTAAGATGGATGAGGGACGGATTTAGCAGTATGAAGTGATCCATTTCAGATTTGACAAATCTTGTGCGAGCTCAGGTTCCTCCTGCTCCCACTCCATCAGTACCTCAGTAGTCTGGGCATCATGAAGAAGTTGTTTCTGAAGATCTAGCAGGGCCATCAGGGCCAAATGTTGTGGCAGAAGTGGCAGTTTCAGGGACAGTTGATGAAGAGCAGTTTGGGCCAACAGTTGTCGATGAGGTAGTTGCTCCAGTGCAAGATAGTGTTGAAGCTGTGAAGACTGGGCCACCAGGGCCAGCAGAAGATGTTTCTGGGCCAATCGGGTCAGTGGTTTCCGAGGCTGAGACTTCAAGAGCAGAAGAACCGGCTGTAGCTCCAGAAGCCCCTGCTCCTTCTCCTCTTCAAACACCAGCCCCTCCTTCTCCACCATCTTCCTCCACAGCTCCTCCAGCACCTACCACCTTCAAACAACCCATGTCTCGCACCATTTCATCTCCAACACCATTTCCTTTGCAATCCTCCTCATCTCCTGTCACCTCCACATCTCCTCCTCCTCTTCCTCCTCCTTCTGTTGAGGTTCATCAAACATCCTCATCAGCAGGCGCCTCTTCTTCTGGTCCCTCCTCTTCTGGACCATCCATTCCACCACTAGTCACCTCTCGTTCCTTCCTTCACCCTCCTACTCCTCCTTCATATATAACCATCATTCCAGAAGGTGCTCAACTTGAACACCCTGAGATCCAGGGCATCAAGGATGAATTCGAAGAAGCCATTCTTCGATCTGTTCTGAAGGTTAGCACCCATATTCATAGGAATGTCTCTTCCAGCCATGCTCCTAAGAAGAGGAAACTTTCTTCCAATCCTCATGTTTGCTCACATCGATTTGATTATAACGATTTGATCACAACGACTCGCTTATAACGATTTGGTTATAATGATTTGCTCATAACAATTTGCTTATAGTGTTATAACGATTTGGTTTTAACGTTTTGCTCATAACGATTTGTTATCCAGAACGATTTGGTTATGGATGCATAACGATTTGTGCGTACAACGATTTTTTTACGAATGAGCAACGATTCACATGAACAACGACTCATTCACACAATGATTCTATAAGTCATGTTCATATCGATTTCATGGGCTACAATGACTTGATATTCAAATATCTTGACTAGTCAAAGTCATCCCGCGTATTTCTCTTTTATCCATGCATTAAATATAATCGTACATTTCTCTGCACGATGCATGTCCAGATATCTTCTATTCTTATGCTTCTGCATGTATTATATTTTTGGAAAGACAGAATGGAATTTCTATTTTGATGTATTCTCACTCTAACGTTGACTGACAATAAGAGACAACTTAGCTGTCTACGTTTTAGCATTTAATGTGTGCATGTCTCTGACAGTACGACTCTATACAACGTTGGATAAAGTAGAAGCTGAAGGATATCAAGAAGGATTTTATTTTTACGTGCATGGAACGCAAAGAACCATTGACTGCAAAGGAAAGCCATGCAGTCTAACGTTGTCTGAACATAGAGACAACAGATACTTCAACGGCTACATTTTTCAAAAAAGAAATAAATAGAAGACTGGTGCCTACGTGAAGATACAAATCTTGAGAATTCAAATCAGCAAGCACCATAGAAAGAGCTCAAGCCTTACTCTATAGCTGTCATAGCTCTTGCTCTTTGTGTGTAGTGTAAAAACCTTGAGAGAGCTTTCAAGTACTGAGAGTAGTATGAGTTGTAGATCTTTTTCCATCTCAGTATTCGCTTCGGATCAAGCATTGTGCTATTAGCTTGGTCCAGGGGCGTATCATCTCTTGTACACTATGTTGTGTTTATTCCCTTCGTGTGAAGGAAGACCTGGGGGTTCCAGGGTGTTTATTCCCCTTCGTGTTGAAGGAAGACCTGGTGGGATCCAGAGTGTTGTTTTCCTCTTCGGATTGTGAAGAGAAGACCAGCTGCGACTGGGTGTGTAAGCTTCAGTTTGGTAATGGGTTAATACAAAGTTAACTCAAAGTTAACTCAGAGTTAACTCAAATTGTAGTTTGGTAACCAAAAAGAGTTAACTCAATATGGACATGATCAAATTTGAGTTAACTCTGAGTTAACTCAAACTTTCCTAACCCACCACCACCCCCGGAATAGAGTTAACTCATTTGTAACTACCCCTCTTTACCCCTTTCCGTACACAACCCATGTGCGCTTCTGCATTCGCCCCGTCATCTCCACTTTTCCAACCCGAGCTCGCCTGCTCGCCTTGTCCCCCATCTCTGGCGCCGACATCGCCCCCAGCTCCGACCGGCAAAGCCCCCAGCTCTGACCCTTTCTGGCATCACCCCCAGCTCCGACCCGACCGACATCACCCCCAGCTCCAACCGGCATCGCCCCCGTCTCTGCGTCCTCTTCGTCCAGCGTCGTCCCCATGTCTGCCTCGTCTGCGTCCGACGTCATCCCCAGCTCCGACCGGCGTTGCCCCCATCTCCGTCCAGCATCGTCTGGGTCTGTCAACCTCATGTCCATCCGGCGTCGCCCCCAACTCTGAGTCTCTGACCAGCGTCTCCCCCATCTCCCCCCATCATCGCCCCCATCTCCGACCCCCCCAACTCCGGCCCATGGCTTCTTCTCACCCTCTCTCGCATTGTTGCCCGTGACCTATTCTTCATGTTGCCCTCTCTCTTTGCCAGCCTATCCCTCGCTCCCGTGAGCGAATCTTGCAGGCTCACTCTGCAGCTCGTGAATCCCTAGCACATCGAAGCAGAAGCAGACCGCGGAGTAGGCCCTGTCCACAGATGAGGTAGTGACCCTGGAATCTCTTCTTCCCTCTTGGCTTTCTCTAACATTATGTACCATGGCCTGTTGCTTTAGGTAAACTATTCCCCGGCGTTCGACAACGCATGTACTTGACGGGCTTCAGAGGATGCGCTTGGAAAATTTGATAGATCCGTTTGACTGCTCCCTTGTTTTTGAAATGAGACGTCTCCTCTATTTATACGGTTAGTATTCTCCTCATTCGATTTTTCTTTGTTGTGTTTTGGGGGCTTCCCTCTCCCCTTTGGTGCTGCCTGCGTGGGGCAGCTCTACCTATGCTTGTTTCCATTACCTGGTTCCCATCACCGAACAGGTGCCCATCGACTTTGATTTCATTTCTAATTGATGGTTTGGGAAGGTAGGATATTCTTCACGTGTGATTGAGAGGAAATTTGGGATGTACATGTTAGTTTACATTTTGTAAATGACCCCTGTAGTGGTACTTTGATAGACATCCTTTCCTTTATCATGTTATAGTTTTGCAAACATGGTAAAATTGTAAGCTAATGCCTTTCCCTCCCTTAATCTCTACTGCTGCATACTGTTCTCTTTTTATCCTTTTTCGGCAGAAGGGAAATGGAGCAGGCTGCTTCACCTTCTTTTCTTTCAGTGTATGACCAAGTATTTTGTGATGCCAAGTATCTACTACTCCTCCCATCCAGTATATGACCAAGTATTTTGTGATGCCAGTGTCTAGTTTTTTATTGCATTAGGTTGGGCTTCTAGTAAAAACAAAAATGCAGACAATTTCCTTCTTTGTTCATGTTGTTTTGTTAGATTTTGGGAGGCCGAGACTCAAAACTATGTGGTTTCCATTCAATAATGGAATTCCATACCAACTTGCCTAAGGCATGTTATGCTCAGCCAGACTTGCTTCTTCAAATTTTAAGCATTCATCTTTTACACTTTGTAAAAATTATGTAACATCATGGAATTGTATACTAGTCAGAAATTTGATTATGAGGAACTGCCTGAATGTTGGATGTAAGTCCTGACTGTTCAACTAAGAGTGAGGTCCGATATTAGATTAGAACATTTTGTTAACCGTTACTAGAGTGTTTAATGACAGTGAGGTCCATCAATACATAGCAGAAAATCTTTTTTTTCCATCAATAATTTCACTTGAAAATAGACTCCAGAGATCAGCTAGTTTGACAATATGTTACTGTCAGTGGATATGTTAGATCCAAAGGGTTAGAGATTCTTTACTGTTATCAAGGCACTGAACCATTTAAAAATATTCTCCTCTCATTGAACTGTAAAATATGCTAGCATGGTAGCCATGGTTGTTTATATTATGACTGCCATTTCTTATGGGCTTACAAGATTATATCTCAAATAAATTTATTGTCCTCTTCAAGCTATATCCCCTCCATGTTCATTTCTTCCTTGAACTCAATGGCTGCCTTTTTTTTTCTTTCACCAGGAATATCTGTCATTTTTTCTAATCTTCTATGAGTAGAATTTTTAACATAATCTTGTAATTTTTTTGTATGCTACCATGCTCCTTATTTACACCATATATTACAAAAAAGATGACATGCTTACACTTTTTTCCTTTGACACAATGTAGAAATCGTGCAGAGAAGTGCAAGCAATCATCCACTGTTTGAAACCTCAGGTGCCTCCCTTCATAAGCCAGATGATCTTATATTTGTATCTCATTTTCATCATCTCCTTTAGCTCATTTTGTTTCTATCATCTCTTTCAACTAGCTTCACACCTCCATATCAGTTGTCAATTACAAATATGTTGCTCACTTCTCCTCTTTAAACTTTTTAGCCAAAGTCCATGTAATTGAGCACATCCCAGTTGGTTCCATGGGTGGGGAGGGAAGGGGAGACCCAAGTTTCAAGCCTGGGGTGTTGTGTGTCTATCATTAAATGGGACTATGCTCAACTACTATGGTAGAGACCTCAAAAAATGAACTGTTATCATTCATTCTGGTCGGTGACTTCAGTTTGGCATCTCAAAAGACTAAGATTTACTAAAATAAAGAGCATAACAATAAGAATTCATTAAGAATGGACTATAGGTAAATGCTCATGTAACTCTTGTGAGTACTGCCAAGTTGTTTTTATTTTGTTATACTGTAATTCCTTGCATTTGCCAGCACATTCACATGTAAGATATGCTTTATTTTACTTATTTGCATTGTTCATTCTCTAAGATTTATGGTTTTGCTTATGCAAGTGGCTCGATCTATCTGTATAATTTATAATTTATATATATATATATATATATATATATATATATATATATTCACAAAGTAGTTAGTAAGAAGTGTTTACCAAAGCAA
This sequence comes from Colocasia esculenta, assembly GCA_014218235.1. Classification (NCBI taxonomy): domain Eukaryota; kingdom Viridiplantae; phylum Streptophyta; class Magnoliopsida; order Alismatales; family Araceae; genus Colocasia; species Colocasia esculenta. The sequence goes on from CM024757.1 coordinate 82,883,089, forward strand.
ATTATTGGTACTAACTTCATGGTTTTTTTTCCCCTTCCTAAGGCATGTTATGCTCAGCCAGACTTGCTTCTTCAAATTTTAAGCATTCATCTTTTAATACATTCCCATGCTGCTAATATCAACTTTTCTATGGCTGCGTTAATACATTCCCATGCTGCAAATTCTGTTTATTTTTTCCTATTTTTTTCTTGTTCTTTATTTTCTAAATGTTCAAAGTATAGGCATATTGGAAAGTATCCCGTTTGTGTCATCGACAATGTCGCAAACCGGTAAGAACTCTTTTTCTCTTCTAACTTATCTTGACAGCTAGCTAGCATTCCCATTCTAATGACCATTCTAAAGTGGTTGAGATGCATATGCAAAATTTATTTATAGTTAACAACATGTTCGTATAATATCTCGTGCTTAACAGTTAGCAAATTATAGTTAACAGGAATGCTTAACAGGAAGGTGCCAGGAACAGTTTTATAAAATCTATGTATAATATCTGTATAATATCTCCTGTTATGTGTAGTTAACAGGAAGGCTCCAGTAACATTCTTTGGCGCCAGCAAAGCAACGAACCAAAAAAGAAAAAAAAAACTCGCGCCAGCACTCAAATGAACCACCGTTTTGCTTGCACACGAGCTGCACTTGTTTCCAGCACTCAAACGAACCAAAAAAAAAAAAATTGCAACTCGCGCCAGCAATCTTATAAGCACCAAAAAAGGAGTTTTAGACAACTCCCGCCAGCACTCCAACCGTTGCCTGACACTCCCGCCAACAGCAGGTTTTGTACGGTCAAAGGGTATTTGGGGTATTTTGGAAGACCTGCAAAGAGTTAACTCACTTTATGTTACCAAACCACTCAAGGAAAAGTAAGTTAACTCAGAAGAAAACAAACCAAAAATTGAGTTAACCTTGAATAACTTTAGCCATGGGTTGGAGTTAACTCTTACCCCAACCCATTACCAAACTGAGGCTTAAGTATCATTGAGGGGGACTGTACCCTTGGGTAGTAGAATCCTGAGTTGTTACTCAGGGACTGGACGTAGGACTCCTGTGGAGAGGAGGTCCGAACCAGGAAAAAATCTTGTGTAGTGTGATTGCTTGCTTTGTGTTTGTTGTTTACTTTTCACTAACGCTAACAATCATCGAAGTGCTTGTTGTGTGAACATTTTTGTGGACAGGTTTAGGTATTCAAAATTTAAAGAATCACATTCACCCCCCTCTCTGGGTTTGCTAGCTGGGCAACAATAAAAAAACTCATGTTTAACTTAAATATCTTGAATATATTTAATATCATATTTTTCCTCATAAATATAACATATTATGGCACTATCGCTTCCAAGAGAATGTCAAGGCACAACTTAAGGAAGCTTGTGCATATTGTCACAAACCGGGCCATGTCAAAGAAGACTGTTGGCGGACACTAGGAGCATATTGGAAGTGCGGAAGTCTAGAGCATCGAATCTCAGAATGTCTTGTACACTCTCAAAATAATGACAAGAGTTTAAGAAGACCTTAAGCCATAATGAGAATTGACTGAAGTTATTAAAAGTAATCTTTATGTATAAGTCAATAGGACTAGAATATAGTGAGAAATACTTGTGTTTAGTTATTATAGCATGTCAAAGCTTGGTAAGTTTTGCCAACCCATGTAATTTGGTAAGTTGAATTATGGAGTTCTGTACTAGAAACTTTATGAGATAAATAAAATCTTTTACGTTTATCATTATATTCTCAATACTCATCATTCTCGTCATGCTTTATTACCCCTTTCCAATGGAATATGTATTCATATAACTCTCTAAGGATTAAGGTTATTCCTTAGTGGGGGAGACTTTAAGTATAACATGCTATTAACAAGGATCTGCTCAATACATAATACCATATTACCAGAAATAAAGAATATAGTGAAGGTTGCATCTAATTGAACCTATGATCATAATATGGCTCTTTAATAACTAGAAATGCTAATATTCAGATCCCCATCAACTGACGTTGTTATGATAACAAATGATATAGGGGTGGTATCATATGACATAATAAACATGACAAGATTGGTAAGACCAATCTGGAATAAATAAAATTTAAAAGGTTGAAAACTTAATTTTTGTGATCCTTCCCAAACTAGTCAAGGAGTTTGGAGGACCAAACTCTTTTAGTGGGGGAGAGTTGTAACACCCCAAAAATTCTATTTATTAGAAAACTGTGAATAATTGGATTGTTAAACAAGATTATTTTCATGGGTAGTAGTTAACATTAATTTAGGATTAATTAGTGATAATAAATGTTATTCCAGTAATGTACTTAGAGGTGCGCCCTCCGACAGAGTGACACCGGAATTCTGTAGCGAAAATGAAATCTGAGAACACCATAATTTTTAGAAAAATGTGGTGATATCAGAAATGTAAATATCCGGATTTGTTAACGTACGGATTTCGAGATTAAGCTGACACATCTATTTTCTGGGTGATTTTTAACCCAGTGGAAAATAAATTCTAAAAATTGAACTAAAATCACCATAATTTGTAAAACCTTTACATTAGTCTATGGCTGAAATTTCAACACAAATGTACATCATTTGAATATGTTTACATGAGGATCTTTGGGCCAACTGAATTATAGGCTATTTACGGTGGTGATTTTCGTGGGATTAAATCTGCCTACGTGTGAGGAAGGCCACCTCACATGGGGAGGAGTCGCACACGTTACCCTTTAGGTGTAATCTTTGGGTTGTGCATGGCAATCGTGTCGATGGTAAAAAATGGGTGGTTTTTACTGTGACACATTGGGGGCTAACATGCCATCATGCATGGGTTGCTTGGAAGCTATAAAACTCCCCAGCAGCCGATGTCCAAACCTTTCCTTCTTCCACTTATGTTGCATTTGGAAGTCTCCTTGTCTAGGGTGTGTTACTGCTGTCCTTGCCTTGCCGGAGCTGGGTTTCTGTCACCACCAAGAAGAGCTGTAACTGCTCTCTTGTTGCGATTATTGCAATGCTGCTTCTATTGCTTCTACTAGAGGCTGTTGCGTTTACACCCTTGGCCTTATTTTTCTTCGGCTAACTGTGAGCCCTTCGAAGAAAAGATTTCATCCTTCAAGTCAGGTAGGATTCTCTTCCTTTCTCTCTCAATTTAATCCACTTTACTTGCTGTGAAGCCTCCTGTATAGGTGTTTCAATCCTCAAACTGTTGCTTTGACTCTGTAAACACTCTTGGAAGTGTTTGTGTTCATTCTGTAGAACTTCTTGTTGAGTACTAATTATTGTTATAGGATTGTTCTCCCGATATCACGTTGTCCTAAGCCTTAAGCTAATCATGTGTAGGATTCTATCCTATCTTCATACCTCAAATCTCTACTCTTGTTAGAAAGATTACAGGCTCGTACATGTTGCCTTTGAGCTTGTCAATCAATTTTAGATTAGTGTGTACATCTCCTGTATACGTGGCTGTAACTCCAGACTTTTGTTTGACTCCCTAACTACCTTTGGAACTATGTGGTTACCAAGAAGAATCTTCATTCCCCTTTCAAGTAAAGTAGGTTCCACACTTCAAATCCATCACAGTTTCCTATTTAAATGCTCATAATTTCCTCATTCATAGAAATCATGTTTCCTGTTTACCCCATGTCTTGAAGAGTTCTTCTTGTTTTGTTCTACTTTTGATTAGAAGTCTTCAAGGATAATATTTGATTTGGTATCATCCTTAACTTGTATTTGGCATGGCTATTAGAAGTATGAGGTTATCCTTTATCTTTCATATTGTTCAAGTTTTAGTTGGTGTTCGATGTAGGATCGAATAGGTGGATGGATCAGATCTAGAAGGGGGGGTTGAATAGATCTGACACAACTTACTGTGGAAGCTTAAGCAATTCAAAATTACTTCGAATCAGAGATCAATTCAAACAAATAATTTACTGATCTGAAGTGTGGGTGTGTGTAGATTATGTGTGAAGCAATTAAACACTTAGTGTGAAAGCAAAATCCTATGTAAGCATCTAGCGCAGACAAGCAGATCAAATCATTGCACAAAGGATTTTTAGGTAGTTCGGAAATCACACCAGTGATTCCTACATCCACCCCTCACACCGTGAGGCTCCATCATACAAAAAGATAACCATATCAGAAGATATATCTTGAAATCCAAAAAAAATCTCCATTACAAAAGGAATCCATCTCCCCCTTTGACATCAGCAAAACAAAAGGATTGATCAAGAAGATGGAGGTGGAGGAGGAATAGGGAGTAAGAGGGTCTCAAAAGTTTTCATCCTGGCTTCCAAGGCAGTCAGACTTGTTCTCATCTGTGTTTGCATGGTGGACAATCTTGTATGCAACAGGTCTTCCATCCTTCGATGATTATCATACATGTTCTCTTGAAATGCACTTAGGCTAGCTGACACATGTGGGGAGGCTGAAGAGGAGCTTGGGATGGTGCCATGTTGCCTGAAATTACTGACCTCATTCTTGAGATCAACCATTTCCTGATCAATGTGAGCTATCAAAGTTTTCATTCTGTTCATATCATCAACCAAGTGAGCAAAAGACAGTCGACTCTTAGACACTTGAGAGACAACTTCTTGACTGTTGAAAAGACCTTGTTGAGTGTTGGCTAAAATAGCTTCTAGAACAGCTTGAGTCTTGAGTTGAAGGTCTTTAAGTTGGGTACACACATCACCCAAAGTTCCAATGAGTCTATTGAATCTTCGTGTGGCATGGTCAGCTGCCTCTTGCTATCTAACAAACTGCCCATTGACTGAATATTCCAATCTTTGAATTCGAAGCTCAAATTTGTCTGACATCTGCTGTATAGAGGAATTGAGATTGTCAAATTGCTCTTGATGAAATTTGTACAACTCTGGTGGAACAGAAGGTCCACCAGAAGATGTGGAGGCTGATGCATGAGACTGGTGAAAGAAAGTGAAAGGAATTAGGATATTAGAAGGAGGAGGAGGTGTATGAGGTGTGGGTGGAGCAGGTGTGTCTTGTGGGACCTCCATCTCAACCTCAACCGAAGACTGAACAGCTGGATCATTCTGTGGAACATCAGCATCTGGAAATTGTGCTTCTCCTTCAGGTGCAGCTGGTGGCACAACAACTGGTCCTCTAATAATCTGATCACCTTCAATCCGAAAGCCCATGAATTTCTGTAAATGTTTGAGACAATAAATGTTGTTCTTTGGGATTTTATGAACCTTTTCATTATCAAATGAAATTCCAAAATGTTTGAACACTTCAGTGAGATGGGAAGCATAAGGCAGAGATCTGTGGAGATCCTTTCTGTTTGTCTCGGACAGAATTTGAGCCATAATCAGATTCAAGTTGACCTTAATGTCCTTCTTCATATAGTACATCACAAACCTCTGTATATCTGTCAGTCTATTCCTCCCACCACCTTGAGGTGTGATAATAGTGGTGAGAATGTGATGAACTAAACAAAGAACTGGAGGAAAGGTATTGGTGTTAAATCGAGTGACATGAGTTTGTCGTGAATCAGTACGATCATGTGGAAGACCAGTGAGTAGAGTGTATGTATCATGGAGATCAAATTCAAATGCACTGTAATCCTCTCCATCATTAGGAAACTGGAATAGCCGAGAAGCCAGTTCAGGAGTAAACAGAATTGAAGTGCCCTTGACTTCAGACTTAAAACCCTCAGGAACATCCTCCAAGTTCATATAAATTTCTGAACCAATCGAGGGTAGAAAGTGCAAAATTTGGAAATAAATTTCAACCAGCCTTGAAATTGGAAGAAAGTGATAAAATCAGGAAAAGCATTGGCGAAATTCTCATCTGACAAGTCCACAGCCCGGGGCTTAAGGATGGATCTTCCTTCAATAACAACCTTGGATGGTGTGACTCCAGGAGTTGAAGAGGAATCAGAGGAGTTGGATGAGGATTCCTCGGTATGAGAAGCACTGGAGTCGGAGGAGCTGGAGAGAATCTTCCGCCTTGGGTGTCGAGATGAAATGGGGGACTTGCCTTTACTGGAGGGAGTCACTCTTCCCCGCTTGGAGGATGTAGCGGAAGGAGAAGGATCACCCGGACGCTTGGACGGATCATGGTGAAGCTTGCTCTGGCGTTCAGGCTGGGGATCTTCAATCACGACCCCGCGCGCCGTAGCCCCAGACTTTGAGCCCCTTCTTGGAGATTGCTTGGGAGGCATGACGGCGAGCAGGAAGGAAAGAGAGGGAGGGAGTGATATGGAGAAGGAGGAGATGGCGGGAACGTGGAAGAGATTTCGTTCCTTGCTAGATGGAGAGAGAGAGAGAAGGTGGAGGTTAAAGAAAAGAAGATTTGAAGGCGGTGGGTCGACCTGAGAAAAGGGGCAAAGAAAAAGGAGGGTCAATAGAAGAGGTAAAATGAACTGCCGGTTAGTTTACACTAAACATGGACTGGCGAAAGAACTCACCCTGATAGTCTGTGGAGTCGACACAGAAGGAGACTGGTGTCGACCTGACAGACTTTGGTGTCGACACAAGAAGAAGACTGTGTCGACCTGTCGGGGCAAAAAGTGGTGAAATTTTCAGGAAAAATGGAAGGAAAGTCTTTATGATGATGAAAAAGTCATGGAACCAAGTATTCAAGGATTTTTAATATGTTAAAGAAAGCATTGGCCATTTGTCATCATAAAACCATTATTTAGACAAGGGTTAAACAACAGCTCACAAGAGTTGTTCATAAATTCTTCTGAAACACTAGAATGACAGTTTTCATTGAGATATGACATTCTATGCAGTCAATGACAATCTTTCATCTCTTACTAATCCAAAGTAATGTGCTTGCTTTAGGATTAAGTCAATTGTGTTGAAGTTAACCATTCTTAAACAGTCTGATTTGGGTGTAGGTTGTTTGTTTTGTTGATTGAATGTTCTTTAACATTTTAGCAAAGAGCTTTCAATTGTAGTAAATCTCTTTCACCCAAGAAGTAATACTTTTTACACACCATAGTCCCTGGTTACTAAGGATTTACTCATTATCCAGCTTCAAGGGGTGAATGATAACCTTTTGACATGGAAATATACGTTTATCAGACGCCAATATTTCCAGTTACTCAGTTGTCATTGATTTTTTTTTTTTAAATTTTAGATAGACCCCTTAGAACAGAGATAGAAAAAACACCTCATGACATACATTTCTCTTCATTCGTTGTGAAGGTGTGTAGTTTCTCAGCATTAATGCCATTGCTCTGTCGAAAAATATTTGAAAGTGAACAATAAGATATGAGTTACAACCTTATCCGTCATCAGATGTGAAAGAGATGTGTAAAGTCAATGCACAAGTAACCTTAATTCCATTAAAGAAAGCATATTACTTTAGAAGTTCAGAATAGAAATGAAGGATGACAGAGAGAATATAATAAAGCAATCAAGAAGTCATTATTTGGTTTCTTCAGATAAAATTAATGAACATTTCTTATACAGATGTTGTATCAACACATTGAAGCAATTTTGATTTTATGAGAGAGAAATGCAATGAATTCTTTAACTCCCCATGAGTTGCTAATTCCATCATTCTTTCATAAAAAATAAAGAGGATCCTTCTATACTGAGAAGATATTCACATGAATTGAATGAAGGGTAGAATGAAGATTTGGTAAAGATAAGAATGAACTGGAATGCACAGGAGACAATGCAGAATTTTGTCAAGACTGCCTGAAAGGTGTTGATTTGATATTGACACCAAAGGCTCACATTACTTCAGCATTTTTCAGATCAGTCACAGTAATACAAATCTCCATCCCTGAGCTTAACTTTTTTTTACAAGCAATACGACTCCCCCTCAAAATGTGCCTCAATAAAGCATTCAACACTCAACCCAATGACATAGAATTTAAGAAGTATGAACAAAAACAATTTACTGAAGACAAAAGCTCCCTCTGAACAAATGCCTACAAGGTTCTTGATACTTGGCGGAGACATATACTCTCGCATAGTGAAAGTATTTGGACAAGCTTGACTTGCCTTTGTACAAATCACCATTTGATATACTAAGAAACCAATGTAATGCAAAAAGAGAGAGTTTATTTGTAAAACCAGAACAACATGTATATAAAAAAAATTGGAAGACCTCAAAAATGTGGACATTTGCATAAACCAAGCTCTCTTCTTAAAGATGAAAATCTATTGTCAGGAAGAGACTTAGTGAAAATATCAGCAATTTGTTTTTCAATTTCAATGAAGTGAAGTTTAAATGATTTCTTAGCAACCTCATCCCTTAAGAAATGATGTCTTATTTCAATGTGTTTTGTTCGTGAATGCTGAATTGGATTTTTAGACAAATTGATAGCACTAGTGTTGTCACACAATATAGGAATGCACCCTAATTTGTGATTATAATCTAGGAGCTGATGTTTCACCCAAAGAATTTGAGTGCCACAACAACCAGCTGCAACATATTCAGCCTCTGCAGTGGATAGAGCGATTGAATGTTACTTTTTGGAGGCCCAAGAAATTAAGCAACCACCTAGATATAAACACAATCCACTAGTACTCTTTCTATCAAGCTTGCAACCAGCATAATCAGCATCACAGTAAGCAATTAGATCTAACTTACAACCAGCAGGGTACCAAATTCCAAGTTCACATGTTCCAACAAGATATTTAAAAATTCTTTTGACAGCTAACATGTGACTTTCTTTAGGATTGGCTTGAAACCTTGCACACAAGCATACGCTAAATTGAATATCAGGCCTAGAGGTTGTGAGATAAAGTAGAGATCCAATCATACCTCTGTAGGTCTTTAGGTTCACTAACTTACCAAATGAATCTTCTTCTAGTTTTACATTCATTGCTATTGGTGTGCTTGAATGTTTGAGGTGCTGAAAGTCAAACATTTTCAGAAGTTCTTTGACATACTTTGTTTGACTAATGAATATCCCTTCACTGGTTTGGTGCACCTGCAATCCCAAAAAGAACTGTAAGTCACCCATCAAGCTCATTTCAAATTCAGTTTTCATATGTTCAGCAAATTCAGTACACAATTCTTTATTTGTGGATCCAAAAATTATGTCATCAACATAAATTTGGACAGCAATGATTTGTTGATTTTATGTGAAAAACCAGTTAAGGCAGAGGTGCAGAAGTTTCTGAATTCTAGGCAAGCATCACTCTTGTGGGATAGAAAAATAACCCAAGTATATCTAGTAAAATCATCAATGATGACAAAACCATATATTTTGCCACTTAGACTAAGAATTCTTGTTGGCCAAAAAAGGTCCATATGAAGTAATTCTAGTGGCTTTGAAGTGAGTACATCATTGAATGTTTTAAAAGATTTTCTGGTTTGTTTTCCTTGAGCACATATCCCACAAAGTTGATTCTCAATATTTGGAAAAGATTCAGGAAGTCCTTTAACCAGATTTAGCCTTAAAAGTTTGTTTATTGTGTTGAAACTTGCATGACCAAGTCTTTTATGCCAAGTCCATGTAATTTCATCTTTATTTGCAACCAAACAAATATTTTCAGCAAAGTTTTTATCAATATTGATCATATAGACATTGTTTTCTCTTTTGCCAAAGAATTTTATTTTTTCAGTTGAAGAATCAATTATTTTGCAAAAATCAGATTAAAAAACAACCTTGTGACCTTTGTCACACAATTGACTAATGCTCAAAAGATTATAATCCAAACCATCAACTAACAAAACATTTTCAATTGAGTTTGAGGAGGATTTACCAACCTTTCCAGATCCAATGATTTTCCCTTTATTTTTACCTCCAAAAGTAACAGATCTTCCTTCCTTTTCAATTAGAAATGAAAATTTTGTTCTGTCTCCAGTCATGTGTCGTGAACACCCACTGTCAAGGAACCACACATTGGAGTTGGGTGCACGACCTTCCTGCAAGAATCAGATCAGAGAAGAAAAGATTTTGGTACCCAAACATTGTTGGGACCATAAGTTTGTTTGAGCAGAAACAATAAATCTTTTTTAATCCATATTTGAGTTGTTTTTGGCATTTGCTTTGTTTCAGAAGTGATTTCTCTTTTTGACATTCTAACAATTCTTCTTGGAATGAGAACACCAGTGTTCTTTCTTTCATGAGCATGGAGGTTATGCATTTTGGCATGATTATTCATGTAAGGAACTCCAAACCAAAATTTCTATTGTATCTTGGAATTTTGGATAAAAGGATTGTGAATGGTACCAATAAGGATTATGATACCTTTTATTCCAAGAGTTGATCCAATCAGATTGATGTGTTGTCTTGTATCTCCAATGACTATCATGAAAGTTTGCTTCTTTGTTTTTACTGTTTTTCAAATTTTTGTTTGATTTTTTGTTTAACTGATTGTTAGTTTTCAGAATTGGACAGGTCGACCTGTGTTGGACTGGTGTCGACCTATCACCAATGTGTGTTGACCTATCTTGTTTCTTTTGGTTAGAGACATTCTTTTTGTTCTGATTCTTGGACATTTCAGATGTGTTCTTTGACACTTGTTCATTTTTGTTTTCTGGACTAGTGCTTTTGACAAATTTTATCAAAGGAATTTTTGAAGGTTTTTCTTTCTTTTCACCAGATTTAATCTTCAAGGATTTTTGTGTGGTGAATCCTAGTCCATGTTTTTCAGCATTCATTCTTACTCCTAACAATGCATCAAGGTTTTCTTTTCCTTTTGTGAAGCTTTCAATTACTTGTTCCTTTTCTCCCAACAAGTTCTTAAGTTTCTGGATTTCATCAACATCTTGTAGCTTTTCCTTTTGTTGCAATTCTATTTTTTCAGAAAGTTTTTCAAAATCATTATTGGCCTTTTGATATGCAAGTTTGAGTTCATTAATTTCATTCAGAAGTTCTTCCGTTTCTTCATTAAGTTCATATACTTCATTTTCAAGTTCAGAAATTCTTCTATTCAATGAAGTATCATGCATGGTATTTTCAAATTTCTTTTTCAGATGTTTGTTTTCTTTTCTTATTTCAGAGAATTTTTCAACCAACTCAGCATATGCATCTTGCCAATCTTCAATAGAGTATTGTTCAAAAGAAGAGCTTACCTTTCCATCACTGTTGTTGGCCATAAAGCATAGCTCCTCATTTCCTGAACTTGAGGACTCTTCTTCTTCATCCTCACTTTGGTCATCATCTGACGAAGTTGCTATCATAGCTTTAGGCTTCTTCATTTTGTTGTTCTTTTTGTACTTGTCCTTCTAATTCTCAGGACATTCCCCCTTCATATGTCCTGCCTTGTTGCATCTGTAGCAAATAATAACCTCATCAGTTTTTTGATTTCTACTAGAATTAAAATTTGAAGAAGAAGAGAGATTCCTTTTTCCAGAAGAAAATTTCTTCTTTGCAGTAAATTTTCCTTTTCTTGATTTTAAAAATTTTCTGAATTGCCTAGTCATGAGAGTAAGTTCATCCTCATTGGACTCAGACTCTTCAGAACTTGATTTCTCTTTACTTTTCTCTTTATTACTTGATGAAGCCTTAAGTGCTACCGGTTTGACCTTAAGTATATGTTCTTCACTTCTTTTCAAATTTATTTCATAAGTCATTAAAGACCCTATAAGTTCATCCAAAGAAATTTTGGATAAATCCTTAGAATCTTCAATCACTGTGGCCTTTGTATGCCAGATAGATGATAGAGAGCGCAAAATCTTTCTTACCAAATCAGCATCAGTATATTCTTTACCTAGTGCCTTCAGTCCATTGACAATTGTCATAAACCTGGCAAACATTTCAGAAATTGATTCATCAGATTTCATCATAAACAATTCATATTCAGAAACAAGTATGTTTGCTTTGGTTTCCCTAACTTGAGATGTTCCTTCATACATTAATTCAAGTTTATCCCACATTTCTTTTGCCGATTTACACATGGATATTCTTGAATATTCTTTAGGGTGGACTGCACACTGAAGCATGTTCATGGCACTATAGTTAAGAGTAGCTATCCTAATATGTTCTCTAGTCCAATTCTCTTCATCTCCTTGATTTTCATAAGGACCCACTTCAACTACTTTCTAGATTTCATAGTTTTGAGCCCTAAGAAAAACTTGCATGCGATTTTTCCAATAAGAGTAATCAGACCCATTAAAAAATGGTGGCCTATTGATGGAATGGCCTTCAGCAACAAATCCTCGAGAATCCATTAAGCGAGATGAAAGACAATGATAGAGCAACCAAACAATTCAAGCAAATGAGACACAAAATTCAAACAAGCTCACTCAAATCAGATCAGAAATAGATATAAACCTACTTTGATACCAATTGTAGGATCGAATAGGTGGATGGATCAGATCTAGAAGGGGGGTTGAATAGATCTGACACAACTTACTGTGGAAGCTTAAGCAATTCAAAATTACTTCGAATCAGAGATCAATTGAAACAAACAATTTACTGATCTGAAGTGTGGGTGTGTGTAGATTATGTGTGAAGCAATTAAACACTTAGTGTGAAAGCAAAATCATATGTAAGTATCTAGCGCAGACAAGGAGATCAAACCATTGCACAAAGGATTTTTAGGTGGTTTGGAAATGACACCAGTGATTCCTACATCCACCTCTCACACTGTGAGGCTCCACTAATCACAAAGATCAACCACACTGGAGCACGACGACTCCAAAACAACCTTGAGCTCGACAGCTCACACACACAAACCAGAGCACAACCACTCCAGTAATCAAGCACAACTGCTCAACTACACACTTAGTGTGCAACTCACAAAACCGAGCTCAACGGCTCACAAAAGCCACGCTAGATCAAAGACAACAAAAATCAGATCCTCTAGCAATGATCTGACTCAAGATGGATTCGTTCACAGGAATTTGTGCAGAACTTCATGCACAAATTTCATAGACGAATTAAGGAAGAACAACTCAAGGTTAGAGAAGTGGATGTAGAATGAGTGTTCTTCAATGAAGATTTCTTGCAGAAAGTTGAATTGAAGAGGCTTGATGAAGCTCCTCGTCAATTGGCGATTCTCTACTTCAATAGCTTCTGAATTGCCAAGAATTCTCTTCAATTGCTGAGCTCCTGCTGGATCTGCTCCCTTGTTCAGCACATCAAGGCTCTCTTCAGAAATTGGCCTTGATTCCCTCGTATGTTTTCTTGAAAGAATGGATCACAGCTTCTGGAGATGAGCAAGATCTGGAGAGACCTCTTTTTGCCGCCAAAAAGGTTTCGCTGGGAATTGCAACGGCATCAACACCTTTTGGGGGTAAGGATTAGGGGTATTTATAGTCCCATAGGTCCATGTGAACCCTTGGAGTGCGTGGGTACAAAAACCTAGGCAGATTCCCTTGATCCTCAAGCGGCCACGTGTCTAGAGAATTCAAGTACTGAGATTTTATCCGATGTGTGTCGACACCACCAAGTTGTGTGTCGACACCATTGGCAAATTCTTCAAACCGGGCTTCTAGGACAATGAACTAGTGTTGACACCATCAGGGAGTGTGTCGACACCACTGGCATTTCTTTCAGAAAGTGCTTCTGGGACAGTCAACCAGTGTCGACACCATCAGGGGTGTGTCGACACCACTGGTCCTTTCTTTTAGAAATGCTTCTGGGACAGTTATCTAGTGTCGACACCATCAGGGAATGTGTCGACACCACTGTGGCAAACTTGTGTAATCCTGAAAATATTGAATGTAGGCCATTAACATAAGATATTATCATCAAAGTATGAGATAATAACCATTAAAAACATGTTGTTTAGGCATTGTTATGACATGAGAGATATGTGTAACATGTTTTACACATCATACACAAAATCACAAAGTGTCATCATCAAAACTAGGAAGAGAAAAATATTAATTGGTTAATTCCAAAAACACACTCAACCCAACATTTGAATCACCAGTCGGTTTTAACCATTTCTGAAAGAAAGTGTTGCGGTTGTCGACAAACAGAGTATATTTGTCGACATGCACCCTTGTTCTAGAACCCAAAACTTCTGAAAAATCTATAGCTATCGACAGATGACCCTGACCTGTCGACAGATAACCCTTACCTGTCGATAGATGACTCTTGCCTGTCGACATGCACAATCCAAATCCCAGAAACATGGTTCTGGGAACCAGTACCTGTCGACAGCCACCTTCTGGCTGTTGACACATGCTGTCCTATTGTGTTTTCAGCACCAATTCTTGTCCTATTCCTTGAGGATTCACTATACTATTGACCCTATGAGTTGTTTACCTCACTTCCTTGGATTTTAAACTACTTTATGACCAAGATAATTTGATTATTCATTCATCAAACTATCCTTTAAATTTCTATCCCTATTGTGCTTATGAAATATAACTTATGATCTGAAGACAGTGCTCTCTTCAAAGAGAGATTAGGATCACTTGTGGTAGCACCAATCATTTGTGATCAGCTGTGGGCGACAGTTTGTAGGAAAATCCAAGTCAATGGCCTGATGATGGTGGGCAATAAACCCCGTTCTTGCGCAATGAACAAGATCCAAGATGCTGGAATCGCCTAGGCATTGAGGATGTATTTACGTTATTTATTAACCTCTTGAGAGCAGTATGATGCCTGTCAAATTCTTTTCCAAATTTAGTTATGATCTAAATTTTTGTAAGACATATGTGACTTTTGTTCTGAGATTCGTTTGAGCCCGTTATGAAACCAACTTGGGCTACATGTTTATGTTAAGTATGAAGTTCATGAGCAAGTATGTTTTGATCAATATAAACACTTTTTGAGTACTCACTTAGCTCTGTAGTTGAAACTCCTATCTTTACGCTTACTTTCACCTACTGAGTCCTCCGACTCATGCCTTTCTTTTCTCCACCCCCTTTCAGATTGAAGGTAAGTGCAATCTCAGCTACAGATTATTCACAACTCTGCTGGTGATGATGATGAAGAAGAAGAAGAACATAGCTTCTGTGACTCTTTAGAGATTTTGTTGTACTATTAAAGATCTAGAGAGAGAAAGTTTGGCTTTATGTAAATAATGGGTGTTAATACTTAGTTACTTTGTTGAGGTATAATACTTCCAAAGATGCCTTTGTGGAATGGTTTGCTAGTCTTGGGCACTGCACATATTTGTTTGCCCATAACGAAGTTTGTTAGTGTAACCCCTCTTCCGATCTAGAGCTATGTGATATGTATATATGTATGTGTGTGCGGTCGGAGGAGGGTGTTACAAATTTAATAAGGTCTCATGACAAACATTAATGTTTAGTGTGTGCAAGTGTAAAGAAATCATGGGAGCATGTATAATTGTGCACATGGCTTTTAATTAATAAATTTCATGTAATTATTGACAAATATTGATAATCAAATTTTTACTATTCATAACAGTACATGATTAGGGTTAAACATGGGTTATATAGCTGAATTGACAGGGGCATAAGAGCGATTTCATGTTTTGGCCGCATTACTGAAATCACGACGGAGGTACCCATCGCGTTTCAGATCGCGACACAGCGGCCGGTCACGACAGCTGAACCGGGCCGATCTGGGTGAGCCGTCGGTGTTGAGCAACTACCCCTAAGAAAATAATTTAAGATTATTATAACTTTGTGTTTTTGCTATGACAAAATCTTTAAAAGACTTTCTACAAATTAAATATACATATCACACAAAAAAATAGTTTGGACAAACTCTATCTCGAAATTGTTTTGAAGTCCACAGACATCACAATTCGACTGTCGACTCTCACTCCTTTAGAATCAAAAAATTCTGCACAAAATCATATCTAAAATTTTCTAAGTCCAGTCTATCTGACTGTCAACTCCGACTTCATACAATCGAATACTTCATTATGGAATTCAACTCTCAGAAGTCGAATTCTTCTGTATCCGACTTCTGAAGTCAAATTCTATGTCTTGTTTCTCTCAATCTCCATAGAAGTCGAAATCATTCAATCCGACTCCTAAAGTCGAATTATATCTTTCTAATGCATTTCTATCCAACTTTCAAAGTCGAATGATGTAACTTCCAATGAAGTCAAATTAGTCTATTCTCTTGTTTCTGTCTTCGACTCCTAGAGTCGAATTGCACTCTCTTCTGAATTCGACTTCACTGACAAGCCTTGTACTTGTACTTTTTCTGTGAAGATACTATTTTATCAACCTATGAAATGTTGATTGCATATCATTTTATCTTCTTAATATGATTTCTGTCAGAATCTACATTGACTGAATATTTCTTTCTCTGTCTATCAAATTATCATTATTTAAATATATTTTGACAAGATGAGACATATTATACTTAAAATATTCATCCAAAATTGTTTATGATTATATCTAAAACATTTATTCAAATTGGTCTCTTGCTTCATGACAGTAGTCCGGATTTTCATCCAATACAGAAGATATGTTACATTTATTATTTTCAGGCGCATGACATCTGACAGAGGCTCACCTACCACTGTCAGAACTTGTCCATACCTTTGTTTGCAAACTGTCTGTCCATCTTTTATTAGTTTGAAAAGCTATCTGTCTGAGGTTTCCATACTTTTTATTTGTCTATGACTTACCTACCTCAGAAAGTATGGAGGTATCCTGTCCTTTTTGCCATGTCTTTGCTGCAGGATATTTAATGAAGCACATTTTCAGCATGGAGCTTTCACAGTCTATTTAATTGGAAGTTGACCTTTTAGCTGTGAAGCTGCAAGCCTCGTCCAAGAAGCATTGGAAAGAAGCAAAGATAGAAGGACCTATGGATAACAAACTCAGCAAGCATCCAAAGGATCCAAGGTCTCTCCTCAAACGACCAGATCTCCAACGGCCATTTTCAAACGGCTACATTCTACATGAAGATTATAAAAGAAGCCGAAGTTTGAAAGGAGAAAAATATATAGAACTTTCTTTCAGAGAACTGAACACCAAGAGCTGTGCTAGCATTCTCTTCAACTCTCCTTTTCCTTCTGCTAGCAAGAGATCTCTACAAGCCTTCATCCAAGCTACAAGATTGAGAGCTCCATACTCTGAAAGTTCTCAAATGCTCTCTCATTCTCACAGAAGTCTTGTTCTGGGTGGCAAGTGTAATATGATATTTTTTCAGTCCACCCTCCTTGTTCAGAAAGGATTGTAGTTGCAAATCCTATCTTTTTATCCTTTCTGAATTAGGTGTGTTTGCTCATTATTGAGACAAACACACAAGTGTTTTTTACATCTCTTTCTGTGTAATTCCTGTAGGAGGATTGTTCCTACATTTCCCCTCTTGTGTAGGGAAGACGTTGTTGAAGGTAGTGTTTGTACCCCTGGTAAGGGAAGATTTGCTTGGGAGCAAGTGGGCTTGTAATTCCTCTCAAGGGTGAGAGAAGGCCAAGTTTATTGGCAGTTAGTGAAATCTCAAGTGGTTGGCTTGAGGACTGGATGTATGACTTCCATGTGGGAAGGGCCGAACCAGGATAAATCTCCTTGTGCACTTGTGTGATTGTTTCCACCAATTTACACTTGAATCACACACTACACTAAATTCTAACAGATTTATTTAGTGTTGTTTAATTTCATATAAAAATTTTAAAAGCACAAAAGTCCTATTCACCCCCCTCTAGGACATCATTAGTGCCATCTCAATCCAACAAGTTGTATCAGAGCGAGGTCTTCTCAGAAGAATCTAAAGATTTGAGAAGAGATGGCAGCTGAAGCTCACAACTATGAAGGCCAGTCTGTTACAAGGCCACCATTCTTTGATGGTGAGGATTATCAGTATTGGAAGATGTGGATGGAGTGCTTCATCAGAGGCACATATTTTGATCTGTGGCAGGTAATTAAACAAGGTGATTTCCAAATTATTGGTGAATCCACATCTGGTCTTTCCATAGCTGATAAAAGGAATATGTCCCTGAATTATAAGGCTAAAAATTATCTTTGTTGTGCCCTCTCTAAAAAAGAATTCAATAGATTGTCTGCTTGTAGAACTGCAAAAGAAATGTGGGATAAATTACAAGTTACATATGAAGGAACCGATAGAGTTAAACAAACTAGAATAGACATTCTAGTATCTCAATATGAACAATTTAAAATGCTTCCTAATGAAAATATTACTCTAATGTATAATCACTTTTCCAACATAAAAGTAGGATTAAGTTCTCCAGGAAAAGTTCTTACTAATGAAGAAACAGTAAGGAAAATCCTAAGATCTTTAACTAATGTTTGGACTCCTAAGATAACTACCATTGAGGAAGCACATGATTTAACTCAATTATCTATTGATAAACTAATTGGATCCCTCATGGCCCATGAAATTAACATGGAGAGATTTTCTGAAAATTTCTCGAAAAAGAAAATGCCAAATGCTTTGAAGGTTGCAGATTCCTCTTCATCTGAAGATTCTAAGGAGAAATCATATGATAGTGATGATGAGGCAATGCTATCAAGAAAATTGCAAAGAATCCTTGCAAAGAAGAAGAAGTTTGGCTCCAAGAGA
This sequence comes from Colocasia esculenta, assembly GCA_014218235.1. NCBI lineage: Eukaryota > Viridiplantae > Streptophyta > Magnoliopsida > Alismatales > Araceae > Colocasia > Colocasia esculenta. The sequence goes on from CM024757.1 coordinate 82,901,397, forward strand.
TTTTTCAAGAAAGATAAGAAGAAGGATCCAACCTGCTACGAATGCAACCAACCTGGACATTACAAATCTGAATGTCCTAAGCTGAAGAAGAAGGATCAATCAGAAAGGTCCAACAAAAAGAAAGGCAAAGAAAAGAAGTTCAGAAAATACAAGAAAAAGGCAATGACAGTAGCATGGGATAATGAAGAGGCCACCAGTTCAGACTCCTCAAGCTCAGAATCTAAAGAAGAATAAAAGGCAAATCTAGCCCTCATGGAAGGACTGGATCAGGTAAATTCTGAAACCTCTTTTACTTCTTGTTCTGAATCTGATTCTGATAGTCTTGAAGATGCCTTCAATGAATTATATGAAAAATATAAAACAATAGTTAAGCAAATGAAAATTGTCAAATTAAATTTGCTAAACCAAGAAAAGGCTAACACCTTTCTAAAAAATGAAGTAGAGAGGTTAGGATAAAGTTTAAGTGAAACCAAAAGAGCAAATGAATTATTATGTGAAGACTTAAAAAATAAAAACAGTAAAATCATGGAAATAGAATCAAACTTAAAGGAACTTAAGGATGAAGAAAAACTACAAGAAGAAAACAAATACCTAAGAGCTACTATATAAAAAATTTCTAATTGTAAAACTTCCTTGTTTGTTAGATTAAAAGGTCTAGGACAGGTAAGAAAAAGTATGGAGTAGGATACACACCACCACTAAATGAAGAAGATATTGTGCATCCTAAAATTTATCCTAACTCCTAAATTTGTAGCAGAAAAAGGAATTAAAAACCCCAAAAAGGTTAATCAGCATGTTTATAAACAAAAACAGAAGTTTCACAACACTGCACACATTAAGAATGTTTTTGATTTATGTTGTAGTCACTGCAATCAACTAGGACACACTGTCAGCACATGCACTACCAGACATTTGCACTGGATTCCTAAGACTAACTATCAAGAACCCAAGAAAATTTGGGTACCAAAAGTTACAACTTAATTTTATTTGCAGGGTCGGCTGAGAGCATCCAAATGGTATTTGGATAGTGGGTGCTCAAGGCATATGACAGGTGATAGGAAGTTGTTTACATGCTTTAGAGATGAATGTGGTCAAGTCACTTATGGAGATAATGGTAAAGAAAAAGTCTTAGGATGTGGGACAGTTGGAACTAAAGAAAAGAATTTGATTGAAGATGTCATGTATGTAGAAGGATTGAAGCATAACCTCATAAGCATCAGTCAGTTATGTGATAAGGGTCATTTAGTAAAATTTCAGAATGATAAGTGCATTATTCAAAAGGATGGAAAAATTGTGTTCGAAGCTCAGAGAGTGAAGAATCTGTATACCTTACAGTTAGCAGAATTAAAAGAAGTGAATCTATGTCTTGCAACTACCAAGAGTGAAGAACCTGATTTGTGGCATAGGAGATTGGGGCATGCAAGCACTTCAGTGATCAAGAAATTGATTAAGCATGACCTAGTTGAAGGTCTTCCAAAGATGAAGATGAAGAAATCTGGAATATGTTCAGCTTGTGCAAAAGGGAAGCAGACCAAGACTTCATTTCAGTCCAAAACAATTGTCACAACTTCCAAGCCCTTGGAGCTAATTCATATGAATTTATTTGGACCTATAAGAATAGTCAGTCTTGGAGGAAAGGTAGATGGCTATGTAATAGTAGATGACTACTCAAGATATAGTTGGGTATCATTCTTAGAAGTCAAACCAGAAACCTTTTCAGCTTTTCTGAAGTTCAGCAAAGTAGTACAAAAGAATCAGAAATTTCAGATTGTCAGCATCACATTTGATCATGGTGGAGAATTCAAGAATGAAGAGTTCATAAAGTTCTGTGAAGAGAATGGAATTGAACATAATTTTTCTGTACCAAGAACACCTCAACAAAATGGAGTAGCAGAAAGGAAAAATAGAACACTGCTAGACATGGCCAGAACTATGCTCACAAAATACAATTTACCAAGATATTTTTGGGCAGAAGCAGTCAACACAGCTTGCTACATCATCAACAGGTGCATGATCAGAGCAATTCTAAAGAAGACCCCATATGAACTTTACAAAGAAAAGAAGCCCAACATCAATCATCTTCGACGTTTTGGCTGTAAGTGTTTTATCTTAAATAATGGTAAAGATAATTTAGGAAAGCTAGATGCTAAAAGTGATGAAGGATTTTTATTAGGATATATTTCAAAACCTAGGGGATATAAAGTTTTTAATAGGAGAACTTTAACCATAGAACAAACTGTGCATATATTATTTGATGAAACTAACCCTTCTATCAAAAGAATGGAAGAAGAAGAAAATTGTGTTGAAGATTTGTGCAGGGATCTAGAGAAAACATCTCTTGAAGATGAAGAAAAAGAAGAAGAAAAGGAAGATCATCCACTAGAAGGACTTCAACAACACGAAGAACAACTAGAAGGACTGCCTAGAGAATTGAGGTATCACAGAGATCATCTAAGAGAAAATATAATAGGTGATCCTCAAGATAGGGTAAGAACAAGAGGTATGAATATTCCTTGTGATTTTTCTGCATTAGTTTCTCAAATTGAGCCTAGGACAATCGATGATGCACTGGCTGATGAATCTTGGATCCTTGCTATGCAAGAGGAACTTAATCAGTTCCAACGCAGTCAAGTTTGGACTCTTGTCCCTAGACCTTCTGACCATCCAGTTATTGGGACCATATGAGTCTTCAGAAAAAAAATGGATGAATCAGGAGTAATCACCAGGAACAAGGCCAGACTTGTAGCACAAGGTTATTGTCACATTCTAGCAAAATTACATTTACTGAATATGACTGATATTAATTACAAGAACTAACATAAGCGTTTATACATAAGCAACTAGTTTAGCGGAAGCTTATTACATGACATCCCTCATTGTAGTCTAAATGAGGAACATGCAAAAGTAAACTGTAGCCTTATTACATTTCCACTTATCTACAAAGAAAACAAAAGATGACAGCAATGCTTGTCATGGTGTGGACCACTCAGCACACAAAATCCTCTTAAGCTTCATCTTCAATGGGTCCACCTGAAAATGGTAAATTGAATGACCTAACTAGCCCAGTAGAACTCAATTCCATTAAATGAAAAGGATTCAGATGTAAATTCTCAAGGTAAGAACATGTATAGATTGCTAGCACTGAGAGTTCAAACAACGATCAAATGAATCAATTTGATCACAGATATTGAACAAGAATAGTTTAGAAACAAGATCAATAACTCAGGATGATACTTGAATTCAAAATCAGACACATTTTCACACACACAAGCATGATGTGATGACTAATCAAACAGAATTGATGTATGCCAACATCCACAAATTCTCATCACCCCCACGCGGCCACTGATGAATTCGGACGCTCCCCCCAGGACTGAACCAGCCCTTTATTTGCCAGACATATTTCTCAAACGAGTTCAAAGACTCACAACTTGTCATCATAACACATACATTCTTGCAGTAGATCAAGGACACACAAGGATTCACTCATGGTTCACACACAAGAATTAAGGAACTCTGTTCCTTCATTGATTTCAGAAATTGATGCTCTCACAATGTCAATTATGTTCGAAACTTTGAAGTGATGGTTCATGGTAAAAAGGAAAATAAACTTGACTGGTTTAGTAGGTGTTTAAGTGGTAGAAACATCCATGAATGAGTGAGCATTTAGTTAGAATAATTGGGTGTAGTTCCGACCAAGAAATGAGTCAAGATAGGTGCTGATTTCCAAGACTGGCTGTGCCTGTCGACAGCCAGGGTGTTGCTGTCGACTGGTAGGGCTTTCCCAGAAGCTGAAATCTCAGCCTGGCAGTGGCTGTCGACATCCAGAGGGGTGTCTGTCGATAGCCCCTGTCAGATTACATTTTCTGGGCTCTGGACAGAGGGCCCTGTCGACAGCTAGAAGCAGAGCTGTCGACAGGTGCTATGTAGGCTTCCAAACATGGATTAAAACCATCTATAAATTGTACTACCAAGCTCTTCCATAATTCCTAACATGATCAAGACTCTAGCCAAGCATGATCTTAGCTTTAAGAATCAAGCTAACATGACAAGAAAATGAAAGAAAGATCATGGGGTATGATTCACATGGATGATCAACAGAAGACAAACTCAAGGGAAATTCATTGGAAAAGCAATTCTCTTAGTACTCTCTTCTCTTCTTTCATTACTCATTTATCAAAGTACACTCACTTGAGACTTTCATGGTCTCCCAATGAATCGATTCCACTAAGGTGAAAGAACCGTTATGGTTCAGTCTACACTACACAGGGAGATCAACATGACTTCAAATTCTAAACAAGTTGGAATGAAAAAGGAGTAATGTGTAGCTTCCCATGACTTAAGGACTAACTAGAATATGATGGAAGGTTCAGTTTCTATCATGAACATACTTCCTAAGCTGGAGATAGACAGACACATGATATAGAACCACTTCAAACAATTAATCCAGAAGTGGAAAGAAGGAGAAGGATTAGGAAATGAATCCTACATTTCTCAAGAGTTGATATCTTCTCCTGGATGGCTTCCAACTATTGAAGAAGAGATGAAGTCCAGGTGCCAACGCAGCAGCCTCCAATGCGAGTTACCCTCACAAGGTTGCAAGCTCAACTACTAGAAGAGCAGCACCAGCAGCTCCTCCAGCAGCAGTTCCAGCGGCAAGAAGCAGGGAAACAAGAGCAGAAGGGGTACAAGAACAGGAGAACGAATAGAGATTTGTGTTGGGAAGGTTTACAAGCTGGTTACAAGGTGGGTTTTATAGCCCCAAGCTCATCCCCATGCACAACGCCACGCCGGCTCACAGGTGTTGGGGTAAAACCCCCATTTTACCACCTTCTGACACCTATCTCATGCACAAGCTACAAGTTACACATGGTAACTATCGTGTTACCTTCACCATCAAGAGTGCTGGCCTCCCCAGAGCCTCCCACGTAGGCAACTCATAATTCAATGAAAAATCCCTCCCGTAATTAATCTAAATTCAGCTAGTCCAATTATCCTCATTTTTATATATTCAAACGATGTCCGTTTACGTTAAGATTTTAACCATAGACTAATGTGATGGTTTTAAAAATTATGGTGATTTTTATTTAATTTTTAATTTTTATTTTACACTAGGTGAAAAATCACCCGGAAAATAGTCGCGTCAGCTTAACCTCGAAGTCCGCACGTCGAAAAATTCGGATATCTATATTTATGAGATCTTCACATTTTCTAGAAATTATGGTATTCTCGGATTTTTATTTCGTTATAGTTTTTCGGTGTCGCCCTGTGGAAGCGCGTACCTCTGTGTACGACACTGGGGTAACGTATGTTACAACTAATTAAACCCAAATTCTAATTATTTCAATTTAATGATAATACTAATGTATAACAACCACATTATTCATATTTTCCTAACACTTTAAATTTTCGGGGCGTTACAACTCTCCCCCACTAAAAGAAATTTGGTCCTCCAAATTTAATAACACCAAGAGATGGTTACTAACCTGTAAACAAGTCAGGATACTTGATCTTGATGGCATCTTCTAGTTCCCATATTGCCTCTTCTTGTCCACATTTACTCCATTGAATCTTCAACAAAGGAACTTCTTTGTTTCGTAGTTGCTTGATTTTTCGATCAAGAATCTGTACAGGTCTTTCCTCGTATGCTAAATTTTCTTGTATCTCCAGATCTTGATATCCAATGATGTGTTTCGGGTCATAAACATATTTTCTCAACATTGACACGTGAAAAATATCATGTACATTAGATAATTGTGGTGGAAGTGCCAGTTGATATGTCACTTCTCCAATTCTTTTTAATATCTCAAATGGTCCAATGTACCTTGGACTCAATTTTCCCTTGATTCCAAATCTTCTAATTCCGCGTCGAGGAGATACTTTAAGGAATACATGCTCTCCTTGTTGAAACTCCAATTCCCTTCTTTGACGATCATCATAGCTTTTCTGTCGGTCTTGGGCAGCTTTCATTCTGTCTTGCACTAATTTGATAATTTCTGTGGTTTCTTGAATCATTTCAGGTCCAAGAATATGGGATTCTTTTAGTTCCACCCAACACAGTGGTGATCTACACTGGCGACCGTATAAGGCTTCAAATGGTGCCATTTGAATGGTAGACTGGTAACTATTATTATAGGCAAACTCCATAATTGCTAAATGAGTGTTCCAGTCATTTCCAAACTCTAATATACAAGCACGACACATATCTTCGATAACTTGATTTACCCGTTCTGTTTGTCCGTCAGTCTGAGGATGAAATGCTGTGCTAAACTTTAATTTAGTCCCCAATGCATCTTGTAGTTCTTTCCAGAAATGTGAGGTAAATCTTGCATCCCTATCTGACACTATATCCATTGGAATTCCATGTAATCAGACAATTTCTTTCATATACAATGCTGCTAAGACACCCACAAACCATCTTGTCTTGATTGCTAGGAAATGAGCTGACTTAGTAAGTCGGTCAATGATTACCCATATGGCATCAAATCCACTTCGTGTCCTAGGTAATCCCACGATAAAATCCATACCGATACTGTCCCATTTCCACTCTGGCACTTCGAGTGGTTTTAACTTTCCGGCCGGTTTTTGATGCTCGGCTTTAACTTTCTGACATGTCAGGCATCTTGCTATGAAGTCTACAATGTCTTTCTTCATATTGCACCACCAGAAATGCTTCTTTAAATCTTGATACATTTTGACAGCTCCGGGATGAATGGTGTAACGTGACCGGTGAGCTTCTTCTAAAATTTGCTTTTTGATCTCGGGATTATCCGGCACGCACAACCTGTCTCGGAATCGAAGATTCCCATGAATATCCTCATTAAAATCAGGTTTAAAAGTTAACTTTCTTGAATCTCTGCCAATATAGGATCATTATCATGTTGTTCTCCAATTTGTTTTATCAAATCTGATTGAACTATCAAGTTATCAATTACAACTTTTCCTTCTTGTGACTCAACTTTCAAGCTTAATGTGTAAAATTCCTCTAGCAATTTCCATTCCTTTACTTGTAATTGAAACACTTTTGCTATAGGATTTCTGCTAAGTGCATCTGCCACAGTATTTCCTTTCCTTGGATGATATTCAATTTTGAAATCATAATCTTTAATATACTCCATCCACCTTCTTTGTCTCATATTCAATTCTTTTTGTGAAAACAAATACTTAAGACTCTTATGATCAGAGTACACTATAAATTGATTGTCGTATAGATAGTGCCTCCATAGCTTGAGTGCAAAAACTACTGCGGCTAATTTCAAATCATGTACTGGGTAATTTTTCTCATGAGTCTTCAATTGCCTCGATGCATAAGTGATGACTCTTCTATCTTGCATCAATACACATCCTAGTCCAATACTTGAAGCGTCGGTATAAACCTCAAATAATTTACCCTCTATCGGCAAGGCTAGAATTGGTGCCGATGATAGACATTCCTTTAATAATTGAAATGCTTGCTCGCAACTCTCACTCCATACAAATGCAGTTTCTTTTCTGGTCAGTTGTGTGAGAGGCGAGGCAATTCTAGAGAAATTCTGGACAAATCGCCGATAATAACTAGCCATACCCAGAAAACTTCTAACCTCAGTGAGGTTCTTTGGTTGCTCCCATTTTTGTATGGTCTCAATCTTCGAAGAGTCCACAGACAATCCTTCTTTTGAAATAATGTGTCCCAAAAACATCACTTGCTTCATCCAAAATTCACATTTACTAAACTTTGCATATAGCTTGTGATCTCGTAATAGTTGCAAAGTAATCCGTAAATGTGTCTCGTGTTCTTCTATGCTCTTAGAATAAATCAGTATGTCATCAATAAACACAACCACAAATTGATCCAAATAAGGTCTGAACACGTCATTCATTAGACGCATAAATGCAGCAGGTGCATTAGTTAATCCAAATGGCATCACTACAAATTCCTAGTGCCCATATCTTGTTCGGAAAGCTATTTTGTGAATGTCCTGCTCTTGAATTCTGAGTTGGTGATAACCAGACCTTAAATCAATTTTGGAGAAACACTGAGCTCCAGACAATTGATCAAATAGATCGTCAATTCTTGGAAGTGGGTATTTGTTCTTTATAGTCAATTGATTTAACTATCGGTAATCTATACATAATCGCATAGACCCATCTTTTTTCTTCACGAATAACATTGGAGCACCCCAAGGTGAGGTACTAGGTCTAATAAATCCTTTTTCTATCAATTCCAACAACTGCCTTTTCAGTTCTTTCAACTCTTCTGTTGACATCCTATACGGTGTTCTTGAGATTGGTGTAGCTCCTGGTACCAATTCAATCGAGAAATTCACCTCTCTATTAGGTGGTATGCCAGGTAACTCTTCAGGGAAAACATCAAGAAATTCCCTTACCACTGGAATATCTCCCAATCCCATGATATCTTGATTTAGTAGAGTCACAGAAGCCAAGTACCCTTGACAACCCTTCCGTACTAGCTTACAAGCCTTAACTGCTGAAATTATTGGTATTCTCTTAGTGTGGGGTTTATCAAAAGTTATAGAACAAATTTCCTTTCATGGGAAAGTGATCTGCCTTAATTGGCAATCTAAATTGGCATGATACTTAGATAACCAATCCATCCCAAGGATCACATCATAATCTCACATTTCCAAACATATCAAATCACCAGATAAGTTATGTCCATTACTTAGGATCTGACTAACAGGGTAATACTCCTTAAGCTTTTTACCCTCACTCAAAGGAGTTGCCACTTCCAATTGTGTAGACAATGGGACTGATTGTATTTCCAAAGATTTAGCAAAATCATAACTAATAAAGGAGTGCGTAGCTCCTGAATCAAACAATACATGTGCAGGTTTTGAGTTTATTATCAGTGTACCTTCAATCAGTCCGCCTTCTTGCGGGGATTCAGGTTCTACCTCCTGAATAGCTTGTATTCTCCCTTGCTTTGGTTGCTTTGCTTGGGGATTTTGTTTGGCTGGCGTGTTCTTGATCATCGGACAATCTGAAATTCGATGCTGAGTACTTCCACACCTAAGACATGCTCCCAATCTACGCCAACAATTTTCCGCCTTATGTCCACTAACGTGACAATGCTTGCACACGTCCTTGCTTCCACTTGGAGCCTTCTCTGTCTTCTTTCAAGATTGCTGAACTTTCGGGGTATTTCCCGACTCAAACTTTCTCTTCCGATCCGAAGATCCTTCTCCCGACCTTCCTTTAATTTTTTCCACCATATCATTTGCAGCTTCCAAAGCCAAAACTCTTTTGACCATATCCGAATACGTAGTGATCAGATGTGAAGTTAACTGCATAATATAGATAGGACGTAGTCCATTCATGAACCTCTTGGCTTTTAACTTATCCGTAGCTATGAGATGTGGAGAATACTTAGACAATCGAGCGAACTGGGCCTCATATTCAGATACTGACATCCTTAATTGTTTTAGATTAGCAAATTCATTTGCCTTCTTTTCCTGGACAACCTCAGAAAAGTACTGGTCATTAAACAACTCCACAAATTCATCCCAACTAATTTGAGTCGGATCCTCCAAAATGGATATTACTGTTTCCCACCACGCTCTAGCGTCCCGTTCCAACTGAAAAGTCACCAACTGGATCTTCTCTTCCTCGGTGCATTTAATTACTCCAAATATCCTTTCAATGTCCTTTAGCCAATTTTTGGCCTCGTCCGGGTCTGTACTTCCTGCAAATCTTGGAGGATCTAAACTTCGAAAATCCCTGAATAGACTTGTCCCATTATGGCTGTTATTCTTAGCTACAGTTCTCATCACTCGGGTCAAGTCATGCATCGAACTTTCCATTTTCCTCCAATTGGCATCACTTCCTTCCATAATTACGTTGGGAATATATCTGAAACATTCAATAGGACATACATTAATTCCACAATCCACCCAAACTTGTATTCATCATATACACTGTGACGACCCAACCAGCAAACTGGCCCAACAACCGTGCTAGTTGGTAGACTTCCCAGGAAGGTCACCCATCCTGGGACTACTCCCAACTGAGCACGCTTAACTTCAGAGTTCTTTTCCTACTCGAGCTCTGAAAATGACTAGTCCAGATTGTTGGTAGTCTACTGATTTAATCCATTTAACATATTCTTATATGGGGTCTTACAATCTACCCCTCTTATATAAGCGACGGCCTCATCGCTGCTCACATATAGTACACAATCAAACCCCAGGCAGGTAGGATTCTAGAGGTGGCCCCCACAGGCTCAAGAGGTGGCTCCCACTATGTAGCACTTTGCGCCATTATGGCCTCAAGAGGTGGCTCCCATAGCATAGCACTTTGCCCTGTGTGGCACTTAGTTCCTGCACTTCCGGCTGGGCAAGGCTCTGATACCATTTGTGACGACCCAACCAGCAAACTGGCCCAACAACCGTGCCAGTTGGTAGACTTCCTAGGAAGGTCACCCATCCTGGGACTACTCCCAACTGAGCACGCTTAACTTCAGAGTTCTTTTCCTGCTCGAGCTCTGAAAATGACTAGTCCGGGTTGTTGGTAGTCTACTGATTTAGTCCATTTAACATATTCTTATATGGGGTGTTACAATTTAAAAACTTTATTTGTTTGCAAGTGCTAGGATTCGAACTCAGGTCTTCATAAACTCAACATAAGATACTCAGGTCTCTGTAACGACCCTTCTTATACCGGTACGGTTATACCAACCCTCATCGATATAACAAACGTTGCTACAGTGGGACATTTACCCAACTATTATATATTAGGTTGAAACGTACATAAATACATAACATATGACAGCGGAATTTAAAGAACTGAAAGCCATCTTATTCCATCATCCACATTTATCCACAGTACATATAGAGGAAAAGAAATTAACATGAAATAACTGAGAATATAAAATAAATATAATGTCCACAACTTTTCTGAAATAACCACATTATCCATATGAGACTACGCAGAGTCTCTCATTACATACTTATGAAATGAAGTACAATGTCAATCCACCAAGGTACACTACTCTCGCTCCGAGTCGCTCCTAACAATCTCCTCGGAAGAAGTAGTCTCAACACCTGTACGCCGAAGCAAGGATGAGTTCAAAAGAACTCAACAAGTAACACTAAACACACTAAACATACATGTAGATGGCATGGGTTGCTATTTGTCAAACTAAAGTCTAAACATGCTTTCTACACAACAATTGATAGATCATTTAACCATATTCACATGTTAAATAAAACTAAACTAAACATGCAGATTTTCATCTTTACAACAAATCATTTCTATTATGGATTTTCTAATGATTATCACATGGATAACTTGTTTATACACATGGAACTGGCTATTTATTATGAACAAAAGCATTAGTATATAAGATTAACATTTACCTACTGTCACAAGGATTTAAAACAATACATGCTCAATTACTCTAGTTTCATGATTTGCGCATGCACTTTCATTAACACAAGTTCACGTTTTATATGCCGTGACACATAGCCCAAACCACCGTAGAAGGACACACACTAATCACATTATACACACATCTATCACCTAGGCAATACAATGATAGATCTTAGTTACTGCGCAGAACCGGGAGAAGTACTCTCCACCCTAACCAGCGATACTTGTTCGCCTCTAGGATTTAATCCCAATGCCCATGAGACATCACACACAATGAACTTTCCCGTGGGGACTTTACCACAGTACAGTTCCACAGCCCTCTAGGTAGCAGTGTCACCCTTGGCACATTTTTCACATTTGTCTAATTAGTTTAACACACACATAGTATACAATTCTTATATGCATTCGGTACTCACACATTTTCTTACTTCAGTATCACCTAACATGGTATTACTGTTAATAGAGTTCACATCAGCCATTATTAATACTAATCATACTGAAATTAACTAATTTAACAGTAATTATACTAAACATGCATTAATGTAATCATTTTACATGAAATGTACAACTCAGTATCCATAGTTATCCAATCTGCATGAAAATTTAACCACAGGTCATTTACTGTTCACATATCACATATACAAAATTTCAAAATTTTCTGGAATATATACTATTTAAAAAAATTCAAACAGTGATATTTTCTAAGGTTAAAATAACCCAATTTATATAGTAGTCATCATTCAGACCTATAGTACACGCTATACATGCATACTGACAGTACTAACCATATTACAAATTTTTGAGGATTTAAATATTTTCGCACTATTTATTAAAATTCCTACACTAATTAATCATGCTTACTATTTTCATGTCAGAAAATCTAGTAAACTATACAGTCATCAGAAAACTACCAAATTTTTAATAGTAAGTTCTGATATCAATGTACATATCACAGAAATTTTCTGACATTTAAATTTTTACAGGGATCATATAAACAGTAAATGACAATACTCAAAACCTATTTATCATGCATTTCTGAAATTTTCATTATTACAGCCTTAAGTAAAATTTTCTCGGAAACTATGCAACATGATCTCATACTCGTATTACATAACATATAAAATTTATCATATATCCTCATGCGAAAAACCCCGGAAAATAGTTTATAAAAGTCAGATCTGCATACTGTTGAAGACTGACGAACTTAACGGCAAAGGAATGGCCGTCTAGAAGGTTAACGGCAACAAATAATGCCGTCAACTCAGGATATTAACGGCAGGGGATCATCCCGTTAATATTCCGTCTGTGCAAAACACAAACTGCACATAAGAAAATCATTTGAATGGGGGGTTCCAGGACTTGAGAAAATCTGTAAAAATCCTGGGACATATTGGACTCATGTAGGGATGATGTGGATAGGTTACTTGCCTTGGATAAAATCTCTACTCCTCGAATTTGGTCGGAGAAGCCCTCCTTGGCATGTGCCAAAGAGCCTTCAATTCCACCTTCAACCGGGTTCCTTGTCGATGCAGAACGCCACCCGGTGATGGAATCTCTTCTCCAATGGTTGGACTCCCCTCCAGTCGTAGAAGATCGCCGGAAGGAGTCGCCCGTCGCCAAATCAAAGGTTTTCAAGATTGGGTTTTCGCACAGAATTCTAGGGTTCTTGACAAAGAGTCAAAAGGACTCAACCTAATCCTAACCCGTTTCTTTTATAGGGCTGGGCGATTAGGGTCGCGCTAAGGTGATTTTGTGACTATTGGGGAACGGTTACCATAAGAGGGGGCGAAGATTTCGGGGGCGTTTCCGGATCTGAGATCGCAAAAGATCTGGAACATTAACGTCAACATCACAGGCCGTCAACTTTGGGTTGGCGTCCATCGATGTGGCCGCTAACCCATAGTAAACGTCAACTCATGTGGACGCCTATTGGTCGCCAGAACAAACTCTGCAGAAATCATACATACATATGTATCATACATGTAATTATATATATCTATATATACAATGCATATATTAAAGTACTAGTCTATATAGTATAAGTAAGCAAGTATTGCGCACTGCAATTCATACATCAATGGTTTATACACATATATACATATATACACATACACACATGTAAACACTCAATATATAAAAAAATCAAGGGCCTTACATACACATTTCAAATCCATATAACATACCATTTCTATTCATTAGTCAAATATTTATATCAAAACATACTATCATAAACCAGTCATCTAAGTCACTACCATCTCCTCCTTCCAACTTTTCCATATTACAAAACATACCTTCACTAACCTCTCACTTTCCCTTCACATGGGAGTTATATATACATTCAGCATTTAAACAAAAGGAGAGGTTTACAAAAAGAAGGACAAGTTGCCTAAGTCCTTTCTAGTTCTGGGTCAGGTCTATAACAGACTCCACAGATGGTTGTTGTTGTTCTCCTCCAACTCCGTGATATAGTTCCCTTGTCGCATCCGTCAGTGCTTCCCAATAGCCCTCCAACTGATGGAGCAACATGTCTTGCCCCAGCCTTAAATTGTCCAACCTACACATAACTTGAGTCATGACGTCCAGTGAAGCACCAGGATTGCCGGCAAAGAAAGCTCCCGCAGTCAAATTAAGCACTTCTTCCTTAATTTGCATATGAGCTTCCTGCTGGGCTTGGGCATACAGCTCAATGTCTTGACGTAGCATTTCTAGCGCTGCTACCATCCTATCTTGGGCATTCATGTCCATACTGAAACAAATATCAAGTTAAGCATTTATATGATAGCAAAGTCATGCTAGCTAATCCCAAATTTCTACCCCAACTTACGGGTTATCCCTAGGTTTATCGTACTAATGCTCTGATACCAATTTATCTGTCACATTCTAGCAAAATTACATTTACTGAATATGACTGATATTAATTACAAGAACTAACATAAACGTTTATACATAAGCAACTAGTTTAGCGGAAGCTTATTACATGACATCCCTCGTTGTAGTCTAAATGAGGAACATGCAAAAGTAAACTGTAGCCTTATTACATTTCCACTTATCTACAAAGAAAACAAAAGATGACAGCAATGCTTGTCATGGTGTGGACCACTCAGCACACAAAATCCCCTTAAGCTTCATCTTCGTTGGGTCTACCTGAAAATGGTAAATTGAATGGGCTAACTAGCCCAGTAGAACTCAATTCCATTAAATGAAAAGGATTCAGATGTAAATTCTCAAGGTAAGAACATGTATAGATTGCTAGCACTGAGTGTTCAAACAATGATCAAATGAATCAATTTGATAACAGGTATTGAACAAGAATAGTTTAGAAACAAGATCAATAACTCAGGATGATACTTGAATTCAGAATCAGACACATTTTCACACACACAAGCATGATGTGATGACTAATCAAACAGAATTGATGTATGCCAACATCCACAAATTCTCATCACCCCCGCGTGGCCACTGATGAATTCGGGCGCTCCCCCCAGGACTGAACCATCCATTTATTTGCCAGGCATATTTCTCAAACGAGTCCAAAGACTCACAACTTGTCATCATAACACATACATTCTTGCAGTAGATCAAGGACACACAAGGATTCACTCATGGTTCACACACAAGAATTAAGGAACTCTGTTCCTTCATTGATTTCAGAAATTGATGCTCTCACAAGGTCAATTATGTTCGGAACTTTGAAGTGATGATTCATGGTAAAAAAGAAAAGAAACTTGACTGGTTTAGTAGGTGTTTAAGTGGTAGAAACATCCATGAATGAGTGAGCATTTAGTTAGAACAATTGGGTGTAGTTCCGATCAAGAAATGAGTCAAGATAGGTGCTGATTTCCAAGACTGGCTGTGCCTGTCGACAGCCAGGGTGTTGCTGTCGATAGGTAGGGCTTTCCCAGAAGCTGAAAACTCAGCCTGGCAGTGGCTGTCGACAGCCAGAGGGGTGTCTGTCGATAGCCCCTGTCAGATTACATTTTCTGGGCATTAGACAGAGGGCTCTGTCGACAGCTAGAAGCAGAGCTGTCGACAGGTGCTATGTAGGCTTCCAAACATGGATTAAAACCATCTATAAATTGTACTACCAAGCTCTTCCATAATTCCTAACATGATCAAGACTCTAGCCAAGCATGATCTTAGCTTTAAGAATCAAGCTAACATGACAAGAAAATGAAAGAAAGATCATGGGGTATGATTCACATGGATGATCAACAAGAAGACAAACTCAAGGGAAATTCATTGGAAAAGCAATTCTCTTAGTACTCTCTTCTCTTCTTTCATTACTCATTTATCAAAGTACACTCACTTGAGACTTTCATGGTCTCCCAATGAATCGATTCCACTAAGAAGAAAGAACCGTTATGGTTCAGTCTACACTACACAGGGAGATCAACATGACTTCAAATTCTAAACAAGTTGGAATGAAAAAGGAGTAATGTGTAGCTTCCCATGACTTAAGGACTAACTAGAATATGATGGAAGGTTCAGTTTCTATCATGAACATACTTCCTAAGCTGGAGATAGACAGACACATGATATAGAACCACTTCAAACAATTAATCCAGAAGTGGAAAGAAGGAGAAGGATTAGGAAATGAATCCTACATTTCTTAAGAGTTGATATCTTCTCCTGGATGGCTTCCAACTATTGAAGAAGAGATGAAGTCCAAGTGCTAATGCAGCTGCCTCCAATGCGAGTTACCCTCACAAGGTTGCAAGCTCAACTACTAAAAGAGCAGCACCAGCAGCTCCTCCAGCAGCAGTTCCAGCGGCAAGAAGCAGGGAAACAAGAGCAGAAGGGGTACAAGAACAGGAGAACGAACAGAGATTTGTGTTGGGAAGGTTTACAAGCTGGTTACAAGGTGGGTTTTATAGCCCCAAGCTCATCCCCATGCACAACGCCACGCCGGCTCACAGGTGTTGGGGTAAAACCCCCATTTTACCACCTTCTGACACCTATCTCATGCACAAGCTACAAGTTACACATGGTAACTATCGTGTTACCTTCACCATCAAGAGTGCTGGCTGATAAGTACAAAATTTTAGTTAAATTTCGCACATATAGTTAAGTTTAGACAGTCTTTTGTCTATAAATAATGTGCACATTGATTTTAATTTTCTTTTCATCCATGAATAAAATTTTGAACATATTAGTTAATTTTTCGGGTATAACACATAGTTAGATCTTCATTTAAATAAAGTCGACATCTTTTAAATATTTCTTTTTTCTTATAGGTATATTGTACATAAATAAATCCTTGGTCTTAAGATTTTCTTAATCATTTCTTGTAAATATTAGTTTGTAAATAAATCAAGTTTTAAATAAATCTTAGTTAAATGACACCATCATGCCACATACCCCATCTAATCTTATTTACAAATATCCCACCCCACCCACTTATTCTACTTAAACATAGTCTCTTTTTTTAGTTTGTTTCCACCAGGCCAAGCAGACGAATCTGCTGGAAGCTTCAAGAAAAGCAGGGCTGGGCTTGTTGGGCCAGGGCGGCCAGGGCTGAAGGCGGCCAGAACTGGTGATGCAAGCAGGCTGCTGGCGATGGTGGTGCAAGGCGGTGCTGTGCGGCGCAGGGGGTGTGCAAGGCTGATGCAGATGAGGCCAGCAAGGCAGGCTGGGCACGGGGTGGACATGCAGGAGGCATGGCGGTGCGGCGCCCCTGTGTGCTGGCTGAGGCAGTCGGGCGGCCTGAGGAGCAGATGCAGATCTGTGCGCTGGCGGGGTTGGGCTTGTTCTGCAGGTGACCCAAGGCAAGGCGGCGTCCTGCTGAGGTGTGCTGCTGGGCTCGTGCAGGGCGATGGCGGCGGCTGGGCGGGTGAGGCAGTAGCGGCCAGCTAAGGCCTAGGCGGCCAGCGCCCAGGTGTGCAGGTTGGCTCGATGGAACTCAGATGGTGAAGCTGCTGCGATCTGCTGGTGCTGGCCGTTGCAAGAAGGTGAGGTGGCGGCGCCAGAAGCTGGGCTGGGCGGCTGTTGTGCTGGGCCAGATCTGGCTGAGGTGGACGGCTGGGCCATCCGATGGTGCTGGCGATCTGGGTGTGTGCTGAGGTGGCGATCCGGGTGCGGAGCTGAAGAGGTGCAGATGGGAGAGGAAACAGGAGGCCCGGGCGCCTATAAGAAGACCCCAATGTCCTCTTCGCCAGGGGGGTTCGGAGAATTTTTTAGTTTTTATTTTTCTGTTCTTCCGGTTGTTCTTAGGAGAGTTCCCTGGGTCGGCTCTGTAGAATTTCTTAGGAATTTTTAGGTTTTATCTTCTGTCATTTTCTTCTGTATATTCTTCTGTCAAACAGAGTTGAGGGCTGTGAGAGTTCGATCTAGGGAGCTCTTTCTCATTTCTGCTGTTCTAGTTTTATTTCTTGTATGCTGTAGCATCCGAATCAGTGGAGCTTGCTTGTCTATTTTTTCTGCATTTAATTTCTATTTTCTTTGCGTTGGGAGACTTTGATCCAATATACTTGTTCAGTTCTTTTGTGCTTAGTTAATGTTTGAGAAGTGGAGGGGGCTGGCCCTGGTTCGATGCTTAGGAATTTTGTTTTAGTTTTCTCTTCTGTATTTTCTTGTTTTAGCAGAGCAGAGAGGGAGTGTTCTTGAAGTTGGTTCGGCCATTAAGAATTTCTGAGGATTTTAATTTCCATTTATCTATATTTCCTGTTCTTCTTAGTGTAGAGCAGTGGTGCAGAGCTCTCTGGTTCGGCTCTGCAGTAGTTCTATTTACCTGTATTCTTTTTTTTTAAAGCATTTAGCAGTAGCAGAGGAATCGAGTTGGAGAGTAGGAGGTTGTCATCTTTGTTATTTGTTCCTAGTTTCTACTGTTGTTGTCTTTTTTTGTTGAGAGATCGAGTCTGTTACTTGGAGTATTTGCTTCTTCCAATTTCTGTTAAAATTTCTTCTATTCATCTGTATGGTGATTGCAATTTCTTTTCCTTTCTTCTGTGAATGGTTGGATTGAGAAAGTTGTGCAGAGCAGTGAGGGAGAGGATTTGTAGTTGGATGATTTAGTTTTTTTTTAGCTTCTTCTTTTCTGTTGTTGCAGAGCGGGGAGGCAATTTCTTCTGTGCATTGCAAGCATCGGGGAGGGATTTTCATTTTTCCTGGGTGATTTGTCCATTTCGCCTGCAACCATTTGTCCATTCCTTCTATGTTTACTTGGTTCAATCTAATGCAATTGTTCATCTTTTCTCTTCTTGGTTTAATGGTTGAGCTGTGAGAGATTGAGGGCTGCTGCTGTGAGGATTGGAGTCTGGGACTCCAGGGGGCTTCCGGAGTTCAGAATTCCAAAGCATTTGAGATGGGTTTTTGCTGCTGTGAGGAGTGCCTATGATGGTTCAGATCATTTGGTTGCTGTGAAGGATTCTAGGGGCTGCTGGCTCTATTTTTACATTTCTTCCGTGTATTGCAAGCTATTGTGAGGAGATCAAATTTCGTCTTCCTTCCTTCTGAGTTAGGTTGTTGAGAGATTGATCCAGAGTTAAAATTGTGTTCCATTTCCTGTTCTTAGTAATAGCATGTGGATTCAATTTTAGTAACACTTAATTTTTGTTCTTATTTTTTTTGTCTGATCCCCTGGGCTATAGGGGTACAGTGGTTTGGAATGATCTTTTGAGAATTCATGTTCCGTCATCTTTCCGAAGCAATTCAGATTTAGAGGTGTATCTGTTTGTGCCTAGTTTAGATCTCTCTCGATTTGTTTGATCCCTCGAGTTGTGAGGGTACATTGATATCACATCTCTTGTCATTTCAGTTCAACTAGTTCTTTCATTAAATTTGGTCCGTTGTGAGTGATTTGATCGGTATAGGTTTCAAGTTGAAGTAGCTTTAATTCAAGCTCTATTCAGCCTCTCCGTGGATATGACCTGTTCTCACCATTGTGCTAGTTCCTTTTTGCTATTTTATATTTGTGAAACAGTTTAGAAGAAGTGCGCATATTGACTTGTGCGAGGAACTTTGGACAACGAAATTGCACAGTCAACAATGCGCGCGCTTCATCTTGGCGCCGTTGCCGGGGAGGCATTAGAGTTTGATTTAGATCTATTTTGATTTGATTTCATTTCTATTGGTTTTACATTGACTTGTTTGTGGGCTTTCATTTCAGATTTGCACACTTGGAGTGGGACTTGGAGATTTGGACTTGGAGATTTGAAGCCCATTGGAGGAGAAGCTTGTTGAATTTTTTTTTAATTGCTTTTAATTCCAAATTTTAGATAGAAAGAGTGTGAGTGAACTTTGTAGTGAGGCTTTCATGTACTCTCTGTGCATGTACAGAGACTTTCTTCTCGTTGGCATGTAATAATTGGCCTCTTTGTGGTTTGATTGGTTTGGAATTAGCTTATAGTACCACTTTATATTTTCTTACCTTCATTTCATTTAGTTCAAAAACCAAATAAAAATTAAAAAAAAATTAAAATCTAAAAAATTTTTCCAAATCGTTCTTTCATGTTAGCCGTTTGTTTGTAAATAAAATTTCCATCCTCTCAAGATTAGAAACACATGTTTTAGGACATTCATCATTTTAATTGTCATTTCATCTTTTTCTTGCATTGAAGAGTGCGGGGGAAAGGTAAGACTTCTATCGCTCATTTCATGCATTAGTCTTAGCATTAGAAAATCCTTGTTTAAAATTGATCTGTGCATTTCATATTTGAAAATGGGACTGCTTAAGGGCTTCACCCATTAGAATAAAAAGATAAGGTGAGGGATTTCATCACCCTTTCCTTTGCCTAAAAATCACAAAATTTTTTTTTTCCACATTTTTGCATTTGCCTAAACTTTCAATAAAAATCAGTAGACTTGGCCTTAGGGTTCATAATTAGATTTGTTCTTTCTTAATTCTAAAACATCTCTTTAAGTCTGGTGTCTAGGATTAGAGGTTAAAAAGCTTACGCTTAAGCGAGTTAGAGGTTATTTAATTGGGTCCTTGCGAAAGCAAGGGGGGCCTCCCTCTACTCCACCTCTTACCTGGCCAGTACAAGAAGAGTAGGATTGGACTTAATCAAGCATAAATATGATTTTGAGAAAATAACATAAGTCCAAGGAACACTTAGTGGTAGGTTAATTTGATTTGAAAGTGTTTGTTTGTTTGTGTTTGTTTAAAAATTCATCAAAAATCAATAAAAATTTTAAAAAATTTTAAAATCATAAATAGAGGCTTTTCAATCTGTGCATGTTTGGTAGACATTCTCTGGACTTAGATTTGGCTCAACCTATCGATTGAGAGATTCTTTCAACCCATGGCCTATCAAGAACAAGTCCAAACTTTCCAAGGTTTCTACCAACCCCCTCATGATCCATATTCTAACACATACAATCCTGGTTGGAGAAACCACTCAAACTTTTCTTGGAGAAATCAATATGAAGAAGTGTCTCAAACTTCTTTCAAGCAATCCATGTATGGTCAATCCTATCCCAATCAGAATTCAGGATTTGACCAATCTTTTTATTTCAGACCTCCACAATTCAATGGAAATCAAAACTTCGATCAATTTGCTCATACCAATTTTCAGCAACATTCATACAATCAACCACTATCTTCTCAGCCCAATTGGGAAGAAAAAATGAATCAACTTCAAGATATGATGATGACTCTTTGCCAAACTATGCAAGAACAACAAAATCAATATCAAAATCAGAATCAAACTATTCAACAAAATTTGGATAGGATAGAGTCTCAGATTGCTGATGTGTGTAGGGAGGAATTGGGTCAGTTACCAAGTCAAACTATAACAAACCCAAGGAACAACTCTTCTGGATTTTATCAGGACCAGCAATACTATCAAGGTCAGGGGTACAGACCACTTGTTCAACCAAATATACCCCCACCACAAAACACACAACAAACATTTGTTCAGAATATTCCTGCACCACAATTTCAAAATCAATTTATACAACATGATCATTCTGCCCAAGCTAGGGGCCCCCAAATGGAAAATATGGAAACAGTGTCTAATTTAAGAAGTGAAAACATCATAACAAATCCTCACCCACACATGTCAATATTGAATGAGGATAAAGAAAATGAAAATGAACTTGAAATTGAAGAAGAGGTTGAAGAGAATGTTGAAAAATTCAAGGAAAAAGAGAAAATATTTGAAGAGCCTCTAGACATAATCAAAATAAATGAAGACCCAAGTCATTACATTCCAAGAGTCCATTTCTCTGAAGTTTTAAAGCCAAAATCTGAAAACAAATCAACTGGTAATGAAAAACTCTTGGAAGAATCTTGTGAGGAAAAAGCAGTGGACCAACCCTGTGCTCTAGGGTTTGAGGGAGAGGAAGGACAATTTAGTCCCAAGTTTCAGAATAATGATCCATCATTTCCATTAGAATGTCCTCCTAAGGTTGAGCTAAAACCACTCCCTGCTAATTTAAAATACATCTTTCTAGGAAAGGACGAGACTTGGCCCATCATAATTGCTAACGATCTTGATGAAGGGCAGGAGAAGAAACTAATTGAAGTCTTGAAAATTCATGGAAAATTTTTTCAAATGCTAGATAAGGTCTGGTTATTTAATTCTCGGCTTAGTCTATTTTCGGGAAAATTGAAGTCCCGACAGGATGGTCCTTATAGTGTTGTCGAAGTTTGTGACAATGGTGCTATCATTCTTGACCCAAAAACTAGACAATCATTCATTGCTAATGGGCAAAGATTAAAGCATTCCTATGAAAGCCCACTTTTCTTAAAAACAGATTCTACCAAGCTAGCTGATCCAAACGAAGCCTAATTGCGTCCGGTTGAAGACGAAATAAACTTAGCGCTTCTTGGGAGGCAACCCAAGTGTACAGATTTCTTTTATCAAGTAATTCTCTATCTTACTTTCTTTTTCTGTGAATAAGTAGGGGGAGAGGTAGAATAAAACATGCATTCATAGTCCCCACCCCAACCATTGCTTCATTTCATTTTCTTAGCTTGTACATAGAAAAATTTCACAATGTTTCATCTTTAAATAAATCTTTGAATAAAAATGCTTGTCATTTCACAGACTATGTGTCTGATCTTTAACCATTAAAATTTTGTGGTTGTCACACTCCTTTGCAAACATCCATGTTAGATAGCATCTAGTAAATGATTACATGTACTTCTTGTCTACCTTATGTAAGGATTTATGGCAAGAAGTTTCATACACACACTACACAGCCATTGAGACTAGCTGAACCCGAATGTAGCAAATTTGTCAAGGCTAGTAGGAGAGAGGTGATTGGTTTTCTCCCCTCCCCTTAAGTGAATTGCGAAGGAAGTGAAGGCATGTGATCAAGGAACCTGACTGTTCATCATTCCTTTAAGAGGAAAAGAAAAGAAAAGTAAAAAGAAAAAGCAAAAGCAAAAGAAAAATATATCCATGAAAAATGCCCCGGATCTGAGTAAAGTTGGACTCGCTACTCTTGAAAAGTGATGGGTTGTGCAGCATTGTGGATGAAAAAGAAATAAAGAAATTCTGAGTGCACAAAGTGCAAATAAAGAGGCAAAGTCCTCAGCTTAGAGAAATAATCCTCAAGGAAGTTGAGCAGAATGGAACTGCGAGAAACAACCCGATCTGACTGAGCAAGGATCTTATTCCACAATTCTTTTCTTCTCTCTCGAACTAATCTAATCTCAATTATTAGCTAAGGCAGAGGAGCTCCAAGAGGGCTGATGTGAACTCTCAAGTGAGCTATCAGTTGTGCACTAATTTCTTGCCATAAGCCTTTACAATTAGGAAAGACTTATCTTTACATTAATCTTTTACATAATGACTGTTTAGCATGAGACATTTTTCTAGTCCTACTTTTTGAATAATTTTTATTGCTAAGGGACTAGCAATGTTCAAGCAGGGGGGAGTGATAAGTACAAAATTTTTAGTTAAATTTCGCACATATAGTTAAGTTTAGACAGTCTTTTGTCTATAAATAATGTGCACATTGATTTTAATTTTCATTTCATCCATGAATAAAATTTTGAACATATTAGTTAATTTTTCGGGTATAACACATAGTTAGATCTTCATTTAAATAAAGTCGACATCTTTTAAATATTTCTTTTTTCTTATAGGTATATTGTACATAAATAAATCCTTGGTCTTAAGATTTTCTTAATCATTTCTTGTAAATATTAGTTTGTAAATAAATCAAGTTTTAAATAAATCTTAGTTAAATGACACCATTATGCCACCCAATACCAATAAATAAATAAAATATTTTAAATAAATCACCCTCACCAATACCCTCATGCCACATACCCCATCTAATCTTATTTACAAATATCCCACCCCACCCACTTATTCTACTTAAACATAGTCTCTTTTTTTAGTTTGTTTCCACCAGGCCAAGCAGACGAATCTGCTGGAAGCTTCAAGAAAAGCAGGGCTGGGCTTGTTGGGCCAGGGCGGCCAGGGCTGAAGGCGGCCAGAACTTGTGATGCAAGCAGGCTGCTGGCGATGGTGGTGCAAGGCGGTGCTGTGCGGCATAGGGGGTGTGCAAGGCTGATGCAGATGAGGCCAGCAAGGCAGGCTGGGCACGGGGTGGACATGCAGGAGGCATGGCGGTGCGGCGCCCCTGTGTGCTGGCTGAGGCAGTCGGGCGGCCTGAGGAGCAGATGCAGATCTGTGCGCTGGCGGGGTTGGGCTTGTTCTGCAGGTGACCCAAGGCAAGGCGGCGTCCTGCTGAGGTGTGCTGCTGGGCTCGTGCAGGACGATGGCGGCGGCTGGGCGGGTGAGGCAGTAGCGGCCAGCTAAGGCCTGGGCGGCCAGCGCCCAGGTGTGCAGGTTGGCTCGATGGAACTCAGATGGTGAAGCTGCTGCGATCTGCTGGTGCTGGCCGTTGCAAGAAGGTGAGGTGGCGGCGCCAGAAGCTGGGCTGGGCGGCTGTTGTGCTGGGCCAGATCTGGCTGAGGTGGACGGCTGGGCCATCCGATGGTGCTGGCGATCTGGGTGTGTGCTGAGGTGGCGATCCGGGTGCGGAGCTGAAGAGGTGCAGATGGGAGAGGAAACAGGAGGCCCGGGCGCCTATAAGAAGACCCCAATGTCCTCTTCGCCAGGGGGGTTCGGAGAATTTTTTAGTTTTTATTTTTCTGTTCTTCCGGTTGTTCTTAGGAGAGTTCCCTGGGTCGGCTCTGTAGAATTTCTTAGGAATTTTTAGGTTTTATCTTCTGTCATTTTCTTCTGTATATTCTTCTGTCAAACAGAGTTGAGGGCTGTGAGAGTTCGATCTAGGGAGCTCTTTCTCATTTCTGCTGTTCTAGTTTTATTTCTTGTATGCTGTAGCATCCGAATCAGTGGAGCTTGCTTGTCTATTTCTTCTGCATTTAATTTCTATTTTCTTTGCGTTGGGAGACTTTGATCCAATATACTTGTTCAGTTCTTTTGTGCTTAGTTAATGTTTGAGAAGTGGAGGGGGCTGGCCCTGGTTCGATGCTTAGGAATTTTGTTTTAGTTTTCTCTTCTGTATTTTCTTGTTTTAGCAGAGCAGAGAGGGAGTGTTTTTGAAGTTGGTTCGGCCATTAGGAATTTCTGAGGATTTTAATTTCCATTTATCTATATTTCCTGTTCTTCTTAGTGTAGAGCAGTGGTGCAGAGCTCTCTGGTTCGGCTCTGCAGTAGTTCTATTTACCTGTATTCTTTTTTTTTAAAGCATTTAGCAGTAGCAGAGGAATCGAGTTGGAGAGTAGGAGGTTGTCATCTTTGTTATTTGTTCCTAGTTTCTACTGTTGTTGTCTTTTTTTGTTGAGAGATCGAGTCTGTTACTTGGAGTATTTGCTTCTTCCAATTTCTGTTAAAATTTCTTCTATTCATCTGTATGGTGATTGCAATTTCTTTTCCTTTTCTTCTGTGAATGGTTGGATTGAGAAAGTTGTGCAGAGCAGTGAGGGAGAGGATTTGTAGTTGGATGATTTAGTTTTTTTTTAGCTTCTTCTTTTCTGTTGTTGCAGAGCGGGGAGGCAATTTCTTCTGTGCATTGCAAGCATCGGGGAGGGATTTTCATTTTTCCTGGGTGATTTGTCCATTTCGCCTGCAACCATTTGTCCATTCCTTCTATGTTTACTTGGTTCAATCTAATGCAATTGTTCATCTTTTCTCTTCTTGGTTTAATGGTTGAGCTGTGAGAGATTGAGGGCTGCTGCTGTGAGGATTGGAGTCTGGGACTCCAGGGGGCTTCCGGAGTTCAGAATTCCAAAGCATTTGAGATGGGTTTTTGCTGCTGTGAGGAGTGCCTATGATGGTTCAGATCATTCGGTTGCTGTGAAGGATTCTAGGGGCTGCTGGCTCTATTTTTACATTTCTTCCGTGTATTGCAAGCTATTGTGAGGAGATCAAATTTCGTCTTCCTTCCTTCTGAGTTAGGTTGTTGAGAGATTGATCCAGAGTTAAAATTGTGTTCCATTTTCTGTTCTTAGTAATAGCATGTGGATTCAATTTTAGTAACACTTAATTTTTGTTCTTATTTTTTTTGTCTGATCACCTGGGCTATAGGGTACAGTGGTTTGGAATGATCTTTTGAGAATTCATGTTCCGTCATCTTTCCGAAGCAATTCAGATTTAGAGGTGTATCTGTTTGTGCCTAGTTTAGATCTCTCTCGATTTGTTTGATCCCTCGAGTTGTGAGGGTACATTGATATCACATCTCTTGTCATTTCAGTTCAACTAGTTCTTTCATTAAATTTGGTCCGTTGTGAGTGATTTGATCGGTATAGGTTTCAAGTTGAAGTAGCTTTAATTCAAGCTCTATTCAGCCTCTCCGTGGATATGACCTGTTCTCACCATTGTGCTAGTTCCTTTTTGCTATTTTATATTTGTGAAACAGTTTAGAAGAAGTGCGCATATTGACTTGTGCGAGGAACTTTGGACAACGAAATTGCACAGTCAACAATGCGCGCGCTTCACTGGCCTCCCCAGAGCCTCCCACGTAGGCAACTCATAATTCAATGAAAAATCCCTCCCGTAATTAATCTAAATTCAGCTGGTCCAATTGTCCTCATTTTTATATATTCAAACGATGTCCGTTTACATTAAGATTTTAATCATAGACTAATGTGATGGTTTTACAAAATATGGTTATTTTTATTTAATTTTTAAATTTTATTTTACATTAGGTGAAAAATCATCTGGAAAATAGTCGCGTCAGCTTAACCTCGAAGTCCGCACGTCGAAAAATTCAGATATCTATATTTCTAAGATCTTCACATTTTTCTAGAAATTATGGTATTCTCAGATTTTTATTTCATTATAGTTTTTCGGTGTCGCCATGTGAAAGCGCGCACCTCCATGTACGACACTGGGGTAACGTATGTTTCCACTAATTAAACTCAAAATCTAATTATTTCAATTTAATGACAATACTAATGTATAATAACCACATTATTCATATTTTCCTAACACTTTAAATTTTCGGGGCGTTACAGGTATTCCCAATAGGAAGGCATTGATTTTAATGAAACTTATGCCCCAGTAGCTAGATTAGAGGTAATCAGAATTCTGTTAGCATATGCATGCTCTCTAAACATCAATTTATTTCAAATGGATGTTAAAAGTGCTTTTATGAATGGTTTTATAAAAGAAGAAGTTTATGTTGAGCAACCACCTGGTTTTGAAGATACTAAATATCCAAATCATGTTTTTCGTTTAAAGAAAGCACTATATGGTCTGAAACAAGCTCCAAGAGCTTGGTATGAAAGATTAAGTGCTTATCTTATATCACATGATTTTGTAAGAGGTAAAGTTGATAGCACACTATTTATCAAGAAATTTTCAGATGGAATCTTAATAGTGCAAATATATGTTGATGATATCATATTTGATTCTACTAATGAATCACTTTGTAAATTCTTTGAAAACCTTATGCAACGTGAGTTTGAAATGAGCATGATGGGTGAGCTTAACTATTTTCTTGGGTTGCAAATTAAGCAGACCAAGGAAGGTACTCACATTTGTCAAACCAAATACATTTCAGATTTACTTTCTAAATATGGCTTTGACAAGTGTAAGCCCTTAGGAACACCCATGAGCTCAGGAATTAAGTTGGATAGTGATCCACTTGGCAAGAAAGTAGATCAAAAGGTCTATAGAGGCATGATAGGATCACTACTCTATTTTTCTGCTAGTAGACCAGATATAATATTCAGTGTATATTTGTGTGAAAGATTTCAAGTTGATCCTAAAGAATCTCATGTTCATACTGCTAAAAGAATTTTTAGATATCTTATAAATACAAGTAAATTAGAGTTATGGTATCCCAGATGTTCAGATTTCAAATTAATTGGATATAGTGATGCTGACTTTGCTGGATGCAAAATAGATAGAAAAAGCACCTGTGATACTTGTCAATTACTTGCAGGTTGTTTGATATCTTGGTCTTCCGGAAAGCAAAATTCAGTGGCATTATCCACAACAGAAGCTGAATACATTACAGTTGGAAGTTGCTGTACTCAACTGTTGTGGATCAAGCACTAATTGGAAGACTATGGTCACATACTTCAAGAAATTCCAATGCTGTGTGACAATACAAGCGCAATCAATTTGACCAAAAATCCTATCCAGCACTCAAGAACAAAACATATTGAGGTTAGACATTACTTCATCAGGGACCATGTAAGTAATGGTGACATTTTACTTGATTTTGTTTCTACAGAAAATCAACTTGCTGGTATTTTTACCAAACATCTTCCTGAAGATAGATTTACATCTATTAGAAGAGAAATAGGTATGTGTAATCCTGATTAAAGTAATGTGAAAAATTTCGTGTCTAAATTGTATGATAAGCTTTCTCTATGAATTTTTTTTTCTAAGTCCCAGAACTGTGACTCTTGCAGTCGGAGACATAATCCGACTCATGTTAAAATAATGTATTCGACTCTTGCAGTCGGAAACACAATCCGACTTCCTAGAGTCGAAGTCTGAAAAGGTGCGTATTAATTTAAAATAATAAATGAAATTAAGACACATTTATTATGCAACGGTTCAATCAATCAATCGCGTCTGTTCACCCTGAAATCTCTGGCCAGTTTCTTTTCAACCTCTTTATTAGGATAATCCCTTTCTGTCTGAAGACACCCTTTCAAACTTTCTCTCCAACTCTCCTGTCATCTTCCTCCTCTTCGTGCCTACATTGTTCATCTCCGGAACTCTCTTCAGAGCTTCTGCAGATTTCCTCATCTCCTCTGAAGAAAGGTAGGCTCTTTGTTCTCTAAACTACATTTCTTTCACTCCTTCGACAGTTCCATGAATCTTCTCTATCTCTTTTTTGTCTAGATGGCATCCTCCAAGGCTTCTAAGGGAACCATGCTCACCCCTGAGCAGTTCCAGTGCCTTTCCCTTGCAAAGTTTTCCACCTGTTCAGGGAAGGTTGTAGACTTTTCTCAGTTGCATGGCAACTTAGGATGGGTAGCAGAAACCCTAGAGGAGATGGGCTGGGCTAGACTGTGCAGGATTTATGAACCCTCCTTCGAAGGTGCCCTTAAGGCATTCTTTGTCTCCCTTCAAGTCTCCTCAGAAAATTCAATCACTGGAAATGTGAAAGGGACCAAGGTTACTATTTCTGAAGAACTTTTGATGGAAATTTTGGGTTGTTCCAACTCCAGGCGCAAGCTTAGTGAGATAGTTCCTTTGGATAAGCAAAAAATGGGAATTATTGGAAGCCTGGGGGCTGTTAGCAAGAAAGGACTCTTGGTCAATGAGTTGTCAGTAGAAAAGAGACTCATCCATTTAGTGATCACCAACATTATCACACCCAAGGCTTGTACCCACTCATCCATTACAGCTAGAGATGGTAGTTTATTGTTTTGGGCTATTCAAAGGCATAAGGTCAACCTACCAGCAGTTATTTTGGAGAAAATGATAGCATCAAAGAATTTGCAGGAGTCCCTCCCATATGGACCACTGCTATCTTTGATTTTTAAAAGATTTTCAGTGGATTTGAGTGAAGAAATTCCATCAGGCATGAAAGAGAAGATTGGCCTATCCACATTAAGGAGAAGCCATTACATCTTGGAAAACAAGGCTCAGAATTTATGGGTTAAGGAATCTGTACCCCAGTGCACCCATGAAGTGTTTCCTGATGAAGCATTGGACATATCATCTGTTCCAGAAAGTCAATAACAAGAAGAAGCCAGAGAAGAAGAAGTGAGAATGGAAGCCAATATTCAGGAAGAAGAGCAACAAGAATCTCATCAGTTTGAAGAGCATTTTCAGCAAAGTCAAGTTCCAGTCTCCCCTTGAGAACAAGATGCACCAGAAGAGACAATCAATCAGGTATTAAGAGAGATAAAAGGAAAAGGAGTAGCACAAGATCAAGATGATATTCCCAGGACTACTCCATCAGTACAAGAATTTGAAGAAATGAAGCACCTTTCCTCTCCTTCTCAGTTTGAGACCCGACCAAGGTCTCAAAGGGAGAGTAGCAATAGTTTGAACTCAATATTGGATTTACTGACCAAGCAACAAGAAAGCTTGTCAGTGCTTCAGTTGCAAGTGGAATTTGTAGATGCCAAGTTTGATTGTTTGGCAGATGAGGTCAAGCAAATGAAGGACCTCTTACTTCAGTTAGTGTGCCAATAGAGCACTCATTAGTCATCTGCACCTTCATCCACCCATCAAGAAAAGTAGCAACCAGATAAGCAACAAACCGTTGAAGAAGAGCAAGAACAAGAGCATCAGCAGCAGTAGCAAGAAAAAGAGAAGGAGCAACAGCCTGAGCAGCCGCAGCAGCAAGAGCAAGAGCAATAGGAAGTTCTGCCCCAATTGGCTATTGTGGAAGTTCAGCAGAAATCAGTGCCAGAGCAGCTTTGAGCAGCAGTAGTTGAGCAGCAGCAGCAATCCCCTCAGGAATCTAGGCCTACAAGACCTCTAGAGTCTCAGGATTCTGATGTTGATGCCAGGTCCAAGGTCAAGACTTTTAAGAGGAAGGTGAAGAGAAGACTCCATAAAAATGGTAAATCTGTGTCCTCTTCTCCTCCTCCTCCTCCTTCTCCTGAACCAACCCCTTCTGCTCACACCTCTACCATTGATCCTGCTCTTCCTGAACCAGAACTACCTCCTACTTCCTCATCTCTTCCTACTGCACCCACTGCTCCCACTCCCATTACTAAAAAACCTCCACCTCCTACATCATCTGATCCTCCTCCCTCTTCATTTTCAGAGGATCAACCAATTGCCTCTGACAATACAAATTTCAAAATTTATCCTTTGAAATACCAATTCAAGCAATCCAAGGCAACCATTCCTCCCCTCCACACACAACCTCCAAATTTCTTTTCCTCTCTTCCTACTGCCTCCTCATCTTTAGCAGACATGTAGCACCCCGGAAATTTTAATTACATAAAAAAATTCAAATAAATGGAAATAAATAATTTCCATAATATCAGAGTATTTAAAACATACGTATCATTATCGTATGTGCTAAAACACGTCAGAACATTCCGTAAAAATTATAAACCAACCCCACACATTTTTCCTAAGTGTTCCACGAAGAAATTCATGTGACAAAAAATCCGATTAACCAAGTGTACATCACATGGTGACCGATTATCCAAATAAGGAAACAAGTCGGAAAACCGGTAACACGGAAATACGACGCAATCATAAATTAAATAAAAATATTGGAGAGACTTTCAACATTATATATTAATGACCCAATATCATAATTGGGCCAATGGACAATATTTGGCCCAAAAATCAAATGAAGTAAGAAAATACATGGAAATTCGTAACCTAAATAGGCTGAAATTAGAAAGAGGCAATTAGAGTTGAATTGGGATGCAATCATGCATTCTTGGCAACCCAAATTCGTGCATAGCCATCCTTTGGGATTGCTCGATGGCCAAGGCACTCCAATGGAGGAAGAAATCCTCAAATTAGGAAAGTAATAGGTCAAAACCGCAACCCTAGTTTTCTTGTTACAATAGGACTCCTAAACACCATGGTTGCTTAAATACTGTCCACCAAACCCTAGGGTCGAGTTTTACAACTTGCTGGGGTCGTGTGGAGGAGTTCTTGGCGGCTGGGCAGCTGTGGAACGACCACAAGAAGGTCATCTTCTTCCCCTGTTCGTCTGCTACGACCTGTGCAACCCATCCCCTTGGAGTCGAGCAAAGGTAGGGTAAACCTAAACCCCATCGTGCAAGACCTATACCCCTGGAAAAAGGGTCAAGTCTATGTTCTAACCCAAGTTGAATGCACAATTTTCGTGCAGTACACTGGGAGTATTAGGCGTTCTTCCACAGACAGTTAGAACGAGGGTCTTCTGAAGAATGAAACTTCATCAACCTAGAAGGTAGGTTTTCTCGAGTCAAACCTTAAAAAATCCTATATCAATGTGTAGAGCATCAAGTTAACTTTCGTTTCCCACTGATTTCATCATTTTCCATTTAGTACATCATGAGTTATAGGCGTTTTGCCAAAGTCGCGCATGTTAGGTCTTTTTTTGTTCAAGTCGATTTTATCACACATCTCGAGGTCGTTTTAAATTATTTAAAAATCATAGTTTACATCTATTCCATGTTCCCAACAACTTTTATGTTGAGATTTTTGTTCCAAAAGCCCTAGTTTAGAAGTTATAAGCATTGCATGGATCAAACCCCCCTGAGTGCAGTTTTTCTGCGTTTTCGATTTGAACCTTGAACCGCGTCTGGTTCAGAGGACGCATTTCAAGCGTCTGGTATCGCGTCACTGTTGGGTGATGCGATCCTCTGAAAGGCATCCACGCCAGTCGATGCGTTTAACGTGTTGACCCGTCAACGTTGCGTGGGTCTTCGCGCTCGCCTGGGAGTTAGCGCCGGTCTGAACCGCGGCGGCAGACCCCGACGCGGTTCAGGCGGTTTTCCCCGCCCAACGATTTCTTTAATACATTTTCATGAACGCGTCGCTTCACCCCGACGCGATTTTATCATTAACGTGGCCATGCCTGTGGACGCGATTTGGCTTCTTCACTGTTTCGACTGTTTTGACTGTACACTACGTTTTTAAATGCGTCTACTGTATAGGACGCGTATTTACAAGCTTACCCGAGGTCTGTTTAACATGGTATCAAGTGTATAATTTGCATGTCTTGGTTCTAATCATCTCATGAGGACTGTTTAACGGCTTAAAAGTGATTAACACTCTTAAAAGCTTTAATTACATGAATGTTATTCTAATTGTTCCTTAAATGTTATGATCCATTCATGCAACTTGTGATTTAATCTTCCTACTGTTCTACCATGTTTAAATGATAATTGTTATCTTAAAATCTTGCAAACCATGATTAGTTAAAGTGCATAGTTTTATCCCATGTTATATTGTTAAGTGCTTTCCGCAAGTTTGAAACCGATGGATTTTGGATTGAGTTGCGTACATCACTACACACTTGCACATCTAGGCAGCCCTTTCTTGGGGATTTGGAAGCTCTCTATCGGTCATTCCGAATTGGTAGACTAGCTATATTTTCTCTAAGAACTCCGTAAATCTCCGTTCTTCATGGATTCCCACATGAAGACCGAGTTGGTTGTACCATTGAAGTTCCCAGGAGATAGCGTGCACTTCCTCTCTCATCTTGTTCTCGTGAGTGTGAATTACAATCTAGACTAAAGCCATTAATGTAAAGATTGAATTAAAGTATAAATCATACCGTTATGCTGCCAAATTTATCTCTTGACTATTGTTCTCATGAAATCATGTTCAATTTACTTATTACTTGTTCTCATCATCATTTTGAACATGACGTTACACATGCTTACATCTTGAAACTCTCATTGGCCATTATTAATGACTGTGGGTATCTACATTTAAAATTTAAGTGAGATGCTGACCGGGCACGGCCAGTGTCCAAGGGCTCCAGTCTATCCCCAATGATGGAGAGTCATAAATATACTGTTAACCATGGGGTATAATGATTACTGGCGTTGCATCTACGCTGGGAGTCATGCGTGTCGTGTTGAATGATAGATACAATAACCACATATGTGTCCTGGTGTACATTCTTGGTGGATCTTTCCTTGGTGTAAATTAGTGTCTATGTGCCTGATTAGTGTTACATGATCGTGCTCGTGCATTCTTGCTTGCTTGCTTGCGTGATATGGCCATCCTGCATTTATTGCAATTAGTGATATCTTGCGTTCTTGACATTAAGTGAAATCTTGCGTGCTTGTACTAAGTGATCTGTTGCTAGTTCTATCTTGTTATCTTGTTCTATCATGATCACTCTATCTGGCTTGTTCACGTACCATGTTTTAATGAGTTTTATTCGTACATGCATATCATGACAATCATCGTGCTTACCTAGTTCTAAATTACTAATCACTTATATCATTGCCCGCACATTGAGATATAAATCCTATTGGGCTAGTTTGCTCATCCCCTACTTTTAACCATTCTAGGTGATTATGACATTCAAGAGGAAGAGCAAGTCGAGGATGGGAATGCGTCCGAGTGATGAGCGTTCCAACTATAAGTCTAGTTATAGTTATTGCTTTGAGTGTTAGATTCATGTAGTAGGAAGTGAGGAATAAATGTACTTTTTCTTTTTATTGAGTCTTTGTCCTGTATTAGTTCCTTTGAAACAAATATGAGATTTGAATACGATTTACATTGAGTTCAATATTTGGGCCCTATGATGATGTATGTTGTTATACATTTAGTGCGTGCTACCTAGAGGCTTATTTTCCGACTGTTCACGTCTCGGGATATCGTATCGAATTATTCCGTATTATTAATATCCACTGCGTAATTCTCGGGACGTGACAGTTTAGTGGTATCTGAGCCTAGGAAAACCGAATGGGATATATGTCTCAGGATTAGGAGATACCTATGGAACCTAGGTCATGGAAATTAAATATAGTACCTGGTGAGAATGGGTAGAGACTGGGAATATGATAGAATGAACAAAACACTCCTACCCATTGACTCTGATAATGTATCTAGAGACATTAATTGGTTTCCATCATTTTCTCAGGAACCTTTATAACTCTTACACTCAACTGCAATGGCTCACAACTAGTGGCAAGGTATGCAAGACACTGTGGCTGGTCTGACCCATGCATTACAAAATGTAGTTCATGCTGGAAACCAGGCTGCTGCTGCTAGGAACGGAGCCGATAATCTGCACCGAAATTTTAGGAGTTTAAACCCTCCTCGTTTCTCTGGATCCCCTGACCTAGACGAGGCAGAGAATTGGCAAGAGGAGATAGAATGAATTTTCCAAGTGATGCAATGCACTAACAGGGAGAAGGTGGTACTGGCCAATTTTCAATTCACTAAGGATGCCCGAGCATGGTGGAAGGCCACATCGGCCCACCTGCCTAATGTTGGCGAACTGGAATGGGCAGGTTTCCTAGAGCTTTTCCGAGGAAAGTACTTCTTGGAGAGGGTCAAGGAGAAGAAGGCAGCGAAGTTTGCCACACTGAAGCAGAAAGGAATGTCCGTGGCTGAGTATGAGGCTCAGTTTGCGCGTCTGGATGTGTATGCCCCACACCTGGTGGGAACTGAAAGACTGATGGCAAATCGGTTCATGGATGGGCTTAGGCCCATGTTCATCGAGAAGCTCGGACCGCACAACATTCAAACTTACACTGAGATGGTCCAAAGAGCTCAGCTGGTAGAAGACACCATGGCCAAAGTGGAGGGCATGAGGGGCAAGGACAACTCCAAGCCGGTCTTCGTCAAGAAGGGAGCACCTAATATTGCTCCAACTTTTCGTAACAACAACAACAACTTTAACAACAACAACAAGAGGCCGAATGCCAAAAGAGATGTTTCTGGAGACAAGAGGGTCAAAGTGGAAGGTAGACAGTTGGCTGAAAATTGCAAATTCTGTGATAAACCAGGGCACCGAGCTAAAGAATGCTGGAAGAAGCTCGGGGCGTGCTTGAAATGCGGGGGTCGTGACCACCGTATTCCTGACTGTCCTATGCTGAAGGATTAGCCAGGAAGAGCTCAGAATGTACGATGACATTAAGGACGCCTTAATGTTGTCATAGAAGCTGACCTACCCGAGGAAGGGGGTATGGTTGAAGGTACCATTTCCATACACTCTCAACCTACATTTGTACTTATTGATACTGGAGCTGCATATTCATTTATTTCCACCACATTGACTGCAACTCTACCTGTCAAACATGTACCCTTGAAATCCAAGATCACTGTAGCTTCTCCCCTAGGTTCAGAATCTGAACTCACTCACTACTTGCCGAAATGTGAAACCCTAATTGGAGGACACAATCTCCCTGCCGACCTTATCTGTTTAGACATGAAGGGTTATGATGCCATTTTGGGTGTCGATTGGCTAATTGAATATGATGCCGATGTAAACTGTCGCCATAGAAGGGTCACCTTTAAAAGACCAAACCTTCCAACTCTATCACTACTTGGCACCCGTTATCACAAACACCCGATCTTGATATCCTCCTTAAAGGCTTCTAAGCTGATCAACCAGGGTTGTGATGCTTTCCTAGTTTCAGTCTTGGCAACTGAAAAGAAGAAACCAACCCTAGAAGACATTCTAATAGCCATGGACTATCCTGATGTATTTCTAGAGGAATTACCTAGTATACCACCTGAGCGGGAGGTAAACTTCACCATTAAGTTACTCCCTGGGGCAGCCCCTGTTTCAAAAGCTCTGTATCGCATGCCCCCCGTTGAATTACAGGAGTTGAAGAGACAGATCCAAGAATTTCTAGATCAAGGTTTTATCAGGCCTAGCACATCCCCGTGGGGAGCGCCAGTGCTATTTGTCAGGAAGAAGGACGGGACAATGAGGCTATGCATTGATTACCATCAGTTAAACTAGTTGACAATAAAGAATAAGTATCCACTGCCCCGCATCGATGAGCTATTTGACCAGATCTCTAGTTTTTTGGGTTTAGCCGGGTATTATCGTCGCTTCATTAAAGATTTCTCAAAGATAGCTGTACCATTGACCAGGCTTACCAGGACGGAGAATCCATTTGCATGGACTGATGAGTGTGAAGAAAGTTTTAGGGCATTGAAAGAGCACCTTACCACAACACCTGTATTGACATTGCCAATTGCTGGGGGTAGTTTTAAAGTATACACCGATGCATCCGGGATCGGCCTAGGATGTGTGCTGATGCAAAATGGGAAGGTTATATGCTATGCATCCAGACAATTGAAGAAGCACGAGGACAATTATCCTGTACATGACCTGGAGCTAGCTGCTGTAGTCTTCGCCTTGAAGATATGGCATCATTATCTATATGGTGAGAAATTCATTGTGTTTTCTGACCATAAAAGCTTGAAGTATCTGTTTTCTCAGCATGACTTGAATATGAGACAACGGAGGTGGTTGGAGTATCTCAAAGGCTTCGACTTCATAATCCAATATCATCCAGGTAAAGCTAATGCTGTGGCAGATGCTCTAAGTAGAAAGCCAATGATCACATTGTCAAGTCTAATAGTGGGTGAATGGAAGTTATTAGAAGATTTTGCCAAATTAAATATTGATGCGGAAATCAAGAAGAAGGGATGCCTTATTGCTAGTGTTAGAGCACAACCTACACCATTGGAGGACATCATAGCACTCCAAGACAATGACCCGGTGCTTGTGGAGATTAAGGCTAATCTTGATCAGAGGCCGGATTTCTCTTTAATTGAAGATGGAAGACTATTGTTCCGGGATCGAGTTTGTGTACACAACCATGCAGAGACAAAGAAGACGATTATGGATGAGGCTCAGAAGACCATGTATACCATTCATCCTGGAACTACCAAAATGTATCAGGATCTGAAAAGAAGCTTTTGGTGGCCTAATATGAAAAGGGAGGTGGCGGAATATGTCGCCCGATGTTTAACATGTCAAAAGGTCAAGGCAGAACACTTACGACCTGTAGGTAAACTCAAACCCCTAGAAATCCCGACATGGAAATGGGAAGGTATAGGGATGGACTTTATTTTCGGACTACCTAAATCTAGAGGTGGATTCAATGGTATCTGGGTTATAGTCGACCGCTTAACTAAGTCGGCTCACTTTTTGCTAGTGAAGAATAAGTGGTCAGTAGATGTTCTGGCTACATTGTATGTGAAGGAAATAGTCAGATTACATGGAGTACCGGTGTCTATCGTGTCTGATAGGGACCCTAGGTTTACATCCCACTTTTGGAAAGGACTGCACTATTCCTTGGGATCTAAACAAAACTTTAGCACGACTTTCCATCCACAGACTGATGGTCAGACGGAGAGAACCAACCAGGTGATTGAAGATATGCTTAGAGCCTGTGTCCTAGATTTTGAAGGTAGCTGGCATGAACACTTACCTCTTGTGGAGTTCTCCTACAACAATAGCTATCAAGCTAGCATTCAAATGGCACCATTTGAAGCACTTTACGTCAGGAGTTGCCGATCTCCAATATGTTGGTATGAAGTTGACGAAAAATAAATGCTAGGACCAAAGATGATAAGGGAGACCACGGAGAAGGTAAAGCTTATTCAAGAAAGAATGGCAGTGGCACAACAAAGACAAAAGGCATATGTAGATAATAGAAGAAGAGACCTGGAGTTACAGGTTGGTGATCATGTATTCTTGAAAGTGTCTCCAGGCCGTGGGATCAGGCGTTTTGGCATTAAAGGTAAGTTGTCACCAAGGTTTGTCGGGCCTTTCGAAATCCTTGAAAGAGTCGGCGAGGTGGCATATCGTCTGGCTTTACCACCACAAATGGATGGAATACACAATGTGTTCCACATATCCACGTTGAAAAGTATGTATGAGATCCGTGGCATGTCATAGAATATGAGCTCCTGGAATTCAACAAAGATGGAACATATCAAGAGAAGCCAATTAAGATCGTGGACCGGGAACTGCACCAACTAAGGAACAAGGTCATCCCACTGGTAAGGGTTAGATGGAATCAACGCATGGATGAAGACGACACGTGGGAAACCGAGGATGCAATGCGCAAAAGATATCCGGAGCTATTCACAAGTAAGTACACCTCACTTGTACAATAAAATTCTATACATGAATTTGGGGACCAAATTCTCTTAAGTGGGGGAGGGTGTAGCACCCCGAAAATTTTAATTACATAAAAAAATTCAAATAAATGGAAATAAATAATTTTCATAATATCAGAGTATTTAAAACATACGTATCATTATCGTATGTGCTAAAACACGTCGGAAAATTCCGTAAAAATTATGAACCAACCCCACACATTTTTCCTAAGTGTTCCATGAAGAAATTCATGTGTCCTATTAACCAAGTGTACATCACATGGTGACCGATTATTCAAATAAGGAAACATGTCGGAAAACCTTTAATACGGAAATACGACACAATCATAAATTAAATAAAAATATTGGAGAGACTTCCAACATTATATATTAATGACCCAATAACATAACTGGGCCAATGGACAACATTTGGTCCAAAATCAAATGAAGCAAGAAAATACATGGAAATTCGTAACCTAAATAGGCTGAAATTAGAAAGAGGCAATTAGAGTTGAATTAGGATGCAATCATGCATTCTTGGCAACCCAAATTCGTGCCTAGCCATCCTTTTGGATTTCTTGATGGCCAAGGCACTCCAATGGAGGAAGAAATCCTCAAATTAGGAAAGTAATAGGTCAAAACCGCAACCCTAGTTTCCTTGTTACAATAGGACTCCTAAACACCATGGTTGCTTAAATACTCTCCACGAAAACCTAGGGTCGGGTTTTACAACTTGCTGGGGTCGTGTGGAGGAGTTCTTGGCGGCTGGGGAGCTGTGGAACGACCACAAGAAGGTCATCTTCTTCCCCTATTCGTCTGCTACGACCTATGCAACCCGTCCCCTTGGAGTCGAGCAAAGGTAGGGTAAACCTAAACCCCATCATGCAAGACTTATAACCCTGGAAAGAGGGTCAAGTTTACGTTCTAACCCAAGTGGAATGCACAATTTTCATGCAGTACACTGGGAGTATTAGGCGTTCTTCCACAGACGGTCAGAACGAGGGTCTTCTGAAGAATGAAACTTCATCAAGACAGAAGGTAGGTTTTCTTGGGCCAAACCTTAACATATCCTATACCAAAGTGTAGAGCATCAAGTTAACTTTCGTTTCCCGCTGATTTCATCATTTTCCATTTAGTACATCATGAGTTATAGGCATTTTTCCAAAGTCGCGCATGTTAGGGTCTTTTCCTGTTCAAGTATATTTATCATGCATCTCGATGTCATTTTAGATTATTTAAAAATCATAGTTTGCATCTATTCCATGTTCCCAACAACTTTCATGTTGATACTTTTGTTCGAAAAGTTCTAGTTTAGAAGTTATAAGCGTTGCATGGATCGAACCCCCCTGAGTGCAGTTTTTCTGCGTTTTCGGTTTGAACCTTGAACCGCGTCCGGTTCAGAGGACGCGTTTCAAGCATCTGGTATCGTGTTGCTGCTGGGCAACATGATCCTCTGAAAGGCGTCCGCGCCACCCGACACATTTAATGCGTTGACCTATCAACGCTGCGTGGGTCTTCGCGCTCGCCTGGGAGTTGGCGCCGGTCTAAACTGGGGCGGCAGACTCCGACGCGTTTGAGGCGGTTTTCCCGCCCAACGATTTCTTTAATACATTTTCATGAATGCGTCGCTTCACCCCGACGCGATTTGATCATTAACGTGGCCATGCCTATGGACGCGATTTTGCTTCTTCATTTTTTCGACTGTTTTGATTGTACACTACGTTTTTAAATGCGTCTACTGTATAGGACGCGTATTTACAAGCTTACCCGAGGTTTGTTTAACATGGTATCAAGTGTATAATTTGCATGTCTTGGTTCTAATCATCTCATGAGGACTGTTTAATGGCTTAAAAGTGATTAACCCATTTAAAAGCTTTAATTATATGAATGTTATTCTAATTGCTCCTTAATTCATGCAACTTGTGATTTAATCTTCCTGCTGTTCTACCATGTTTAAATGATAATTGTTATCTTAAAATCTTGCAAACCATGATTAGTTAAAGTGCATAGTTTTGTCCCATGTTATATTGTTAAGTGCTTTCCGCAAGTTTGAAACCGATGGATTGTGGATTGAGTTGCGTACATCACTACATACTTGCACATCTAGGCAGCCCTTTCTTGGGGATTTGGAAGCTCTCTATCGGTCATTTCGAATCGGTAGACTAGCGACCTTTTCTCTAAGACCTCCGTAAATCTCCGTTCTTCATGGATTCCCACATGAAGATCGAGTTGGTTGTACCATTGAAGTTCCCTGGAGATAGCGTGCACTTCCTCTCTTATCTTGTTCTCGTGAGTGTGATTTACAATCTAGACTAAATCCATTAATGTAAAGATTGAATTAAAGTATAAATCATACTGTTATACTGCCAAATTTATCTCTTGACTATTGTTCTTATGAAATCATGTTCAATTTACTTATTACTTGTTCTCATCATCATTTTGAACATGACGTTACACATGCTTACATCTTGAAACTCTCTTTGGCCATTATTAATGACTGTGGGTATCTACATTTAAATTTTAAGTGAGATGCTGACTGGGCACGTCAAGTGTCCAAGGGCTCCAGTCTATCCCCAAAGACGGAGAGTCATAAATATACTGTTTACCATGAGGTATAATGATTACTGGCATTGCATCTGGACTGAGAGTCATGCATGTCGTGTTGAATGATAGATACAATAACCACATACACGTGTCCTGGTGTACATTCTTGGTGGATCTTTCCTTGGTGTACATTAGTGTCTACGTGACTGATTAGTGTTACATGATCGTGCTCGTGCGTTCTTGCTTGCTTGCTTGCGTGATATGGCCATCCTGCATTTATTGCAATTAGTGATATCTTGCATTCTTGACATTAAGTGAAATCTTGCATGCTTGTACCAAGTGATCTGTTGCTAGTTCTATCTTGTTCTGGATCTTGTTCTATCATGATCATTCCATCTAGCTTGTTCACGTACCATGTTTTAATGAGTTTTATTCGTACATGCATATCATGACAATCATCGTGCTTACCTAGTTCTAAATTACTAATCACTTATATCATTGTCCGCACATTGAGATATAAATCCTACTGGGCTAGTTTGCTCATCCCCTACTTTTAACCATTCTAGGTGATTATGACATTCAAGAGGAAGAGCAAGTCGAGGATGGGAATGCGTCCGAGTGATGAGCGTTCCAACTATGAGTCTAGTTATAGTAGTTGCTTTGAGTGTTAGATTCTTGTAGTAGGAAGTGAGGAATAAATGTACTTTTTCTTTTATTGAGTCTTTGTTATGTATTAGTTCCTTGGAAACAAATATGAGATTTGAACACAATTTACATTGAGTTCAATATTTGGGCCCTATGATGATGTATGTTGTTATACATTTAGTGCATGCTAGCTAGAGGCTTATTTGCCGACTGTTCACGTCTCGGGATATCGTCTTGAATTATTCTGCATTCTTAATATCTGCTGCGTAATTCTAGGGGCGTGACAAGGTAGATCCACCCTTTCCCTTTCAGAAATACTTCCTAGTATTCAACTCTCATCAAAAGGTGGGAGCATGCTAAAAGACAACCCTGCCAAACTCCTTCCTCTATTTTGGTATGCCTTCATTTACCACTCAGAACACCATATGAACCTGTTCAGGGAATTTTTGTTCATCAGGGCATTCCTTGAAGTTCATGAAATGCCAGGTTTCATGTTTGAAGACTGGCTTCCTACTCTTATTCATTCTACCCAAATCGTATTATCTGATCTCCAGCTCATTTCTCAGAAATGCCATACTCTTAAATCCAATAGGTACCAACAAACCTTGTCCAGGAACCAATTTATGGATGTTAGTCTCCACCTGAATCTTAGGTTCTATGACATGTTTGGAACCTTCATTAGAGACTCCCAGGCTACGTACTCAAGGATGAAAGAATTTAATTTTGCCAGATTTTAATTGGGGTTGTCTGATGTCACTAAAGGCCAATAGGAACATCTTATCAGAGGTCAGAGAGAAATCACCCCCTCCATGACAGTTGGATTACCATCTGGTTTGTATCCATCCTTGGTTGGTGCCATTTCGTCAAGAAAGGACTTTGCTCAGCTAATCTTTAACAGGCACATCCGGATAGCCTCCAGATTCAGAATCAAGTACAAATTTAAACTGTCTTTCCATAGGTTTGTGCTTATGCAAGCTCCAAAGAATTCCCAGCATTTGATGGATTTCCAGCTTTGTTTTGTTGAGTTTGAGCGGTTCACAGAAGATCAATGGGCAGCAGCTTATCCTGAGGATCATGCAGATTGTGAGAAGCTGAAGATTTCTGTCACTGAGTATCTTGGCAAAGCCTATAACGACCTTTGGAAGTCCCTTGCTCATAGGTGGGAGCAGAGGTACTTGGTGTACTATCAGGCTAAGGAAGCAGCTATCACCCAAGGCTTGCACTGGAATATTATAGTGCATGACGTTCTCCATCTAGCAGCCTCTAGGAAATTTGTTCCCCTCAAGAATCTTCTGCGTCGGAGTCACTATTATACCAAGCTTGCTTGGTACCGCAAACGACACATTAAATCTCATAGGAAACTCCCTTCTATAGGTCCCAACTATAAAATTGATATCAGTCTTTTTGAGAACTTCT
Source organism: Colocasia esculenta (assembly GCA_014218235.1). Lineage (NCBI taxonomy): Eukaryota > Viridiplantae > Streptophyta > Magnoliopsida > Alismatales > Araceae > Colocasia > Colocasia esculenta. The sequence goes on from CM024757.1 coordinate 82,944,257, forward strand.
TCCCTGACAATGAGAAGAAGTTGTGGGACCTTATCCAACCTTATCTAGATCAGATCCCCCGTTCCTTGTATTTAACAAGCTCTTTATCCAGGTCTTAGATACTATTTTGTACCTGCATCTTTACATTTCTGAATACAATCTATGTTAGTTTCTCAAATTCTGAATGCAATCTTTTTTTTTGCTGTCTTACCTTTTATGTTAATGCCACAAAGGGGGAGAAAGAAGAAAGAACACAAATTCTTCAGGAGGTTATATGATCAAAGTTATATATATGATCAAAGTTATATCAAAGTTTTACTATCTATTTAAAGATTTTTATCATTAACAAAAAGGGGGAGAATTGTTGAGCAACTACCCCTCAGAAAATAATTTAAGATTATTATAACTTTGTGTTTTTGCTATGACAAGACCTTTAAAATACTTTCTACAAATTAAATATACATATCACACAAAAAACATAGTTTGGACAAACTCTATCTCGAAAATTTTTCTAAGTCCACAGACATCACAATTCGATTGTCGACTCCGACTCCTTTAGAATTGAAAAATTCTACACAAAATCATATCTAAAATTTTCTTAGTCCAGTCTATCAGACTATCAACTCCGACTTCATACAGTCGAGTACTTCATTCTGGAATTCAACTCTCAGAAGTCGAATTCTTCTATATCCGACTTTTGAAGTCGAATTCTATGTCTTGTTTCTGTCAATCTCCATAGAAGTCGAAATCATTCAATCCGACTCCTAAAGTCGAATTATATCTTTCTAATGCATTTCTATCCAACTTTCAAAGTCGAATGATGTAACTTCCAATGAAGTCAAATTAGTCTATTCTCTTGTTTCTGTCTTCGACTCCTAGAGTCGAATTACACTCTCTTCCGAATTCGACTTCATCCAAAATTGTTTATGATTATATATAAAACATTTATTCAAATCGGTCTCTTGCTTCATGACAGTAGCCCAGATTTTCTTCCAATACAGAAGATATGTTGCATTTATTATTTTCATGTGCATGACATCTGACAGAGGCTCACCTACCACTGTCATAACTTGTCCATACCTTTGTTTGCAAACTGTCTGTCCATCTTTTATTAGTCTGAAAAGCTATCTGTCCGAGGTTTCCATACTTTTTATTTGTCTATGACTTACCTACCTCAGAAAGTATGGAGGTACCATGTCCTTTTTGTCATGTCTTTGCTGTAGGATATTTAATGAAGCACGTTTTTAGCATGGAGCTTTCACAGTCTATTTAATTGGAAGTTGACCTCTTAGCTGTGAAGCTGCAAGCCTCGTCCAAGAAGCATTGGAAAGAAGCAAAGACAGAAGGACCTATGGATAACAAACTCAGCAAGCATCCAAAGAATCCAAGGTCTCTTCTCAAACGGCCAGATCTCCAACGACCATTTTCAAACGGCTACATTCTACATGAAGATTATAAAAGAAGCCGAAGTTTGAAAGGAGAAAAATATAGAGAACTTTCTTTCAGAGAACTGAACACCAAGAGCTGTGCTAGCATTCTCTTCAACTCTCCTTTGCCTTCTGCTAGCAAGAGATCTCTAAATCCTTCTTCCAAGCTACAATATTGAGAGCTCCATACTCCGAAAATTCTCAAAAGCTCTCTCATTCTCACAGAAGTCTTGTTCTGGGTGGCAATTGTAATAGGATGTTTTTTCAGTCCACCCTCCTTGTTCAGAAAGGTTGTAGTTGCAAATATTATCTTTTTATCCTTTCTGAATTAGGTGTGTTTTCTCATTCTTGAGACAAACACACAAGTGTTTTTTACATCTCTTTCTGTGTAATTCCTGCAGGAGGATTGTTCTTGCATTTTCCCTCTTGTGTAGGGAAGACCTTGTTGAAGGTAGTGTTTGTACCCCTGGTAAGGGAAGATTTGCTTGGGAGCAAGTGGGCTTGTAATTCCTCTCAAGGGTGAGAGAAGGCCAAGTTTATTGGCAGTTAGTGAAATCTCAAGTGGTTGGCTTGAGGACTGGATGTAGGACTTCCATGTGGGAAGGGCCGAACCAGGATAAATCTCCTTGTGCACTTGTGTGATTGTTTCCGCCAATTTACACTTGAATCACACACTACACTAAATTCTAACAGATTTATTTAGTGCTGTTTAATTTCAGATAAAATTTTTAAAAGCACAAGAAGTCCTATTCACCCCCCCCTCTAGGACATCATTAGTGCCATCTCGATCCAACAGTCAGGAATTACGACGGGTCGGGCCGTTGTGTTGAAGACGCGACAGTCTGGCCTGTCGTGACCCTTCTGAGATTGCGACGGGTTGGGCCGTTGCGATTTCAAAAGGCGCCCCGAGCCCAGAAAGGGAAATCTGCCCTTTTTGGGTTGGTTCCTTCCCTTCCATGCATGATACAGGGTCAGTTAAAATTCCATATAAAATTGTAGGATCATCCAAAAATCATGAAACCAATTTTAAACGAAACTAGACATGTAGATCTATCATTAGGCATGAGTAATTAGAAAATAGACTATTGGGCATGCTTTAATTAGGTTACATTTTAGTGACCTAAAATATGCACAGTCATGGAAAATGATTTAATTCGCATAGTATGCATGATGGAAATTGGGGAAAATAGGATCATTAGAACCCTAACATCATGCAGTAACTATGATAATTATTTCGAGGTATGTGATGAAGTAGGTTCATGGATTAAAGACAAACATGAAGGTTCGGGTACATGGTGATAACGGGGAATTGACATTTAATACTCTCTTATGGAACAACGAAAATTGGGGAAATCATGGGGCTTTCAAAGATAGATGTATGGGCTACCTATGGCCGAAGTTATGTGATTTGTGCTTGAGAGATTGCCTACCTTTTTGCGTTGTAAAGAAATCCTAGGGTTTTGGACGAAGTAGAAGGTGAGATCCTCTTGCTCCAAGCCCTTCCTCTCCTTGCTCCTCGTCCTCAGCCTCCTCTCTTCGTTCTCCAAAGCTCCAAAAACTTGATGGGGCTTGGTAGGAACGAATTAGTGGTGTTTTGTATGCTTAAAGAGTCCTACAACCTTAAAACTCTCCTCTTCTCTTCAAACTCCGAAATTCCATAATTATCACCTTAAATTCTAGCATTTATCCACCAAATAGGCTAGGGAAGAGGTCTAATTTCGTGGCCAAGGGGTTAGGATGGGATGAGGACTCCTATTTAGGATAATTACATCCCATTTAGGCTTTATCTTGCCCTTATTTAATTATTTAATTAATTAACTCCGAAATTAGGCAAAAAGATCTCCCATCCAAATTGGGCTCTTCACAGTTGGGCCCATCTATTCATGCTTGGCCCACTAGTATAACCCATTCTCTAATTTACCTTAATGGGTTTTTGTTTAATTCTATTTATTCACCATTTATTCTAATTTAAATCTATTTATCATATTTATTCAATTAATTTCTTATTTTAGTTCAATTTAATATTATTTATCCCAATATTTCTAACCTTTATCCATCATTTGGGCTCTTGCTTTTTGTCACGCCCCGACGCGAAATATCGGAACGTGAGGCAGTTGCAAGTACGCGAGTATAGAGCGTAGAATAGACAACAAACCATTGGACAATTTAAACTAAATCAAATAAATTTTATTGATAATTCAACTGTCGTCTATTACACCAACTACTCAAGGCCATAACATAGGGCCCATTTGACTCTAATACATAATATGGAAATAAAAGACTACTAAGACAATCTAGGTTAACTTGATGACGTCATGGCACTCGTGGATCACTCCTGGTCCTCCCCATCCTCGTGAGTGTACTCATTCTTCTTAGCCTCACCTGAGACACAATGACCAATAACGTAGGGTGAGCGACAACGCCCAGTAGGATTTATATCTCTTAGTGTGGGCAAACTTTACATGATTAATGTATTAAAAGTAGAGTTACTATATGATAAAGCGAAAGAGTCAAGTAATGTAAGAGATAGCATGATAGCACGTGATTGAAATAGCACAAGTTTCCAAATATAGCATAGAGCAGGATGGCCATAGCACAAATAGCACAAGTGTAAAATAACACCACGAATATAGTATAGCACTTTGATTGTCATTTAGATAGTCGAGATAGATAACACTTGAGTGTAATGCCAAACACTCTGGTCATTTAACTCTTGCGGGCAAATAGCAGTTTTAGGCGCACATCCCAGGACATGACCGGGCCCTTTATATATTGCCAGGCATTAGTTATATTGTTTATCTTTAGACAATAAGTCAAATGGCCAATAGAGAGTACCAAGAAATAGATGAGAGTACTAGATGAAATAGACGAGACAGTAGAGAGAGTGTGAATAGATGAGCGAGTAGAGTTTAGATGAGAACTATAGGTCATTGCACATAAAACGTCGAATTAAACGGGTGATAGTAACAGTTGCACAACACGTGCAATTGGTGTTGGCAGTCAGGTGGAATTCACTACCCTTCCACTGGCCATGTTATGCACATGTTCAGAGGTCCAGCGTGACATCAAGATGAGAGAGAACTTCTAAGCCATTTGGATCATATCGATCCCTAAGGGGTGTTATGGGTGTTAGGGTACAACTAGCTCGGTCTCCATGAGAGAATCCACAGAGTACGGAGTCTTACGGAGGTCTTAACAAGAGGTCCCTTGTCTACCAGAACAGAATGTCCGATAGAGAGGTTCCAAGTTGTCAAGAGAGTAGTGTGTAGAGGAAACAAGTTGCTCGACGTTCCAGAGGAATTCTAGAACAGTGGAGCGGCGATCTTGGTGTTCCAAAACCATGAAATAAACGAAGACAATGTTATTATTAAAATGGGTGATTTATGTACAATTATTTAAGTAAATTACTAGATAATTTATTTCATGTATTTTCCGTATCATTTTATGGCAAGGGTGAATATTTGGTGTGTGCATGTGCATGAAGTCATGAACATTGAATGATCGTGCATATTATAGTTTTAAATTAACGAATCATGGGACATAAATCAAATTTTTATAACATGTTGGTTTACTGTTCATTACACAACTTTACAGGGTATAAACATGCTTAAATGGTTCAAATGATCATTTAAATAGAGCTAATGTGGGTGCTGGAATAATGTAACTAAATCACGTCGGGGGTCCTGGCCTCGATTTAAAGGCGGGCAGAAATGTGTCGGTAGAGACCGCCATGTTCTTGAAACCCTAAACAATCAAACGGCGCACTTTCCCAGAGGCAGGAAAACACAGAGAAATGCGTCGACCTGCGCGGTCGAGTTTCAACGGTCGCCTGACAGGTCATATGGCACACAGTTTGAGGCGCTGGATGTGCCAAAACGCGTCAGCCTAGACGAACGCGTTTCGGGTAATCGCGGTGGCAGAAGCCGACGTGATACCAGTGCCATGAATCGCGTCGCCTGGGCTGGATGTGATTCAAGCATCATCCCGAAAACAGCAGAAAATGCAGGAAACAAGTAGCGACATTCATGCAATGCATATATCTCTTAAACTAGGGCACGTTGGACAAAGTGATGAACATTAAACTTGTAGGGGACATCAAGATGAAGAGATCTATGCCTTTGGACCGGAACGATTTGGTCTCATAAGGTGTGTAAACATGCATGAACAAGAAACGTCATAGATATGCGCAACGATGGGAAAACGCTTCTAACTCAACGATTTCATGATGAAATTTGGGCATATCACCTGCAAATGAAAGTAGACACGATGCTTTACAAGATAGGATGAGTTAGATTCTTCTTTGTCCCGAGAATACCTACCCTTGTGAAGCTTAAACACCAGACCGATGCGTAGGATGCAGTAGAGCACGATTTGAGGAAAAGCTTGGGTTTCCAGCCGTCCTCCTTTGCTCCTGACGCCCTAGCTCCGCCTCCCACGATCCCAGCAAGTATGTGAACCTTCCCTTTTAGTTTTAGGATGAGTTCTTATATGTTTAGGGTGTATTTCATATCCTAATGGAACTAGGAAAGGGGGATGCGAATTCTAGCTCTTCCCTTCCTTGTTTTGGTGATCTCCCCTTTTGGAGTGGAAAACCCTCTAGAAGGTTGCTGCAATGGTGGGTGGCGATTTGGCTTGCCATTCATGGCTAATTGCCATGGTTTCAATCCCTCTTTTACCCTTTTCTATTTCCCCCATAATTAGGGTTACGAATTTTGGAGTATTTGTTCTTGTTCCATAATCCATACTCCCAATTTGGCCCATTAGCCTTTGCATGAGCTAATTAAATCAAGCCCATACCTTTTTAATATTTATTGGATTCTATTTAATCCATTTATCCCATTATTTCTATTTATTTAAGTATTTAAAATATCAGGTTGCTACACTTTTGGCCCAATAACTTAAGTATGGCTCAATTGTACAACCCATATACTTAATTTACTTAATGATTAGAGAGTATTTTCATGGGCCAAAATTGCCCATTGGTCCTATTATCATAATGGACTATCAACCCATATTGTTTAAAGTCTACCCACATGGTTATTTAAAATTTTAATTCACTTTGGCTCATAAAATAATAGATTTTTCGACTTATTCCTTAATTATGATAATAAGTCGCATAAATTCTTAAACTTAGTCCAAATGATTTTTCTATGCCCAAATTTCTTGATGGGTCATTAAAGAACATTATTTAAAGTATAACTATTATTTTTACAAAAAATTTATATGAGTTTTTATGCATGCAATAATGATGCGTACCTTTTTAACTAGTTTGATTTATTAATTGATAAAATTTTAATTTATCTATATTTTCTATTTTATGAATTTTCTGGGGTACTACATCCTCCCCCACTTAAAAAGAATTTGGTCCCTAAATTCCACGACTACTTTGGTTACATATAAGTCATCATTTCATGCTTAAAAGATATTAATCATTGTAAGTTTAGAGTTACCTTCCACAGTTCCCACTTCTTGATTTGGAGGGCGTTGTGCCAATACTTCCAGTGTGTCTTGTTGTTTTGATTCCTCATGACGTTGGTTCTCTAATTGTGGATAGTCTTTAATCTTGTGGTCTGGGCTGCCACATCGTAAGTATTTTCCTTGCCTTCTCCAGCATTCCTCCAATATGTGGCCTATCCTATTGCAGTGCTTGCATCATCCTTTGCGAATAAGGGCTAGTTGTATGTCATTCTTCTTATTCTTGATTTATCTCTTGCCACTGTTTGGTTGTTTCTCTTTTGTCATAGGTTTGAGAGCTTTAGTGCCAGTGGGTATTTCCTTTAAGAGGGGATAGTCTTGTATCCGATGCTCCAAATAGCCACAACGTAGACATGCACCAACTCTTCGCCAACATTCCTTGGCTATATGACCCGGCTTACTACAATAACGGCAACTACGTTTCTTTTGTGGGTTTGCCTCCTTTCCATGTTGGTGTCTTCCCTTTCCATTCTTTTTGGTTTCTTTTCTAATCTTCTTGGTCGTCCTCAAGGCCCCTTCTAACAGTTGGGCGGCTTGCCGACAAGCCCAAACTAGTTTTTGAGTTGACCTCATTTCGTCTTACAGTAGCGTACGTTGGGCGTCCATTTAAGAGTTCCTTCAAGAATAAGGTTGGCATTAGGATTCTAAAGTAATATTAAGTTGATACATATATATAGATAAATGTATTTAGATCTTGACCATGGTTCTACCCAATCCTCACATAGGTATGGTGGTTGACTTAGACACGTGTCAAGGCAGTTCACCTAGAACATCCTAGACTTAAAATATCCTAATAAGGACATCCTAGGCTCTGATACCAACTGTCATGCCCCGCCAATTTAGCAGCGGAATAAATCAGGGAGACGTGAGCAAAGTGTATGGTAACGTAAATTGCGCATACAATAGCTAATATCAGAGCAACTAATGAACAACAATTGCAATAAACTCTTAATTTATGGATAATTCATTTAAACTATTACAACCACTAATTCAGAGCCAAAACATTGGGCTCAAAGACTTCATTACATTGGAATGGATAACTAAGCAAATATCTAACCAAACTCTATGATACTAAAGTCACTCCGTCGTTATGACTCCAGGTCGCTCATCACTCCGGTCCATTCCCATTGGTATGGGTAAGGTCATCATCTGGCATACCTGAAACACATACAACAATAGCGCAGGGTGAGCGATAACGCTCAGTAGGACTTAATATCTCGTAAAACAAGCATGCTTCAAGTGATTAATGTCTTATAAGGCAGAATAACTAGAGAAAGCAGTCATGTATAGTCAAGATAGCGATGATAATGTGAAACAATAACACTTTCATGAGAGTATAACACCACAAGTATGATAACGGATTGACCATATAATGAGATAGCAAGTAAGGTTACACAACAGTGCACTAGTCACGATAGCAAGTGTTGGTCGATATTGTTTCAACCACGAGTTCAAGTAATATAATAAATGATTGATTGTCAAAGATTAAATCTTGAGAGTTCATGCGTTAGGTGCATGCCAAACACCCAGATAAATAAACCCCCGCGAGTTATAGCCTTTCGGGCGCTCTCCCCAGGATCAGATCGGGCCCCTTATAATGTTGCCTAGCATAGTCATGTTTGTTATCTTAGACAATCAATTTGATGGCCAAATAGAGTACCAAGAATAGATGATAGTAGTAGATGAACAGACGAGAGCACAGAGAGAACGTGAACAGATGAGAGTATAGAGACAGTAGATGAGACAAGGTCAAAATCGTAAAACAACGATAAACACGTGATAGTAACAGTTGCACATCACCAGGTCGCGTGCCAGCAGTCCAGTAGAAGTCACAACTGTCCACTAGCTGCGCCATGACACAGACCAGAGGTCCGGCGCGATCCCAAGGTAAGAGAGAACATGCTAAGGCCTGTTGGATCGTGCTGATCCCTAAGGTGTAACAAATTTTAAGGGTACAACCAGCTCATCGGCAATGGACGTGCGCCAAAGCCAAGGAGACTTACGGAGGCCTTGACAAGAAGTCCCTGGTCCTGTCAGGAGTATTCCCAATGGAGAGGTGGTCCAAGCCAAGAAAAAGTGTGTAACGAAATGTTGTCTATCTTGCCTCGAGTACTTGATGGTAGAGGGACGCGGTAACAGTGTACAAAGCACGCGAATAAAACGAAGACAAGTGTTATTAAAAATAATAGGGAATTTAAGTGAAATAATTACACTTAATTACCAGATAGATTATTGAGTAATTTAATAAGGTCTCACGACAAACATTAATGTTTAGTTTGTGCAAGTGTAAAGAAATCACGGGAGCATGTATAATTGTGCACATGGCTTTTAATTAATAAATTTCATGTAATTATTAACAAATATTGATAATCAGATTTTTACTGTTCATAACAGTGCATGATTAGGGTTAAACATGGGTTATATAGCTTAATTGATAGGGGCATAAGAGCAATTTCATGTTCTGGCCGCATTACTGGCCGGTCGCGACAGTTGAACCGGGCCGGTCTGGGTGAGCCGTCGGGAATCGCGATGGGTCGGGCTGTCGCATTCAAGACGCGACGGTCTGGCCTGTCGTGACCCTTCTGAGATCACGACGGGTCAGGCCGTCACGATTTCAGAAGGCGCCCCGAGCCTAGAAAGGGAAATCAGCCCTTTTTGGGTTGGGTCCTTCCCTTCTATGCATGATACAGAGTTAGTTAAAATTCTGTATAAAATCGTAGGATCATCCAAAAATCATGAAACTAATTTTAAACAAAACTAGACATGTAGATCTATCATTAGACATGGGTAATTAGAAAATAGACAAGTATTGGGCATGCTTTAATTAGGTTACATTTTGGTGACCTAAAACATGCACAGTCATGGAAAACGATTTAATTTGCATAGGATGCATGATGGAAATTGGGGAAAGTAGGATCATTAGAACCCTAACATCATGTAGTAACTATGATAATTATTTTGAGGCATGTGATCAAGTAGATTCATGGATTAAAGACAAACATGAAGGTTCAGGTACATGGTGATAACATGGAATTGAGCATTTAATATTCTCTTATGGAACAACGAAAATTGGGGAAATCATGGGACTTTTAAAGATAGATGTATGGGCTACCTATGGCCGAAGTTATGTGATTTGTGCTTGAGAGATTGCTTACCTTTTTGCGCTGTAAAGAAATCTTAGGGTTTTGGACGAAGTAGAAGGTGAGATCCTCTTGCTCCAAGCCCTTCCTCTCCTTGCTCCTCGTCCTCAGCCTCCTCTCTTCATTCTCCAGAGCTCCAGCAAAGTGATGGGGCTTGGTAGGAATGAATTAGAGGTGTTTTGTATGCTTAAAGAGTCCTACAACCTTAAGACTCTCCTCTTCTCTTCAAACTCCGAAATTCCATAATTATCATCTTAAATTCTAGCATTGATCCACCAAATAAGCTAGAGAAGAGATCTAATTTCGTGGCCAAGGGGTTAGGATGGGATGAGGACTCCTATTTAGGATAATTCTCATTTAGGCTTTATCTTACCCTTAATTAATTAATTAATTAATTAACTCCGAAATTAGGCAAAAAGATCTCCCATCCAAATTGGGCTCTTCACAATTGGGCCCATCTATTCATGCTTAGCCCACTAGTATAACCCATTCCCTAATTTACCTTAATGGGTTTTGTTTAATTCTATTTATTCACCCTTTAATTTAATTTAAATCTATTTATCATATTTATTCAATTAATTTCTTATTTTAATTCAATTTAATATTATTTATCCCAATATTTCTAACCATTATCTATTATTTGGGCTCTTGCTTTTGGCCCAATAACTTAAGTATGGCTCAATTGTACAACCCATATACTTAATTTACTTAATGAGTTTTAATTATCCTTTTATTAGAGGGTATTTTCATGGGCCAAAATTGCCCATTAGTCCAATTATCATAATGGGCTATCAACCCATATTGTTTAAAGTCTACCCACATGGTTATTAAATTTTTAATTCACTTTGGCTCATAAAATAATGGATTTTCCGACATATTCCTTAATTACGATAATAAGTCGCATAAATTCTTAAATTTAGTCCAAATGATTTTTCTATGCCCAAATTTCTTGATGGGTCATTAAAGAACATTATTTAAAGTATAACTATTATTTTTACAAAATTATTATATGAGTTTTTATGCATGCAATAATGTTGCGTACCTTTTTAACTAGTTTGATTTATTAATTGATAAATTTTTAATTTATCTATATTTTCTATTTTATGAATTTTCTGGGGTACTACAGAAGACATGTCTGATATCTATCCTCACATACAACTGGAGGCCACCCAGCTCAATTTATGAGTCGGTGTCCAAAGAGCTCAAAAGGGAAAAAAGGAAATCCAAATTAAGAAGCCTAAAAAGAAGGTCCTTTTATACAATCAACTTATGGAAGGATAAAAAAATCACTTGATATGTATATATAAAAAAAGATCTATAAAAAAAACCTAAGTGTAAAGTATCAAAACAAGCAACTCGGGGGTGCAAAATCAGAAATAGGGATTCCATCGGTGTGCCGTTCACTCCGACACGACCGGATGTGTGACAGTGACGTGTGGGAACTGACGGAATCTTAATCGGATTCTCGGTTTGGGTTCGGCGCACAAATCACTAATCTAAAAAAATCCTAAGTGTAAAAGATCAGAACACGCAACCTGAGGGTCCAAAATCAGAAATAGGGATCCGATCGGCGTGCTGTTCACTCTGCCACGGCCGGGTGGGTGAAAGTGACGTGTGGGAACTGACGGAATCCTAATCGGATTCCCGGTTTGGGTTTGGCACTCAAATTACTAATTTAAGGAAAACTTAAGTGTAAAGGATCAGAACACGCGACTCGGGGGTCCAAAATCATAAATAGGGATCCGATCGGCATGCCGTTCACTCCGACACGACCGGGTGGGTGAAAGTGACGTGTGGGAACTGACAGAATCCTAATCGGATTCCCGGTTTGGGTTCGGCGCTCAAATCACTAATTAAAAAAAAACCTAAGTGTAAAGGATCAGAATACGCAACCCGGGGGTCCAAAATCAGACATAGGGATCCGATCGGCGTGTCGTTTGCTCCAACACAACTGGGTGGGTGAAAGTGACGTGTGGGAAGTGACGGAATCCTATTCGGATTCCTGGTTTAGGTTCGACACTCAAATCACTAATTTAAAGAAAACCTAAGTGTAAAGGATTAGAACACGCAACCTGGGGGTCCAAAATCAGAAATAGGGATCCGATCGGCGTATCGTTCACTCTGACACGACTTGGTGGGTGAAAGTGACGTGTGGGAACTGACAGAATCCTAATCAGATTCCCGATTTGGGTTCGGCGCTCAAATCACTAATTAAAAAAAAACCTATGTAAAGGATCAGAATACGCAACCCGGGGGTCCAAAATCAGACATAGGGATCCGATCGACGTGTCGTTTGCTCCGACACGACCGGGTGGGTGAAAGTGACGTGGGAACTGACGGAATCCTAATCGGATTCCCGGTTTGGGTTCGGTGCTCAAATCACTAATTAAAAAAAAACGTAAGTGTAAAGGATCAGAACACGCAACTCGGGGGTCCAAAATCAGAAATATGGATCCGATCGGCGTGCCGTTCGATCCGACACGACTGGGTGGGTGAAAGTGACGTGTGGGAACTGACGGAATCCTAATCGGATTCCTGGTTTGGGTTTGGCGCTCAATCACTAATTTTAAAAAAACCTAAGTGTAAAGGATCAGAACACGCAACCTGGGGGTCCAAAATCAGAAATAGGGATCCGATCGGCGTGTCGTTTGCTCCGACATGACCGGGTGGGTGAAAGTGACGTGTGGGAACTGACAGAATCCTAATCGGATTCCCGGTTTGGGTTCGGCGCTCAAACCACTAATCTTAAAAAAAACATAAATGTAAAGGATCAGAACACACAACCGGGGAGTCCAAAATTAGAAATAGATCCGATCGGCATGTCGTTCACTCAGACATGACCGGGTGGGTGAAAGTGACGTGTGGGAACTGACGGACTCCTAATCGGATTCCCGGTTTGGGTTCGGCGCTCAAATCACTAATTAAAAAAAACTGGTGTAAAGGATCAGAACGCAACCCGGGGGTCCAAAATCAGAAATAGGATCCGATCGGTGTGCCGTTCACTCCGACACGACCGGGTGGGTGAAAGTGACGTGTGGAAATTGACGGAATCCTAATCGGATTCCCAGTTTGGGTTCGGCGCTTAAATCACTAATTTAAAAAAACCATAAGTGTAAAGGATCAGAACACGCAACCCGGGGGTCCAAAATTAGAAATAGGGATCCGATCGGCATGCCGTTCACTCCGACACGATCGGGTGGGTGAAAGTGACGTGTGGGAATTGACGGAATCCTAATCAGATTCCCGATTTGGGTTCGACGCTCAAATCACTAATCTAAAAAAAACCTGTGTAAAAGATCAGAACACGCAACCCGGGGGTCCAAAATTAGAAATAGGGATCCGATCGGCGTGTCGTTCACTCCGACACGACCGGGTGGGTGAGAGTGACGTGTGATAATTGACGGAATTCTATTCGGATTCCCAGATTGGGTTCGACGCTCAAACAACCAATCTAAAATAAAATTCAAGTGTAAATGATCATAAATATTTTCTAATTAAACTAAGTGAATAATCATATGTTTTAAATTTAATTTTTTTTAAATAATGTTTGTATATTATTTTTTATTTATGTTTCTCATATTTGTTTTTTTAATATAGGATCCTCCGGCACCTTACGATCTTGAGGCGGGAACAACGGACGATCCAACAGACCTTTCTTGATTTTTATTTCATATTATTGTGTATGATTTATATTTGTTGTGATTGATGATTTTAGGTTAATTGTTATTTATTGTGGAATGTATGAATTTTTTAGTAGGTTTTATAATTTATCATTATTAATTGAAGTATGTTTTTTTTAAAATAAGTGGGTTATTTCTGACGAATTTTCCGACGGATATTGTCCGTCGGAAACAACGTCGGCACACAAGACTACCAACGGAACCTATCTGTCGGCAAAACCGTTAGAATTTCCGACTGTTTACCGATGACAATTTCCGTCAGAAGACGTTCACTACCGACGATGAGTTCCGTCGGTGAATCCGTCGAAAGTTCCGACAGATTTTCTGACCAAATTTTCTGTCGAAATGTACCGACTAAGTTTTCGACGAAATTTAACGACAACTTTCCGTCGGAATTTACCGACGAATTTTCCGACATAATTTATCGACAACTTTATGTCGGAAGTACCGACGGATTGCCGACTGATTTTTTGCCCGTCGGTAATTTCTGACGGTATTATTCTGACAGGCAGTTTTCGACGGTCGTTCGCCGGAAAGTTGTCAGAAGGTCTTTTTTCCGACGTATTTTCGTCGAAAAATCCGCTTTTCCTTATTGTGATCCCCGCTCATAGAGCTCTTCCTTTATATTGATCTTGTTCATGGCCAAGATGTGCTTGAACTTCGTAGTAGAGTTAGAGATAATAATCTTGATTTGCTCTGACTCTGAGAGCACATGTTGCAATCTTAAAGCCATAGACCTCCAACGGTCAGCAAATTGAATAAATTCCTCGTCAGGCCTCATCTTCTCGGATGCTAGATCTGTGATGGAGAGAGATGGGGTGACGCGGTATTTATACCTTTGAAGATATTCTTTATGTAAAATGCGGAAATCTTCTGCCTCTCTTGGCTCTAAGGAGTGGAACCATTCAGTGCAGGGCCATTAAGGGATTTTCTGAATAAATATGCCAAGATAAGAGGGTCACGTTGCCAACGTGAAGACTCATAGAGAAACTCTTTTACATGAATGTAAGGATTACTCGTGCCATTGTACAATCGGTACGACGACATCTCATAGGGATGTATATGAATCTTAGGGAGAGCTGACATAGCGGCAACGGGGCCCGTGGAGTTAGTGAGTTTGTTCAATTCCATCTCCATATTGTTCAATTTATGGAGAAGAGCATGTTGGAGTGGGGTGGATTGCCGCTGGGCATGTGAGGATGTACATGAGGGAGGTCGTGAGTTAATGGACCTTCCCAAGGGTTGGTCCGTATGGACCGGAGCACGGGACCTAAAATGGCCAGGGGGCCGTGGTGAAGGATGTACAGGAGGTGGTGGCGAAGTCGCCGGAATATACAAAGATGGGTGCCTAGGAGAAGGAGAGGGAGGAGGAGTCACACCCTCAACTAAAGATTGAATGAGGTTAAGTTGTTGAGGGGTGAGTTGATCTATTGCATTCAGGACATTTTGTACATTGGAATTGTCACGCCCCGACGCGAATATCGGAACGTGAGGCAGTTGCAAGTAAACAGGTACAGAGCAAGTACTAGACATAAAACCATTGAACAAAGATAAATACTAAAGCAAATTCTTCTCATTAATAACTTTCCAAGTGTCTAGTTACAACCTCTAATATCAGAGCCATTCTATAGGGCCCAATTACATTGAAATAAAAGTAAAAGACTAAACTAACACTCTAATCATAATACTAAGACACTAGGGTACTCATGACTTCACTCCTGGTCATTCCCGTCCTCTTGAGTGTATGTGTCATCCTCGGTCTCACCTGAGAACACAATGACAAATAATGCAGAGTGAGCGATAATGCCCAGTAGGACTTAAATCTCAATAGTCAAGTAGGCTTTAAATGATTAATGTATTTAAAGGCAGAGTAACTAATGATAGAGCGAGAGAGTCAAGTAAAAGATAGCAGGATAGCGCATGATGGAAATATCACAAGCTTTCTAAGTATAGCACAAGTGTCGAGTATAGCACAAATAGCAAGAAGGCCATAGCACAAATAGCACAAAGTATAGCAATAGCACAACGGGTATAGTATAGCACTTTCGTCAATAGACAACGAGAGAACATAGCACTTTTGATTGTCATTTAGATAGTCGAGATAGATAGCACTCAAGTATAATGCCAAATACTCTGATCATTTAACTCCCATGGGCACTAGCACTTTTAGGCGCACATCCCAGGACCAGATCGGGCCCTTTATATATTGCCAGGCATTGGTTATATTGTTTATCTTTAGACAATCAGTCAATGGCCAGTATAGAGTACCAAGAAATAGATGAGAGTACTAGATGAATAGACGAGATAGTAGAGTGAACGTGAATAGATGAGCGAGTAGAGTCTAGATGAGAGCTAGTGGACATTGCAAGTAACACGTTGAGTAAACAGACGATAGTAACAGTTGCACAACACGCGCACTGGGTGTTGGCAGTCAGGTGGGACTCACGACCCTTCCACTGGCCATGTTAAGCACAGGTCCAGAGGTCTGGCGTGTTTCAAGATAAGAGCGAACTTCTAATAGCCGTTTGGACCATATTGATCCCTAAAGGGTGTAATAGGTGTTAGGGTACAACTGGCTCGTCGACCATGTAGGAATCCATGGACAGAGGAAACTTACGGAGGCCTTGAACAAGGATTCACTAGTCCGGCAGAAGGAATATCTGACAGAGAGTTCGTCCAAGTCAAGAGAAAGTGTAAATATAGAAACAAGTGCTCGACGTTCTAGAGGAATTCTAGAACAGTGGAGCGTCGGTATCGGTATTCTCAAAACATCGCGAGAAAACGTAGACAAGTTTTTTTAAAATATGGCAATTTAATTACATAAATTACCAGATGTATTATGAGTTAATTACATGCCAAGTTAAGCCATAATTGGATGGTTCAAGTGTGTGCATGTGTCATGAAATTGTAGATAGAAAAAGATCATGTGCATGTATTTTAATCACACATAAATGTTTAGTTTATGACAAGTGTATTTTCTATGTGTGTGACTGTTAACCAAGAGTACAAGCACTGTAGAGAGTCAGAGATTTGAAAATTGGGGGTTTCCATGCAAAAGGCTGAGATCGCGACGCACCCCAGTAAGGGTCGCGACGGGGTCAACTGAGAACGCGACATGGCCTTGTACAGATCGCGACGGCCTTGTCAGTTCGGGCAGGCAGATCGCGATGGGGTCGCGACGAGCTCGTCAGATCGGGCAGGCAGATCGCGATGGGGTCGCGACGAGCTCGTCAGATCGGGCAGGCAAATCGCGACAAGGTATCCTGTCGCGATCAAATCAAGATGGGAGATGCTGTCACGACAGCCCTGAGAACGCGGCCTATCGGGCCGTCACATTCTCATGTCTTGCGCCTGAGTCCGACAGGGAAAAGACATGCCTTGGATTGCAGACCAAACTTACCCTATTTTGACACAGGATGGTTCAGAAAATCATAACTAATCGTGTAGTCGATGAAAAATCATGAAACTAGTTGCAAATTGATCTAGACTCACATAGGTACTTACAGTAGTTTGGAATTTGAAAACGGACAGGGTTTAGACATGCTTTAATCACGGGTATTCATGGTGAATATGGAACAATACATAGTTGAGATCAACGAGTTAATTCGCAATATAGGATGGATGAAAATTAGGGCTTTCAGGGGCAAAAGAAGCCTAACTATCATCAGTATTTCCCATAAAAATTTTGTAGCATGGTGTTTAGTATATATGGAGATCAAGAATTAAAAAGAGAGTTCGGGGTCATGGTGTTTACAAAACTTCAAAAATTAAGAACAAAATATTACTCGATGGAAAAATATGAGACAAGTGGGCTTTGAATCCTGAGGTTTAGATCAACCTACAGACGAAATTGATTTAGTTTTGCTCGTGAGAATGCCTACCTTTGATCATTTTCCTCTTCTAGGGCTAGAATTTGAAGAACGGGGTTGAGAGCTTTGAGAAGTTCTTCTCCCCATGAGTTCTCTTCTTCCTTGGCCTCCTCTCCACGTCCTGAAACCCTTGACAACAAGCTAGGGCCGGCCATGGGGGATTAGGAGAGTATTTATGTCTCTTTGGTTTCTATTTCCTAATAGGACTTTAACTCCTATTTAATTCCGAGATTCCCTATTTAATTCCACCCTTCCATGCTTGTAACCTCCCAATTGGGTTAGGAGAGGCAATTTCGTGGCCAATCTAATTGGGTAGGGTTAGGAATCCAAATCTAACTCAAATTAGCTATTTAATTCTTTAAATACCTCTTTTCTATTTAAGTAATAATTAAGTTACGAATTTAGGGTATTTTTCTATTATTCCCCTTTTAAAAATCTCTATTTTGGCCCACTAATTTCTAATGGGTCCATTTAACGAAGCCCATTACTTCTTTTCATTTAATTGGTTTTATTAATTCTCTTTTATTTGATTTTCTAATTTTTTTTTTTTATTTTTATTAAATTTTTATTTTTCAAAAAAATCCAGGTTGTTACATCCTCCCCTCTTAAAAAGAATTTGGTCCCCAAATTCATATGATCATAATGGAGGGAACGTCTTACCGAAAAGATCGGGGTAGTTCCGTCTGATGGTTCCTTCCAGTTCCCATGTGGCTTCTTCCACTCCGCGGTTATTCCATAAGACTTTAACCACGTGAATGGGACGGTTCCTGAGCTGTTGTACCTTCCATTCTAATATCTTGACTGGCCTTTCTTCATATACCGTGTCCCTGTTCAACACCAACTTCTCGTGACGAATGATGTGTGTAGGATCATATACATATTTCCTGAGTATGGAGACATGGAACACATTGTGTACACATGCCAGATCCGGTGGCAACGCCAGTCGGTATGCAACCTCACCAATCCTTTCGAGTACTTCAAAAGGACCGATAAATCTAGGACTGAGCTTTCCTTTCACACCAAATCTTTGGATGCCACGAGTAGGTGACACCTTTAAGAATACATGATCACCGACTTGGAATTCTAAGTCCCGCCTTCTTTTGTCGACATAGCTCTTTTGTCTGGACTAAGCAGTCTTAAGCCGGTCTCTAATCACCTGAATGTCCTGGGTTGTATTTTTCACCATGTCTGGGCCTAGCCATTGCTGTTCTCCCACCTCATTCCAGCATGCAGGAGATCTACAATTTCTTCCATAGAGTGCTTCGAACGGTGCCATCTTAATACTTGCCTGGTAACTGTTGTTATAGGCGAACTCAATAAGGGGTAGGTGCTCGTTCCAATATCCTTGGAATTCTATAGTGCATGCTCTCAACATGTCTTCCACTATTTGGTTGGTTCTTTCAGTTTGCCCATCAGTTTGTGGGTGGAAAGCGGTACTAAAGTTGAGTTTAGTACCCAGTGCACCTTGCAGTCATTTCCAAAAATTAGAAGTAAATCTCAGATCTCGATCTGAGACTATGGATGATGGAACTCCATGTAGTCTTACAATCTCTTTGACATATAAGGCAGCTAGTACTTCTACTGACCACTTACTCTTTATGGCTAGGAAGTGGGCAGATTTGGTTAGTCGGTCGACAATGACCCATATGGCGTCGAGTCCACCACGAGTCTTGGGTAAACCCATGATGAAGTCCATGCCAATGCTTTCCCATTTTCATTCCGAAATATCTAGCGGTCTGAGTACACCAGCAGGGCGCAAGTGTTCTGCTTTTACTTGTTGGCAAGTAAGGCAGTGTGCGGCATGTTTAGCTACCTCTCTCTTCATGTTCGGCCACCAAAACGTTCTTTTCATGTCTTGATACATTTTGGCACCTCCTGGGTGGATAGTGTACTTTGTCTTGTGAGCTTCATCCATTAGCTTCCTCTTCAGTTCTTCATTATCAGGGACGCATGTCCTCCCTTGGAACACCAGTCTTCCATCCTCAGTCATAGCAAAGTCCGGTCTCTCAGTTAAGGTTTCCTTGATGCGAACTAAGAATGGATCATTATCTTGTTGGGTTTTAATCTCTTCCAGCAAGTCGGATTGAATCTTGATATTGGCAATCAAGACTCGATCATCTCTATGTTCAATAGTTAAGTCTAACCTTGCGAATTGTTCTAGTAGTTGCATCTCGCCAAGGACTAGACTTGAAACAGATGTCATTGGCTTCCTACTAAGAGCATCAGCCACGACATTACCCTTGCCTGGATGGTATTGGATGTTGAAGTCGAAATCCTTCAGATATTCTAGCCATCTTCTCTGTCTCATGTTGAGTTCCTTCTGGGAGAATAAGTACTTCAGGATTTTATGGTCTGAGTAGACAGTGAATTTCTCACCATACAAGTAATGTCTCCAGATCTTCAAGGCGAAGACCACGACAGCCAACTCTAGATCATGCACGAGGTAGTTGACTTCATGCGTCTTCAGTTGTCTTGAAGAATAAGCAATAACCTTCTCCTTTTGCATTAATACACAACCTAGCCCAATCCCTAAGGCTTCGGTGTAGGCAGAGAAACCTTCTCCCTCTATTGGTAGAGCGAGAACAGGTGTTGAGGTAAGACAATCTTTAAGAGTTTGGCAACTTTTCTCACACTCATTACTCCAGGAGTATTCGTGTTAGTCGTGTGAGAGGAACGGCGATCTTGGAGAAGTCCTTAATGAACCGCCTGTAGTAGCCAGCCAGTCCTAAGAAGCTTCTGATTTCTGTGACATTGGTTGGTCTCTCCCAATTGAGTACAGCTTCGACTTTGGAGGGATCAACTGAGATGCCATCCTTTGAGATGACATGGCCTAAGAAGGACACTTCTTCGAGCCAGAATTCACACTTGCTCAGCTTTGCGTACAGTTTGTTGTCTCGCAAGACTTGCAGTGTAATCTTCAGGTGTTCTTCATGCTATTCCTTGGTCTTTGAATAAATGAGGATGTCATCGATGAAGACGACCACGAACTTGTCAAGGTATGGCCAATATATGCTGTTCATGAGTTGCATGAAGGCTGCAGGAGCATTGGTTAGACCAAAAGGCATAACGACGAATTCATAGTGTCCATACCTGCTCCGGAAAGCCATTTTGAAGATATCGTCATCCTTGATCCTCATTTGGTGAAAGCCAGATCGAAGATCGATCTTGGAGAAATATTGAGCTCCAGATATTTGGTCGAATAGTTCATCGACCCTGGGCAATGGGTATTTGTTCTTGATGGTCAGCTGATTGAGTTGACGATAGTCGATGCATAGCCTCATCGATCCATCTTTCTTCTTGACGAATAGCACAGGTGCTCCCCATGGGGAAGTACTCGGTCCAATGAACCCCTTCTCTAATAGCTCTATCAGTTGCATCTTCAATTCTTTTAGCTCGACAGGTGACATCCGGTGCGGTTGTCGTGATACCGGGGCAGCTCCAGGGATCAACTCTATGGCGAAGTTGACATCTCGTTCCGGGGGAATCCCTGGCAAATCTTCAGGAAACACATCGAGGAAATCTTGGACTATGAGGATGTCTTCTATCTTAGAACCCTTCTTTTCAATTACTACGGCCGCAAGGAAAGCAAAACAACCTTTCCTTATCATGTTATGGGCTTTTATGGTGCAGATTAGAGACATCCGTCTCTTATGTCTAATTCTAGAGAATTCCAATTTAGGAAATTCAATAAATGTCACCCTTCCTTTCTTACAATCGACACTTGCCCCATAAGTGGACAACCAGTCGGCTCCCAAAATTACATCATAGCCTTCCATGGGCATACACACTAGGTCAACTTTTAGGTTATGGTCTCCGATCATTACATCGGCAGAGGGAAAGTATTTGTTCAGTTTCTCCTTCTCTCCTAGTGGCGTTGTGACAGAGAACTCACAACCCATGGATATAGGTTTTGTAGTCAGGGTGTCAGCAAAGTGTTGAGATATAAATGAATGAGTTGCTCCAATATCAAATAAAACAAATGCTAATAAGGAGAAAACTTGTAGAGTACCTTCTACCACACCACCTTCCTCAGTGGGCTCTTCATTGTGCAGGGCTTGTAGTCGGCCCTGTTTCTTAGGCACATTAGGGCGCCTCTCATGTTCTTTCAGTAGTGGACACTCGGGGATGCGGTGCTCATGGCTTCCAAAGTGCAGACATGCGCCAGCCTTCCTCCAGCACTCATCAGCGGTGTGACCTGGCTTGTCACAGTGCTTGCAGTTACTTTTTATTTGAGTGTTGGGGACAATAGCTTTAGGTTTCCTTTCTTGGCTGGGTCCCTCTGTGATTGTGAAGGGACGCTTCTTGCCATTGTTCGGCTTAGCAGATGATTGACCAGAGGTCATTTCCTTCTTCACGAACTTCCCTTTGATATAGTCGGTGAAGTCCGTAGCATCTTCTAGTAGTTGGGCCTTCTTCACCATCTCAGCGTAGGTCTGGATGTCGAGAGGGGCCAGTTGAATGATATATTGTGGCTTAAGGCCGTTGAGAAAGCGCTTAGCCTTCATTCTTTCTGTATTCACCAGGTGTGCAACATAGCGTGCCAGTCTTGAAAACTAGGCTTCATATTCGGCCACAGTCAAGCTCTGCTATTTCAGAGCAGCGAATTCCGCAGCCTTCCTTTCTTGGACACGCTTCGAGAAGTATTTGGAATTAAAAGCTTCTCTGAATTTGGTCCAGGTGAACTGACCATTAGCTCTGGTCGCTTCAACAGACTCCCACCAAGCGCGAGCGTCCTTTTCCAGTTGGAATGTGGCTAGTAGCAGCTTATCCCCCGCTGCGCATTGCATACACGGAAAATCCTTTCCGTTTCCTTTGTCCAGTGTTCGGCTTCATCTGGATCCGTAGATCAACTGAACCTAGGTGGGTTCAGACTCCTGAAGTTACGATGCAGGTTGCCTGCATCGCCACAATTACCACCTCCTTGGGTAGCTTGCATGATTGCGCGCGTCAGTTCTTGAATGGTCTATTTCATGCCCCTCATTTAAGCACGTTCAGCAGTCATCTTGATTGCTTAGTTCCTACAAAATAACTTATTGTCATGATATTGATGTGGAATTTAATTCGTGCGTGTGTGAGTTCATTTTTAGCTATTTACCCTTGGCTCTAACCACAACTCACATAGGTAGGATAATTGACTCTAGTCGAGGCAGGTTAACCCAGATCATCCTATACTTAAGAATAACCTAGGCTCTGATACCACAAAACTGTCACGCCCCGATGCGGAATATCGGAACGTGAGGCAATTGCAAGTAAACGGGTACAGAGCAAGTACTAGACATCAAACCATTGAACAAAGATAAATACTAAAGCAAATTCTTCTCATTAATAACTTTCCAAGTGTCTAGTTACAACCTCTAATATCAGAGCCATTCTATAGGGCCCAATTACATTGAAATAAAAGTAAAAGACTAAACTAACACTCTAACCATAATACTAAGACACTAGGGTACTCATGACTTCACTCCTGGTTGTTCCCGTCCTCTTGAGTGTACGTGTCATCCTCGGTCCCACCTGAGAACACAACAAAAAATAACACAGGGTGAGCGATAACGCCCAGTAGGACTTAAATCTCAATAGTCAAACAGGCTTTAAATGATTAATGTATTTAAAGGCAGAGTAACTAATGATAGAGCGAGAGAGTCAAGTAAAAGATAGCAGGATAGCGCATGATGGAGATAGTACAAGCTTTCTAAGTATAGCACAAGTGTCGAATATATCACAAATAGCAAGATGACCATAGCACAAATAGCACAAAGTATAGCAATAGCACAACGGGTATAGTATAGCACTTTCGTCAATAGACAACGAGAGAACATAGCACTTTTGATTGTCATTTAGATAGTCGAGATAGATAGCACTCGAGTGCAATGCCAAACACTCTGATCATTTAACTCCCATGGGCACTAGCACTTTCGGGCGCACATCCCAGGACCAGATCGGGCCCTTTATATATTGCCAGGTATTGGTTATATTGTTTATCTTTAGACAATCAGTCAATGACCAGTATAGAGTACCAAGAAATAGATGAGAGTACTAGATGAATAGACGAGATAGTAGAGTGAACGTGAATAGATGAGTGAGTAGAGTCTAGATGAGAGCCAGTGGACATTGCACGTAACACGTCAAGTAAATAGGTGATAGTAATAGCTGTACAATACGCGCATTGGGTGTTGGCAGTCAGGTGGAACTCATGACCCTTCCACTGGCCATGTTAAGCACAGGTCCAGAGGTCCGGCGTGTTTCAAGATAAGAGCAAACTTCTAATAGCCGTTTGGACCATATTGATCCCTAAAGGGTGTAATAGGTGTTAGGGTACAACCGGCTCATCGACCATGTGGGAATCCATGGACAGAGGAGACTTACGGAGGCCTTGAACAAGGATTCACTAGCCCGACAAAAGGAATACCGACGGAGAGTTCGTCCAAGTCAAGAGAAAGTGTAAATATAGAAACAAGTGCTCGACGTTCTAGAGGAATTCTAGAACAGTGGAGCATCGGTATCGGTATTCCGAAAACATCGCGAGAAAACGTAGACAAGTCTTTTTAATATATGACAATTTAATTACATAAATTACCAGATGTATTATGAGTTAATTACTTGCCAAGTTAAGCCATAATTGGATGGTTCAAGTGTGTGCATGTGTCATGAAATTGTAGATAGAAAAAGATCATGTGCATATATTTTAATCACACATAAATGTTTAATTTATGACAAGTGTATTTTCTGTGTGTGTTACTGTTAACCAAGTGTACAAGCACTGTAGAGAGTTAGAGCATCAAAAATTGGGGGTTTCCATGCAAAAGTTTTAGATCGCGACGTACCCCAGTAAGGGTCGCGACAGGGTCAACTGAGAACGTGACATGGCCTTGTACAGATCGCGATGGTCTTGTCAGTTCGGGCAGGCAGATCGCGACGGGGTGGCTTGAGGGTCGCGATGGGCTCGTCAGATTGGGCAGGCAGATCGCGACGGGGTATCCTGTCGCGATCAGATCGCAACGGGAGATGCTGTCGTGACATCTCTGAGAACGCGGCCTATCGGGCCGTCACGTTCTCAGGTCCTGCGCCTGAGTCCGACAGGGAAAAGACATGCCTTGGATTGCGGACCAAACTTACCCTATTTTGACACAGGGTCGTTCAGAAAATCATAACTAATCGTGTAGTCGATGAAAAATCATGAAACTAGTTGCAAATTGATCTAGACTCAATAGGTACTTACAGTAGTTTGGAATTTGAAAACGGACAAGGTTTAGACATGCTTTAATCATGGGTATTCATGGTGAACATGGAACAATACATAGTTGAGATCAACGAGTTAATTCGCAAGATATGATGGATGAAAATTAGGGCTTTCAGTGGCAAACAAAGCCTAACTATCATCAGTATTTCCCATAAAAATTTCGTAGCATGGGGTTTAGTATATATGGAGATCAAGAATTAAAAAGAGAGTTTGAGGTCATGGTGTTTACAGAACTTCAAAAATTAAGAACAAAAGATTTGCTCAATGGAAAAATATGAGACAAGAGGGCTTTGAATCCTGAGGTTTAGATCAACCTACATACGAAATTGATTTAGTTTTGCTTGTGAGAATGCCTACCTTTGATCATTTTTCTCTTCTAGGGCTAGAACTTGAAGAACGGGGTTGTGAGCTTTGAGATGTTCTTCTCCTCGCAAGTTCTCTTCTTCCTTGGCCTCCTCTCCACATCCTGAAACCCTTGGCAACGAGCTAGGGCCGGCCATGGGGGATTAGGAGAGTATTTATGTCTCTTTGGTTTCTATTTCCTAATAGGACTCTAACTCCTATTTAATTCTGAGATTCCCTATTTAATTCCACCCTTCCATGCTTGTAACCTCCAAATTGGGTTAGGAGAGAGGCAATTTCGTGGCTAATCTAATTGGGTAGGGTTAGGAATCCAAATCTAACTCAAATTAGCTATTTAATACTTTAAATACCTCTTTTCTATTTAAGTAATAATTAAGTTACGAATTTAGGGTATTTTTCTATTATTCCCCTTTTAAAAATCTCTATTTTGGCCCACTAATTTCTAATGGGTCCATTTAACGAAGCCCATTACTTCTTTTCATTTAATTGGTTTTATTTAATTCTCTTTTATTTGATTTTATAATTGCTTAAAAAAATTTTTCAAAAAAATCTAGGTTGCTATAGGAATCATGAGGGGGAGGAGGCTCTCTCCGAGTTTTAATGGGAGTTAAATGTGAGGGAGTATAATATTGGTTAGTGCGCGGCGTGCGTACATAACCATATGATGTTGATGTTTGTCCCTTACAGTGGTGAGATGGACGAACATGGTATTGAAGTGATTGACCATCTAAACTATGCTCATAGTCCATATTGGAATAAGCCTGATTATAGTCCATTTTAACAAGGAGCAAACAAGTTGAACAAAAAGATGAATCAATCAATATGGTTCAAACAAGTTATGATGCTTACGCTTGTTTTAGGAGTTTCACAATTAATTAAATGGATTGAAAGAATGTTTCACTCTAGGTAAAATTCTAGTGGATGGATTGGATACTTCAAGATAAACTAGAATCACCTCTCACCACGTAATAGGATAGCTAAACCCGCATCAACGGTAGGTACAACCTGCTCGGTCTGTCGTGAGGGAATCCACGAGGTACAAAGACTTACGGAGGTCTTGGTAAAGGTCCCCTAGTCCAATGAGACGGAATGCCCAATGGAGAGGTTGCCCTTACCAAGAAGGTGTGTGCACCCTAGGATATGAGCGAAGGAGGTCCCCCAACCAAATGCTTATGCTTTGTATGCAACAGTTCAAAATACAAGGTTCTGGATAGGTGGAAGCCACACTCTGTCTTCAGTATGAAACACGACAGACACAGACACCATGAATCAAAAGATTGAATTGCATCCAATCACCTGGTAGCGGATCTGAAAGTCTCAAGAGGTTGTCAGAGCCGCGTTCGGTCCCTATGGACAGACTACAGACAGATTCGTGATGGCTCAAGCCGTCGCAGAACAAATCAAAATGCGACTTATCTACCGGACGCGTATCAAAGACTCAATCGCGACCATTGTGTCGGTCGTGGATTTACAAGGCCACACAAGAAAAAAAAAAGTAAATCAGGAAGATATGTGCAAAAATCAACATACGAGCATGCTTTCAGGGTATTGCAATAAGTAGGAAAGACTCAATCTCAATTATGCATAGATAAACTCATCATTTATTTATTTATTTTTATTTCTCAAATTTTCTTTGAGGAGTCTAAAATTGGCTAATCACCGAGGGAAGAAGAGGAGGAAAAGAAGGAGGGGCACACAAGGGTCCCAAGGGATGGGTGCCACGTGGGGCACGATGGAGTGGGTAATCAAATATAAAAGGCGGAAAGAGGTCCCACCGTGATCGCCAATTTATAGATGTTACTTTTTTGTTCTTTCGAACTTCGAAGTGCTACAAAGAAAATAATGAAGAAAAATAAAAGAAAAAGAAGAGATGGGTGGAGCACTACTCCTTGGGTGTAATCGTGTCACCAGACACACGTGGGTGTCGAAGGAGGTGCAGTAAATTCAAATAAGATGATCGCAAAGTACCTTTTGGAGTGGGGAGATTCCACGGAGGATGTGAGTTTGCTTCTTCTTCTACAAGCACGGCCGACTGTGGTAGAAGGTGCGTTCTTGATGATTACTCTTGCAAAACAACACAAATAAATAAAGGATTAGCCAAGAATGTGTAGCATCAATTCTTAAATTAATGAATTAACATGAACAACATGAAGAACGACACACCTTTTGTGGCTTTTTTACAACCCCTAGGAAATAAGATGTGTGTTGATTGAGATGATTAAAAAAGATAGAAAAAAAAAGAATGATAGGTAGCCATGTTGGGGCTAGGATGAGGGTATGTGTATGAATAAACAAAGAATAAACCAATAGAAGAGGGAGATAAGGGCTTCCCCAATTGATGTATGCGTAGGTGGCTGTTAGAGAGAGTTTGAAGACTTGAAGAGTTGCAGAAGAGGAGGAGGCGATGCTGCTCCTGCTGCTGGTTCAGTGCGGAGTTGAGAGGCCTTGAAGAGACAGCTGTCTAGTAGGGCTCCGCCTTAGAAATCTCTCTCTCAAACTCACTGGACGTGATGGCTCTGGGGGCTCCTCCCCTCAGGACGTCTGCCTATGGGTTATATTTATAGGAGGGAGGCTCAAATTCCGAGGTGGACAATAATTGTTAATTGCGACGGACACAATGGTCGCTATTAACTTTGAATAGCGACGACCTGAATGGACGTGTTGAAGGAATCTGCAATTGGAAACCATTATTGCGACAGACATTATCGACACGTTTATGAATTTTTTAATTTTGTTTATGGAAACTTGCCAAAAGTTAAATATGGAAATTTGAATCGCGACGGAAGTACCAGACGTATTTCAGAAAAGGCAATTAGTATTTCTAAAAATGGAATAAGAAAATTGTTGAGAAAAATAGAAGTTCAAAATCGCGACGTCTATGTCCGACGCGTTTAAGGCAATCGATGCAGAACAATCGATTGATGGTCGACAATCGATCTTAATCGCAACGGCTTGGTCCGACGCGTTAATGACCAATCGATACGGAGTCACGACGGCCCGACACAATGCGTTTAGGATAAAACGATAGAAACCAATCGATTGTTGGTCAACAATCGATCTGAATCGCTACGGCTTGACCCGACACATTTAAGATCAATCGGTAAGGACCAATCAATTGATGATGAATCGCGACGGCTTGACCCAACGCGGTTAATATTAATCGATTATTCTCCATCAGTCGATGTAAAACATGACGGTTTGATTCGATGCAATTTTATTGTTCTACACCAGTCGAAGTTAAACGCGACTTGTTGTGATTTGCAATTATTGTCCAAACGTTCACCCAACTGGGAAAATATAGGGGAAGCACTAGGAAATTGGGTGGTGAGATGGGGGAGACCCTAAATAATGGAGAAAAATACTCTCGCAAGGAAAAAAGAGAGCCATTTGTGGCATTATGACATAAATTTATATTTGCACATGATGGTGTCATTTTTAGCGTGTCTACAGGAAGGATTTGTTAAAGGCACGAAGGTCACAGTGTCCGAAGCCCTCTTATCATGTAACGACCCTCCTTATATCGATATGATTATACCAATCCACGTCGGTATAGAGAGCGCCGTCATAGTGGGACATTTACCCATCAATAACAATGGCTGAGATGTACACAAATATAGACATAGAACATCGGAAATAAAAGAACTTAACATCATTCTTATTCCATCATCATCATTAAATATCCACAGTCCATATAGCAATTTAAGAAAAACTAAAGTCCACATAATTGAAATTCTAAATAAATTTACATTGTTATGATGAGATACATCATTTATTCATTTACATACTATGGAAATGAAAGTACAATATCACTATCTCCACAACAAGCTACTTCTCTTGCTCGGAGTCGCTCCTAACAATTTCCTCCAGAGAAGTGGAGTCACCTGCCACACCTGTACGCCGAAGCAAGAGTGAGTCTAAATAGACTCAGCAAGTATTCCATGCACAACATTCATACACACATCATATACACAGGTTTCATGCATTATAAAATTCAGACTATTATACATGGAACCTATGACAATTTAAACACATGGATCATGCTTAAGACATTAACAATGTCATATAATAACCTACTCATGCTTTCTAGCCTCATCATGTAACATCATTTATAATCAAACATTATCCATATCATGCTATCATATTACCAAACTAGAGCATAGAATTAAGTATAAAGTGAATAGCAACCTAGCATGAATTCTAATCAATTTCACATGCATTCTTCACTTTAATTTACACATTTAACTTGCTATTTTAATGTAAAAATTTTCAATCATGCATGATAACACCTTTTTATTAACATGAATCAAGGTTAATACATATCCAAGTTAATTGGCAATTGTTTACAATTTAAGCACAATACTATGTGTGAAGTGAGTAGCATATCTAGCATGGAACCGATACAATCTTTCAAATATTTATCACAACTATAATCATAATTTACTTGCTGTTTTGGCATGAACTAACATATATTCACATGGTTCACACATGCTCACATGCTAAAACAATCACTTTACACTTTCACATGCTCATTTACACATTTGCACATTTCACAATTTTACTTACACTTATTCACATTTTCACATTTAAATACCATGACACATAGTCCAAACCACCACTAGAAGGACACACATACACATTCACATACCTATCACCTAGGCAACACAGTGATAGTTCTTGGTTAACTACGCAGAACTGGGAGAAGCACTCTCCACCCTAACCAGTGGTACTTATCCACCTCCAGGATTTCATCCTAATTGCCCATAGGATTTCACACACTATGAACCTTCCTGTAGGGACTTTACTACGGTACGGTTCCACAGCCCTCTATGGTAGCAGTGTCACATACAACACAATTTACACAATTTGCATTAAACACATAGTTCATATGATTCATATGCATTAATTTACTCATTGCACTCACTGGTACACAATTTACATATGATCAGTTTTATCTAACATGATGCTACTGTTCACAATGTTAATCATATCATAAAATCAACCCTAATCATGCTGTTAATGACTGAAGTACATATAAATAACATTTGCATGATCAACATGGTTATTTTCTATCATATAACCCATAATAGTGTCCACTGTTATCAGAATGCCATGAAATTTTAATCACAGATCCCCAACAGTAAACCTATCACATGCTGAAAATCTCACATTTTTCGAATCTGTAAAGCAATTATAAAAATTAAACATGATTCAGTCACATTTACCGCTAATTTCATCTACATAAGGTACACAGTAGGACAATCAGGTGTAACAGTTTCAGAACTTGCTAACAGTCATCACGAATACATAAAAATATTATGAAACCCTAATGTGTCAGAGACATAATTATTCAAGAATTTCCAGCATTATTTCATGATCACAGCCCGCTTACAGAAATTTAATTAAACAAACCTATACACCTAAATTCGCCCTAGCCTCAAGGTATGACCCACTGCATGTACTGAATCACATATAAAATCTACAGCATGTACTTACATCCAGAAATCTGGGAAATAAATCACAACGATCAAAACATGCATTCTGTAAACACTGAAGAACTTGGCGACACACAGTTGGCCGCCAACAGGGGTTGATGGCACCAAAGGTTGCCGCCTACCATAGATCTTAACAGCATCAAATGTTGCCGTTATGTTCCTGTCTGCAAAAATGTAGACAGAACGCGCAAACAAGAGAGAAGGGGTTTCCAAGACACGAGGAAAAATCTGTAATAATACCTAGAACCTACTAGACATGGGTATGGACGATGTCCAATGGTTACTTGCCTTAGAAAACATACTACATGAGATTTAATGGTCGGAGAAGCTCTCCTCGGCCAAGCCAAGAAGTCCTCCAATCTTCCCTCGATCCGACTTCTGAGTTGAAGGATGAAGCATGCCAGAGTCGGGGAGCCTTCCTCGATGTTCAGTCTTCCTTCCAGTCATGGTAGATCGCCGAAGAAGCTTCAATTGCCAGATCCAAAGTCTCAAAGTCTCAGGTTCGCACAGAAAAGCTAGGTTTTGACCAAAGAGCCAAAAGACTCAATCCGACCGCAGAGGGGGTTTTTATAAGCCAATGGTTTTGGGGTATGTGTACATAGGGTGTATGACCGTGGGTGACGTTTCCTAAACTGAAGCCGAAGAAACACAGACGTTCGGATCTGAAATGTCAACAATTTCGGGGATATAGACGTCCACATCTTGGCCGCCTACTGAGAGTTGGCGTCCATCGATCTGGACGCTGACATCCACATGCACGTCCACTCATGTTGACGCCAACGTGTCTTTTGGCCAAAACACAAAATATCCGAATATACATATATACACTATATACATTATATACATGCATGTAATTGTAAAGTATACTTAAACATTATAGATACCATGTAATACAACATTATGTAATAGTAAACTCATGTAACATTACGTGCCCAAAAGCTCATCAGGCGGAGAAACTTCATCGAGGAGGTTTCGGACTGTCTTGAAGACGGAGGAAAAACTGTCTCCCTGGCGAGACGGGCTTCTTCGAGCTCGGATTCGACACTCCATTAGGAGGGATTGAGGCAAGTTACATGGGGATTTAGTTTAGGATATGATATACTAAGTATTTAACATTTTTCCGTATTTTTTAAAGGCATGTACAACCTACGGGAAGGGTGAAACGTTGTCATTTCATGCAGTTTCTTCTGTGTTTTCTGTGTTTTTAGAACTCGACGTCAAGGGTATTGCCGCCTATATATGTAAACGGCAATATCGACTGCCGTTTAGTTCATCCCGAATATATAAGTATTTCTGTCCTTTTTATATGTAAACGGCGCTATGTGCCGCCCCCTATAATTACTTAACCAACGTGTGTGGACGTCTACTATAATAAACGTCGTACCATTGACGTCAAGTTTAGCAGAACTGTATATTTCCAGAAATCTGACTCTGAGTGAATTGGTTGTAAATGTATAATTTATGAATGTATGCGTTCAGCCATGTAATATAGAGTATGTTAATAGTATGGACTGTCTATTTCTGTAAGGTGCAGGTTTTACATATAACTATATATATAATTGATGAACATGCATCATTACATGACAATGATGAGGTTAAATTGTATAAGATAAGTGCAATGATGTAAAAGAAAGCATGTTGATTGATGTTAGATTACTGCAATAGATATGATATGTCTATTTCATGTGAAATTATGAGTTTTTCTCAATATTAAACCATGTTAGTTAGTTGATTTAATAGAGTTAATTTCATGAAAAATGTTGCAGGAATCAGAAAATTATGAAAATTGACATGTGTATTGAAATTCTGTTTCGAATTTCTGTTAAAATTTCAGAATTTTCAGACATGTGCACGTTCTGTTATGAATTCTGAGCATTATATTACACATAGAATTGATAAAAAAAATACATGAAAATGCAAGAATGAAATTTGTATCATGATAGAAATCTGTTGTACAGTAAATAGGATTTCAGAACTGAAAGTGGTTGTATTTTGAAATATTGCATTAACTCATGTTAAATAGTATGAAATGAAATGTCATTATCTATTATATACGTTCGTGTATGCATTATAAAATTGATGCCAATAAGACATTGCTATCTTAGAGATTCCTACAAGGAACTACACCATAGATGCCCCTATGGTATGGTTCACCTACATGTAAAGAATGAATCCGTGGCACGGATTAAAATCCTGGAGGTAGACTTGTTTCTACTGGTCAAGGTGGGAGGACTTTCCCCGTTTTGCGCAATTACCATGACTCATCACCGCATTGCCTAGGTGATAAGTGAATGATAAATGACTACTGATCTCTAATTTAGTGTGGGCTATGTCTTGGCAACTATATGAAAAATGACTACATGTTACATGCTACAAGTTACATGTCTATTTGTTCTACATGCTACATACTACATGTACATCTACAAGTTACATGTCATTTTGTTCTACATGCTACATACTACAGTTACATGCTACAAGTTACATGTCTATTTGTTCTACATGCTACATACTACATGTTATTCTTACACTCCTACATGTGAACCTGTTCAAAAGAAATTCATATTACATGTTGAGGTTTATATTACTACATGAAAATTGTTATGTAAAAGAATAGATTCCATGAATAAGTAATTCCATGCTTCAGAGAAAACTTTTTATTTTCTTAATAGTTAGAATCACTATGAAATGAATGATTGTCAATGACCTTAGAATTTAGTAAGAAAGTATATGATATATGAATGGGAATGCTATGCACTATGCACTACCATGTTTAAAATTAGTATCTGTTAATATCTTGAACTGTCTTCCAGTGATTTGCTGGGTCTTGTAGACTCATACTTGCTTAACATTCAGGAGAGCCCAGGATACGGAGGAGTTAGTGCAGACTGACTCAGAGCGGGAGGACGGAGACTTAGTTGATATAGAAGTTTTTTGAGTGAAATTTGTATGTGAGAATCTTATGTAATTCTTTATGCATCTGATCTTTGGATTGTGATAAACTTTGGACTATTGTTATCTTTTATGCATTAGATTTGCTTTTGAATAAAATGCTGATTACAAGTGTTTAATTCCATGGTCTTAATCACATTGGAATTGAATAGTTATTTGTGTATATTTCACCTGTATTAATTGTTTGGTTCGTTCCCTGTAATACCTCTACTAGATCCAATGTATTGGTGTAACTGTACTGGTCTAAGAGGCGTTACATCTTTGGCCGCCTACTGAGAGTTGGCGTCCATCGATCTGGACGCTGACATCCACATGCACGTCCACTCATGTTGACGCCAACGTGTCTTTTGGCCAAAACCAGAAATATCCGGAATATACATATATACACTATATACATTATATACATGCATGTAATTGTAAAGTATACTTAAACATTATAGATACCATGTAAATACAACATTATGTACATAGTAAACTCATGTAATATTATTTGAATACAATGTATACAAAAATAATTATATATATATTCATATACATGGCAATATATACAAGACATCTAAACAACGCATGGCCGAATAAAAGGGTAAAATTCGAGGGCCTTACACCCTCTCCCCCTTAAAGAAACTTCGTTCTCGAAGTTAGACCGACACTACTCAAACAATTGGGGATACTTTGTCACGCCCCGACGCGGAATATCGGAACGTGAGGCAGTTGCAGAAAAGGTATAGAGCGAGTACAAGACATCAACCATTACACAATGAATAATACTAAAGCGAATTCATTTCATTAATATCTTTCAATGTCTAGTTACAACCACTAATATCAGAGCCAATCTATGGGGGCCGATTACAATGGAATAAAGCAAAAGACTAAACTTCAAACCTAACTACTACACGCTAAACATAACAATAGGACACTAGGGTACTCATGACATCACTCCAGGTCGTTCCCGTCCTCTTGAGTGTATGGTTCATCCTCGGTCTCACTGAGAACACAACGACAAATAACGCAGGGTGAGCGAACATCGCCCAGTAGGACTTAATCTCAGGCTCAAGCAGGCTTTAAGTAATTAATGCATTAAAGGCAGAGTAACTAATGATAGAACGGAAGAGAGTGACAAGTAAAAATATAGCAGGACAGTACGTGAATGGAATAGCAAGACTTTCCAAGAATAGCACAAGTGTCGGGAATAGCACAATAATAGCAAGATAGCACAATGTCAAATATAGCAAGATGGCCATAGTACAGATAGCACAACGAGTATAGCATAGCACAACAAGTATAACATAGCACTTTGTTGTCAATGGACAACGAGAGGACATAACACTTTTGATTGTCATTTAGATAGTCACGATAGATAGCATTTGTTGTCAATGGACAAGAGAGAACATAGAACTTTTGATTGTCATTAGATAGTCACGATAGATAGCACTTTGTTGTCAATGGACAACGAGAGAACATAGCACTTTTGATTGTCATATAGATAGTCAAGATAGATAGCACTTGAGGAATGCCAAACACTCTGATCATTAACTCTCCATGGGCACTAGCACTTTCGGGCGCACATCCCAGGACCAGATCGGGCCCTTATATATTGCCAGGCTTAGTTATATGTTTATCTTTAGACAATCAGTCAATGGCCAACATAGAGTACCAAGAAGTAGATGAGAGCACTAGATGAATAGATGAGATAGTAGAGTGAACGTGAATAGATGAGCGATAGAGTATAGATGAGAGTTAGTGAACATTGCACATGAAACGTCGAGTAACGAGCGATAGTAACCGTGCACAACACGCGCACATGGTGTTGGCAGTCAGGCGGAACTCACGACCTTACCACTGGCCATGTTAGCGCAGGTCCTGAGGTCCGCGTGATTCAAGACGAGAGTGAATTTCTAATAGACGTTTGGACCATATGATCCCTAATGGGTGTAACAGGTGTTAGGGTACAACCGGCTCGTCGACCATGTGGGAATCCATAGACAGAGGAGACTTACGGAGGCCTTGAGCAAATACTTACTAGTCTGCAGAAGGAGTATCCGACGGAGAGTTCGTCCAAGTCAGAGAGAGTGTGTATATAGAAACAAGTGCTTGACGTTCTAGAGGAATTCTAGAACAGTGGAGTGTCGATATCGGTTTCCCAAAACAACGTGAGAAACGATGGACAAGTATATTTAAAATAGGGTATTTTAATTACTAAATTACCAGATGTATTATGAATAATTCATGCCAATTTATGCCATAATTGGATGGTTCAGGTGTGTGTAAGTGTCATGAATTGTAGAAAAGAATCTGCATGTATTTTAATCATACATAAATGTTCAATTTATAACATGTGTTATTTTCTGTGTGTATGACTGTTAAACAAGAGTACAAACACTGTAGATAATAAAGCAATGCTGAGGCAGGGGGTTCTTGCAAAACCCAGATTGAGACGTACCCTAATGAGGGTCGCGACGGGGTCAACTGAGATCGCGACGGGTGCTTGTACGAGTCGCGACATGCTTAGTCAGGTCGGCGGCAGATCGCGACGACAGGCCCTATCGCGATCAGATCGCGACAGAGGGCACTGTCGCGACAGACCTTCTGAATGCGGCCTATCGGGCTGTCGCGTTCACAGGGTCTATGCCCCAGTCCGACAGGGGAAGGACTTTACATTGGATTGCGGGCCAGAACTTACCCTATTTGACACAGGGTGGTTCAAAAAATCACAACTAATGTATAGTCAACGAAAAATCGTGAAACCATTGCAAACGACCTAGACATGCATGGGTACTTACAATAAATAGGAATTGGAAAACAATCAGGGTTTGGACATGTTTTAAACACGGGTATTCATGATGAACATGAAACAGTACATAGTTGAGATCAACGATTAAATTCGCAAGATAGATGAATCAAATTTAGGGCTTTTAGGGGAAAAGAGGTCTAACATGCATCAGTTCCTACAGAAAAATCTCGTGTCATGGGTTGAGTATACAAGAGATCAAGAGTTAAGAAGGGTTCGGGTCATGTCAGTTGCAGAACATGAAAATCAAGAACGACAGATATGCTCGATGGAAAATTATGAAACCAAAGGGCTTGTTCCTGATAGACGAGACATCATACAGAAAAGTTTTCATAGTTTATGCTTGTGAGAATGCCTACCTTTGATCGTTTTCCTCTTCTAGGTTAAGACTTGAAGAACTCAGGGAAGAACTTGAGAGATCCTTCCTCTCCACGAATTCTCCTCCTCTTGCCTCTCCTCCTAGTCCAGGAACCTCTTGCACGAGCTAGGGCCGGCCATGAGGTTTAAGAGAAGTATTTAGCTTCTCCCTATTCCCTTTCCTAGTTTAAGTCTAATTCCTATTAAATTTCGAATTTCTATTTCCTCTCCCTTTTTAAGCAAGAGATCTTCCTATTTGGGTTGGGAGAGAGAGGATTTCGTGGCCAACCCATTAGGGTAGGTTTAGGAATCCAATCCTAATTCAAACTAGCTATTTAATGTATTAAATATCTCTTTTTATTTAGTAATATTCTAGTTACGAATTTTGAGTATTCTCTATTATTCCCTTTTTAAAATCTCGCTTTTGCCACTAATTTCTAATGGGTCCATTTAATAACCCATTACTTATTTTCATTTGATGGGTTTATTTAATTCTCTTTTCTTGATTTTCTAATTGCTTTTATTATTATTTTATTAAGTTTTTTTTTTTTTTTGAAAAATCCAGGTTGCTAATCCTCCCTCTTAAAAAGAATTTGGTCCTAAATTCATCTGATCATAAGGGAGGAATGTCTTACCGAAAGATCGGGGTAGTTGCGTCTGACGATTCCTTCTGGTTCCCATGTGGCTTCTTCCACTCGCGGTTATTCCATAAGACCTTCACCACGTGAATGGGACGATTCCTGAGCTGTTGTACCTCCGTTCCATATCTTGACTGGCTTCTCTCATATGTCACATCCATCCTCCACCCAACTTCTCGTGGCGAATGATGTGTGTGGGGGAAACATGGACACATTGTGTACACATGACAAATCCGGTGGCAACGCCAGCCGTATGCAACCTCACCAACCCTTTTGAGTACATCAAAAGGACCGATGAATCTAGGGCTGAGCTTTCCTTTTACACTAAATATTTGGATGCCACGGTAGGTGACACTTTTAGAAATACATGATCACCCACTTGAAATTCAGATCTCGCCTCTTTTGTCGGGTAGCTCTTCTGTCTGGTTGGGCAATTTGAGCCGGTCTCTGATTACCTGAATGTCCTTTGTTGTCTGTTGCACCATGTCGGGCCTAGCCATTGTTGTTCTCCAACCTCATTCCAGCATAAGGAGATCTACAGTTCCTTCAGTAGAGCGCTTCGAATGGTGCCATCTTAATACTTGCCTGATAACTGTTGTTATAGGCAACTCGATTAGTGGTAGGTGCTCATTCCAATAACCTGAAAATTATAGTGCAAGCTCTCAACATGTCTTCCACTATTGGTTGGTTCTTTCAGTTTGCCATCGGTTTGTGGATGGAATGCGGTACTAAAGTTAGTTTAGTACCCAGTGCACCTTGTAGTCCTTTCCAAAAATGAGATGTGAATCTCGGATCTCGATCCGAAACATAGATGATGGAATTCCATGTAGTCTTACATCCCTTGACATATAAGGCAGCTGGTACCTCTACTGACCATTTACTCTTATAGGCAGGAAGTGGGCAATTTGGTTAGTCGGTCCACATGACCATATGGCGTCGAGTCCACCCGACGGTCTTGGGTAAAACCATGATGAGTCCATGCCAATGCTTTCCCATTTCCACTCCGGAATATCTAGCGGCTGAGTACACCAGTAGGGCAGCAGGTGTTTCCGCTTTTACTTGTTGGCAAGTAAGGCAGTGAGCGGCATGTTCAGCTACCTCTCTTTTCATTTCGGCCACAAAAACGTTCTTTTTCATATCTTGATACATTTTGGTACCTACTGGATGATAGTATACCTTGTCTTGTGAGCTTCATGCATTAGTCTTCTCTTAGTTCTTCATGTCGGGAACATATGTCCTTTCTTGAAAGACATGCCTTCCGTCTTCAGTCATTGCAAAGTCCAGTCTTTCAGTTAGAGTTCTTTGACGCGAACTAGAAAATGGATCATCGTCTTGTTGAGCTTTGATCTCCTCTAGCAGATCAGATTGAATCTTGATATTGGCAACCAAGATTCGATCATTCTCTATGTTCGATATTTAAGTCGAACATTGCGAATTATTCTAGAAGTTGCATCTCGCTTGAGACAAATGCCATTGCTTCCTACTAAGAGCATCAGCCACGACATTTCCCTTGCCTGGTGGTATTGATGTGGAAGTCGAAATCTTTCAAGTATTCTAGCCATCTCCTTTGTCCAGTTGAGTTCCTTCTGAGAGAATAAATACTTCAGACTTTTATGTCTGAGTAGATAATGAATTGCTCGCCATATAGATAGTGTCTCCAAATCTTCAAGGCGAAGACCACGGCAGCCAGCTCGAGATCATGTATAGGGTAGTTGACTTCATGTGTCTCAGTTGTCTTGAAGAATAGGCGATGACCTTCTCCTTTGCATGAGTACACAACCTAGCCGATTCTGAGGCATCGGTGTAGACAGAGAAACCTTCTCCCTCTATTGGCAGAGCGAGAATAGGTGCTGAGGTAAGACAGTCTTTGGGGTTTGGGAAACTTTCTCACCTCTTTACTCCAGGAGTATGGATTCTCCTTTCGTGTCAGACGCGTGAGAGGAACAACGATCCTTGAGAAGTCCTTGATGAACCGCCTGTAGTAGCCAGCCAGTCCTAGGAAGCTTCTTATCTCGGTGACATTAGTTGGTCTCTCCCAGTTGAGTACAGCTTCGACTTTGGAGGGATCAACAGAGATGTCGTCCTTTGAGATGACATGGCCCAAGAAGGATACTTCTTCGAGCCAGAATTCACACTTGCTAAGCTTTGCGTACAACTTGTTGTCTTGTAAAACTTGTAGTGCTGTCTTTAGGTGTTCTTCTCCAGTTGGAATGTGGCAAGTAGCAGCTTGTCCCCCGCTGCACATTACATGACACGAAAAATTCTTTCCGTCTCTTGGAGCCAGTGCTCAGCTTCATCCGGATCTTTGGATCCACTGAACCTAGGTGGGTTCAGACTTCTGAAGTTGCGATGCAGGTCGCCTACACCACGGTTGCCACCTCCTTGAGTGGCTTGCACGATGGCGCGAGTCAGTTCTTGGATGGTTTGTTGCATGCCCCTCATTTGAGCACATTCGACAGTCATCTTGATTGCTTAGTTCCTATAAAAACAACTTACTGTTATGATACTGATGTGAAATTTAATTCGTGCGTGTGTGAGTTTATTTTGCTAGTTACCCTTGGCTCTAACCACAACTTACATAGGTAGGATAATTGACTCTAGTCGAGACAGGTTAACCTAGATCATCCTGTACTAAGAATAACCTAGGCTCTGATACCACAAAACTGTCACACCCCGACGCGGAATATCGGAACGTGAGGCAGTTGCAAGAAAATGGTATAGAGCGATTACTAGACATCAAACCATTACACAATGAATAATACTAAAGCGAATTTATTTCATTAATATCTTTCCAATGCCTAGTTACAACCACTAATATCAGAGCCAATCTATGGGGGCCGATTACAATGGAATAAAGCAAATAACTAACCTTCAAACCTAACTACTACAATGCTAAACATAACAATAGGACACTAGGGTACTCATGACATCACTCCAGGTCGTTCCCGTCCTCTTGAGTGTATGGTTCATCCTCGGTCTCACCTGAGAACACAACGACAAATAACGCAGGGTGAGCGAACATCGCCCAGTAGGACTTAAATCTCAGGCTCCAGCAAGCTTTAAGTAATTAATGCACTAATGATAGAACGGAAGAGAGTGACAAGTAAAAATATAGCAGGATAGTACGTGAACGGAATAGCAAGACTTTCCAAATATAGACTTTCCAAGAATAGCACAAGTGTCGGGAATAGCACAATAATAGCAAGATAGCACAATGTCAAGTATAGCAAGATGGCCATAGTACAGATAGCACAATGAGTATAGCATAGCACAACGAGTATAACATAGCACTTTGTTGTCAATGGACAACGAGAGAACATAGCACTTTTGATTGTCATTTAGATAGTCACGATAGATAGCACTTTGTTGTCAATGGACAACGAGAGAACATAACACTTTTGATTTTCATATAGATAGTCAAGATAGATAGCACTTGAGTGTAAAGCCAAACACTCTGATCATTTAACTCCCATGGGCACTAGCACTTTCGGGCGCACATCCCAGGACCAGATCGGGCCCTTTATATATTGCCAGGCATTAGTTATATTGTTTATCTTTAGACAATCAGTCAATGGCCAACATAGAGTACCAAGAAGTAGATGAGAGCACTAGATGAATAGACGAGATAGTAGAGTGAACGTGAATAGATGAGCGAGTAGAGTATAGATGAGAGTTAGTGGACAATGCACATGAAACGTCGAGTAACAAGCGATAGTAACCGTTGTACAACATGCGCACATGGTGTTGGCAGTCAGGCGGAACTCACGACCTTACCACTGGCCATGTTAAGCGCAGGTCCAGAGGTCCGGCGTGATTCAAGACGAGAGTGAATTTCTAATAGCCGTTTGGACCATATTGATCCCTAATGGGTGTAACAGGTGTTAGGGTACAACCGGCTCGTCGACCATGTGGGAATCCATGGACAGAGGAAACTTACGGAGGCCTTAAGCAAATACTTACTAGTCCGGCAGAAGATGTATCCGACGGAGAGTTCGTCCAAGTCAAGAGAGAGTGTGTATATAGAAACAAGTGCTCGACGTTCTAGAGGAATTCTAGAACAGTGGAGTGTCGATATCGGTATTCCCAAAACAACGCGAGAAACGATGGACAAGTATATTTAAAATAGGGTAATTTAATTACATAAATTACCAGATGTATTATGAAATAATTCATGCCAATTTATGCCATAATTGGATGTTTCAAGGTGTGTGTAAGTGTCATGAAATTGTAGAAAAGATCATGTGCATGTATTTTAATCATACATAAATGTTCAATTTATAATAGGTGTTATTTTATGTGTGTATGACTGTTAAACAAGAGTACAAACACTGTAGATAATCAAGCATTGCTGAGGCAGGGGGTTTCTTGCAAAAACCCAGATTGAGACGTACCCTAATGAGGGTCGCGACGGGGTCAACTGAGATCGCGATGGGTGCTTGTACGGGTCGCGACATGCTTAGTCAGGTCGGCGGCAGATCGCGAGGACAGGCCCTGTCGCGATCAGACGCGACAGAGGGCACTGTCACGACAGACCTTCTGAACGCTGCCTATCGGGCTATCGCGTTCACAGGGTCTGCGCCCCAGTCCGACAGGGGAAGGACTTTACATTGGATTGCGGGCCAGAACTTACCCTATTTGACACAGGGTGGTTCAAAAAATCACAACTAATTGTATTGTCAACGAAAAGTCGTGAAACCAGTTGCAAAACGACCTAGACATGCATGGGTACTTACAATAGGAATTGGAAAACAATCAGGGTTTGGACATGTTTTAAACATGGGAATTCATGATGAACATGAAACAGTACATAGTTGAGATCAACGATTAAAT
This sequence comes from Colocasia esculenta, assembly GCA_014218235.1. Classification (NCBI taxonomy): domain Eukaryota; kingdom Viridiplantae; phylum Streptophyta; class Magnoliopsida; order Alismatales; family Araceae; genus Colocasia; species Colocasia esculenta. The sequence goes on from CM024757.1 coordinate 82,986,481, forward strand.
TCGCAAGATATGATGAATCAAATTTAAGGCTTTTAGGGGCAAAAGATGCCTAACATGCATCAGTTCCTACAGTAAAAATCTCGTGTCATGGGGTTGAGTATACAAGGAGATCAAGAGTTAAGAAGAGGGTTCGGGGTCATGTCAGTTGCAGAACATGAAAAATCAAGAACGACAGATATGCTCGATGGAAAATTATGAAATCAAAGGGCTTTTGTTCCTGATAGATGAGACATCCTACAGAAAAAGTTTCATGGTTTATGCTTGTGAGAATGCCTACCTTTGATCGTTTTCCTCTTCTAGGGTTAAGACTTGAAGAACTCGGGGAAGAACTTGAGAGATCCTTCCTCTCCACGAATTCTCCTCCTCTTGGCCTCTCCTCCTAGTCCAGGAACCTCTTGGCACGAGCTAGGGCCGGCCATGAGGGTTTAAGAGAAGTATTTAAGCTTCTCCCTATTCCCTTTCCTAGTTTAAGTCTAATTCCTATTAAATTCCGAATTTCCTATTTCCTCTCCCCTTTTTAAGTAAGAGATCTTCCTATTTGGGTTGGGAGAGAGAGGATTTCGTGGCCAACCCATTAGGGTAGGTTTATGAATCCAATCCTAATTCAAACTAGCTATTTAATACATTAAATATCTCTTTTCTATTTTAGTAATATTCTAGTTACGAATTTTGGGTATTTCTCTATTATTCCCCTTTTTAAATCTCTATTTTTGCCCACTAATTTTTAATGGGTCCATTTAATAAAGCTCATTACTTATTTTCATTTGATGGGTGTTTATTTAATTCTCTTTTCTTTGATTTTCTAATTGCTTTTATTATTATTTTATTATGTGTTTTTTTTTGAAAAATCCAGGTTGCTACATACTTCTTCTTCATAGCATCCTCAAGCTCCCAAGTAGCCTCCTCTCGTGAGAAGTTGTGCCATAACACCTTCACGGACGCAATGCTCTTGTTCCGGAGATGCTGAACCTTTCGGTCAAGAATAGCTACTGGTTGCTCAACATAAGACAAATCTGGCTGGATCTCCACTGGCTCGTGACTAATAACGTGAGATGGATCTCAGACATACCTCTTGAGCATAGATACGTGGAACACCGGATGAACACTAGCTAATGCTGGGGGTAAAGCTAGTTTATATGCCATGTTGCCCAATCGTCTGAGAATCTCATACGGGCCAATGAATCTAGGACTTAGCTTACTATGCCTGCCAAATCTAACAACACCTCGAGTAGGCGAAATTTTCAAAAAGACATGCTCACCCTCCTCGAACTCTAAATCATTTCTTCTGTTGTCAGCATAACTCTTCTGCCTATCTTGCGCCGCAACAAGTCTCTTCCTGATAAGCTGGATCTTATCCGAAGTCTCCTAAACTAACTCCAGACCGATCAACTGCCTATCACCAGTCTCCTCCCAACATAAAGGAGATCTACAAGGCCTACCATACAACGCCTCAAATGGAGCCATACCAATACTCGCATGAAAACTGTTGTTGTATGCAAACTCCACAAGAGATAGATGACGCTCCCAATCATCCTTCCAATCCAGCACACACGCTCTCAACATATCCTCGAGCATCTGGATAGTCCTCTCGGACTGTCCATCTGTCTGGGGATGGAACGCCGAACTAAGCCTTAATTCAGAGCCTAAAGCATCCTGAAGACCCTTCCACAACCTCGACGTAAATCTCAGATCTCGATCCAAAATGATCGACTTCGGCACACCATGCAATCTAATAATGCTACTAACATACAATCTAGCTAAACTCTCAACCAACTGCTTCTTCTTCATGGGCAAGAAATGCGTAGTCTTAGAGAATCTATCTACAACTACCCAAATCAAGTCATTTCCCCTCCTTGATCTGGGAAAACCCGTTACAAAATCCATAGTGACAGCCTCCCACTTCCATACTGGGATTTCCATCTTTTGCATAAGGCCAGATGGTCGCTGCCGCTCGGCCTTCACTTGCTGGCATACTAAACACCTAGAAACATAATCCGCTACATCCTTCTTCATGCCAGACCACCAAAATGATCTTTTCAAATCCTGGTACATCTTAGTGTTACCCGGATGAATAGAGAATCTAGACCTATGAGCTTTCGCTAAGACATGCTCACGGACATCTACAATGTCAGGAACACACACTCGGTGATGGAACTTAATCACACCATCCTCATCACGAGCAATGCCTGCCTTGCCCACTAACTCTTGGAGTCTAGGATTGACTTTCTGCTGCTTGATCACCTCATCCAACACCGAAGACCTAATAGACAACTGAGCCATGAAAGCCTGACATAATGGCTCTAACTCAGTCATAGCACAAGCAGCATCCTCCAACATCTTCCAATCCTGCTGGAGTAAAAACCTCTTCTTACTAAGAGCATCCTACGACATTCGCCTTTCCAAGATGATACTGAAGGTCGAAGTCATAGTCCTTGAGGAACTCAATCCATCTTCTCTGCCGTAGGTTTAATTCCTTTTGTGAGAAGATATACCTCAAGCTCTTATGGTCAGTGAACACCTCAAATCTGACACCATAAAGATAGTGCCTCCAGATCTTTAGTGCATGCACCACTGCCGCAAGCTCTAAATCATGAGTCGGATAGTTACGCTCATGCTTCTTCAACTGACGAGAAGCATACGCCACTACCCTTCCCTGCTGCATCAATACACAGCCTAAACCAATCTGAGACGCATCCGTATAGATGGCAAAACCTTCATCACCACTAGGCAATACCAATACCGGTGCAGAAGTAAGCTTAGCCTTCAATAATTGAAAGCTACTCTCACACTCCTCGGACCAGACAAACTTTACACCCTTCCTAGTTAGCTTAGTCAAAAGGGCGGCAATAGATGCAAATCCTTCAATAAATTACCGATAATAACTCGCTAAACCAAGGAAACTCTGAATCTCCGATGGGGTTCTGGGAATCTCCCAATCTAACACAACCTGAACCTTCGCTGGATCAATTGCTACACCAGCGCCGGAGATAACATGCCCAAGGAAATGAACCTCGCACATCCAAAAATCGCACTTGCTGAATTTTGCATGCAGCTTGTGCTCTCGGAGAACTTCTAACACTACCCTCAAATGCTGACGGTGTGTGGCCTCATCCGGAGAATAGACCAACACATCATCGATAAACACTACAACAAAGCTATCTAAATAAGGTCTAAACACCCTGTTCATGAGATCCATGAACGCTGCAGGGGCGTTGGTTAGACCAAACGGAAGAACTAAGAACTCATAATGTCCATAACGGGTCCTAAAAGCCGTCTTGGACACATCCTCACTCCTAATCCTCAACTGATGATAACCAGACCGCAAATCAATCTTGGAAAAGACCGATGCATTCTGCAACTGGTCAAATAGATCATCAATCCGCGGTAAGGGATACCTATTCTTCACAGTCACTTGGTTGAGCTTTCTATAATCAATGCACAACCTAAGTGAACCGTCCTTCTTCTTTATGAACAATACAGGTGCGCCCCAAGGAGATACACTAGGGCGAATAAATCCCTTATCTAGTAAATCCTGCAACTGCTTCCTTAGCTCTACTAACTCCACAGGTGCCATCCGATATGGAGCCTTTGAGATAGGAGAGGTGCCCAGAAGCAACTCTAGGGTAAACTCTATCTCCCTTACCGGTGGTAATCCAGACAAATCATTGGGAAATACATCTGGAAATTCCTATACTACATCAATCTTGCAAGAGTAGGTGACTCATCAGCCTTTGGTACTAATACCACGCTGGCAAGAAAAGTGTCACAACCCTTGTTAATCATCCTCATGGCAGAGATGGCAAACTTCCCCTCTAAGTTCCTTGGCAATGGATGTGAAAACTCATCCTCACCAGGAATACGGAAAATGATCTTCTTCCCACGACAATCTACTAATGCATAGTGCTCTTCTAGCAAATCCAGACCAAGAATTACATCATAGTCCTTCATCTTTAGCAAAAAGAAGCACCCATCTAAAACCCTATCCTCAATGCACAAGTAAAGATGGAATACACTTCCTAGTCGATACCATTCCCGCAGGTGTGTGCACAGACAACGGAACCTCTAACTCCTCAGACTCTAATCCTGACTCTACCGCTAACTATCTAGCAAACCGCTCGGAAATGAACGAGTGAGTGGCACCCGTATCAAACAAAACCCGAGCGTGCACACCCATGAAAAGAACCGTACCTTCGGTGACGTGCTCCGCCTGCTCGGCATCCTCACGAGCTAAGGCAAACACTCGAGCTTGGGCTCGAGGCCTTCCCGGTCTTCCTGTAGCTGGCGTTGCTGGTGCTGCCACTGCTGGGGCTGGCGCTCCATGCTGGACTCCCTACTGAAGTCTAGGGTAGTCCCGAATATGATGCTTGCTGCTCCCGCACTTGAGGCACTTTCCCGCCAACTTCTAGCACTCGGTGCCACCATGTGCCCTTCCACAATGAGGACACTCCTTCTTGCCACTAGGCCTACTACCGGGGAAATGCTGAGAAGCTACCTGCTGACTGCTCGCTGCCACAGGACGCTACGGTGACTGGTACGCCGCCTTCTTTCTATCCTGCCGCTGAAAAGGAGGTGCAGGCCTCTTCTGCGATGCCTTCTTCTCCTCAAGGTACTGCTCCATCTCGCTCTCCTACTGACATGCCGCGCTGAGAGCCTCATCGAGGGCACGATGATCGAATGCTACCAACCTCGATCTCAGTGATGGCTTAAGGCCCAACACAAACTTCTTCATCTTCCTACGCTCATCAGCCACTATATGAGGTGCATACTTAGATAACTCAGCAAACCTGGCCTCATACTCGAGTACGGTCATGGAGCCCTGAGTCAAAGTGAGGAACTCCTGCTCCATCTTGTCCTGGATATGCTCTGAAACGTACTTCGCCCGAAAGAGCCTCATGAACTCGTCCCAAGCAACATCGACTCCACCGTCCTCAAATCGAGTACGCAGTAACGAGGACCACCACACATCGGCTCTCTCCTGCAAAACATTCTCCATAAGGACCAATCTAGGCAATCTAACTTAAAGAAAATAAATGCATATGCAACTAACACATACTGTTGCCCAGTTGACGAGCCCAGAGGGGGGGGGGGGGGTGAATGGGTCTTTAAAAATAATCTTTAGACGATTCCTGTAAATTTAAACATACACACAAATGTTCTTCGAAGGAGGTTAGTGACTGTTAGTTTGAATAACAAACACACAAGAGAAAAGCAATCACACAACACAAGAAGTTATCCTGGTTCGGACCTCCTCTCCTTAGGAGTCCTACGTCCAGTCCCTGAGCAATCACTCAGGATTTCACTAACAAGGGTACAGTCCCCCTTAAGGACACTACAACACCCAGCTCAGCTGGTCTTCCTTCACACCCGAAGGGAACAACTACACCCTGGATACCCCCACCAGGTCTTCCTTCACACTGAAGGGAAAAACACCCTGGTTACCACCAGGTCTTCCTTCACAACCGAAGGGAACAACTACACCCTGGATACCCCACCAGGTCTTCCTTCACACTGAAGGGAAAAACACCCTGGTTACCACCAGGTCTTCCTTCACAACCGAAGGGAACAATACAAAGAGAATAGATTGAAAGACACGCCCCTAGACCAAGCTTCAACAAGCAAAGATCTGAAGCAACTAGCACTGAGAGCAAAGGATCTTAATCTAAGCTCACTCTCAGAACTACACAAGCTCTCTTCAGGATTTTTCACTACTAATGGAGAGCTAAGAGCTATAGCAATGGGAAGGGAATTCTTGGCTCTAAAATTCTCAGGAGACTTGAAAGCTTGAACGATTGTGTGTTGGTCTCTTCAGGAGTTATTGCAAGAAGATTGTTGTAATGAATGTTTCGGTTCTCGTCTATAGTCTTCTGTACTTCAGACTTATATATATATATATATCTTCAATTTGAAATATGGACGTTGAAGTGTCGTTCTCTCTCTTTTGAGTAGTCGTTAGACTGAATGACAACTGGAGTCTTGGAAGCTTCTAGTCAACAGTCTTTTGATTGCTTGAACACGCAAAGAGATGAGATCTTCAAAGATATCCGTTGGCTTCTATTTGTTTAATGTTGTACTGCGAAGCTGGATCAGAGGTCTGCACAAATGTCAAACTCAAATAGCAGACAGCTAAGCTGTCTCTGATGTCAGTCAACGTTAGAGAGAATAGACATGAAAATAGTAAGACCAAATAGCTGAGTCTAAAAGATGTTTACTGAATAAGCACGATAATGGACGATATCTTCTGCATGCATGCAGAGATACGTTCAGGTCTCATTAAATGCAGGTGCGTCAGAGAGATGCATACGCGGTCTTTGACTAGTCAACAAAGATAATATCAAGTCGATGAGAGATATAGAAATCGATGACTCAATGACTTATGAAATCGTTATGAGTCATAGCAAATCGTTATGTGACAGACGATATATCATGAATACTTAATGAATTGTTGCACAAGGCAAATCGTTGTGTTTCTGAAGAAATCGATGTGAAACACTTAACAAATCGTTGAGAGATGCAAATCGTTGTGTTTCTGAAAAACATCATTATGATTACTAAGGAAATCGTTATGGCGAGCAAGTCGTTGCGAGTTCTTAAGAAATCGTTATGATCACTAAGGAAATCGTTACGGCGCGCAAGTCGTTGCGAGTTCTAAAGAAATCGTTATGATCACTAAAGAAATCGTTACGGCGAGCAAGTCGTTGCGAGTTCTAAAGAAATCGTTATGATCACTAAAGAAATTATTACGGCAAGCAAATCGTTGCGAGTTCTAAAGAAATCGTTATGATCACTAAAGAAATCGTTACGGCAGGCAAGTCGTTGCGCTTTCTAAAGAAATTGTTGCGATGACTTATAGAATCGTTACGACAGGCAAGTTGTTGTGCTTTCTAAAGAAATCGTTGCGATGACTTATAGAATCGTTACGACATCGATTTGTTTGAAACAACATGACTTTTCAGCCAGAAAGGAAATTGTTATGATAATTCTATTGAAATCGATATGCTTATAAAGAAATTGTTATGGCCTTCAATAGAAGTCGATATGAACTTAGAGAAATAAAATGTTGATCAGATAAAAGGCTTTAGGGAAATACTTCATACCTTAACTGCTTGTTTGACCTTGAGGTTTTTCTGTACTAAAGTCTTATGAAAGATTCATTAGATAAAATCTTGTTAGGTTTTGTTAATCACCAAAATATATACGTAATTAATTAAAATTACTTGGGGACGGACTGATCATCACATACCTGTAGCATATAGGTGGCCAAGCTGACCTTGTCATCCTCAGCACACCTAATCGCTCGGAAGATCTTCTTGATCTCCCTTATCCAGCTCTCCGCTAGCAGTGGATCACTCTACCCCTTAAAAGAGGGTGGAGCCATCCTCTTGAACCGCTCCATGATAGAAGGTCCACCATGGTCATGCCCCTCTGTAATAATACCTAGGACCTACTAGACATGGGTATGGACGATGTCCAATGGTTACTTGCCTTATAAAAATGCTACACGAGATTTAATGGTCGAAGAAGCTCTCCTCGGCCAAGCCAAGAAGTCCTCCAATCTTCCCTCGATCCGACTTCTGTGTTGAAGGATGAAGCACGCCAGAGCGGGAAGCCTTCCTCGATGGATGAAGTCTTCCTTCCAGTCGGGGAAGTAGATCGCCGGAGTCTTCCTTCCAATCGCCAGATCCCGGAAGAAGTCTCAGGTTCAATCACCAGATCCAAAGTCTCAAAGTCTCAGGTTCGCACAAAAAAGCTTTGACCAAAGAGCCAATAGACTCAATCCGGCCGCAAGAGGGGGTTTTTATAAGCCAATGGGTTTTGGGGTATGCGTAGATAGGGTGTATGACCGTTGGGGGATGGTTTCCTAAACTGAAGCCGAAGAAATCGTGGACGTTTCTGGATCTGAAACGCAACAAGTTCTGGGATATAGACGTCCACATCTTTGGCCGCTTACTGGGAGTCGGCGTCCATCGATATGGACGCTGACATCCACATGCGCATCCACTCATGTTGACGCCAATGTGTCTTTTGGCCAAAACACAGAAATATCCAGAATATACATATATACACTATATACATTATATACATGCATGTAATTGTAAAGTATACTTAAACATTATAGATACCATGTAAATACAACATTATGTACATAGTAAACTCATGTAATATTATTTGAATACAATGTATACAGAAATAATTACATATATATTCATATACATGGCAATATATACAAGACATCTAAACAACGCATGACCGAATAAAAGGGCAAAATTCGAGGGCCTTACATATCAGAAATCATGGACTGCCCTACATCTAGTCACAAATTGAATGAGTTAGTCCCACTGGAAAAACAAAGGCTAGGAATTATTGGTGAGAAAGGTGTCATTCAAAAGAAGGCTGCCACGTCCCAACGCGGAATATCGTAACGTGAGGCAGTTGCAAGTAAGCGAGTATAGAGCGTATATTAGACATCAAACCATTGGACAAATGAATAATGTTAAATCATGTATAGTTCATTGATAATTCCACTAATATCTATTACAACTACTAATCCAGAGCCATTACATAGGGCCCATCTGACATCATTACATTGAAGGAAAAGAAAGAAACTAAACTAAGACTCTAGTAAGGCGCTATTACTCTTGTATCACTCTTGGTCCTCCCCATCCACATGAGTGTCGTGATCTTCCTCAGTCCCACCTGAGAACACATCAAATAACACAAGGGTGAGCGATAACGCCCAGTAGGACTTAAATCCCATGATCAGACATGCTTTAAATGATTAATGTATTAAAGAGTAGAGTAACTAATGGTAAAAAGAGAATCAAGCAATGTCAAGTAAGTGATAGCACAATAGCATGATTCAAATAGCACACGTATCAAGTATAGCACCAAGAGCAAGATGACCATAGCACAAATAGCACAATATATTTCACAATAGCACCATGAGTCGAGTATAGTATAGCACTTTGATGCTATTAGATAGTCGAGATAGATAGCACTTGAGTGTAATGACAAACACTCTGGTCAATTAACTCTCGCGGGCAAATAACACTTTTGGGCGCACCTCCCAGGACCAGACTGGGCCCTTTATATTGCCAAGCATTAGTCATATTGTTTATCTTTAGCCATTCAGTTAAATGGCCATAGAGAGTACCAAGAATAGATGAGAGTAATTGATAAATAGACGAGAGTGTAGAGAATGTGAATAGACGAGCGAATATAGTATAGGTGAGAACTATAGGTCAATGCACATGAAACAACGTTAAATAGGCGATAGTAACAGTTGTACAACACACGTGATTGGTGCTGACAGTCAGGTATAATTCACTAACCAACCACTGGCCATGCTACGAACATAGTCCAAAGGTCCGGCGTGATATCGTGGTAAGAGAGCACAACTAAGGCCGTTTGGATCATACTGATCCCTAAAGGGTGTTATAGGTATTAAGGGTACAACCGGCTCATCGACCATGTGGGAATCCATGGACAGAGGAGACTTACGAAGGTCTTGAACAAGGATTCACTAGTTCGGCAGAAGGAATATCCGACAAAGAGTTTGTCCAAGTCAAGAGAAAGTGTGTATAGAAACAAGTTGCTCGACGTTCTAGAGGAATTCTAGAACAGTGGAGCGTCGGTAACGGTGTTCTAAAACCTCGAGAGAAATGAAAACAAGTCCATTATAAAAATAGGGAAAATGTACATTATTGAAATAAATTACCAGATGTATTATGGGATATTTTAATGCCACGTCAAGTCATATTAGATGGTTGCAAGTATGTGCATGTGATAGAGAACATCATAGATATGAAAGGTCAAATGTATGACTTTTAAATAAACTATTACATGTTCATGTTTAAACATCTTCTTTTACTACGTTTAAGACAGTTAACAGGATGTATAGTCACTGTAGAAGGACAAGAACCACAGAAATTTAGGGTTTATGTACAAAATTCCAGAAGGTGACGTACCACTGTAAGGACCGCGACAGGGTACTTCAAGAATGCGACGGGGTCTGTCAAAGAACGTGACAGGTCCGTCAGGGACAGGTAGATAGAACGCGACGCAAGGGCCTGCCGCGTTCAGAATGCGACGGGTTCCTTGTCGCAACCCACCCTTGAGAACGTGACCTATCGGGCCGTCGCGTTCTCAGGGTCTCTGCCTGAGCCTGAGAAGGGAAAAACCTTGCCTTGGATTGCGGTCCATGCTTTCCAAAGATTGACACAGGGGTGTTTAAAAATCAAAATCTCGATGTACACTTGATGAAAAATCATGAAACAAATTTTAAACGAAACTAGACTTGCAATAGCATAAATTGTAAAGAGTAATTAGAAACTTATCAGGGTATTGATAGACTATGATCTGGTTCTTTTACGATGAACACAGAACATGACACAGTGATGGAAGAAGAATTAATTCGAGCAAAGTACTCAATAGAAATTGGGGAAAAGTATGGAAAAAGATTCCTGACAACATGTAGCATGTATAGTAAAAATTGAATAGCACAAGATCAAGTATAGATAGATATTTAAGGTAAACATGATGGGTCGGGTACATGTTCTTAAAAGAACTTCCAACAAGCAATTCACATGATAGGGTCGATAGAAATTAGGGAAAAGAGAGGGCTTTTGTTCCTGGTATCAAGAATAGTCTACATACGAGAGTAATTTAATTTAGCTTGTGAGATTGCCTACCTTTGGGACGATTTGACTCCTAGGGCTAGAACTCGAAGAACAAGCTTGTAGATCTTCTAGCAAGCCTTCTCCCCATGATTCCTTCTTCTTTGGCCTCTCCTCCACGTCCAAGAAGTCCCAGTAATGCAATAGGGTAGGCCATGAAGGGGTTGGGGGTGTATTTATGCATCTAGCATGTAGCAACCCGGAAATTTTAATACTTAAAAATTCGAAATAATAATTTCTTTAAATCGAAATAATAGAAACATGCGTACCATTATCATATGTACAATAACCCAACGGAAAATTCCTTAAAAATTATAAATCAATCCCAGACATTTTTCCTAAGTGTTTCACGTAGAAATTCGTGCAACGAAAAATCCGATTGACCAAGCGTATGTCACAACATGACCAATTATCCAAATTAGGAAACTAAGTCGGAAAACTGTTAACACGGAAAGATAACGCGCCCATAAAACAATCGAACATATCAGAGAGACTTTCAACATCATGAAATGAATAACCATTATTGGGTTTGGACCAATGGACCTCTTATAGCCCACGAATAAATTCAAATAAGAAGATGCAATAAAAATCATAACTCTATTATTCCCCAATTAAAAAGGGAAAACCTATAAGATAAATTCCAATAAATAATGGGTTTGGTTAAATAGACCCATTATAAATTAGTGGGCCAAAATAAGGATTTTAAAAATAAGAATAATCGGAAAATACCCTAAATTCGTAACTAAATTATTACCTAAATAGAAAAGGGGTATTTAATGCATTAAATAGGAAGTTGAGTTGGAATTGGATTCCTAAACCTACTCCATATAGTCTAGCACGAATTTAGCTCCCATCCTAACCCAAATAGGAGGTGGAAAGCTTGGAAGGAGGTTGGGAAAGGAGGAAATTCGGAATTAAATAGGAGTTAGAGTACTATTAGGAATTAGAAACATAACTAGCATAAATACACCTCTTAAACCCTCTTGGCCGACCCAAGCTCGTGCCAAAGGATTCCTGGACCAGGAGGAGAGGCCAAGGAGGAGGAGATTTCGTGGGGAGAAGAACCTTTCAAGCTCTCAACCCCGTTCTTCAAGTTCTAGCCCTAGAAGAGGAAATCGAGTCAAGGTAGGCATTCTCACAAGCTAAAATCCTAATATTTCGTCTGTAGATTGTTCCATACATCAGGAACAAAACCCTCAAGTTTCATAATTTTCCATCGAGCATATCTTTAGTTCTTGATTTTTCATGTTCTGCAACTTACATGACCCCGAACCCTCTTCTTAACTCTTGATCTCCTGGTATACTCAACCCCATGCCACGAGATTTTTACTGTAGGGACTGATGTATGTTAGGCATCTTTTCCCCTAAAAGCCCTAAATTTCATCGAGCATGTTGCTCGAATTTAATCAATCTTTCTCTCTGTGTCATGTTCTGAATAACTTGTTCTTGCTCATGTTCAAACCCTGTATGAACCATGCTCTCTCTCTAATTCCGATTTACTGGAAGTACCCTTACATGTCTAGTTTAATTTGGAACTGGTTTCATGATTTTTCATCGTGTATACAATTAGTTATGATTTTCTGAACGACCCTATATCATTTTATTTCAAGTTGGTCCGCAATCCAATGTCTGGTCTGACTTCTGTCAGAGTCAGGCGCAGACCACCAGATCGCGACTGCCCGATATGTCGCCTTCTGGGGTCAGATTGCGACAGCCTACCTGTCGCGATCAAGAAGGCGACAGGTAAGCCGTCGCGTTCCGAGTACCTGATTCGCAAGTCCTGTCGCGACCCTTTCCTGCCCCTGTCGCGTTCACCAGGCCGTCGCGACAGTACCCATGTCGCGATCTGCCTACCCCTGTCGCCATCCTCATTGGCCTATGTCGCCTTCTCAGTTTTTTTAATGAAAGTCCATAAAAAATTTCTGTCGCTTTCTTACAGTTATACCCCCGAAGAAAAAAACTTGTTTTAAAAAGAATGGAGCTACATTGAATGATTTAAAATACATATTCACGACATCTTTTTATCTACAATTTCATGACACATGCACACACTTGAAACCATCCAAATATGGCTTAATTGGCATGAACATGTGACATAATACGTCTGATAATTTATGCAATTGAATTGCTTACTTGTAAATGAACTCTTCCTCGATTTTCACGTTGTTTTGAAACACCGATCTCGACGCTCCACTGTTCTGAATTCCTCTAGAACTTCGAGCACCTGTTTTACATACACACTTTACTTGGCTTGTGGTGAACTCTCCGTCGGATATTCCTTCCGCCGGACTAGTGAATCCTTGCACAAGGCCTCCATAAGTCTCCTCTGATCATGGATTCCCACATGGTCGACGAGCCGGTTGTACCCTAACACCTATGATACACTCTAGGGATCAGTAAGATCTAAACGGCCTTAGATTGTTCTCCCATTCTTATCTTGAATCACGCCGAACCTCTGGACCTGTGCATAACGAGGCCAGCAGAAAGATCGTGAGTTCCACCTGACTGCCAATACCTTACCGCGTGTTGTGCAACTGTTACTATCGCTCGTTACTCGACGTTTCATGTGCAATGACCATAGTATCTCATCTATACTGTACTCCTCTCGTCTATTCACGTTCTCTACTATCTCGTCTCTCTCGTCTATTCATCTAGTACTCTCTTGAGACTCGTTGAGCTGTTGTGGCTCCTATCGTTTGTACTATTTCATGACTGTCTAGCGCTATAATGCATACTGTGCAGGGCACGAGAGTGTCCAAGGGGCTCCAATCTAGTCCTGGGGGCAGAGAGCCACCCGAAAATACCTGCAGGGGCTATTGACGGTGTTCTGCATTGCACCGGTTCTGACTATACTATCTTGGCTAGACATCTGACTACTATCTTTTAGTCTGAGGATTTCAGACGTACTGTGATATTACTGTGCTATCACAAACTGTTATACATAGTCTGAGGAGTTCAGACGTAATACTATCGTGAAACGGCTGCTGTCCCAAAGTGACTATTGTCGTACTCTACCAGTGCACCGTTGTGCAACCATACATGCTATCTTGTTACACGCTATCTCGTTACACGCTATCTTGTCATACGCTCTACTTGCTCTACTTGATACTCGCTATCTTGAGTTACTGTGTGCTATCTCGACTTGATCACATTCAAGTGCAATTTACTCTTACATGACCATCTACTATCATCTCTTCTTGCTTTACATGTCGCTTGCTATTCTTGACGATATCGTACTTGCTATTGTTGTTTTCTATCGTGACTTGACTTTAGTCATCGTGCATACTTGATTCATCTGCTATTTGAACCATGTTACATGTGCTATTACTTTCTCGACTTTACATGACTCTCTCTATCATTAGTTACTCTGCCATTTAAAGCGTTAATCATTTAAAGCCTGCTTGACTATGAGATTAAGTCCTACTGGGCGTTATCGCTCACCCTTCGTTATTTGTTTTTGTCTCAGGTAAGTCGGACAATGACGTTATACGTACCAATGGGACGGAACCAGAGTGATGAGTGACCCGAGTCAAATGACGAAGTTCCCTAGTAATTGGAGTCTAGTAGTTTTGCTTTAGATTCTTTTCAATGTAGTGATGTCATTGAGCCTTTTGTATTGGCTCCGAATTAGTGGTTGTAATAGTCTTAGTGATTTTATAATGAAATGAAGAGTTATTTCATTATTGTTCATAGATGCTCTGATGTTTGCGAAAGTATGCGCAATTGTCGTTACCATACTCGTTGTTCGCGTCTCCCTCCGATTTATTCCGCTGCTAAATTGGAGGGTGTGACATAGCATGTTTAATTCCTAATACAACTCTAACATCCATAAAACTCAGAATTTTCTTTGTTTCCTCCATAATGATTCACTTGCCCTTTTTAATTTAGGAAACAATAGGGTTATGAATTTTAGGGTATTTTCTTTTATCCTATCTTTTAAAACTCTTATTTTGGCCCAATAACTCTTATATGAGCCATTTATTGAAGCCCATCACTTATTTTCGATTAATGGTTTTTAATTAATTCATTTTTATTTAATATTTAAATCTATTTATTTATTAAAAATATTGGGTAGCTACATCCTTCCCCTCTTAAAAGAATTTGGTCCCCAAGTTCATATGTTCATAACAGGGAGAATGTCTTACCGAATATGTCGTGGTAGTTTCGCCTCATTGTCCCTTCGAGTTCCGATGTGGCTTCTTCTACTCCACGGTTATTCCATAGAACTTTAACCACATGAATAGGCCGGTTCCTGAGTTGTTGCACTTTCGATCCAGTATTTTGATTGGTTATTCTTCATAAGTCACTTTATGTAGTACTAAGTCCTCATGGCGAATGATATGAGTAGGATGGTACACATACTTCCTGAGCATAGAAAGAAGGAACACATTGTGTACGAATGCTAGATGTGGCGGCAATGCCAGTCAATATGTAACATCTCGGGTTTTCGGCTTTTCGTTTGTGTGGGATGACAGGCCAAGTCGCGACGGAGGTGCCCGTCGCGACAGTCATCCCTATTGCGACCACTAGGTGTGTCTCGTTCTTGTCGCGCCTGGTCAACGGGTCATGACATGGTTCTGCTTTTGGTCTTCTGACAGGCGTCTGCCGCATGTCAGGGTGGCAGGCGGGTCAAAGCGACCTGTCAGGCTGTCGCGGCGCCCAGGGTGGGCGCATTCTGGTCGCGGTCTGGGCAGCTGTCGCGATACAGTGGTATCGCGACGCCCCGCCCCCGTCGTGTCTTTGGGGGACCGAAGGCTAAAGCCTTGGCCAGTTCTCCCTTTCCTGTTTTGGCTTTCTCCTTTCCCTTCTTCTCTCTGAGGAGGGGAAGTTCTCCCTTCCTTCTCCGGCAGCTTGGTGCGTGGTGGCGGAGCTACGGTGGCTCGTGCAGTGCGTGGAGTGGCGTCGTGGAGCGAGGAGTAGTTCGTGAAGGCCCTTGTTTGGGGTTTGGATCTTCGTTTCAGGTAGGGATGCTTGTGCCCTTTCTTGTTAGTGTGGATTGGAGGTCCTAATGGCTGTTTGCATGCTTTTATTGCTTTCACAATGCTCCCATCCCCGTGGTGTGCTAGTTGTAGCGGTTGTGGGTGATCACGGGAGGTGGATCCCGTCGGTCGGCTTTCTAGCTGATGTCGCGACCGCCGAGCGCGTTGTGACACCAGAGAAGGCGTCGCCCCAATCGGACGTGACCTTATCACGGCCCGGGTGGCTTCCGCGATAAGGGTCGTGTCGCAACCCGGTTGCCAGTCGCGACAAGGTTTCTGTCGCGGCGTGGCAGACTGTCGCGACAAGGTTGTCGCGGCCTGTTTTCCTGTCGCGACAAGAGTTGTCACGCGCGCTTTCCCGGCGCGACCTGGTCTTGTCGTGGTGCCCTAATCATCATGATGGTATCGCGACAGCTCTAGGGGGGCACGACAAGACCTGGTCTGCCTTGGGTGTTTTCGTGGCCATGGTTGGGTGTCAGCGTGTGCCCCAGGGTAGGGTGTGCCCTTAGGACCTTCTGGTGGGAACGCGGCAGGTTGCCTCCCTGCGTTCAGTGACCGAAGGTGACACCTTCGTGACCGTGTCCTAGCGGTGTCGCTAGGGGCTCACGTCTGTCTAATAATCGTGGTCTGGTCGCCGATCGTTATTAGAAGACCGTTGGTTTCTGTACTGTTTGGTGTGCTCCGGTTTCTCAGGCCGTGCCGTGTGTGCCGGCGTTGGCCGACGGCCCTTCTAGAGGTTGTTCCCGGAAGGGGTGTCATGTGCGCCTGTGCCTGCTGGGCTTGTCTTGGTTACAAGTCAACTGTGTCGTTTCTGTTGGTGGTTGCCACGCCAGTTCTCTGTTCGCTCGGTGCTAGGCACTTGGCTTGTCTGCAAGACAGGTTGTTATCGTTACCTAAGACCCCCATCCCCGCACGCCTGTGTCAGAGGGAGCTTCTCCGGGCGGCGGGCGTGCTCGAGTTACAAACTTGGAGTGGTAGGGAAAACAGTGGGGACAGCGGCTTCTGTCGTTTGTAGAGCTCTCTTAGCTGGGTCTGGTCTCCGAGGTTGTTGTGGCGCTCTTTCGGTGCGGACCAGCTAGTCCTTCTCACAGCCTCGCTCTGCGTTGGTTCTAGAGCCACATAGGGAGGTCAAGCGTGGGGCCGCAGCTCGGCCGGGCTGCGGTAGTTGTGGTTGTGTTCTTGTCTGTGGCTCGCAGCCTCACTCTACCTAGGGAGGTTGTGGGCAGGAGTCGGCGGCCGGCGTGCTGGAGGAGTGGACTGTGTGTGTCATCCTCTTAGTTGCCTGTGGCGGTGGCTTGGTTGCACTTGTTGTGACGGTGTTTCACGTTGTTCCCAAGAACGGTTTCTCGTTGCCCTAGCTTGCACGATGGTTGTACCCTAGCCATGTCTAGTTTCGTGGGCTTGGTTATTGGCCTCGTGGGCCGTGTTTAGTGGTTTCCATTCTGCGGGTTCTCTCGGGGTGTCGAGTGCTGACACCTGACTGCTGTTTCGGTAACCCGTTCCTTGGTTCCATTCGTGGTGGCACCGGTAGGTGTAGTTCCCTGACCTCGTGGCGTGTCCGAGGTGCAGGGGGGTTCTGATTGTGGGCCCTCAACCTTGTGGAGGTCTAAGGTGGCCGTGCCTGGTGGTGAGACGTCGTTCTCACTTGGTTGCTCGGTGTCTCTCGTGATGACACCTGGTTGTCCCTCTCTGACCTCGTGGAGGTCCGGATGTTGGTGCTTGTGTCGTGAGACTCTGTCTCACGTGGTCGCTCTGGTATTCCGTGAGCTTCTTTGTCTCGGCGGTGTGTGCCGAGGGTTTGCTTCCGCATTGTGTTGCTCTGGCCCGACCCTGGTTGCGGGTTGTGGCGTTGCTCTAGTTGCTTCCGCATGTGTTCAACTCCACTGGTTCTGCGAGAGTCGTCTTTGGCCTGACCCGAGTTGTGGTCGAGGTGTTTCTCAGTTTCCGCTGCTTTGTAGTACTCTGTGGTAGGCGTTTCCTGCTTTACTGCTTTGTAGAGTAGTTTACTTCCGCTTTGTTGGAGTTCCTGCTGCTCTGGTTGGTAAGGGACTGGTAATCCCTACGAGCCTTGTTCGCGAGGCTCACCCTCCTACTCTCTCAGGTAGGGACTCGCTGTCGCAGGAGTTCGTTGCCGGACGGCGTGGGGCAGTTTGTTCGCCGTGCTTTGCCAGAGTGTGAGTTGTGGCGTGAGTGCTCTTAGCGTGAGTTGAGAGTGGCCTTTTTGCAAGTCCTCGGGTATGCCCCTTAAGGACTGCACCTTCTTTCTGTACCTGTACTTTTATTTGGGACATGTTGTACTTATTCTTTATTAATGTACAGTCTTTCTGTTATAGTTATTTGAATTCATTGCTTATCTACTAGACTAAATTCTAACCCTTCCGGGTCTTCGGATCCGTGGGTGCGGCAGACCTTCGGGGGTCCTTGCGGGGTCAGGAGGTCGGGTCGCTACACAATATGTGACCTCACCCACCCTTGCGAGTACTTCAAAAGGGCCGATGAATCTTGGACTTAGTTTCCCTTTCCGTGAAAATATAAAGGAGCACACTGATATATATATATAGATATATTATATATATATATAAGCTTAACATTCCACACATAATTTACAATGGATATACATAGCCAAATTTAACAAAGTCAAACTTAAATACAAAAGCCTAGGGTTCTACCCCGGGGGCATAACAAAGAAAATTACATTGCTGGAGGCGTGAACCCAACACCGCTATGATGCGGCTCTGGACTAGAAGACGGGCGATAAACCTCCTGCTCTCCCTCACCTGAAAGCAATAAGGGGTGAGCCTCACAAGTCACTGGCTCAGTAGGGAAACTCCCTCAAAATCCGCAAACCACAAAACACAAGAGCAGCAGAAGTAAAGCACAGCTATTTATAACTAACAACACAACCTGAGCATGGAACTATAACCAAAATGCTTAAATAAAATTAAGCTAATAACAAGTTTCAACTTCCATAAATAAACGACAAACCATGCTCAGAAGTACGAGCTAAAGAAGGGTAACGCCAAACACGAGTCACAAAGATTGGTTTGCGACACGAGCTACAGACCCGAACAAACTACACAGGTCTACCTCTTAGCCTCGTAGCCAAGGACGAAAGGTTTAGCTACCGCTCACCACTACAGAACCAACAAACCGTGGAGGCCAACTCACACCACAACTGCAGCTCACACGGACTACAGCTCCATGCCTGGCACCTTTAAGGTCTCTGGCCCGAGCACCCTAAAGTGAGGCACTGGAAACAAGGACTAGCTGGGGACCATTACGTCTACCAGTGTCCGTTCCCCAACCAAGAGCGCGCTACAAGTGACTAAGTACACCTACAACACACAAGCCACTGTCCCATTGTCGTCTTCCCTCAGCCGGATGTACTACTCAAACTACAGAGTGAGGGTGTCCAGGAAGACGACACAAACCCTAACGGTACACAAGTACCAGGACAAGACCCCGAGCACAACGTGCCTGGCTCACAGAGAACCTGGGATACCCGACTCGAGAGGTAACCACGGGTGGCGTCGTATACCCGACTTGCCTCGCACGCACAACCACACAAACATCGAAAATGCCACTTACCACAAGTGCCAATGCACCGCTTAACAACCACTACACGCAAACCAACATTCATATGGACCCATATGTGTAAACAGTTCATAGTACCATGAAGGCAACCCAGGGTTTGGGTAGCAGTCATTTAAATCGCGTCAGACACAGAGGTCGCAATTCAATGACTAAAACACGATGAACCAAACAGTCGTGTTACAGACTGAAACGCGACGTCTGGTTCTTCACATTTCAGCTACAGAAACCCTACCCGAAAACCCCTCGGGAGCAGCTCAAACCACCCTATACAGCCCATTTACATGCTAATTTGCAATAAAGTAAACTCATACACATGCCTTCTAATCCCATTAAACCCATTTAAATCCTTACACATGGATCCTTTTGATAAAAAAGGATAAGAATTCCCCTACCACACGAAGAACGTATAGAACGGCGCTGCCTTGATGTTTCCCGCGCTCCACACGTCGTCCTCGCACCGAAAACCCGCCAACCCGCACGTCGGAATCTCCAAAACATCAGAAAATCCTCACGCACACCTCCCCCATGGCCGAGCAGTGTGTTTCTACACTGCTTGGCCTGGGTCGGGCAGGCATGATGCATAAACAGAATCGCGTCGGGTCGCGACGTCGCGATTTAATCGTGACGGGTACAGCCGTCACAATTAAATGTGACGCCTCTGCATGCGCCACGCGGCGCGCATGCAGACACGCACCCCAGGAAGACGGCAATCAAAGCACGATGACTAGGTCAGTCGCGATTCAAAATCACGACGCCTGGTTTGGTCGCGTTTTAAATAACCACACCAGAGACTGGTTGGGCCTGGGGTCCAAGCCTCCAACACACAACCTGCCAAATACATCTCATATATACCAATTTGGGCCACACACAGGCCACCAAACCCACTAAGCAAGGATCCGAAAAATTGCGATGTTACAATTGTTATAGGCAAACTCAATTAAAGATAGTTGCTCATTCCAATGGCCTTCAATGTGATTTGTCCTCTCAATCTGTCCATCTATTTGTGGATGAAAAGTAGTATTAAAATTGAGTTTAGTACCAAGTGTAGTTTGTAGTCCCTTACAAAAATGAGAGGTAAATCTTGGGTCACGATCTGAGACGATTGATGACAGAACTCTATGCAGTCTCACTATCTCTTTGACATAAAGGGCGACTAACATGTCCAGAGACCACTTACTTTTGATAGGCAGAAAGTGTGCAGACTTAGTTAATCAATCAACGATAACCCAAATGGTGTCGAGTTCACCACGAGTCTTAGGTAAACCCATGATGAAGTCCATGCCAATACTTTCTCACTTCCACTTTGGGATATCTAAAGGTCTGAGTACGCCAGGTAAGACAATGAGCAGCATGCCCGGCTATTTCTCTTTTCATATTTGGCCACCAAAATGTTCTTTTCATGTCTTGATACATCTTGGTACCGCCCAGGTGAATAGTATACTTGGTTTTATGAGTTTCATCCATTAGTTTCCTTTTCAGATCTTCGTTGTCAGGTACACATGTTCTTCCTTGGAATACTAGCCTTCCATCCTCAGTCATTGCAAAGTCTGGTTTTTCTGCTAAGTTTTCCTTAATACGAACCAAGAATGGATTGTTGTCTTGTTGAGCTTTGATCTCCACAAGCAAGTCAGATTGAATCTTGATATTAGCAACCAAAACTCGATCATCTTTATGTTCAATATTCCAATCTAACCTTGCGAATTGTTCTAATAGTTGCATCTTGCCAAGAATTAGACTAGATAGGGATGCCATAGGCTTCCTACTAAGAGCGTCAGCCACAACATTACCCTTTCTTGGATGGTATTAGATGTTGAAGTCGAAGTCCTTTAGATATTCTAGCCATCTCCTTTGCCATATGTTGAGTTCTTTTTGAGAGAATAAGTACTTCAAACTTTTATGATCTGAATAGATAGTGAATGCTCACCATACAGATAATGTTTCCAAATCTTTAATGCGAAGACCACAGCAGCCAATTCTAGATCATGCACGGGGTAGTTGACTTCATGAGTCTTTAGTTGTCTTGAAGAATAAGCGATAAACCTTCTCTTTCTGCATAGTACACAACCTAAATTAATTCCTGAAACATCATCAGTATATACTAAGAAGCCTTCCCCCTCTATAAGAAGATGAGAACAGGGGCAGAGGTTAGGCAACCTTTAGTGTTTGAAAACTTTCTCACTCCTTGCTCCAAACATAGGGATTCTCCTTCCGAGTAAGGCGAGAGTGAGAGGGTACAACAATTTTGGAGAAGTTTTTTATGAACCGCCTGTAATAGCCAGCCAGTCCTAAAAAGCTTCTGATTTCCGTGACATTAGTTGGTCTCTCCCAATTAAGCACAACTTCAACTTTGGAGGGATCAACAGAGATGTCGTCTTTGGAGATGACATGGCCCAAGAAGGACACTTCTTCGAGCCAGAACTCGCACTTGCTCAGCTTAGCATATAGTTAGTTGTCTCGTAGGACTTGCAGAGCTATCCTCAGATGTTATTCATGTTCCTCTTTGGTTTTGGAGTATATGAGAATATCATCAATGAAGACGACCACAAACTTGTCAAAGTATGGCCGGTATATGTTGTTCATGAGTTGCATGAAAGCTGCAGGAGCATTGGTCAGACCAAAAGGCATAACAATGAATTCATAGTGTCCATACAGCTCATGAATGTCGTTTTATATATGTCGTCATCCTTGATTCTCATTGTGTGATAGCCAGATCTGAGATCAATCTTGGAGAAATTGAGCTCCAGATATCTGGTCGAAAAGTTCTTCTACTCGAGGCAATGGATACTTGTTCTTGATGGTCAGCTGATTAAGTTGTCAATAGTTGATGCATAACCTCATAGATCCATCTTTCTTCTTAACAAATAGAACAAGTTCTCCCCATGGGGAAGTACTTGGTCTAATGAACCCCTTTTCTAATAATTCCATCAGTTGTGCCGTTAGTTCTTTTAACTCGGCAAGCGACATCCTATATGGTTGATGTGACACCGGTGCAGCCCCAGGGATTAAATCAATAGAGAAATTTACGTCTCATTCAGGGGGAATTCCTGGCAGCTCCTTGGGGAAAACGTCTGGGTAGTCCTGGACTATATGTATGTCTTCTATCTTGGATCCTTTCTTTTCCATTATTATGGCTGCAAGGAAAGCAATGCAACCCTTCCTTATCATGTTGTGGGCTTGTATGGCAGAGACTAGAGACATCTGTCTCTTGTGTCTAATCCCAGTGAATGATAACTTAGGGAATTCACTAAACCTAACCTTCCCTTTCTTACAGTCGACACTTACCCCATAGGTGGACAACCAATCGGCTCCATGAATCACGTCATAGCCTTCCATGGGCATACATACCAGGTCGGCTCTTAGGTTGAGTTCTTCGATCATTACTTCGGCTAATGGGAAATATTTGTTCAATTTTTCTTTCCCTCCCAGTGGTGTTGTGACAAGGAATTCAGAACCCATAGGTGCAGGTTTAACATTCAGAGTATTAGCAAAGTTTTGAGATATGAACGAATGTGTAGCTTCAGGCGCAAACAAAACAAATGCTAATTGAGAGAAAACTGGTAATGTACCTTCCACCACACCACCTTCCTCAGTGGTTTCTTCGTCTCGTAGGGCTTGCAGTCTACCCTATTTTTTTGGCACATTCATGTGTTTCTCGTGTTCTTTGAGTAGCAGGCATTCAGGGATGCGATACTTACGACTTCCACGCACAGACATGCGCCAACCTTCCTCTAGCACTCATCGGCGGTGTGACCTGGCTTGTCATAATGTTTGCATTTGCTTTTAGCTGGAGTAGTGGGGACAAATACCCTGAGCTTCTTTTCTTGACTAGATCCTTCCGTAATGTTGAAAGGATGCTTCTTGCCGATAATTGGCTTAGCATTTGAAGAGCCAGGTGTCAGCTCCTTCTTTATGAACTTTCCTTTTATACGATCAGTGAAGTCAGTAGTAGCAACTTCTAGCAGCGGCTTTTTTTAACCTTCTCGGCATAAGTTTGGATGTCGAGAGGGGCCAGTTGTGTGATATAATGGGGCTTGAGGCCATTAAGAAAATTCTTAGCCTTTATCCTTTCAGTTTTTACCAGATGATCTGCGTAGCGTGCCAGCCTAGAGAATTGAGCTTCGTAATCAGCCACAGAAAGACTCCTCTATTTGAGAGCAGCAAATTCCGTAGCCTTCCTTTCTTGTACACGTTCAGAGAAGTACTTGGAGTTGAATGCTTCCTTGAATTCATTCCATGTAAATTGACCATTTGCCTTGGTCGCTTCCATAGACTCCCACCAGGAGCGGGCGTCTTTCTCAAGTTGAAAAGTAGCTAGCAGCAGCTTATCTCCAGCCGCACATTGCATAATGCGGAAATATCTTTCTGTCTCCTTAAGCCAGTGTTCGGCTTCATCCGGATTAGTAGTACCGCTGAATCTTGGTGGATTCAAGCTTCTAAAGTTACGATGCAGCTCATCTACACCGCGATTTCCCCCTCCCTGAGCAGCTTGCAGGAGGGCACGAGTAAGTTCCTGGATGGTTTGTTGCATGCTCCTCATCTGAGCACGTTCAGTAGTCATCTTAAATACTTAAGTTCCTAAAAAAGTAACTTATCACCAAGATATTGATGTGGGATTTAATTTGTGCGTGTGTGAATATATTTTAGATCTTAACCCTGGTTCTACCCAATTTTCATATAGGTATGGTAGTTGACTTAGACACGTGTCATGGCAGTCCATCCTAGAACATCCTAGACTTAAATTATCCTAATAAGGATATCCTAGGCTCTGATACCACAAAACTATCACGTCCCGACGCGGAATATCAGAACGTGAGGCAGTTGCAAGTAAGCGAGTATAGAGCGTATATTAGACATAAAACCATTGGACAAATGAATAACGCTAAATCATGTATATTTCATTAATAATTCCACTAATGTCTATTACAACCACTAATCCAGAGCCATTACATAGGGCCCATTTGACATCATTACATTGAAGGAAAAGAAAGAAACTAAACTAAGACTCTAGTAAGGCATTGGTACTCTGTATCACTCTTGGTCCTCCCCATCCTCATGAGTGTCATGATCTTCCTCAGTCTCACCTGAGAACACATATCGAATAACGCAGGGTGAGCGAAACGCCCAGTAGGACTTAAATCTCATGATCAGGCATACTTTAAATGATTAATGTATTAAAGAGCAGCGCGTAACTAATGGTAAAAAGAGAATCAAGCCAATGTCGAGTAAGTGATAGCACAATAGCATGATTCAAATAGCACAAGTGTCAAGTATAGCACCAAGAGCAGGATGGCCATAGGACAAATAGCACAATATATTTCATGATAGCACCACGAGTCGAGTATAATATAGCACTTTGATTGTCATTAGATAGTCGAGATAGATAGCAGTTGAGTGTAATGCCAAACACTCAGGTCAATTAACTCCCATGGGCAAATAGCACTTTTGGGTGCACCTCCCAGGACAAGACCGGACCCTTTACATTGCCAAGTATTAGTCATATTGTTTATCTTTAGACAATTAGTCAAATGGCCATAGAGAGTACCGAGAATAGATGAGAGTAATTGATGAATAGACGAGAGTGATTGATGAATAGACGAGAGTGTAGAGAATGTGAATAGACGAGCGAATAGAGTATATGTGAGAACTATAGGTCAATGCACATGAAACAACGTTAAATAGGCGATAGTAATGGTTGCACAACACATGTGATTGGTGCTGATAGTCAGGTAGAATTCACTAACCAACCACTAGCCATGCTACGAACATAGTCCAGAGGTCCGGCGTGATATCGTGGTAAGAGAGCACAACTAAGGACGTTTGGATCATACTAATCCCTAAAGGGTGTTATAGGTATTGAGGGTGAAATCGGCTCTTCGACCATGTGGGAATCCATGGACAGAGGAGACTTACGGAGGCCTTGAACAAGGATTCACTAGTCCGGCAGAAGGAATATCCGACTGAGAGTTTATCCAAGTCAAGAGAAAGTGTGTATAGAAACAAGTTGCTCGACATTCTAGAGGAATTCTAGAACAGTGGAGCGTCGGTAATGGTGTTCCAAAACCTCGAGAGAAACGAAGACAAGTCCATTATAAAAATAGGGTAAAAATATACATTATTGAAATAAATTACCAGATGTATTATGGGATATTTTAATGTCATGTCAAGTCATATTGGATGGTTGCAAGTATGTGCATGTGATAGAGAACATCATAGATATGAAAGGTCAAGTGTATGACTTTTAAATAAACTATTACATGTTCATGTTCAAACATCTTTGTAGATGCGGTTATTTCCCCGATGTCCCTCCTCTCCCCCTTTTGGGTCGGGAAAAGGGTGAATAGCGAGAGAATAAACGGCGTCCACACGGGGAATAAAAATGGACAGAAAGTAAAGGAAAGCCGCGATCGCCAGGCACTTTTACTAAAAAGTACCAAAAGTCGGGACGGGTCTAAAAGGGGATGTGTACCTTTTGGGGCCCGTGGAAAGTAGCGGGATGTGTGTGCGGTGGGTCCTTCCTCCTCCTTCCACCGGTCGGCCGGCGAAGGAGATTTAGCCCGAGGTACCTAAAGAGGACAGAAATGGAAACGGATTAGGGCGGACGTGTAGTAAATGAAAAAGACAACGGAAGACAGCGGACATGACATAAAACGGTGCGGACGCACCTTCTAACTACGAAAATGAAAAACCCTAACTAGACAAGGAGGGAAACATGCACGTGTGTGCGTGTGTGCTGTCTGGTGACCCGGACAGGGGGAGAGAAAGGCTGTGAGAGCCGAAAACAGCGTGGCGGATGGCGACGCCTCGTAGTGGAGCAGACGGCGGGATCGTCCTACGGCTCCGGAACGGCAGCTTCTGGACAGCAGGATCGTCCACTGGAACCTCCGGTGGACGTGGAACGGAACGGCAGGTGGGCGACGCGTTGGACGGGCAGGGCTTCGCCGCTCTGGGGGGGTAAGGTCTCTCTCTCCTCACTGCTGCGTAGGGGGCTTGTATATATAGACTCACTATTTAAATCATGTCCAACCAGCTGACGTTTTTCAAGTAAAATTGCGGCCCAAGAAACGTCGCGATCATAAGGTCGGCCAGATGTCCCTCAACTTGCCAAAATATGATGATTACGGCGCGCAGCGATCTCAAGAATCGCGTCGACCATAGTCGTCTGCATTTCGGAAGGTCAAATCGATTTGACAACCATGACCTCATTTGCGTCCATAAAATGCGTCCATCATACTGGTCGCAATTAACAACCGCCTGAACATTTGTAACGCTGTAACTGGCGGTTCTAATCGCGGCGTGATGTCTGGGTGCAGATTCAGAGTTTGACACCGTATGACAACGTTCTGACGCCTGGCAGGGGCATGGTGCGCGCAGGGCGGTTAAGAATCGCGTCGTACAACCACAACGCGTTTCAGAGCCTGCCACAGGTGTCAGACCGTGCGCGCTCTGGCACAGCCTGAAATGTTGACTTTTTAACCGCGGCGGCCGTCATGGACGCCCTTTAACGTCGGTTAAGCGTTGCGTCTGTAAGGCGGTAGCTGAATTGCGTCGCCTCAGGGCGTCGCGCTTATGGCATTTAATATGCGGCCGCCGGTCTGGTCACGATTTCAAACCGTGCTGATTCTTTTGGGTTTTTCTAGACTCTTTTGTAGACTTATCTAAAAGGTCCTAAAAAGCTTAAAAGATAGGAAAATTCTGAAAAGTCTAAAAGTAAAACAGGAAATTCGGGGAAATCACTTAAAAAGGTAATTAAGACAATCACATTGAGGCGTTACAATGCAACTCGAGATTTGTCCAATTTGGGTAAAATTGGCGTGTCTACAGATGCCTCGCCTTGGCTGTTTGCTTTGTAAGGAGTAAAGCGAAAGCAAAACAACTGAAAAGTAAGCGTCAAGGTGTAATGAGACACGCCCTTTTAAGGCACAGACTGGAGCTGTTTGTCAATTTAAAATCGTTGTTCTTCGGAAACTCTTATGGAGAGGAAACTGTACCATCGTAGATAACTAAACTATAAAGTAAAGACAAATGCGAGATCAACTTCGTCGTCGGGAAGTACCTAAGGACGTAATCCATTAGATTTCACCTGCGTATGCGGGTTGCCATGGCCGTAGGTGGATCGAAAGTAAAGGAAAAGATCCAGGATGGATGAGTTTCTCTCCGAAAAGAGCATCTTCAAACAACTTTATAATAAACTGAGTACTGGACTCAGAGTGGAATTATCGGTTGCTTGGCATGACGGACCAGTGATTATCTTAATTAAGCTTTTCAAATGATTTTCTCTAAAATTCCTATTGCATCTAAGGCTTTCCAACAATCTTCTTGTTAACCTACGTGAATGCATGCTGGGCTAAAAGAAAAGACTCATAAAATAAAATAAATATAAGAAATCAAGGATAATATTGTTGTACCGGAAAGGGGTCAGGATACCCATGGGAACTGTCGCCCCCCCTTGCAGGAACTGTCGTTCATCCTTTTATCCAAAATTGGGAACTATCGTCCCCCAGGTACCATGGGAACCGTCATCCCCATCTTCGGCCAACGGCCTATCCTTAGAAGCAAGAATCTCTGGAATTATCCTCGTTTTTCGGCAGTGAAGGGGAACTCAAACTCCAGATTCATTAAAGCCTCAAGGTCCTTGACAGGCTCTAATAAGTATATCGTATAGTAAATGCAATATAACTGATGGTGAAGGTAGCGACAGCCTGGTGTTGCGCCAGATGAGGTGACTCGAATCCTGCACTCAAAACTCGTTAGCCAAGAAAAAACAAACATCATG
Source organism: Colocasia esculenta (assembly GCA_014218235.1). NCBI lineage: Eukaryota > Viridiplantae > Streptophyta > Magnoliopsida > Alismatales > Araceae > Colocasia > Colocasia esculenta. The sequence goes on from CM024757.1 coordinate 83,014,500, forward strand.
GAAAATAGCATTTAGCATGGAGCATGCAGCATGGATAAAGCGTTCAAACAACAAGCATGGCTCATTCAATTGATTTGTTTTAACCATGAGGATAAGTGGACTTGGCCAAAGATAAAGTGCAAGGTGGGAGGGACCCATGATTGGAAGGATTGCTTCGATCTGACGCAGGAAGAAGGCGATTGCCTTGTGCAATACCATCATGATTTTTTTTTTTATTTTGGAGAGTATTTGAATTTTTGTGGGTTTGAAAATATTTAGATTTTTGTGGGTTTTGAAAATATTTGAATTTGTTTGGATTTTGGAAATATTTGGATTTTTTGTGATTTTTTTTGAAAATATTTGATTTTTGTGGTTTTTTTGGAAATATTTGATTTTTTGTAGGATTTTGAAAATATTTTGATTTTTTGTTAGTTTTGGAATATTTGATTTGTTTGGAGTTTTGGAAAATATTTGTTTTTTTTTAATTTTGAAAAATATTGATTTTTTTGGAATTTTCAAATATTTGAATTTCTTGTGTTTTGGAAATATTTGAATTTTTGTGGGATTTTTGAGATATTTGAAATTTTTGTGGAATTTGAAACATTGTCATGCCATGACGGCATTAAAATTATGAAAATGGACCGGCGAAGGGGTCCTTGTTGACTCCCGTGTCATTAAAAGAAAGCCCAGAGTAGGGTGCTCTTTAACGTGGCGCCCACGGGCTAATTGCACTTGGCTAACAGTGCCACTACCAAAGCCACGCCTGAAAAGGCGACTAAGTCTTAGTAGGGAGAAGGGAAGAACATTTGGAGACAAGCTTGATATGGATATTCTGGAGTCGGGTTCGAGTTCCTTCCTTGGCACAACCGTTAGAAGGGATTAGTCTCATGAAGCGCTTGGGCTTTTGAATCATATTTTGGAATTTTGAGTGATTGAGTAATGACCATCTGAATTGTAGGGACATGCTTACGACCGGGTCCATTTGGATCTCCGCAGGGACTTTGCCCTCTTGACATGCCATGTTGATTTGATTGATTGATTTTTGATTGTTGCATGCTTACGGCGGGTCCGTTTGGATCTCCGCGGAGACTTTGCCCTCTTGACATGCATTGGAAATCATTTTGATTGGTCATTTGATTGGATTCTGATTCTGCCCATTCTGTTAAAGACCTCCCTTCGTCAGGAGGGTGCTTCAGGAAGGTTCCCTCTGCCCAGCTACCCATACTACCCATACTTCTGCCGAATAGGAGGAGAAATAGACTTTGTGTGCCTTTCAGGCGCGGCTGTGACGGTGTCTAACGGGAGCAAACGGTGTGGGCGCCGTGAAGTGTGTGCGGATGCCCATGCCCAGGGCAAAACCTTAATGACTCGGGAGAGAGTGTCAGACTCCTGGCGCAGAGTTATCATAACGAAAAAATGCTGGGATAGCATGGCAATGCTAAATAAATATTCATCTTTTATAGATTTTTGACACTGATAGATAATAAATTTTCAAAGTAAGAACTGGAGGATTAAAGAAGACGAATGTCCATGCCCTGCGCTAGGGCGGATGTGCCTGCGTTGGGGGCGAGACTCGGGAGGTCTAAGGGAATTGACAACATTCTTATTCAAAATTAAAAGGACCGTGCGAGAAGGGCCGAAGGACCGATTAAAAATGGAGGTGACAATAAAACAAAGGACGAATGCCCTGCGTTGGGGTGAGACTCGGGTCTAAACGAATTTACATTTTTTTATTCGAATTTAAAAACATAAGTGGGGACTAAAGCCCGAGAAGGGTCGAAGGACCCGATTGAAAACATGGGGGGAATGAAATACAAAGGACGAATGCCCTGCGTTGGGGCGGGACCCGGAGGCCTAAGAGAATTTACATTTTTTTCGAATTTTTAAAAAAAGCAAAGTGGGGACTAAAGCCCCTAAAGCAATGCGAGAAGGGTCGAAGGACCCGATTAAAAATGGAGAGGCGAGAAATGCGGAGAAGGGACGAATGCCCTGCCTGGGGGCGAGACTCGGAGATCTAGAAGAATGTACATTTTTATTTGAAATTAAAATGACGAGTGGGGACTAAAGCCACGAAGACAGACGAGAGAAGGATCAGAGAGAACCGATTTAAAAATACAGGGGTCAAACGGGAAAAAGAATTGGAAAACTCCGGAGGGCTCGGAGGGGTTGGAGGAAAGGTAGGGCGCGATGACCTGGGTAGGAAACAAAATCCGGATGGCCCGGCCGGATAACATGAAGAAACAAAAGGGCCGCGAGGGGCCAACATGGAAGGTGCACAGCGTAAGGTGCTAAAAGATGTGCCACATAGGGCACTGGATGGCCAAAAATGGGCGCGATGCCGGTGTACGCTGGATTATAAACAAAACAAATGAAAATAAAAAGCCTCCCGTGGGGAGGAATGTGGAGAACCCACGGGTAGGTGCTAAGTAGCATAAAAGATGATTCAGAAAAAGAGGGGAGTGAAGGTCCCCTAGCCTTTTGCCGTGCCCGGTGATTCGATTTTGACTTGGGGGTCGGCGGGGGACCCTCAAGTATCTCCTCACAAAATCTTGCCCAGTGGGCAGATGGATGTGCTCTTCCCCTTTGGATTGAACGACTCTCGAAAATTAAAGGAAAATTGTTGATTCTGTTGTTGAGTTTTGATGAAGAGTGATAACTCCCGTGGAAAAAATTCAGTGAAAGGGTGGGGAGTTCCACCGGCAATGTCAGAAGCAACAATAAAGGGACTGTGACCAAGGAATTCATCGTGGTGACATAAGAGGGGGCACGCCCCTTGGGTGGTAGATTGTGCCAATGGTTTGGCTTCGAAGAAGTTGCGTGTGCACAATCTGCACGGTTGTTGCCCTCGCTGGAGCGGAAAGGGGCAACAGTGGTAATTCCCTTGAAAATGACTAAATGGATGGGTGGAGAGTCCATGGCTGAGTTAAAGGCAACAATGAGGGGATTGTGCCCAGCGATTGTATGATATGTGATATGGAAAGGGGCACGACCCCTTGGGAAATCGATTGTGCCAAGGTTTGCTTTGGTGTGCGTAAGCCCAATCGCATAGTTGACCCTCGATTGGAGTGGGAAGATCACAATGATAGTATGCGGGTGGTCATGAGAGCCTGGAGGGAGAGATTCCCTATGAGTACTCGAAATCGGCGTTGGCTGGCAATGAATGATTGTCATATTTTTAAAAGAGGGCCTCTTGATGGTCGAAATGGAAGGAAGGACTTCCGCTCAGTACAAATGCCCGGTATACGAACAATGACGGCATGCAGGAAATGTTGATCATGATGTTTAGAAAACATGCCCGGTCCCGGGACTGGAATGATTGTAGAGAGGACTGCGCTGGGAAAAATATGCCCGGTATGCGAAATGATGACCGGCATGAGGGGGGATAAAATCGTGAAACTCAAAAACATGCCGTGCCGGGACTTCCTCTTTTGCTGCTGACGCTTCTTGCTCCTTAAAGATTTGCCCTTGTCCGTGCGAATGGGAGTGGGGGTGGATGGAGAGGGTTGTAGTGGTAGATGGTAACGCCAGTGGGGTGATGGGAGGCTGTATGGCCAGTGGCGGCGTGATGGGTATGACAGCAAGGGGTTGCCGGGTTCAGTTGCCAAGGGTGTTGGCGTGCGGGAGGTGGAATGACTGGTGTCATTATGGTGGGTGTAATGGGGGTGGGTTTGATGGGTGTAGGTTGATGAGGTGGGTGGTGTAGGTAAATGGCGTACAGAGATGACATGGGAAGGTCATATCGTAGCGCCAAGTGGTTTCGCGGGGTGGTTGCAACTGGCAACTTTAGCGGCGAGCAACAGGCTGTGTGGTGGAGTGGTGGTTGTTGTGATGTTTGGTGGAGGCATGGAATCGACATGGGAGCCGGGCAGGTGAACAATAGGGCGCAGGAGCTTCTTCATACATCGGGGCATCGTGGGCCCTGTTAGAGGTTGCTAAGTCGAGGAGGACGAATCAGTGGACGCCTGGGTGGCAGCATGCCATGGTAAATGGGGGTATGCGGAGGGCATATGCATGATGTGGATGTTGTATGGTGGTAGGGGATGGTGGAGGCGTCCACTGATCGTTCTCTCTCGGTCTAATTTGATAAAAAGCTCTGCGATCGGGGAGTCCATTAGGTGTGCTGAATGTAACGTCCCTGGTCGTAGAGATCTTGCATGTATCGATTCGGTTCATGGCAAGAATGGTCGGAAACTCGGAGTAGAGTTTGAAATGAGAATTTTGATTTGCTCTGACTCGAGAGCCACGCTGCAATTGAGCGGCCATGACCTCCACGGTCAGCAATTGTACAAGGGCCTCGTCAACCCCATCTTCTCGGATGTTAGATCCGTGATCGAGAGATAGAAGCTGACGCGGCCTTGTACCTCTGAAGGAATTTCTTGTGCAAAGAGCGGAAGTCTCCTATCATGCTCTAGGGTGTAGAACCCATTCGAGCGCAGGGCCGTCAAGAGATTTTCTAAATAAATATGCCAACGTGATGGGGTCACGTTGCCAGCGCGATGACTCATAAAGGAATTCTTTGACGTGAATGTAGGGATTACCGTGCCATTGTACAGTCGGTACGACGACATCTCCGAAGGAGGAACGTAAATTTTGGGAGACGGCATGGCGGCAATGGGGTTACCCTTGGAATTTGAAAGCTTGTAATTGACTCTCCAGATTGTTCAGTTTCTGGAGAAGAGCATGTCAAGTGAATCGGAAGGCTGCTGGGCTGTGAGGGACGGTCTGTACGGACCGGAGCACGGGCGTGCAAATGGCCAGGGGTCGGGGTGATGAAGAATGTACAGGGGTACGTGGCGAAGTCGCCGGAATACAAAGGTGGGTGCCTAGGGGAAGGAGAGGGAGAAGGAGTCGCAGCTGGAGTCACACCTCAACTAAAGATTGGATTATATTAAGTTGTTGAGGGGTGAGCTGATCCAGTGCATGCAGGACATGCTGGACTGTGGGGTCCCTGGTCAGGATAGGCTCCTGCCGGGTTCTGATTAGAGGTAAATGTGAGGGGACATCAGATAGATTAGTGCGCGGTGTGCGCACATACCATAAGAAGTGGAAGGCTGCCCCTCACGGTGGTGAGATGGACGGACATGGGATCGAAAAGATGGACACTTGAATTATCCTCATAGTCCATGTTAAGATTAGCATGATAATACGGGTCCATTTTTAACAAAGCAATAAGCAAACAAGTTGAACAAGGATTAGCCAATCAATGCAGTTCAACAAGTTGTAATGCTTAACGCTTGTTTTTAGGAGTTTCACAATTATTTAAATGGATTGAAAAATATTGTATCACTCCAGATGAGATTCTAGTGGGTAATGAAGAGTACTTCGGCGGTATAGCTAGAATCACAGTCTCACCATGCAACAAATGGATATCTAACCCGGGTCAACGAAAGGGTACCGCCTGCTTGGTCCGCCGTGAGGGAATCCACGGGGTACGAAGAAGTCTTACGGGGTTTCGGGAGAAGGTTCACTGGTCCAAAGGGACGGAATGCCCAATGGAGAGTTTGCCCTCATCGGAAGGGGTGTGTGGAGCCTAGGAATATGAGGGAAGGAGGTCCCCCGACCGATGCAAAATGTCCACAATGCAACAGTTTATAACACAAATAGCAGAAAGAGGCGTTTCTGTCAACAGTTAAAATCGCGACAAGCACAGTCGCCGCGACTAAAAAACGCATCCAGTCACCGCGACGCGGAAATGAAATCCCACGCGAGGTCCCTGTGGACGGCCACTGTAAACAAAAATGCGTCGACTTCAGCCGCCGCGGAATTAAGCATGCAATAAATCACGTCCACTGGGTCGGACGTGTATCAACTCAGAAAACCCTTCCCCGAAAAATTTCAGAAATATAAAAAGACTGGACAAGAAAACGCGTCGCTGTCCCCGACACGATTCAATCCAGCAACCCTACCCGACGAAAAAAATCCAAATGGCGCAAAAGGGGCGGCAGCTTTCCCCGCCGCGATTTCACGCTAGCACCCAGAAATCAAAAATTTCACAGAACGAATTAAACACACATGCACACACTGATGAAATGTAATGAATAAAAACTCTAAACACTAATAACAAAACTAATCACTAATGACACAACTAAATAACTCAACTAAACATGGATTAAAGTAATTAAAAAAATGATAAAAACACAATAAAATAAATGCCACGTGGGGCGAAAAAAGTGACACACGTGGGTGCCAAAATGTAACGCCACATGGGGCGTAAAAGAGGCAACCGAGCTAAAATAAGAAGGGTCCCATCGCGATCGCCAACTTGTAGATGCGGTTATTTCCCCGATGTCCCTCCTCTTCCCCTTTTGGGTCAGGGAAAGGGTGAATAGCGAGAGAATAAACGACGTCCACACGGGGAATAAAAATGGACAGAAAGTAAAGGAAAGCCGCGATCGCCAGGCACTTTTACTAAAAAGTACCAAAAGTCGGGACGGGTCTAAAAGGGGATGTGTACCTTTTGGGGCCCGTGGAAAGTAGCTGGATGTGTGTGCGGTGGGTCCTTCCTCCTCCTTCCACCGGCCGCCGCGAAGGAGATTTAGCCCGGGTACCTGAAGATGAAGATGGAAACAGATTAGGCGGACGTGTCGTAAATGAAAAGACAACGAAGACAGCGGACAAGACATAAACGGTGCGGACGCACCTTCTAACTACGAAAATGAAAAACCCCTAACTAGACAGGGAGGGAAACCGCACGTGTGGCGTGTGTGTTGTCTGGTGACTCGGACGGGGGAGAAAGGCTGTGAGAGCCCGAAAACAGCGTGGCGGATGGCGACGCCTCGTCGTGGAGTGGGCGGCGTGGATCGTCCTCCGCTCCGGAACGGCAGCTTCTGGACAACAGTATCGTCCCACTGGACACCTCCGGTGGACGTGGAACGGAACGGCAGGTGGGCGACGCGTTGGACGGGCAGGGCTTCGCCGCTCTGGGGGGGTAAGGTCTCTCTCTCTCTCTCACTGCGCGCAGGGGGCTTGTATATATAGACTCACTGTTTTAAATCGCGTCAACCCAGCTGACGTTTTTCAAGTAAAATTGCGGCCACAGGAAACGTCGTGATTCATAAGGTCGGCCAGATGTCCCCCATCAACTTGCCAAAATATGATGATTACGGCGCGGCGATCTTAAGAATCGCGTCGACCATAGTCGTCGCATTTCGGAAGGTCAAATCGATTTGACAACCATGACCTCATTTGCGTCCATAAAATGCGTCCATCATACTGGTCGCAATTAACAACCGCCTGAACATTTGTAACGCTGTAACTGCGGTTCTAATCGCGGCATGCTGTCTGGGTGCGATTCAGAGTTTGACCCGTACTGACAACGTTCTGAGCCTGGCAGGGGCATGGTGCGCGCAGGGCGGTTAAGAATCGCGTCGTACAACCACAACGCGTTTCAAAGCCTGCCACATGTGTCAGAACGTGCGCGCTCTGGCACAGCCTGGAACTGTTGACTTTTTAACGCAGCGGCCGTCATGGATGCCCTTTAACGTCGGTTAAGCATTGCGTCCTGTAAGGCGGTAGCTGAATTGCGTCGCCTCAGGGCGTCGCGCTTATGGCATTTAATATGCGGCCGCCGGTCTGGTTGCGATTTCAAATAGTGCTGATTCTTTTTGGGTTTTTCTAGACTCTTTGTAGATATCTAAAAGGTCCTAAAAGCTTTAAAAGACAGGAAAATTCTGAAAAGTCTAAAGTAAAACAGGAAATTCGGGGAAATCACTTAAAAAGGTAATTAAAGACAATCACATTGAGGCGTTACAATGCAACTCGAGATTTTGTCCAATTTGGGTAAAATTGGCGTGTCTACAATCTTCTTTTACTGCGTTTGAGAAAGTTAACCGGATGTATAGTCACTGTAGAAGGACAAGAACCACATAAATTTAAGGTTTATGTACAAAATTCTAGAAGGCGACATACCACTGTAAGGATCGCGACATGGTACTTCAAGATCGGGACAGGGTCTGTCAAAGAACGCGACAGATCCATCAGGGACAGGAAGACAGAACACGACGCAAGGGCCAGTCACGTTCAAACGCGATGGGTTCCTTGTCGCGACCCACCCTTGAGAATGCGACCTATTGGGCCGTCGCGTTCTCAGGGTCTCTGCCTGAGCCCAAGAAGGGAAAAACCTTGCCTTGGATTGCGGTCCATGCTTTCTAAAGATTGATATAGGGGTGTTTAAAAATCTAAATCTCTATGTACACTTGATGAAAAATCATGAAACTAATTTTCAATGAAACTAGACTTGCAAGTGTATAAACTTTAAAGAGTAATTAGAAACTTATCGTGGTATTGATAGGCTATGATCTAGTTCTTTCACGATGAACACAGACCATGACACAGTGATGGAAAAAGAATTAATTCAAGCAAAGTACTCAATAGAAATTGGGGAAGAGTATGGCAAATGAATCTTGACAACATGTAGCATGTATAGTAAAAATTGCATAGCACGAGATCAAGTGTAGATACAGATTTAAGGTAAACATTGATGGGTCGGGTACATGTTCTTAACTGAACTTCCAACAAGAAATTCACATGATAGGGTCGATATAAATTAGGGAAAAGAGAGGGCTTTTGTTCCTGGTATCATGAATAGTCTACAGACGAGAGTAATTTAATTTAGCTTGTGAGATTGCCTACCTTTGGGACGATTTGACTCCTAGGGCTAGAACTCGAAGACCAAGCTTGTAGATCTTCTAGAAAGCATTCTCCCCACGATTCCCTTCTCCTTTGGCCTCTCTACCACATCTAAGAAGTCCCAGCAACACAATAGGGTCGCCCATGAAGGGGTTGGGTGTGTATTTATGCATCTAGCATGTTTAATTCCTAATACAACTCTAACTTCCATAAAACTCCGAATTTTCCTTGTTTCCTCCAACCTTCCTAGCATTAATCCTCCTAATTGGGTTAGGTTGGGGTTCCAATTTCGTACCTAGCTAGTTAGGGTAGGGTTAGGAGTCCAATTTAGATGTATATTAGCTATATTAATGATTTTCTTGCCCTTTTTAATTTAGGAAACAATAGGGTTATGAATTTGAGGGTATTTTCTTTTATCCTATCTTTTAAAACTCCTATTTTGGCCCAATAACTTTTATATGAACCATTTATTAAAGCCCATCACTTATTTTTGATTAATGGGTTTTAATTAATTTATTTTTCTTTAATATTTAAATTTATTTATTTATTAAAAATATTGGGTTGCTACAAAGGCTCTTCTCATCAACCAATTGATTGCAGAGAAGAGATTACTGCATGCAATCATCACAACCATCATCACGCCAAGGGTAGGAACTCACTCCTCCATCCCCTCCAGAGATGGAAACCTACTTTATTGGGCCATTCAAAGGCATCCAGTGAACTTGGTCTCAGTGATCATAGATAGAATGATGGGGTTCATGCATCTGAATGAATTATTACTGTACAGACCACTGTTAACAGTACTATTCAAAAGAAACCATGTCAACTTGGACACAGAGATTGCCACACAAGTGAAAGAAAGTATTGGGCTATCCACACTCAGGGGAAGCCACTATACTCTAATGGATAGAACCCAAAACCTATGGATTAAGGACTTAGTACCGGATTGTACCGATGAGTCATTTACAGATGTCATGCTAGTTGCTTCTTCAGCTCAAGAAATTAAAATTACAGTGGAAGAAAGATTAGAGGCAGTAGCTCCTATAGTGGAAGAACAAGGTGCACCAGCATTAGAAGAAGAAGCCCCGACAGTGGAACAAATAAACCCTGAAGAGACTATTGGTCAAGTCATTAGGACATCAGAGGAAAAACTGTTATAGAAGAAGTTGCTCCTCCAACATATTCCAGCTTTCCTGAAGGAAGCTTACCATCATGTCTCACCTCCACCTGTTGAGACATGAAGACCCCAGCCAAGGTCTTAGGGGGAGACTAGTGGAAGCAGGACTATAGATGATGTTTTTGATTTGGTCCTTAAGCAACAGGAAATCCTCAGTATCCTGCAAATGCAACTTCATCAAGTGGATGTAAAATTTGACTTTGTGATTGATGAACTTCAACAGATGAAAGATTTAATGTATGAGTTTGTATGCAATTCTTACAAGAGCAGCCACTCTATGCTAGCTACTACACTATCTGTAGATGTGCCAGCAGCCGCAAAGTTAGAACAAGAGCCAATAGCCCCTCAAACAGTAGCAGCAGAGGCAGCAGAAACAACCACAGAAACAGCCACAGAAACACAAGCATCAGAGGCAGATAAAGTTGAATCTCCCTCAAAGTCTCAAGCTAAAGTTTTCAAGCGTCGAGCAAAGAGGAAACTGGTTAAATCAGGTTCCATTCTTTTTCCAACCTCAACCAAGCCTCCTTCTCCTCCACCTCAAGACAAAACCCTTCCAACTCAATCCTCTTCATCTCCCTCACACATACCATAAGTAGACCTACCTACTTCCTCTAACCCCACACCACAACCACAACCCTCTTCATCCATTCCACATTCTCAACCTACTATTAAGCAGGAAGACTTCGAAGAGCCTCCCTCTTCACCCTCTAACCTATAGAAAAATTTCCCATAGAACCTACTATCTCTGGTATGGAGTCTTTTCATGAGGATATTCTACCTAAACTTCCACCAGCTCTTCACTTTTGTCCACCTTCCTTTTTCTCCTCTCTTCCCCGAACTCCAAATCTAGCCAGTCGACCTCTAGCTCAAAAGCTTCCTATAGATGAGACTCTCTCTAAGGCTGGTCAGAAAAGAAAAGGTGAAGCCATGAGCAGAGACTTTCCCCCATTTTGGTATGCTTTTATTTATCATTCAAGGAGGAATTTTGAGATTTTTGAAGATTTTCTTCAGTTAAAGGTATTTTTTGGAAGTGCATGGGATGACTCGGTACAAATTTGAAGATTGGCTACCCACCTTGATAAAAACCAATGAAATATTTCTTGGAGATTTTAATAAGATTGTCAGCTCCAGTCACTGTCTCTCTCCTGAAGAATTTCTCATAGTATATATAGGAGAAGCAACAAAATTCATAATAGCCAAAGTAGGCAAATTTGTCCCTCTATCTGTTTAAAATCATATGAATTCAAGATTCTATGACTTATTTTGCCCCTCTTTGAAGAAGCATCAAGAGAACTTGTAATGACCCTCTTTATACCGGTACGATTATACCAATCCACATCGATACAAAGGGTGCCGTCACAGTGGGACATTTACCCAACACAACATAATAGGTCGAGATGTACATAAATAACAGAAAAGAGTACAG